>OY735221.1:16913445-17258445 GCA_963457665.1 Thysanoteuthis rhombus | reverse complement strand
CCTATATATACGAGCATGTATTTATGCATTTTACACATGCACAAGAATAGAGATAAGTAGTTTGAGATAGATGTATAGAGATATATCAAGAAATGTCATTTAATAGATACACAAATTCAGATGATTAAAGTGCTAAGGTCTTCAATACAATTCAATATATCTCCAGGTTCATCAGATGTTTACACATTTAGCATAAATTTACTTTTGACTTTTATCACATTTGCGAAACAACTGATTTTCAATCTCAGAATTGGATTAGATTTAATCACAATGGACATTTGTTAGATATTACAAAATATATAGAATTCAATTTTTACATTATTAAACACAATAGAAAGTTATTTTAAAAATCAAAATCATCTACTTACAATGAATATCCAGCTCTTTCTCGGTGTTGGCATTTCCTCCAGGATGTGTTCCATTACAAATACAAGTTCTATATATTTTTTGAGTTGCAATGTTTTTGATCCAAACAGAATTTCCTCCCTCCTTTACTTTAGAAAGACATGCTAATTTTAGAGAAGCGTCAGGTTTACCACCTTTCCATTCACATTTTATCTCTATTTTTTTCCCTAGACACATTCCAGATGGAGGCAGAATGATACTGGGATTTCCGTCAGGTGGATCTGTCAATAAAAAATACTTGGGTGTAAAGCAATTTATTTTTAACATAAAATTCATTTTACAATGCTAAAAAATAATAGACCAGTTCCAATTCATTGTAGAATAGGACACTGTCATCGAAGCTTCAAGCATGTGTGGTTGATAATGAATATAGAGCTTTTTGTAGGGATTTGAGTTTTTTAAAATTCATTAGAATTTTATATTTTTACTATTTAAGAACAATTGTACGATACACGTCTAAGAGTAGCAAAACTAAAAGTAATTAATCCCATTTCTATAATTTATTGTATAGAGCAATCAATGATGAAAGTGTGGAATAGCCATAACCATCAAAGATGGTGATGATATCTATTCTCTTTTATACGCAAGTGTTTATTCATGTGTTTGTTTGTTCGAGCACTCCTGGTCATACCAATTTTTCTATAGACTTGAAAGTTGGCATCAGTATTCCACTGAACCCCTTCTAAAAATGTTTTTTTTCTAAAAAAGCTTTTTTGACCTTTTTATGGCCTTATTTTGATGGGTTTATTAATAACATCTAAATTCTCCAGAATCTAGATGTTTCTTTAAGTCTATTTCAGATGTTTTACACTGGAAAATGTCAGTGATGTCATGAATAGAATTTATTCTGACCATATTTATTCTTCAATGGAATTTCTTTTACAAGATTTCAAATTTTGATGGTATGTTTGTTCAATTTTTGACTGTGATAGTGATATTATTTAAAAAGGTGTTTGTAAAAAAAAGATAATTCAATCCATTTTTTCTATTCTTTTGTTCAGGTGATAAAAAGTCAATAATTCTTGTTGATATATTGAAATGATGCATAAAAGAATTAAGTGAAAAATTAAATAATTGGGAATAAGACTGACTGCAGCAGGGTCAAACTCTTATCCAGCTTAAGATGGTTATAGCAATTTTTTATTGTGTATATGAGAAATGGAAGAAAAAAAAATTCCTTCCACTATAAAGGTATTTACTAATAAGGATGAAAAAAAACTCTCGAGTATTTTAAAAATAAATCTAACAGAAACAATTATCAATCAGGTGGTCGTGATATCAAATCACAGTAGGGAAATGCTAATTTTTTGCTACTCCATACTGTTTTCAAACTGAATTAAAAATGATACAAAAATTTCTAACAATTGGATACATTACAAAATTTCCAACTAAACAATCATGACATGAGAATCAAAAAACAATCCTTAACAAGAGATTTTGTAATGATCCCAATTCAGGTTGAAAATGGTGTAGGAATATCACCAATAAAAAATTAGATTAAATACTATGTTTGTTGAATAGAAAAACAAATATATATACTTACTCTCAATGACAGTCAATAATTGAACAACTGTAGCATCAAATTTTGAAGTAATATAAAAATTGCATCAAAGAATAAATGTGGTCAGAATAAATTCTATTTATAATATCACTGTCATTTTCCACTGGAAAACATCTAAATTAGAGGAAAGAAACGTCTAAAATATGGAGAATCTAGATGTTATCAATAAACTATAGCATCTAAGTAATGGTCCCAATAGGTCATATGAGCTTTTTTCCAAATCAAAGAAAGTCTCTTTAGAAAGGGTTTAGTGAATTCATCATCATCAGTCTTTCAACATCCATTGTTGGACAAAGACCTTCCCTAGGATTTGCTACACCTCTCTATTGTGGACATCATGGAGCCAATACTTTCTGAATTTGTTGATTTCGTCTCTCCATCTTGTATTCTACCAGCCTTGGTCGCACTTGCAATCTCCAGGAATCCATGTTGTGAGTCATGATGTCTATTGGTTGTTGGCTATTCTTGCCACATGACTGGCCCATTGCTATTTGAGTTTTCTAATCGAATCTAAGATATCTTGGACTCCTGTTTTCTCCTTGACATACTGTCCTGTATTGATATCTCTCCAAGTAAATATTGCATGCTTCTCATGTGGGTCAGTCTCTTGGTTAGATTCCATATTTTAGCTCCATAGGTGACTAATGGGAGGATGTATCAGTTATATACTCCTCTTTTTCGAACTATTAATTAATTCCAATTTTCAAGTCTGAAGACAAAACAGTATGGCTATGAGCACTAGAATACACAAACACAATAACAAAGAGATGCACTTGTAAAAAGGGAAGAACCCTTTGCCACCTATATATTGCCATATATATATATATATATATATATATATATATATATACATATATATATACATATATATATACATATATATATACATATACAGATACATACATATACATATACATATATATATATACATATAAATATATATACATATATATACATATACATATATATATACACACATATATATATATATATATATATATATATATATATATATATATATATATATATATATATACATATATATATATATATATATATAACCTCTCAGTCAGAGCCAGATTTAGAAAAGGGCAAAAGGCCCCCCTCCCCTACAAAAAATCATAATTAGAAAATTAGTTTCTTCAATAAAAAAAATGAATTAATGACTACAGCGTGGAATTCATTTGGGATTTCATTTCATTATAGTGCCTTCAATTGTTTTAAATAAATCAATAATATTACTGCTTGTAATTTAGATCTACATTAATTAGAATATGAAAATACTAGAATTCTACTTGGAGCTTTGCTGGCATGAATTCACTTCACGTATGTAAACTTTCTAAGTATGCATAACTTGCCGGTTCCAATTACACACGAATACATGAAAAATATATACCATCAACAAGCATTCCATCCCCTAAAGATGAAGAATATAAATATACTCACACTTTATATCTAATGATAGAGTTTTTGAGTTTGTCCAGGCCATATTTTCTATTTTTGCTCTGCACATAATTTGCTTATAGACTCTCTTCAATTTCAACACCAGGTAAGACTCTGTTTGCCAAAATCTCTCTTTCTCTGTCCCAGATGTATTGAATTGCTCATGAACTCTTTCTCCACCATCCCAGTCAAGTGTAATCCACTGAAAGGAAGCTTTTGGTTTAGACTTTTCAACTTCACAAACAAATATTCCATCTCTGTTTTCGATAAGAACATCACTTTTACGTTCAATAGATACAGATGTAACAGCAACTGGAATAAAAGCAAAACTCTTTTTCAGCAAAGAAACCCTGATATTTTCAAAAGTATTTCATAATGACAAAAATGGAAGCAATAGTAGATATAATTATGATGCAAATACAAATAGACATTCCAATGAATTGCTTTTAGTGATCCAATATATATATCTATTTTTTCAATTTTGATTCTTTTTATTATTTTTTCTATTTATCTTTCATGGCAAGGCTTTGAAACATTTATTAGACAACTGTCAACATAAGTTTGTTCAGTTTTTAAGTAGGTCTGGCTGACTAGCTATCTCCCTATCTATGTATGTGTTACATGCACATGCTGCACTAATGGAGCTAGAGGGCTGAAAACTAGAACACTTATCACTGATTCTTTATTATGTTTAGAGAATACTTTTTTTTCTAAATTCCTCCAGTTAGGTTTTCAGTAGAGGGAATCAAATTGCAATGTGAATTTATGCTGAATTGGTCCTTTAGATTGTCTCTGGCAGCATCCACGCTTGCTTTTTTAGAATTCAGACTTATTAGTTATCACTGCTTAACAAAATGTGAGAGAAGTTACTTATTCATTGATCACCTTTTTTTCAATTGATCACCCTAAACACTGTATGTTGCCAGAAGTTGTTAGTCATAACAGTTTCTATTGAATGAGTAACCAGACCTGTTCTCTCAGAAGTTTGTGAAACATATCTTTAAGGTATTAAAGTTCACCTCTGTAAGAAATAACAAGTTTGTGTATTTTCAACATAACGTATCATCGTCTTATTGGTGGAATACTAACAAAAATATTTGTGAAAAGAAGGCGTCCTACTATTTATTCTTAAGAAAAGGAAGAAATATATGAATCAATCAGAACATTGAGTTTTTGTTTATTCAATGATTGATAACCTATTTTCATTGGTTCTAAACACTGAACTGCAAGATTCATTTCTCTTGAGTGAATTAATACGCATCCTGGTTAAGAACAAAATGAAACACATACTGTGTTCAAAAACTGCAATGTTGTTTACACAATTTTTGACAACATTTGTTTCTGTAATAAAATTATTTCTTTCAGATTGAGTTTTTCAAGTAAATCTTTGCTCAAATAAATAATCATTGCATCGTAAATAAAACAAAAAATAACGTCTGAAATGCAACATAATTTATGATAAAATAAAAAGGTTGAAAATTCATATTGTAGAGTCTGCTTTCTTTTTACCTTTTATCTTATACTTTCTATTTTTTTGTCTTAAGAATTGGTTTTTAAAAAAGAAATAATGACACAGTGTGATGTAAGGATGAAAAAAATATTCCTCTTTCTTTGCCCACTCTATACATATTATCTTTCTATCTTTACCTATGTTTTCTCTCTTTAATTATGCCCCCTCTTAAAACAAATAACAGCTTTCTTTCTTGGTTACAAATGCTACCTCTCTTTCTTTAACCTATCTCTTTTCGGGTCACTTAATTCCTTACAAATGCTGTTAACCCATTCAAATCTGGACTGAGCATGAAATTTTCCCCATTATTAGAACTCTGAACTTTTCTCACTGTTAAAAATTAATACAACTCCTAAAAGAGCACAGCAGGAGCAGGAAATTGTGGAAAAGATTATGACTGGTTTTCAGCCGGGGGATTTTAGGGAATTTAGGTAGCCTGAGGGGAAATATGGCCATTAGATGAAGATAAAAGTAGTGGCAAATGTTTTTGGCTAAAGGATAGAGGGAAAGTGTGATGCAAGATGTTAAACTGAGCAACTAACCAGGTCTAATTTTTCCAAATTCTTCGTATAAAGCTGTCAAATTATACATAAAATAAAATAATTATTTGAAATCATTCTTTGTTGCAACTTACTTGAATGGAAGAGGGGAAAACAAAACTGGTATTCATATTGACAAAATTGGGGAATGACCATGAAAAAGTTGGGAACCACTGGACTAAGATTGGACTAAACTAACCAATGATAAGTACCAGGCCTGTTCAACTCGACTCATGAATATTTAGATACATCTAATTGAAAAAAGAAAATGGAAAAATATCTCTTCATCAGAGAATAATTCCTGAGTTTACTCCAAAATTTTACCACCCTTTCCTTACACCATTGCCCACCCTTGAAAATTTTGTATAGAAATCTATTCATTACTTTCAGATATATTGGATAGACAGACATGACATTTTGGATGATATATAGTTTGGATATATAATTACAACGTAGGGGATAATTGAGCCTGATTCCACTCCAAAATTTTATCAGTAGTCTTATAGTCTTTTGATGCTCCCCCACCTTCAACTGAATCTGATTGAATTTCATTTTGAGAACACTTAAAGATATTTTATGGACTGGAAAAATTTGGCAATAGTTTTTGGTTTTAACCTATAACAATGATGATGGGGAGGTGATTGTGCATGGATATGGACCAGTAATCCAATCAGTTCTCACGTAGCCTATTGTTCACCACTCCATTGAATTTCATAGGAATTCATTGAAAACTTTTTGAAATATCATGTGAACAGTGATGAGTGTACACATAAAGGTGATTGAAAAAATGAGTAAATTAGTGAGAAAAATAAATAAATATATAAAAGTTATGAACAATAAGCGATCATTTATTTGCCCTAAATTTTACTTTTGAAGATACTTTTGTAGCAGTAATGTCCTCTCCAAAACTGTAAAACAGAAGTGGCCAGTGTCAGGAAGTGAATAGACATTCACTCTAAAAAGAGAATTTTTTGTTTTTGGTCATTCCTTTCTTTCAAGAGGATTGAAGGGAAATTATTAGGTGCAAAAACAGTAAAGTGTCAGTTGAATGAAGCCATGCTTCCACAAACCAATATTTTTTGCTTCTAATCAGTTACAGAATTTCTTTGAAAGAGCATTGAGGCTTTACTATTTTGAGAAGTTTCTGCAGGCATGATATATGCACAAACCAGAATCTGTCCTCAAGAATTAAAAAAGTAAAATTCTAAGGAAGCTAGAAATCACCCAATCTAGATCAGGAGATGAGAAGGCAGGAAGAGGAGGAGGACAAAAGTGGTTCTTGGGGATTCTTTGCTCAAAGGATTTGTGATTTAATTTCTGCAGACAAGCTTTGACTACCTGCCTAATTACGTCTCAGAGATTTACACATAAACTGAACTACAATCTCCAACATGTGAGTTGAAAATACTCTAGTGTTTGAATAATTATACAATTTTATGTAATGGTCAGAATGAAGTTGGTTATTTGTTAAATCTGACATTCAATTTCTCATTATACCAATTAATTGTCTGCCAACACCTGTAACATAACAACTGTAGAAAGAAGAATGAAGATGGTGGATAAATAGAGTAGCAAGACATTGGCATAAGCCCGGTCCAATATTCACTTCTACATCTCCTTTGTTATTCTTATTACAGTCACTTCATTAGTAAATCACTTCAGCAAATACTTTGAGGAAATTTATTTTGATGTCTTTTTTTGTCAAATCAACATCATTAAATTATTTATATAATTTCATTGAATTATCAAATGGAATTAAATTTATGAAAACAGATTTAACATAATTTTAGTGTGTTATTTTATAAAACTTTGGAATGATTAAGCTTTCATACAATCATTTTGATCAGTAAAATGATAATAACCACAAAAGCAACATTTGCTCTATGGCCTTTAATTTTGCTGTAATTGTAAAAAAAACTTTTGAGAAGAAAGAGCAGAAGAAAGAAAGAGAGAAAAAAAAAGAAAAAACCATATGTACTTACTATTAACTGCTAATTTGAGTGTGTAATTCATTCCTCCACTTACACAGAAAAAACGTTTCCCATCTTCTTCCATGGTAACAACCTTAATGTGAAGTTCCGCTTTCAGATTTCTTTGACAGGTAAAATCAAAATTTTTCATGTCTTCCCTTTGATGTAACTTTGCACATTCCTTATCAAAATAGATCATCATTCCATTTTCATCATGGAACTTGATATCTTTTTCCGGTAGTTTATCACAAACCAATGTATGACTCTTTTGGTTCAATGCAAAAGAAGAATTATTTTCTGAATAAAAGTGAGCATCATATCCTGCATGATAAAATAGAAAATAATCAAAAATATGAAAAATGAATGAAGACATAAAATATATTTAGATAATGATTAGTGAAAAAATTTTTGATACAAAAATGTTGATGGTTGTAAACAAGGACATCAGGCAGAGGAATAAATAGTTTGAAAAAAATCAAGAATAAAGAACAAAGGAAACATTAGATTATCATTCTAAGAGAAAAGTATATCATTAAATCAAATTTTGATGATTCATTTTATATATTTCTGATTTATTCATATTTTTTTCAAAATAGAAAAAAAGTTATTGAAAACTGACATGAATTATTATATTCGCATTTGTTTAAAAAATATCTTCGTGGGTTAAATAAGATTTGGTTAAGCATCCTTTAATTTGAAAATCGTAATAGACATTGAGGAAGGAACAGAATACAATAAAAAGCTCTAATGATTTGAAAAACATCTAAAATATTAAAAACATCCTCTACATTATAAATTCTATACACTAATACTAAACAAGTATTAAACAATAAATTTTAGTTATTGAATATTTCAGCATAAAAATATGAAATTATTATACTAATTCAGTCTATACTGATATATCCGAACAGATAGGAACATAGAGAAAGAACTGAAAATAGGATTATTTATTTTCTACAATTCAAAGTCAAAAGATGATCAACCCAAAGTTGGGATAAAAATTGGCGGACAATAAAAACAGAATGTAATTTTTCATGGAAAATCTTTCTCTCAACTTGAGAATGAAAACCATAAGTTCAATGATCCATCCATCTGTGAGAGAGGAGAAGAGAAGAGGAACAGAGAGATGAAGGAGGAGGAAGAAGAACAGAGAGATGGAGGAGGAGGAAGAAGAACAGAGAGATGGAGGAGGAGAGAAGAAGAACAGAGATGGAGGGGGGGAGAAGAAGAACAGAGAGATGGAGGAGGAGAGAAGAAGAACATAGAGATGGAGAAGGAGGAAGAAGAACAGGTGAGATGGAGGAGGAGAGAAGAAGAACAGAGAGATGGAGAAGGAGAGAAGAAGAACAGAGAGATGGAGGAGGAGAGAAGAAGAACAGAGATGGAGAAGGAGAAAGAAGAACAGAGAGAGAAGGAAGAGAGAAAAAGAACAGAGCGATGGAGGAGGAGAGAAGAAGAACAGGTGAGATGGAGGAGGAGAGAAGAAGAACAGGTGAGATGGAGGAGGAGAGAAGAAGAACAGGTGAGATGGAGGAGGAGAGAAGAAGAACAGAGATGGAGGAGGAGAGAAGAAGAACAGAGAGATGGAGGAGGAGATAAGAGGAGCAGAGATGGAGAAGGAGGAAGAAGAACAGAGAGAGAAGGAAGAGAGAAAAAGAACAGAGAGATGGAGAAGGAGAGAAGAAGAACAGATGAGATGGAGGAGGAGAGAAAAAGAACAGAGAGATGGAGGAGGAGAGAAGAAGAACAGGTGAGATGGAGGAGGAGAGAAGAAGAACAGAGAGAGAAGGAAGAGAGAAAAAGAACAGAGAGATGGAGAAGGAGAGAAGAAGAACAGATGAGATGGAGGAGGAGAGAAAAAGAACAGAGAGATGGAGAAGGAGAGAAGAAGAACAGAGAGATGGAGGAGGAGAGAAGAAGAACAGAGAGATGGAGGAGGAGAGAAGAAGAACAGAGAGATGGAGAAGGAGAGAAGAAGAACAGATGAGATGGAGGAGGAGAGAAAAAGAACAGAGAGATGGAGGAGGAGAGAAGAAGAACAGAGAGATGGAGGAGGAGAGAAGAAGAACAGAGATGGAGAAGGAGGAAGAAGAACAGAGAGATGGAGGAGGAGAGAAGAAGAACAGAGAGATGGAGAAGGAGAGAAGAAGAACAGATGAGATGGAGGAGGAGAGAAAAAGAACAGAGAGATGGAGGAGGAGAGAAGAAGAACAGGTGAGATGGAGGAGGAGAGAAGAAGAACAGAGAGATGGAGGAGGAGAGAAGAAGAACAGAGAGATGGAGGAGGAGAGAAGAAGAACAGAGAGATGGAGGAGGAGAGAAGAAGAACAGAGATGGAGAAGGAGGAAGAAGAACAGAGAGATGGAGGCCTCGTATTCGACACCTATTGGTGGTGAACTAATTTCCCACTCGATTTCGACCCGTAAAAAATGAAAAAAAAGGAAATTTTCCCCTTGATTTTAGCCCATAAAAGTCAGAAAACTTCCCCCCTTTAATCCCGATCAATAAAAGTTAAAAATAAACATCCCTTGAAAAATTCCCCTGACCATTTTGACTGCTAAAAGTGAAAAAGAAAAAAAATCCCCCCAGCCCCATTCTGACCCTAGGAGTAAAAAGAAAATTCCCCTCGATTTCGGACTCGTAAAAGTTGAAGAAAATTACCACACATTTTGGATCCACAAAACTGGAAAAAAATTCGTTTTGATTTTTGCCCCTAAAAGTGAAAAAAATTCCCTTGCATTTTGATCCCTAAAAGTGGGAAAAAAATGGAATCGCCTCTCCATGTTTACTACTAAAAATGAAAAGAAGTAGCTCTTCTTCGATTCTGATCCTTAAAAGTGGAAAAAATATTTTCTCATTGATTTTGACAGATATAAGTGGAGAATGGTGATAGTAAATATCATTTAGCAACACATGGCAAGGCTTTGGCTGAGCAAGCTCAACCTTCAAAAATAAGATCTCATTAATCCTAAAAAGGAGGGTGTATAACCAATGCATCCTCCCAATAGTCATTTATGGAGTTGAAACATGGAACCTACTCAGGAGACAGATCCACAAATTGAGAACCATGCAATGTGAACATATAAGAATTATGCTGGGTCTCACATGGAGAGACCACAAGACAACACAGTACATCCGGGGAAAGACAAGACGCCCATGACAGAGAAGTGTGGCGAATCCTGGGCGAGGTCTATGTCCAATGACGGACGTTAAAAGACTGATGATGATGATTATGAATGATATAATTCTCTCTCATGATTGGTCAACTGAACTCAGCATTGAAATAATTGATTCAAATGCATCAAGTCATTGTTGATGACGTGAGATATATATATCCGTGTTTGTGTCTCTGTCTCTCAGTGTCTTTCTCTCTCTCTCTCTTGCCTCCCTTCTCTCTTAGATTTCCGTTTTCTTTCTTTGCTCCATTCATCTCTCTCTCTCTCTCTCTCTCTCTCTCTCTCTCTCTCTCTCTCTCTCTCTCTCTCTCTCTCTCTCTCTCTCTCTCTCCCGTCAACTTTCTTTCGCTTTCTCTTCCCATTTGACCCCAGCAGGAGAAAAAAAAAAAAAAACGCTCCCTCTCCGATTTCGACCCACAGAAAAGAATAAATAAATAAAAGAAATTTCTAGTCTTTTCCCCCCTAAAAGTGGAAAATGCAAGTTCCTTATCAATTTCAACACGTAAGAATGAAAAATAAATGTTCCCTCCATATGATCGACATAAATTCTGATCCCCAAATTTTGTTTCTTGGAAAAATGTATCTTAACCGTGCTACATCAAAGCATACACAAATGAAAACACCTCTGCTCAAAGTATCCATGTACAACCAATGAATATCACAATATGATATATGTTGAAAAAATGTTTTTGCTTCTTCCCTAATGAAGAACGCAGTCTACATTACATTTTATCTCAAAAGATTGTGGAGAGAAAAAAAATTGTTTTATTACCTTTCATTTTTATCTCCGACGACTTAGTAGAGAAAGAGAATGAAAAGATACTTTTATTACACCATAAAGAAGTTTTTTTTTATTTTATTTTATTTTTTTTTCACTATTGATGAATAGACCCGCTCGCGATTTGAAACCCCCTAAAAACATATTTTGGGGTTGGCTTTTAAAAAGTAATTTACCAAAAACACTTCCTGGGGATCAAATTCGTACCCACTGAAAATTACAAGTGTTTACACCAAGTAGTTTTTGTGGTATGCATACAGATAGACGGACGGACTTATGGGAAAGCATAATTAGCTTAGAGGGGCAATTTTCGGGGTAGGATTGATCAACTGAATTATATAAAAGAATTTAGGAGAATGTGCCTGGTAAATTTATCTCTGTACTAATAAGTTTGTAATTTTTATAAAGTGTTTCGTATTTGAACGCATAGAATTAATGTGTATTTTAATATCAAATACGTATTTTTGATGTAAATTGTATATGGAAATGTCCGTAACAACATTTTAATTCAAATGAATAAATAAATTTCTTATTGTAAGTCATTTATTTTGAAGTTATTAACAAAGAAAATCTTGACAATCTCTGTTTTGTTGTGTCTCAACTAGATTGCAAAATCTTTTTACGAATTAATTTGAGAATCATTTTCCTCACGAATAAATTAAAAAATGGTGTTATAATAATTAAGAGTTTTATCAAACCAATTCTTCCCAAATTTGAACAAGTGTGTTTTTTTAGATGTAATATTAAAAAGATAAAACTATGACGTACCAGGAAAAATTGTACAAAACAAAACAAATAGGATCAACTCCATCATCTGTGAATAGAAGAAAAATTGAATTCATTATTTAAACATGTATTTTAATAAATCAGTTGTTCGTTATATTGTTTCATTTCCGTTATTTCTCTTTACTTCACTCAGAATTCCAAAATGACGACCAAAGTTTTATTAAACCGTATCCTTATTCATTTATTTAGGTCGGACTTCGTAAGATAACTTCATAGTGGCTACATCACTATATCTTTTATCCTGGTAGATCACTCCACATATTTGTGTCGGCAGAAACTCAGGTCCTTGCTTATTTTAATTCACTCATGAATTAAATCTGGCACTGTTGTTTACTTCTTGGTTTGTTTTTATTTCTTCATTTTGTTAACAATCTAACTGTGTACTAGCCTTGTATTTGTATTTAAGCAACGAATACGCTACCTACCAGGATTTATCTCCTTAGATCAATTCTGGTCATTTATGTTTTAGGGGGCTAATACAATTAGCAACGCTAAATCTGGCCCCCGACACGAAAGTAGCTATAAAGCTGTTGCGAATTCTCACATCAAGGAAGATAAGTGACAAAAAACAATATGTATATATGAATATATATAGTCATGGTCACAGAATAGGAACTACGCCGGCTGAAAGTTTAGAGAGTAGTAGAGGAAGATGATAACCAGCTCGAAGACCGGAGGGGGCTGGGCAACAGAGACAATTGACCACCTGTATTCAGGGTTTTTATAAGGATTCATCATAAGAAGTGATGTTTTAGATGTCTTGCTAAAAGAAGGGTTTCGTATCAAATTCTTGACTAAGATATTGGGGGCGCCACACTAGTAATACCAAAGAGTGTAATAAAAATGAAAACCAACAAATAGAAACAGTAACCACAGCTGATATTTTACTAATTTTGTTTAGTTGTCACAATCAACTAACATTTATACGAAGTCTATTCAATACTAGCAGCACTGAATGGAAATTATTTGAGAAAAGACGAATTAATCCACTTTATTCCTTTTGCTTTCAGGTTGAGTTTTTTATCATTTTTGTTTAATCTTTTTTCCCCATGAAATCACAATGACCTCGTTTAATGTGAAATTATGCATGAAATCAAAACGATTTATGAACACAGAATTAATTAAATATCAACTTACATGTTCTAGTTGATGTTTTCTAATTTCATCCAAAATTTTTGATTCCTTGTTAACATGGAACGGCTGTTAAATAAAAGGACTATTAGAATTATTCGACAATATAGAGTCATTTAATATCCTGGTTTCTGACGTGAATCATCAAATAAAATAATAGAAATTCCCAAACCTCATATTTATTTTCCTTTCACTTTTATACAGGCTTTCCGTCTTTACCTTTGAGAACCTACAGAAAAAAAGCTAGGCATTCTATGTAGTAAGGACAGTATTCCACAGTATATATATATGTGTGTGTGTGTATATATATATATCTGTGTATACATATATGTGTGTATACATATATATATATATATGTGTGTGTATACATATATATATATATATGTGTGTGTATATATCTGTGTGTGCATATATATATATATGCGTGTATATATTTGTGTGTATATATATGTGCTTATACATATATGTGTATATATATATATGTGTGTATATATATGTCTGTGTATATATATATGTGTGTATATATATATGTGTGGGTGTGTGTATATATATATATGCGTGTGTATATATATATATGTGTGTGTTTATATATATATATATGTGTGTGTGTATATATATATATGTGTGTGTCTGTTTATATGTATATATATATATGTGTGTGTGTTTATATATATATGTGGGATATATATATATGTGTGTGTGTGTATTTATATATGTGTGTGTGTGTTTATATGCGTGTATGTATATATATATATATATGTGTGTGTGTATATATATATATATATATATATATATATGAGTGTGTATATATATTTATGTACATATATATCTAATTGTATATATATGTATATGTATGTGTATATTTATATGTATGTATGTATATATATACCTATGTTTGCGTGTATGTATGTATATACCTATGTATGCGTCTATGTATGTATATATACCTATGTATGCGTGTATGTAAATATATACCTATGTATGCGTCTATGTATGCGTGTAAGTATGTATATATGCACCTATGTATGCACTTACGTATGTGTGTATGTATACATGCACTTATGTATGTATGTATACATGCATGCACCCATGTATGAGTGTATGTATGTATACATGCACCTATGTATATACCTATGTATGCGTGTATGTGAAAATATGAAAGATCAATTGAAATTTCTCAATTTTTATTCTTTTGTCCAGATTAATTGATATTCTTGGAAAAGTATTTTTTTTAGTGTGATCATTTTCAGCCTTATTTAGATATTATGAAAATTTTGTCTATTAGATTTGTTTAGAAGTACTCCATCATCGTCCGTTTTGATGTTTTTATTTTTTTAAATTTATTTTTTTTCCAGAATTGTGAATTACAGATCATGCGAAAGTTGGAACATCAGAACATAGTTAAACTGAAATACTTTTTCTATTCCTCAGGTGAAAAGGTAAATAATTTTGTAAATTCTGAATCTTTGATAACATCAGCTTTTTTCCGTAAAAAGGATACAGATATTCAGCTATGAGTTTTATTTCCCCTTTTTTTGTTCTTTGTTTTGTTTGCTTAAAAATGTTTGAGGTTCTAGGTTCCTGTTTTTAGATTGTTCGTACCAGATTAAATTGGTTCCATAAAAATCAATAATGGTACATTTTAAATCTTTAATCAGTTTCAAGTCTCATCTTAAAGAGTTGGTAATGAAAAGAATTTCATTCTTTTTATTTTTCAAAATTGAGTATTCTGAATTGATTCTGATGTAAATTCTCATTGATTTGTTATCTGAGTCATTCACTTTTGTTGGTCATTGAGATCACTTATGTGTATGCTGGTTGAGGTGAGGACAAAATATCAGCAAGAAGGATAAGTAAGATGTTTATTCGAAAACCTTCCCCGAGAATTTTTTTTATGTCTGCCGCTGCTTGACATTTCCTGCCATTGCCTAAAATATTATAATCAAAAATTTCATACCTGGTACTTGTTTAATGAAATTTTCAATTCATCAATTCATTGAGAATTTCGTTCATGAGTAAAGTTTTGTTTTCATTCTTCACCAATTAAATACTTTTGAAATAACAAAAATTGTAGTGATATCATAATCATATTGCATATTATTTGGATTGAACACTCTCTGCCTATTGTAATGTTAAATATCAATTTTCTGGGCTGTATACTGTTGGTATTTATCTCTGTCCAGACCTTTGGATGAACCATCCTCTTTTTCCTGCTACTACTAACACAACTAGTAAAGCTAAATATCAATTTTTCTCAGCTGTGTTGTGTTGGATTGTCATAGAACTGGGTCCTGACTTCCAGGTGAACTATCTCCCTCTCCCTGCTATTAATGCTATTACCACAGATTGTAGATGTATCATTGAACTTATGGTTCTTGGTTTTTACACCTATTCATTGTTTTTGTCCAGAAAATGTGGGTTTTATCATAGTTTAGTCATCTGTGCTCATGACTCATGTTAAGCTCCACGCTTTCCAGTTGATATCTCATAGGGTATATTATTCCTGGGACGAGATTTTTAATAAATCAATAATCTGTTTATAGGTAAAACCTAGTAAAACCCGATACATCAAGTGCAAGTAGAGTAGTAACTGTATGGTTTATTGTATTAAGTTAGGCTAATCAGTTGTATCATCCCAGCCTTTCTGTACATGGTAGTAATATGGAACTGATGGTAAATGAATAATGCTGTGTGATTGTGTTAGTGAATGTAAAGACCGACCTGTTCCCACTCATCAAATATTCCCATTGGCTTTGTGCTAAATTGTTTGATTAAAACTTGAAAAATAAATATTATTTAGCACTCTGAGGGGGGGAGATCTCCCCTATCCCATGCACTCTTCCTGTACGGATCGTACATCTTAAAAAGGCCAAAGAATGGATCAGGCTAAGTATAAAAACAGTATCAACAAAAAGCATAGATTCGCTTGTCTAAACAATTCCTGATAACTTTAAAGGTTGAAGCAGTTTTCATGAACTAAATGCTATCAGAAAGAAAGATTGAAAATCCAACAATGAAACATTAATAAAAAGTATCTGGTTTATCAAGCCAAAATAGATTTCTCTTTCAAGGATGCCAAGATTTTATGCACTCAGAACTTCAAAAGCTTTTTATTTTTCTGTTCATGTGACTGGAATTGACAGGATGACACATTGAAATTCAAACACTATATCAGAGATCAGAGTTGCCTGCAGCAGCAGAACACTTCTTGCTCTGTGAAAAAAGTCCCTTGCAGAGTGTTAAAGGTTAAAACAGTTGTTAGCATAACCACTTCAAATTGTAGTGAATATAGAGGAAATGAAGAATACTGAAGATGTGACTTTTATTTACAGTTCTGTGGCAAAACTCGCAATACTGACATGAATAGCTTTCCTTCAAATTAGCAGATCAACAAAGCATTGCATCATCACATTCTCTGTCAATTTGGAATTAAATTTGATTTTTATCAGATCAAAACTTTTGAAAATGTTTTCTTGCTAAACAAGAGGTAACATTGGTGAGTAAATATCTTATTTTTCCTGATACAGAATCATCATCAGAAAACAAATATTTGAAAAAATTTGTAATGTTTGTCATTTCAGAAAGATGAAGTATTTTCGTGTGGATTCATGATATACTATTTCAATGAAATGAACTATTTCATTTCAGTTTTGTTGGTTTGTAGATGTCATGCTTTATAAAGCATGCGAGAATATTGATGTATCAATTTGATAACCTAACCCTAATTAATTTTCTGAAGACACACTCTAAGTATGTCTCTTCTAACCTTTAGCGATGTGCATTCTTTTTCAGAATTTTTGCGCTTAATGACTTTGAAAGTCTGTAACTTGTCTGTCTGTTTGGGTATGACAAGGGTCAGTAACCTGCCAAGTGTGAAAATTTAGTTATATGGCTGGGCATACTTTTTGCTAAGCAGTCTCCTACAGAGAGTTAGAGATTAGAATTTTATTGAAAAAATGTACTGTGACAGTTGATAGTAATTCTCAGTGGCTTATATAGTCAATAATTTGAGACCTTCTGACATGAATTTCATCAGGGCTTCTTGTAATTTCTTGACCTTGAACATCTGTATTCATTATTCAACACTTGATGACCTCACCCTCATAAAACCACTATATTTCCAAATGGAAAATTCATGGATATACAGCAATACCTTGCATGGTGTTGGTAATGCTTTCGGCAAAAGTGCTGTGCTATTTGAATTCGCACTAATCAGGGAATTGTTTCAATAGGAAAAAATGATTATTAAAGTCCCAAATTTTATTTATTTTCATCATAGGAATAAATCTGATTGCGTATTATGTATGTATCAAATACTAATTATGCATTAGGAGTTGAAACACCGAAATTGAAACTTTCATTCAAAAATCCACTTATGGATAAATCTGTCCAATGTTGACTGCATCATTTTATTTAATTTTTTTCCTCTCAATAATACCGTACAACACATTTCTCAGAGCTTGCTGGGCATAAATGCTGTGCTCTTCATTTTGATTAGGAGTCATTATTATTTTGGAAGCCTAATCCCCTTGTGCTCCCTACTTATCAAGTTTTTGTAATGAAAATTCTTCTAGCTCTTGATGCAACACAATCTTGAAGTTTGTTGTCTTCCACATGTGCCCATAGTTGGTCTGAAGTAATGAGGGTTTCATTATCAAGAAATTGAGAATGTGAATCAATGCATATTTGAACATATGCCGCATCCAATCATTCAAATCCAGTTTTTAGACCGATTCTCAATATTTCTTCTGGAACGTTTTTAATCTCTGACTAGGATCCAGAAAAATCATTTGCATAATGCCGAAGGTAGGGTTTCCATATTGCTTTCATATTACACTTGCTTACTTCAAGCTGTGCTTCTTTGATATTTTCTGTCTCATTTTTGGTGTAACAACTGTTTCAGAATTGAGTTAAAGATATGGCTGCTTCTTCAAAGTAGCTTTTATTACCTGAGAAAAAGATTGATCCAAATAATGAGCTTTAAAGGTGGGAATGATGCCTTGATCCATTGACTGCAATGAAAGACATAGTGTTTGATGGTAGAAAATGAATTTTGATATTTTTATTCAAGTCAGAATGTTGAGTTGGATTTGAAGATTTTTGAATAATTTTTATCTATTTAAAAGTAGTGAGATGAAATATTAAGCAATGATGGCCATAATTTTCAGGACATAAATAAAATAACAATATTGTTCAAGTTGAGATTTCATTGAATAATACATTGATTTAAAAGAGAAATATTTGCACTAAATTTTGATGCAAATTATAAACTTCACTACAGTGAATCATGCACTGATCAAAGCCACTCTTTGAAAAGATATTGCTGTATTTAAATTTCTGAGAGGACTTTTTAAAAGGAAAAAAATCATTGAATTCTCTCCTCTTGACGAAACCATTGTGTCGGATAGAAGATACTATTATTAGCAAAATTGTTATCGGTTAGTGTAGTTCATTGTTCCTAACAAAGAAACAAAAAAAATGACGTCTTGCATCTTTCTAGAATGATATCATAGGTGTATTGGCATGCATCATGCAGTAATCACATTAGCTTCTTGACGGTAACAATTTTCTTTCTGAAGACAGATTTGATGGGGGAAAAAAAATGTTTAATGAAGCTAAAAAAAGATTCTACATATATCAAATGCACATTGAAAGATCTAATACATTGAGTTTGTGAAAAGAGTGAATTTTTGTTTGATTCTAACATCAAAGATAGAAGAAAATGAGCAACATATTTTCGATAGAGTTAGTAGCTTCAGTTTCTATAGGTGAGCTTTACAAGTTAGATTTGCCATTCCATGTGCTTACTTGTTGCTCCCCATTTGAGCTTCCTCATTTAACTCAATATGTTCTGTTTTCTATGGTGCCCTGACTGAACTTGCATACTCTAGATGGGTTTGAACTAAGGATTTGTACAGGGGTATCTTTTTTTCTTTTGTTTTATTTTTTAAAATTTATATTGGAATGTTTTGCAAAATATACCTAGCAATAAATATTCATGAAATTATCTGTTTATCATTTTAGCTTTACATGTATCAATTATTCCGGAGTTTAGCATACATCCATTCCCAAGGAGTATGCCACAGGGACATTAAACCACAGAATCTTTTACTTGACCCAGAAACTGGCATTCTTAAGTTATGTGATTTTGGAAGGTAAGTTACCTCTTTGTGTTTATTGAAAAATGTTGCTGTATTTTGATTAGTAAGCCCTAATGACATGATACTTTGATGAAATCTCAATTGTACAAAATTTCTCAGGAATGTCTCAATTTTACTTTTTTAAAAAACCTAAAATGGACTTATTGAACAATGAATTAGTATTATAGTGCTGACATCGCTCAATTTTTATTACACTTGTACACTAAAAGTGATGGATAGTTCACCATGTACTTATTTCGAAGAAGCATCTAATCAACATTGTCTACTTCCTCCTGTCCAAGTAAATTAAGAATAATACAATCCACCGAGGTCATGGAGAACCCTAACCTAGGCAATAGATTTAATGTGAAAATCAGGGTTGAAATCAAAACATCCCTTAGAACTCATTTCGGCATCTAATTATAGATAACTCCTACAGCCAGTCCATATCCCTTGACATGTAACTTATAACCACCAGCAAAACTCACACTACGAAATTAACAAACAAAATTTAAAAAAATTCCTCCCATCATAGCAACATCAACAAAAATTTCCTCCAATTTCCCGAACAGGAATCTAAAACATACATTATCATTTGCTTGAAGAGGGCTAAACAGGGCAGAAACAAAAACGTGTTCGTGTAGCGAATATACTTTTTACTAAAAAATATATATATATATATATATATATATATATATATATATATATATATATATAATTTTTTTTTTTTTTTTTTTTTTCACCAGGTGTCACAACTAACCAGATATTGCGTTTGATTTTTGAAAATTTATTTAAAAATCTCTATATTTCAATAATTTCAATTAAATGATCATTGAATTCTGATTTGAGCAAATGATTTTTTTCTATCATCAAGATGTTATTGTATTTTTGGTTCAGTTTCATCGCTGGTCTGTACTTCTTGGAAATTGGGCTTTCAAAAATTGAACTTTTCACATGTACTAATAATGATGATCATTTCTTTATGTTGAAACTCGAGCAAAGCTTTATTGGGCCTATATTTTTACTACCGCTCGTTTTTGTCTCGTAACTTTGAATCAATTCCCTTTTTGTCTTGCTGCTCAGTAAGTATGTAACCAACATATAAAGCTGCAGCGTTTTTACCTTTTTTTTTTTTTCCTGTTTGATACGTCTTAATTGTCTAAAGGAGAGGGAAAAAAAGAGAATATGTCTATCTATTCCTTTCTAACTTTGCTTTTGTAGTCACTGCTTTGATATTTTTTAATTTACTTATTTTGCTTCAAACAGCTGAGGGAATGTAGTTGGAAGTTGCACAAATCTCATCTAGAGCTGTAACAAGGGGCTAATTTTACGTGTAGTTAACATCTTCCTGGCTCAATCAGCACCTCCCATGTGATGTCCACCCCCCACATTCAGAATGCTTTGGCCAGTGCCTCTTTTGATAGTACATCAAAGTTTCCTTGCTGTTCTACAGGCAAAGATACCAGAGAAACTTATAGACCTATCAAGAATGCCGCCATTCTTAAGTCACAGGCCATATTCCTCTTACTTCTAGGCATCAGTGTCCAGAATTTGTCTTGATCCCCAACAGGCATGCAGAGATGTCTTGTAGGCCTTGCACATCTCAGATTGCTCTCTGAGGCAAAGGTCGAAACCGGTTTCTTGTTGAAGCACAAATAATGATCTAGGGGTGCAAGTAATTCCCAAGAATCTTGCTAAGAAGAAAGGAACTTGGAAGAAATATAATAAGATTGGCTGCAAGTGGTCCCTCGAAGTCCATGTCCTTGACTCTCATCTTGATAAATTCAAGGAGAACATCGGAGCCTATTTAGAGGAGCAAGGAGAATGTTTCTACCATCCTGGACTTTGAACTCTGCTATCAAGGGATATATAACGCACTGTGAAATTAAATGATTATCCCTCATATTTATGTTATAAATGATCATTAGGTTAATGATCTATGCTCAATTACTCGGTACTCGTGTATTCTTTTTATTATATCTGAGTTTTAAATTGAGAATTAGAATCTTATTTTATCACAAATTCTTATACTTTTCATAATGTAAAAAAATTAAATGTTTATCTGAATTTTACATTTCCTATGACTATTCATGAAAAATGATGCATTTGATGTAAGGGAAACATTTCCATAAGAATTTTCAATGGTAGATTATAAAGAATATATTTGAACAATTGCAATGAAAAAAAATGCATCAGATTTGTGATTGATCTTTTTGCAACTGGTGTACTGCTACAAACTTATCTCATTCCAAGGAGGACATATCACCTTGAATGTATCCATAAAGATTCTCTCAATTGGAGTCTGGTGTAACGTGTATGAAGATATTGCAAGTGTTCCTTGAAGCATCTGCATTTCTTGAAAAGATTGATTCATTGCATTGAAAATGTTGTGCATTTTCTGGAGAAATTCAATTGGAAAAATTGATGGTCAATTTTTACTAAGTTGTATTCTCTAAATACTCTATGAAAATTTTAAAGATTGATGTTGGTGCATGAAATAATACTTATTTTTTCTTGGTATTTTGAAATTTAAGCTTAAATGTTACCTGAATGACCAGTGAGCAGTTTTTTTTCTCTCTTATTTTTAAGTGTGGAAGTCCGTCTTTTCTAATGCATAGAAATTGTTTGTATTGGTATTTTTTTTATTTTTTTTATTTTATTTTATTATTTTTTTAATGCAGTTGCTGTTTAATTCTTTGAAGTTTGCTAGAAACATTACAATAACTTGAATTTAGATAGCTACTCAGTAAATTGATTTTAAAGCAATTATGAAATGCACAATTCCCAATTGAATTTCTTTTAGGAATGGTACACATCTACAAAGGTGGGTTCTAAGAATTCATAGTTTAGTTGATCTCCCTCACCTAAGTTTGTTTTTAATGAGAAAAAACAAATTCGCAGAATGAAATATTATGATGTTAGATTACTGCATAATTATAAAAAATAAGAACAGAACAAAGTAAAAATTCCTAATACGAAGATGCTCCATTTTTTTTTAACCATCTCATGAACTACTGCTCTCATGCTAAACTTTGGTAAAAACTATAACTGATGATTAATATCCTCTTTAACATAAATATATTTATCAAGCTTAGCTTAGTCTGGTATAAGTAATGAATTGGCTTATGAGATGAGGATACTGACTGTCACCTTATGATAGGCATTCAACATTATTCAGTGTAGATCTGATCTTGTCTGTCCCAGCATTCAAGACTTTTTGCTTCAAGTATTGTAATTTTTTTTTCTTTCTTCTCCAGCGCAAAAGTATTAGTCCGAGGAGAACCAAATGTGTCCTACATTTGTTCAAGATATTACCGGGCCCCAGAACTAATTTTTGGTGCTACAGATTACACATGTCAAATAGGTGAGTTTAATATTAATACTTCATTTTAAATTTCAATTAGTCATATTTGATATATTTTGAATCTTTTATCTATTGAGCAGTCAAGGCAGTCGGCAATAGCAAGTTCATTTATAGTTGATCAATATCAAGATGGAAGCGAAATGAAAAAAAAAAGAAATGTTCTCATTCATATTGAAATTGGGTTTAATGATCTTTTTTTCTCTTATCTGAAGAAAAGAGATTTTATGTTCATGTGCTCAATTTTTCTATGAATAAGTGTAAAGGATTTTATACCTGACCTCACCCTAACTGTAAATAGAATTGGACTGATATTATTGAAAGAAATTATAGGTTGATAAAATGCAGCTGTATTTTATTTATGTATCTATTTATTTATTTATTTATCCATCTATTCTTTCAAGATGTCTGGTCTGCTGGTTGTGTACTGGCTGAATTATTGCTAGGACAGCCCATCTTTCTAGGTGACAGTGGTGTTGATCAGTTGGTGGAGATTATCAAAGTTTTGGGAACACCTACGAGAGAACAAATCAGAGAGATGAACCCAAATTACACAGAATTCAAATTTCCACAGATCAAACCACATCCTTGGCCAAAGGTAAGTTTGTTTCCAGACAAGTGCTCCCCGATTCATGAAATAATGTTTTCAATTTTGATTGGTGCTTTGCTAATGTATATTGGAATGATGGAATGATGTGACTAAAGATTATCTTGATCAGTGGATATCAAATATAATGCTAAATTATAACAAGCCATCTGTGCCATACTAAGCTGAGTAAATGACAATCCATCCGCCTGTGTTCGATATTTTAATTTTTGGTGTTTTGGATTCAGGCAGAAAAAGACAGATTTATTAACTAACCAAGAATGGATATTTATCTAATCTGGTACATTAGATGCAAAAAAAAAAAGTCTCCTCAGAGGTTGTTGAAGAAAATGGGACGCAGTTGATTGTAAGGATCATATTGAAATAGTGAATTGAACGCTTTTTTTGTATCTCCCAGCCACTACGTTGATGACCTGGTGTTCTGTATAATTTGTTAGGTTTCCTCTAACAGTTCAATACACACACACACACACACACACACACAATGCCGTGTGAATCTGGAGCCTTGCTAATGAAAATGGGACTTTTGTCCCTTATATAAGGGTTCACTGGAAATGATGAAATATCTATAGTAGACAGAGATTTTTTTTGTTTTTCTGGTTGTGAGTAGTTCAGAAGTTATAGTAGTTTGAATTTATAAGATCACCAACACATGCATTCTCTGCCCTTGAATGAACAAAATTTAAATTCTTAGCTATTCATAAGTTAGGTAGTGTTGATTAATAGTTGATAAATAAAAATGAATAATCAACTTTTCTTTTACCTATTATTTGGATTTTTTTAATGTTTATGTATATTGTATTCAATAATCTTCCACAGTTAACAAACCAGTAAATTACCTATTCTTTGTATTGTACTCGTGTTGACAAGTGTTCTATACTAACAACTCAACTGGACTCCATTACAAATCTTGTGTAAACATTGTTTGCTAGAATTCTTCCTTATACTCTTTTATCAATGCATATATATTCAACCTTTTATTTATCTTTTTTAAATTTTGTCAATTCTCAGCTTTTCTATATCTTTTGTTTATTTTATTTATTACATTATTCATCGTACAATTTGCACCATCAAGCTACTAGAACCTTTTTTTCTTTTATAAGTACCTAACAGTGTTTGTACAACTTCATTGTAGATCACCACAGATAGACTTTCCCACTTAATTAATTCGGAGCTATAATGCAAATTTCCTGGGTGTGGCATTAAACTGAAGTCACTAATTTTTCAGTTATTGCTCATTTTTCAAGTCCACCTTCCCTTGATCTGTAGGAATGAGGAAATGAAAATTGTACTTCTATGCCTTGTCTGCCTTATTATATGTCCTGGACATTACCTAGTATTTGTCTGCACTTTCCATAGCCTTCTCTGGAAACGTGCACTATATTTTAGTATTTGACATACCCTATGCCTTGTTTGGTAATAAACCTGAAAAAGTCTGTAGAATGTCTGGGCAAATGCAAATGCCAAGAATGCAGATATTGCAGAGTTGTCATAGTTGAAGTTATTTTATAAAAAATATTTTGTAAAAGCACGGTCATTATTTGGATTAGATAAGACTTGACAAAATGCCAATATTTGGCTTGGGAGATCATTGAAGGAAATGCTATGGTTGCTACTGCTTCTATTGTTGAGGAAATTTTGAATTGGCAATTTATTGAATGGATAAAAGTGGCTGAATTTTTACCGATTCTTGAGTAACGTTATTTTTGATAGGGTTGGTAGGTAGATGTCAATTTGTCATTAAAATGGCCAGCTGAATGATTTTGCCCCTGTGTAGTAGCAGCCATAGTGTCTCTGGATTATCTCCCTTGCTGAATATTGGCATTCTGTTGTATCTTACCTAATCCAAATGATGACCTTGCATTTTTATCAGATATATTCATGAAATATCACCAACTATGGCAACTCTGCAAAGTTATGTCAAATCAAGCTACAATATATGGCCAAAAAGGCAACCATGATTGCTTATTTACAAGCCCCTTGTGGGCTAAAATATAGTATGTACTTCCAAGCAAATATTAAACCTGAAGAAGGCTGTGGACTTTCCAGACAAATGCAAGGTCATAAATGTCCAGGCATATGAGGCAATGTCCAGGAAGTACAATATGGCTAAATGAGGTCTTGAAATGGTACTGAAGAAAGTCCATTGCCAAATGCTTTTCAAGAAGTTCCAAAATAGAAAATATCATTGCCCCAAAATCAGTTGGTGGCCAAATGCCGAGGTCAGACTTGTCAAATTAGATTATATGGACAAATAGGGCGTATTATGAAATAAAAAATAATGAATAATAATCGTTTATAAACAATTGTAATAATGAAGTATGATTTCAAAATGAGAATTTATTAAAAATAACAATGCAATTAAGTGAAAATAGTGCTAAAATTTAAATTCATTGCTGAAGCATAGATGTTCATAGCTATTTAAAGCAATTTAGAGATAACTTGCTTTTTGTACATTAACAAATATATGTGAGATCCTTGTATTTTTTCTCTTTTCACGAAACTTGTATGATTCGAGTAAATTGATTTGTTATAAGTAATTGTACTGTTTGAAATATAAACAAAAATATTTCTAGTTCTTCATATATTTATAGAAGGTTTAAAAGCTAAGTATTGTATCATCTCATGGTATGAAATCCATATTTTTTTTTTGTTTGTTGGTTTTCTGTCATGTTAGAGCAAACAGCTGCGTATGTTTGCTGGTTTTGGGCTGGTAATAATATCACAATTAATTCTTTTGCTGCGGATGTTTCTGTTCTTTCACCCCTTTCTGTTGCCTTACTGTTTTCAAATTATTTTAAAAAAAACAGGAAATATGAAGTCATTGGAAATTGACAGATGATTGAATTTTGTTTTTTGAAAAAGTTTAATTTTTTTTTATTTGCAATAAGTACATTTACACTAAAATATCATCATCATCATCAGTCTTTTAGTGTCCGTCGTTGAACATAGACCTTCCCCAGGATTTGCCACACCTCCCTATCATGGGCGTCGCGGAGCCAGTACTTCCTGAACCTGTCTAGCTCGTCTCTCCATCTAATATTTTGCCAGCCTCGGTTGCACATGTGGTCTCGGGGGATCCATGTTGTGAGTCGCGATGTCCATCAATTGTCTGCCATTCTTGCAACGTGGCCAGCCCCCCGCCATTTGAGATTTTTAATGGATTCTATGACGTCCCTAACTCTTGTCTTTTCTCGGATGTACTGTGCTGTCTTGTGGTATCTCCATGTGAGGCCTAGCATTATTCTCTCATGTGCATGTTGCATGGTTCTCAATTTGCAGGTCTGTGTCTTGGTTAGGTTCCATGTTTCAGTTCCATAAGTGACTATTGGGAGGATGCATTGGTTATACACCCTTCTCTTTAGGATTAATGGCATCTTATCATTTTTGAAGGTTGAGCTAGCTCTGCCAAAGGCTTGCCATCGTAGTGTGATTCTTCGCTTGATTTCTTCTTCTTTTGAGGGTCTCGTGGAGATTCGTTGTCCTAGGTAGATGTAGTGGTCTACTTCCTCCAGTTGTGTGTCTTCGATTTTGATCTTAGTATTTTTATACCTGGTGTGGTTGTTGCACATGATCTTCGTCTTGCTGAAGTTCATGTGTAGGCCGACTTTCTTGCTCTCTTCATTCAGTTCATCTATCTTTAGTTGGAGGTCGTGTAGGTTCTCTGCGAAAAGGGCAATGTCGTCGGCAAATCTGAGGTTACTCAGATACTTGCTGTCTATTTTAATTCCTTTACTCTCCCAGTCTAGTCTTCTGAAGATCATCTCGAGGCAGGCTGTGAAGAGTTTTGGTGAGCTAGTATCACCTTGTCTTACTCCTTTCTGGAGCTGAAATGGGTCCGAGTCTTTATGTAACCTGATAAATGAGCTGCCGTGATTGTATATATGTTTCAACACTTCAACATATACTGGATCTATACCTTGCCGACTGATGGCCTCCATGACCTTAGGGATTTCTACTGAGTCGAACGCCTTTTTGAAGTCGATAAATGCTACGGCGAGTGGTAGTTTATACTCAGCTGCTTTTTCTTTCAGCTGATTTATCGAGTGCAGGTGGTCCATGGTCGAGTAGCTTCTACTAAAGCCAGCTTGTTCACGTGGCTGGTTTTCATCGAGTGTTTTTGTGATTCGGTTGGTGATGATCTTTGTGAAAAGTTTGTATACTAAGTTGAGTTGGACTATCCAAAAGTAACCCTATGGGAAGTGAAAGAAGCCATTGAACAGACGAAGAAAGGAACTGCTCCTGGACCAGACAACATTACCATCGACCTACTCCGAAAAGCATGTAAAATCATCACTAGGAAACTGGCCGTCCTCTTCAACTTCTGTCTAAAACACAGTAAAGTCCCAGACGATTGGAACACTGCTATCATAATGCTTTTATATGAAGAAGGAAACCCGAAAGACCTCAACAACTATAGGCCTATAAGCCTACACTAAAATATATATTCGTACAATTCATCCATATGTGTATTATTTCGTCATTTTCTATTGGGTTAAGCTAGTTATTTTTTGTGTATGACTGGATAAACTATGTACTGAAAGCTTTGAAATATTTCGGAATACACAATTCATATTACTATCTTGGTTTATAGATTTCATTGTCCGCAAGAACTCTGGAAAAAATTTTTTCAGATTTTGAATTGTATGATGACTTGCAGTTAGTTTTTTAAATATTATTTTTTGTTTTTTTTTTTTCCCAGGTGTTTCGTCCGCGCACTCCATCAGAGGCTATCCAGTTGGTGAGTAAATTGTTGGAGTATACTCCATCATCACGAATATCTCCACTTGATGCCTGTGCTCATCCGTTCTTTGATGAGTTGAGAGATATAAGTACTCGCTTACCCAATGGTCGAGATTTACCTCCTCTTTTCAATTTCACAGCCCAAGGTAAGTAATGCTTTTTAGCCCAAACAATAAAGCTATGAAAAAACTTATCTTTACAATCTACAAACATTTGTAAATGAACCTTTGTATTACTATTTGTTCTGAATATCAGAACTTGGCGTTAAGTTACATAATCTTATTAGTCATTAAAAAATAGTTTTTGCATCTGGTAGTTCAACATAAAATTGCCGATTTAGTTAAACAAAATAGATAAGTCTGATTCAAATTAAGTAGCATAATTTGCGCAACATGAGAACAAGTATTACTGTGCAGCAAAATAACACCCTTTCTATTAGTTAAACTGAACTCTGTTAGAGTTTTGAAGACACTATATCAAGCTATATCTACAAATCTTTGTTAAATAATTGTTTGGCCACTTCAAAAGAAACTGAAGTATTAAATCTCTTCTATCTTTGACCATTACATTTTTATTTGTTATTTCAGCTTATCTGCATTCGGCCATCATGCCTATCTTCTCCAATCATTCATTTTCCATTGTGGCGTTTGATTTGATGCAAAAATAGATAGATTTCATGCCATTGAAAAATTGATGCAGGCCTCTATTTATCTGATTTTTTCAATTCTCTATTCAGTTCAAATGATACCAATATATTGAAACTCGTGTTTTTCTTATATCAAAATAATTAAGCTTTATTTTATCTTTGTCACTATTTTTATACTGTTTATTTTTATAAAACCTGTTTGAAGGCCTTCAAAATTATAGCAACTACTAACAGTTAGTATTACGTAACTGAAATGTTAATTTGGTTTAAGTAAAAATGAGATGAATCTTCAATTTCTAAAAATCAGTTTTATCGAACAATATATTTTCCATTTTGTTCCATCCACTGTCATATTTTAGCTGACATCATCCTTGCAGAACTTTTCATCTTTCTCTGCAAAGAACTGCTCTAGGTGCCTTTTGCAATCTTCTAGGATATTGAATTTTTAAAAAAAAAATTTATTTTTTTATTTTATTTTTTTTAAATTTTAAAAAAAAATTTTTTTAAATTTTTTTTAAAGAATTCTGTGAAGACTGGAATGATTAGTAATCCAGCAATATCTAGTGAAAACTTGCAGCTGAACTGTAACACTATCCCTCTATCACTAGAGAAACATGTTGTCTGATGTTATCCTGAAATTCTTTTTTTTTTTTCCCCTCTCCGTTGATTGCTATCCTCAATTTGTGTCATTTAGAACAGTACTTGTTCAGATCTATTATGTGGTACTTGGGAAAGAATTCATTGAGAGATCCTTTCTAATTCAATCATATACACAGTATGTTGTTTGGATGGTACTATTAGTGGTACTTCATTTTTCTTGCACTGCTGATCTCATGCATTCCACCTTGTGAAGTATTAACTTTTTATCTCTTGTCACAATTTAAAACATTTTTATTACATTCAAGTACCAAATCACAAAAAGAAATAAGATACAGTAGGGTTATTTACTTTACCTAAGTGAAGGCCACACATAGCATGCATTTTTTTTGATATTTGGGTCTCAGAAAGTATTCATAGTTGAGGATTCTCTTGTAATCCCATTAGATACATGCAGCTGACCTTCTTTGATTGAAGAACCGCCTTTGGGACAGTTAGCGATGATTCATTTTGCTTTCCCAATGATCTCTCATGCCACATCTTTAATTCTACGTTAAAAAAAAAAACAAAAAAAACCTAAAAATGAGGATATTTATGCTGAAACACTCTGATAACATATATAAAGGAATGAGCTCAGGATATATTTTATATTGTTGGGTGAGATGTTGTAAATGATTCAGATGTTAAATGTCTATTTAGTTACTGAATTATTACCTTATATTGTATTACCTTTGTTGATAAAGTTTAATTGAAATATACTCAACAGTCAACTTCTCATGTTTATTTTTGTAATACCGTATTTCTTTAAATTTGACTTGAACAACCCACCACGAGCATTCTTGGTTGGTTTTAGTTTGTATGTGTTGCATTGGCATTTTTATTCATTGTTCAATTTTATTTTTTTCGACAGAGTTGACAATTCAGCCTAACCTGAATAATATGTTGATTCCTCCTCATGCTCGACAAGGTAATCCAGAGGATCCATCATCCTCTACCACTGGGCCTGTGAACTCAGAAAGTGCTTCAGCACCCAATTCAGGTGGGGATACAGCAACCTCCCAAGGAGCTACAGGGGCAGCTGGAGGAAGTGCTTGACACTATAAATTTTTTAAAGGATCATTTCCAGCATTCAGAACTTTGAAAACACCATTGTTATTTCCACGAACTCGTCCCCTGCTGTCTGTAAACAAAAAACTGCAAAACTAACAACAAATTCTCCAACCATAATCTATCTTGTGCTCTGCTGTGTGCCCCAAATGTTTGCAGACTGCTAGGCCAGACACAGATGGCGACAGACAGAAAAACAGGCATCCACACCACTCCTTCTATAACTTTTCCTTTCCTATTACAGCTATATCTAAATGATGAACACGGCAGTGAATATTTTACCATTTCAGTTGAGCTTAAAATCTAAGTGCTAGGCCATGTGATTGTATTTTAAATTGGTCCTTCAGTAGCAAGGAGAAAAAAAGAAGTAAAAAGGAATATAAAAATCCATGATCCTGGGCTACAAGATCTCTCTTCACATATTTTTTCCTTTCTTCCTGTCTAACTTTTATCCTTATTTTTCCCCTCTTTGTGGCCCTACTTTGATGAATCCTACACTGTTTGTAGTCACTTTGGTCAGCCACTGCCGTTGTTTAATATCATTGCTCTGCACTGGTTATCAACACCAGCATTGTATGTCTTACTAGCCTGTATGTTAAATTCAACCAATCAACCGGCCCCCACCATGGACAATAATTTACATAATACTTGTAAAAACAACAAACATGGAAAATATATTGTGTATCGTTTTCTTTTCTTTCTTTCCTCCCTTCCCATTGATTTTCTTCCATTCTCAAACTCTTCCCTTTTTATTTTTTTTTTTATTTTTTTTTTTTTTTGCCATGTCTTTGTAAATTACCTTATGTGCTTCTAAGTAGCTGCTGTTTTTTTTTTGTTTTTTTTTTTTCCCTTCAAACAGCAAATTTTTTCAGTACATTTTGTTCTAATGTTATTTATTTTGGATGCATGAACATTTAAAAAAAATTGTGTAAAAGACAAAAAATGTAAGGTTGATCTCTTCACCAGAATCGCTTTATTGGAGAAAAAAAAGAATATATATATATAGAAATCTATTTTAAACTTTGAGTCTTAAAAGAAGAAAACAAGAGAGGGAAAAATTAACTTGAAAACTTTTGTAAAGAAACTTATTTATAAGAATGAACATTTAAGTCTTCAGTTTGTTCTTTGTTTTTTTACGGGTGTTGGGTTTTTTGTTTCTTAAATTTTTTTTTTTCCTTTTCTTTTTCAGAGGATCTTTTTCTTTGTGCAGCCTTTTACAACCCCTTGCTCAATTCTGTTATCTCTTTCTCTCCTACTCTCTGTTTTGATTTTTCTCTCTCTCTCTCCTTTTAAAAGAAAACGAAAAACATAACAAAAATTACCATGGATAAATGACTGGTTTTGTTTCTTATGTTACCTGTTTTATTCTCCTTGAGCTGACATTCAGTTGCAAGGGGAAAGTGTGGGTGTGTGAGTGATGGTTTTTAGTAGATGGTCTTTGAGATGAGACCAAATTTTGTCTTTTTCTGATTCTGTAGATTTGATTCAGCTTAAAAGGAGTGTAATTGGGAGGGTGACCTTATTTTCTGTCAGTTTGAAAAAGAAAAAAATTTTTTATGAAAATGCCAGTACATACTTGGGTGAAAGAAATTCACTCCTCTCTTAAGAGATATGTGTAATTCTGCTGGGTGAAACGAAAATGTTTCCCTCTTCCAGCTCTTCCTTACATATGGCTTGAAATTTTGTCCTCTTTTCTCTTTGTCTACAATTATTTTGGTGGTTCAACTTTTATTCAACACTTTTGGTTTCAAAAAATTATCACCAAGCACACCAGCAGACTCTTTATATTTTACAGCACAAAATATGGATTAAGGTTAAGCTTGTCTCTTCCTTCTGCTTGAGGGGGTAAAACAGGCATCCAATAGCTTGGTGGTAATAACGATCAATTTGAGAGAAAAAAAAGTATAGATATTACAAAAGTGTTCATTTTTATTCATAATATAGTATTACCATTGTACAAGACTGACATAAGAACCTACTGACTTCTAATAAGCTATCTTGCTTGTGGGTGATATCAGGCATGGAATATGTCAATCTTTTCCTGACTGCTTCATTCATTAGTCATCTTTCTGTGCACCACTGTTCTTTTTGTAGGACAGGTAGACTCCTCTCTGATGGTTGTTGAATGGAAATCTTGTACTAACTTAACAACACTGGAAGTACCTCAGAAAACCTTTCTTCAGTATCTATTTCCTTTTCATTCCAGAAAGAGAAAGCAATTCACACTTGTAAATATACTTTGTGGTTAAAAAAAAATCATCTTTTCTTATTCCTACTAGATTTCAGTCTCTTCTCATACTCATCTCTCTCTCCTCTATGATTAATTGCTCTAAATCCTAATGCTTGCTTAGATAGCTTTTACTACAGCTCAATGAATTTGAATTGATGATGCCATCTTTGCAAAACTCTTATCTGTTCAAGCGAAGCTTGTAAAAACTGCAGCAGCCCTAGTGAAATGATGTCTTGAAATTCTGTAGCAACTTGAGTTTACCTACAAACAACTATAGATTGTGATGGTGCCCTATCCAGAAAGAATCAGAAATATTCGAAATTATTGATTTTCTAATTAAATGAAATTTTGTCCATTTGACCTTAATTTTAAAAAATTTTGCTGTCACTTATAGTACCACTAGTAACCTCTTGCAAAGCATTTTTGTGAATTTTAGAAAGTTCAAATCAAACCACCAAAATCTAATTAATGCCTTACTGCTGTGTGCCTGTTAATAACCAGTGCATGCTTATTATTACCACATTTTTGTGGAGTTTTTTTTTTTAATTTGAGCACCATTTATCCCCTGGTATATAGGGATAGATAACACCGTAACAATATGGTGCAAATTATTCTCATGATTTAAAAAAACTTTTTGGCTTAGATTTTCAAAAAGAAGGAATGGAATTCAAACTACTTATTTTGTTTCTATTTTGGCCCTGAATCCTCCAAATGATATTTGAACAATTTTGAGTTGTAGAAAGATAATCTAAATCTAAACAAAAATTACTTTGAGAATTTGTGAAAACTTTTGCCCTATTCTATGATCTGATACAAAGTCAAAATTTTGTGTTACTGGGATTTTCCCAATTCAAGTGAGTGTTGGTACTTCATTCATTGTTGCTAAGGTTTACTACCAGAAAAAAATGTTATTCTGATGGGACCAATCCTATAACTTATTTTGATACTGGAAAACTGGTTGGCCATTTTGACAACACTTAAGTTTGGGTGAGGATTTCACTGTGTTGTGCCAAACTTGCCAATCCCATTTAGCATCTTTCTGCTGGTGTGCTCTCTCTTCTATTTAAAATATTTTCTTAATTCTGGCTTCCATTTGAAATGGTTTGCATTTGTGATATTTTTATTTCAAAAAGCTCTTAATTTTCTCCCTACTGAGCCAATTTTGGTGGTTTAAATTTGTTTTAACTGATATTTTCAGTTTCTAGGTTTGTATATAATTTACCTGGTATATAAAGGCTTTTAGAAATATCACTTCAGTGTTCCTATAATCTTGGTTGTATATGTCATTGGGTTTGACATAGGGATGCAATATCAGACTTTAAGTACATACAAAATTCTGGTAAAACGTTATTTTGAATGGGTTATTCTTCAGAACCCAGTGGATGGCAGGTAATCAATGGGTGCAGTCAGGAATAGAAAAATTAGTCTGACTGGGAATTCAAGAGTGATTACACACATATACATGCATACCATGGAGCCTAATTGAAAGTTTTTAAAGTGATGAATTTCAATACATTTGTAAGTAGAAAAGAAAAAAACATCTTACATCTCTCACTATATTTTACTCAGGCCATTCTTTGAAATAGATTCATGTTCACTTCTAAATGAAATACTTGGAATCATTCTTCTTATTTAGCTATGCTTTTGCAAACTAGAATGCTGAATATTTAATACCTGCCAAATATTTCTTGAAACAGTCGCCTCTCTTTGAAACAATTTGCTATTAATTTTGTTTCTCCATTTATTATCATTTTTTGTGAATTAAAGATTTTTAGTATATTGTATCAATGACTAGCAGATAACTGTTGGCTTCATAAGTATTTATATTGTTTAGTCTTCAAATATTGATAATCTGAAGCATCTGTTTGTTTTCTCCCTTTTATGCTCATGGAATTAGCTGTAGCATTAGTTTGTAATATTCTGAGTGAACATTGATCCTGAAAGTATTTAATCATACACAAGTCTTGAAACTTATTTTTAAAACGAGAGCTTATACATGAAGTGAGTTTGTTATAATTTGGATAATATAAATTCCAGAAGTTCATGAGCATAGCTGCAACAATATGAATATTCTTGAAAAAAGTTGAATATCTCAAATCATTCAGAAATCTGTAATTACTGTTGATGGAATTCTTTAGATGATGTTCATTGTGTTTATACAATTTGATTCTGCAAAGGCCCTTCCAACCATCCTTTACCACTGTTCCAAAAACCTACGTAGATTTTTTTTTTTTTTTTTTTTTTTTTTTTTAGGTAATCTTTTGACCATTTTTTTTTTTTTTTTTTTTCTGAATAAGGAAAACATTGCAAGAACCATATACAGATATTTGTGCAAATTAGCTGATCTTGAAAGTAAATTTTCGTGCCTGACAAAATGTCATTAAAACGTCTTAGTAAAAGCTATTACTGGTTTTGCTTTTGATTTATATTTAAACTAAATACCACAAAATTGAGCACTCTTTGTATTTGGTTTGTCTTCAAGAAATGGAAAAATAGAGAAGATAATTGATTGGCCCTCAAAGTTTTTAAAATTTCATTCTTGAGTTGCATTTGTTACTAGTATCTGGTAAATTTTGGTTCATTTAATTTTATTAGCTTTCTAAAGTGCTAGTTATACTCTTGTAAATAATGAATTATAAAACATGCTTGCATATTAAATCAAAATTTGTGTCCATGTAAGTATGCAATTTATTATGTATCTCTTTGCATTTCTCCAGTTTAAAAAAAACAAAAATCATCCAGGCTACTCTTTTATTCAACTTGTTACTTCTGATAACCATACTAGGTGTAAACTCTGTTGCTCAGAAGAGTGTTTTTAATTACATGTATAAGATACTTTAAGGATTTTTCTTGGTGGATCTTGACAGTTTTTTTAATCATGTGCTAGGAAGATATATATCTAGATCCCTTATAGCAGGTAAATGTCTTATGCTGCTACACACACATACACATACATATATATATATATATATATATATATATATATATATAATGTTTACCTTGAATTTGAAATACTACTTTCTTAAATAAGAGCAAAAGTCACCAGACTACTATTCTACTGAGGATAGATTGCCTTGATTTTCTTAGTATATTGCTTTAGCAATTATTTTTTATTTGAAGAAAAAAAGAATTTAGGATGAAATGATTTTGTGAACATAATTACTCTGGCCTACGTTTGTCTATATTCATATATGCTGAATGTACTGAAGGAGAAATATTCTCTATTTCATTCTAATTTTATACACTTCAATTTGAATATCAAAAATAATTTCATAGATTACTATATTTTCTGCATTTTTTTCTTTTTTTTGTTAACAATTTTTGTTTCTATAGTACCAGTTTATTTCTACTTTTTACTAGTTGCGTTCTCTTAAACTCAATAGTTTCTCACAAACAGCACTGGCCAGATTAAATTTTTACCACATTGATTTTTTCCCTCCAATGTATCAATTTACAGGGATGATATTGAGTAAAATGGAGATTTAATGCAGAAACCTAAAAGATTTCTTCCTTATATATTGTAAATTCTGATCTGCCAAACATACTTGAACTGTACAATTTGAAACTTGCTTGATCTATTCCCAGCCTCCTTTGATAAATAGGAGGGTTCATAGGGGTAACTTTTATAATGGTATGTCATATCAAAAATTGTTTGTAAGCAAATTGTGGAATGATTCCAAAAATAAGAACTTACTACATCGGAATATTTCAGTTTATTAGGAATTAAATCATTTCATCATATGAATTAGTTTTATGTTAAAACTGTTTTCATGTTGAAATTACAACAAAATTTTCTACAAAATTGTTTTCAGCTTAATGAAAGTAAGTTTTCTGCCCCTAATCTAAACAATGATCATGAATTTTATGCAAAAAATATTCTTTCAAAAGTAATTTGAATTATAACTGTTATCCTTCAATAACACCAGTAAATAACTTATTTTTCAACAAAATCGTGAAAAATCAATAGTATGGTATATGCATTTTTTTTAATCAGAACAATTGTTGAAAATATTATCTGAAACAATTGTACTTCAAAGTCATTGCATTTTACTCCTGCAAAAACTATGTGTTATATTCAGATTTCCAATGTTCGATTTTTATCGAATAGGTCTTACAAGCTGTGAATTCATCTGAAGAATTTTTATCTTTCTAAGGCATATAAGGATAACATAATGGGTAAATTTTTCATATTATTACTATATTGAATCTAAATTTGTATATTGGTTGTATGTATTGAAATTCTAATCAAGCCGGCTATGTTTGTTTGAATGAAACAGAGGCCATTGTTGATTTTCATTGTTTCATTTTTCTTTTAAAGTCCTTTATCTCAAACAGGGAACTTGTCTTGTCCCCAGTACATGCTTCATTACTTAGCAGATATATTTAAATACAGAAATGTTATGTTCCAAATTAGGTAGATTTAATGTTCTTTGATTTTCTGTGTAAACAAAGACTTCTGCATCGTTATATTAACATATCACTCAATTTGTATGCTGCAAACTTATCAACCTGTTAGGAGCTTTCCTTAATTTGTCCTCCAGTGAAAATTGAAATAATGACATTAGGGTGATATTTTGTCCATTCTAATCACTATCTCCTATTCACGCATGCTTCCATCATTTATTTTACGCCTTAGTTTTGCTTTTGTATTATTTTTTTAAAAATCCAGTCTGTTTGCTGTTGTAATATAGGGACTATTTTATGTAAATAATACTGTAATCGAACTGAACTAATGCAATATGTGATTATTTTGTTTCAAATTAGATAGGACAGATTTTTTAAAATTCTCTCCAGTTTATTTTTTTATTCTGTTCTTTTCCAAAGATTAATCCCTAGTTCAATTTTATTTTATATGTAACTATTTAATTTTACTCCTTGTGTATATGTACTTTTTACTTTGATCAATGCATTTAAAACGTTCTTTTTTATGACAAATCATTAAATCAAAAGATATAGCACACAAAAACACTTCAGTTTCCATGTTGATTCTTAAAAAAATAAATTGACGCCTCTATCTTTGGCTTTCTGGAGTTCTTGTTTGGAGCTGAGTTCACTCTTGATAGATAGCAAGGCAGCTGCACTACCACAAGTGCTTTTCTAGTTTTTTTAATGACCTATATGATCCTTGCTTACTTATAAAAGGTTTTGATTTTTTTTTCATTTTTTTCCCCCTTTTATTTGAAGAAAAAAATCATCTCCTTATATTATCCCTATCTTTTAAAATGAACAAAGAAATGAAATTTGAGCCCGCAGCAAAGTATTCAATTTTAAATCAAATATATCAATTGCTATATTTCATTACTCGCTGCATGAAAGGTTTAACTTTTATTTGCAATATATATATATATATATATATATATATATATATATATTCATTCCCTCCTGAATTCATCTTTTAGTCCTTCTACTGATGAAATATACTGAACATAACTTCTACTAAATATCGATTCCTTTTGTCTTGGAAACTAAATTATCAACTATTCATACTTGTACAGGTCATAGATCTTTTGAAAGCATGCTTCTATTAATTGCTCATATCTTTTTTTTCATATCTTCAATTCTTTTAGGGGAAAATGTATGTTTTACTTGGTCAGTATTTGTATTCCCCCCACCCCCAACCGCCGCTTCTTCTTGTTTAAAAAAAAAATTACTCCTCAGCTGTAATAGCCAGCCTCTACTCTCAAACAGCCAGGAAATCACTCTCTCAATTCCCTGACTTATTATAAGCTCAGGTAATGAATTTATTTAACTCATTCAATTAGTGCATTGTCTTGATTTCAGATTTTTCAGAATCGTGTTTTTTCAACTGTATCATGAAGATATTTTCCAAATGGGCTTGGAAAAGCAGCTTACATGTTTCATTACTGTGTGAGTATAATCATCAAAGACTTGGCTTCTCGAGCAAAGACTTAGAAGGGTTTTCCACATCTTCCAATGCCAGCATCACCTTTATGGAGAAAAGCCTTCATGTATGCCCAATGAAGTTTAGGGTAAAGTCCATTTTGCTCGTGACCTAATCCACCCTTTAAATCGGGGGTTTGCATACCATGTCACGCAAAGGTAGAATGATAGCACCCGGATCCCAAAGTTGTAGATTTCCAGTGGGAGTTTTAGTCTCGTAGGCAGATGTCTGAGCCACTTGTAGTGGATTGTTGCCCTTTTTGACAGTATGGGTGATATGGATAGAATGAGGCTGTGGTTATAGACCTACTGCTTTAGGTTCATGTCCAAGCTGCCTGCAAGGATCTACTGCTGCATCAAAGGAGTAATCCAATATGGTTGATCTGAGTAGGTTGAAGATCAGGCCTTAGAGGTTTACATTTGAGTTTTTCTTTTTCTTCTCTTTCTATTGGTACATATACATCCTTGCAGCCATTAGTAAGTTACGTGGAACTCACTATCCAAATTTTCTTTTCTTTAATTTACATGGCACATTTTAGCAGTAGTTGAAGCTAAAAGATCAAAGTTGGTAGGTAAGTGGAAGTAATAAAATATTCTCCATCACAATCAGTGATTGAATTTGAAGTCATGTAGGAGGAAGAAGGAAAAAATTCCATTGAAGAATGAATATGGTCAGAATAAATTCTTTTCATGACATCATTGGCATTTTTTTACTGAAAAATATCTAGATTCTCCAGAACCCATCAAAATACCACCCCCTCCAAAAAAATAGAACATTTGGAATATTGATGCTAAATTTCGAGTTTGTAGACAAAATATGAGGTGTGCTCAAACATGAACACACATATGCAAATATAGATAATAAAAAAAGGATAGAACCTTATGCCACTTTTTGTGGCCATGGATGTTCAATTTAGTTCAGACTAAACCTGGCATAAAGGCAAATTTTTACAATACATTATCTTTTGTCAAAATAATACCAGGTTCTGGAAAATTATTTCGTATCATTTCAGATGTCTAAAATGATACTTGCCTTTTTTTTTTTCCCTCCCAAAATGAAAACATTTCAGAAGGGGTCTAGTGGAGTACTGATTCCAATTTTCAAGTCTGTGGACAAGTCGTTCATGTGATATTTGAATATGGCTATTATGAATTTCTTTATGCTTTCCAACCTTCACCTTCCTATCTGTTAGTGTGAAAGAGAGCATGCAGTCTCATGCAATTTTTCAAAATATTTTCTTTTCCCCAAGAACAACTTATGATTATTTTTTTTCACCCCCTTCCTACCCTTGCCAACATATCTACTACTTATACAAGTGAGACAATATCAATCACTACATGTGGAAGCCTGAAGCATGTGTGAGATAAAGGATGTGAGAGATTATAGTCTATTACTGTTGAATAGTTGTCCTGTCTTGACTGCCTCGTACCACTACAAATATTACTATTATACTGACTTGTGAATTAATGTAGAAATCTTGCAAATTGGTCAGCCAAACTGGACACTTTCTTGCTGCATAGGCACTTAGTGTGTGTGTATGTATGTATGTATGTATGTATGTATGTATGTATGTGCATGCATGAGATTTGATTTAACATGAACAAAAATTGGCTTTTTGTCTTTTCCCCACAAGAGAACAGAACATGAAAATTGAACATCATTTCTGGTCGAGCAGTTTTGAATGATCTGACCATCATTATCAAGATCTTTAAAGTTCAGTTTTTTATTATCCACAAATCTCAAGTTAGTGAAAGTGAGATGATTGTAGGGACAGTAGTAAGTGTTTGATCAGAAATGCCGTTTGGTCAATTCTGACATCAGTTTCACCCTGGAATTCATTTTTTGTTAGAGAACAAAAAAAAAACTTTAAAAAATTGCTTGTATGAATTAATGAAGGGTGCATGTATTAAGTAGATGGGCCTTTTGATAGGCTATGGTCTTGGCACTGGCTCAGTGGGTGACATTGGGAATCTGGAAATCCCCCCCCCCCCGATATTGTGACATACAGTGCTACCTACCAGTCAGTCCACAGACATACACATACACATTCACTCAAACTTCATACATTTTTTATGCAGTCCTGTTACTAGATGATTTGGTTGATGAGCTTTTTAAAATCTTTTGAAGAAGTAAAGAGCATGAAATTTAAGATGAATTGAAAAGATGACTACAGTTGACATGTATAGACTTTTGGTTGTCAAAATAAATAGATAAATATCTTATTGGTTGATAATGTCTCTTCTGTTTCATCATGACCTGTATCGTTTTTAACAGGCAACATAAATTCATTAACAGACCTTTTTCTTATTCTATCTCTCATCTTTGAAGCTGTTGTCTTATCCATAGCCTTATATCAATTTCAAAAGTTTCAAAATCATTTTTTTCTACACTTATATGATTCATCCATATAAGAACCTTAAAAATGACCTTCTATTAAAATGTTCACAAATTTAATATCTAATCGGAAATTGCGCATCTTAATCGGTCTTCCAAGATTTCTTTTAGTTGTCTCCTAATAAATTGATCGTTCACCATGTACAATGTAAGCTCCTGTTTCTATTTGATTCAAAGTTTCTTCAAATTTTACATGAAATCTTAATTTTTTCCATTTTTCTTTGTTTAGTAAAGAGACCAGGTCTAAAATTTATCAAGAAATCTTAGTGTATATTACTTTTAGAGTGTAGGTATCTGAAAGGGAAGCCAGGATAGAAACATGAATTTTAGAAGTACTGGTAAATATTGAAGATGAAGTTATACTGGCTTATGTTGGTATTAGAAATATGTTTGATTAACAATAGGTTCATGAATGCTATTATTTTTTTTTTTTTTTTTTTTTTTTTCCTTGGTCTGATTTTATCTCTCTCTCTCTCTCTCTCTCTCTCTCACACTTTTTTTATATATAGTTATTTTTATATTGACACTCGAAATAGCTGTCATAGCTGGTCTGTTTACAATGATACAGGTCTTGAAGTAAACAATTCATTTCTTCTATCTAATAAAATTCTATTCATTTTCTCCTAAGACTAAAATGTCTTATTTGAATTTTATTCTGGTGGACTTTCAAGGGAAAAAAAGCTCCATTTATTTTTGACAAATTAATGTTTGTAACAACAATCACTTCATAAGTAAAGTCAATGAACTATCTGCTTTTCCCCTTTTTTTTTTTTTTTTTTCCTCCCTCTTCAAGCATACTTTGGTTAGAAGGCATTACTGTATTCCACAAATGTTTGTACATACAAGTTATTTACCACTAAATTTCTGCAATTAGTCAAACAAAACTTGATCTCTTTGCTTCTTTATTTGAGCTCTAGTATCCATTAAATTCTTTTTGTGGTTAGATCTGAGAAAAGCAATTGGTGTAAGGCTTGTCATTATCAACTACATATTGATCAAACTGACTGAAATATACAACTAAAAGATATTTAGTATGATTGATGAATCATTTAAAATGAACTTGGATGCAAAATTTTATGAAAGCTAATGCAGAGGTTGAGAATTTTAAAACTTATTATGAGCTATTTTTTATACACTTGATAAAACAAGGTTTTTTTTTTTCTTCTTCTTCTTCCACGTATGTAATTCTTGGTTTATAAAAATTCATAAAATATTTTCTTAAATAGTAAAACCAAATTGACAGGTCTAGACTTCTGTTACGTACCTTCACTATTAAAGACAATTTAAGATTTCAGTGATATGTACTTCGGTTGCAAAAAGCTGTTCTATTGGCTTAATGGCCAGTTATCACTTGAAATTACTTCAAATAAGCCCTGACATTATTTGAATGATTATTTTATTTATTTATTTTTTTCAAAATAGGATAAGGGTTAGAGAAATTGTAAAAGGGTTCATTTGCTACCTTAATACTTAGCAGACCCCCATCCCCCTCCTTTTTTTTTTTTTTTTTTTTTTTTACAAAACTCATTTATGTAAGGACTTATTAGATGACTCTTTGTCCATCACTAGAATCCTATCTGTAAAGAGAAAGAAAAAAGGGTTTGTATTTAAAATATTTCATCTACTTTTTCTTTAATCATTTGAGAATTTTTGTATGATTTAAAAAATCTAATAAGTCAACAGGTGTGCAGATTAATCCATAATTTAGCATTTTGAAAATCAGCAGAATGGATGGGCTTCATTCAAAACGATTCAATGTTTCCTTTTTGATTTGATCTCTTTAAATTTCCAGAAATGTTCCAACTCCTTTTTGAATGATTTTTAAAAGATGTTTTTCTTCAAATCTAATTTTTTAATAATCATTGAAAAAGTGTTGATTTGCATCTGCTACTTTGCATAAACTAAATTCCTAAATTTAAGTTTAATATGCCTAACGATTGCTTAATGATATTTATTTTAAAGTAACTTTTTTATAAGATATAAAATTATTTACTTCTAAATTTCATTGCACACTTATTTGCAAAAGAATTAAATTTGTTTCATAAAAGAGGCTACCATAAAATCTTTACCTCAACGTTCTCTCAAATCATTAATTCTGTCAGTATTTAGCCATATTATCTTTATTTCTAGTTTTTCAGCAAAACAAAAACACTCAGAATCAACATTGAAGTATATCTTACACTGAGTAAAACTTCTTTCTATTATCAACGTCCTAAGTTTTAGTGCAGAAATCAGTAGAAATTGAAGATTTAAAGTTTGATTGCACAGTTAACTTTATTTTGGCTTCAAAATATGTTTATTTTTCTACCATGCAAAAAAAAAAAAATGGTGCTTTTTTTTTCTTCTTTTTTTAAACAGAAGAAAATTGGCTATCTTAGGTACTGATAACTTGATATAACTCGACTCTAAAGCTTTATGTTGAATGAAGAAATAGTACTTACCATGCTTGATAGATTTAACTCATTGTAAAATGGAAAATATCACTACTATTCCACGCACACACTGCCCCACCCCCACCCCTTTTCTTTTACTTTCAAGTTACAGTTATGGACAAGAAAAATGAAAAAAATTGAGTTTGGGTTTTTTCCCCATTTCCCCTGGCTTTCAATTTTGACTAGACGCAAGTACTGTTACATGTTGATATCTTCTGAGAGCAAGTTGAAAATAAATGCTTATTCTTAAATGAAATTAAATGTAGTCAATGATAGTTCTATTAAAATCCAAATTGAGAAAAAAAATGTATATAAATCATCTTTTTTCTCCTTCGGATATAAGCTTTGACCAAAGCAAACATTCCAGTTTTCTTAACCATGAAGATTCGGCCTGCATTTGAAGAGAACTGAATAGCCAAAGGATGACTGTGCTGATCTGATGAGTTTATTTTTCATTTGAACTCCCAAAATTGAAAAACTTTGCATAATTTCATTAGAATAGATAGAAATGTTATTGCAAGAAAGAAACAGAAGGTCCATAATCAACTAAGAGTGAAGAAATCTAGAATTGAGAATCTTCAGTTCGTAATTACTGAACAACAGGATTTTGTTTTCAGAACTCAAGTCATCAAGCAAAGTCACTTTATACTTGAGATGTACTAAAAATCCAAGATGGACATGAAAGATGGCATTTTACTGAAATGCTTTATAAAAAGAATTAATATATTATAAATTAGAAGTAGGAATGTAATTTAGTAAATTATTCAAATTGGAATACCTTTCAGGATTAGAAGCATTAATAATCATTATTTTCATTGATGAACTTAGATGTCAAATGTTTTATAAGAATTTTTCTGAAAATATCTGTTAATCCCAACTTTAACCAACAATTATGATTATTGGAAAATTTGATAATTTTATTCATTTTTTTTCTGCTTGCTTTTTATGAGATGATAGTGAAATTTGACAATATGGAAATGAAGAGAATGAGTTTTAGATAGTTTTGCTTTGGAGAACAGAGTCTGTTTTCAAAAAGTGAAAAGATAAAGAAAGGAAAAAGAAAACAAACCCGATTTCTTTTAAAATTGAGGGAACAGTTGGTGAGGAAGTATCCTTCTCTTCCTACTAAAACTTTTCAAAGTTTTGGCCACGGTGCAACTAGGAAAGACGTTATTCTTTAGTACTTATATGATTATCTTCATAAGTTTTAGTATATTTTATGTGTAAACAAGCTGACTTTTTTAAATACAAAATCCTACATTTTCGTGAACATTACTTGGTAAATAACCAAGGAACCAGCTTTAGTAGTGTGGCTATAATTGAATTTTGATGCACCTTTCAGAACGTCAGGAACATTAAAATATCCAAGTGGATCAAGGTATCAACAAAGGTTTTAGAATGAGGATTGTGAAGAAACTTTTAACTTTACTTGGCATGATTGTGAATGTTCTAAAACGGAAGTGTCTACCAATTCAAAGCAGTTCTACCGATAGGCTGGTGAGCACAACTATTAAAAACGTTATCCTGATAAACCACTAAGAATTTGACCACCAACATCTTTCATATGAATCTAACTTCAGAGAGGTGAAATCTTAATATGTTGCAGCTCAGACATAGAACCTTATGTCAACTGTTTGATTTCATTTGTTGATCTATTTATTTATTTATACCCTGATCATCATCTGGTATTGGCATGCTATATCTTTTTGAATAGCTCTGTTCAAACCAAAATTTGGTGTTTTGTTTTTTCTCTGAAGCCCTTAAAAACTGATCTAAATCAATATAATAAATGTCAGCTGTTATCTTCGCTTCCATTAAATTTTTAGCAGTTTATCAGTTGAGCATTTTTCTTTGTTATGCCTATCAATGTACAGACATGTTGGGTGATTGCCCTGAGAAATTTTTTTCATATCAGCATGCAACTTGGGGGAAACTGGTATTGGCACTGAGAGAAAGAGAAATTCACCCGCATGGTCACTTGAAACAAATGGAAATTATGGTTGCAGTTCAACTCCATAGCTACAATGTTAATAGAATCCACTCTTATAAAAACTTGGAATATTTCCTTTTTCAAACCTGCCTAATTTCCCGAAGGTTTGAAGATCTCTTAAATTGAAAGCACATTAACTTAAGAGAGAAATTTAAATTTATTATTTCATTTAATAAAGACATGTCCAAAATTGCATTAGCACTGAAGAGAAAAAAAATCTTTCTGTCTGAGTTTGAACTCAATCAGCTGATTCTAATTCCAAGGCTTTACCTACTAGGCTGCTGAACTGTCAGGACTTCGAAATTGAATTATAGCCCCAAAATAAAAAGACAGGTGAGTGTACACTTGTCTCTTGAGTGTGCAGACCCCATAGTGCCAATTGTGTTTTTGTATAATTTAACCTTGAAACGTGTGCTGCAGGCAAATTGTGATCCATTGATTTCAGATTTGTCTATTTTCAGAGGATTGGTGAATGCACCGCCATGACTTGGTAACGACTAAACCCTCTCACATGTGTGTTATGTTCAAATAGATAATGAAAAATTGCCAGATGATGATACATATAAGTAATTGTAGACCTGCTGATTCCAGACATGCCTTTGTTTCTGTTCCATGATGTGTAGTTTTCAACATCTTGGAGTATAAACACACACACATATGTTAGTACTTTATAATACAGATGTTTTAATCAATTTGAGGTGAAAGTTATGTGCTCCTTAATGAGATGATTCTCAAAATTCAAATCACTAGTCTCCCCTGCTTCTCATATAATGGTTGATCGCTGTCTTCTCAACTCTGACTAATGGTTTTTACTGATTTTGATTGGCTGGCTCCCTCTTCTTTGTAGGTCTAAATCATTCAACTTAACCAGGAAACAACTTCATCATTATCATCTGGTCAAACTTGCTCAAGTCCCATTGACTTTAACATGCCACCCATCTTGCTTTTAGTAGATCGGTAGGGTCATATACTGTGTTTACATGGCTGGTCTGTTTTAAAAGACTGACCTAAACTTCTGTGTCAACAGTGTGGTGTCCAATGAAGTGTGGCTATAAGTTCTTGTTTCACTCTCCAGCAATGTCCAGAAAAATGCAAGCACCTCTCCCAGATGACTTCTGATATTGCAGGAAGCTTTCCATACAGTCTTTGTTTTGTTGGGGGGTTGCTCCCAGGAGATGATCAGTGCTGCTCACAAAGCACAACCACGACAAAAAAAAAAATTTGATTTATAAAGGAATACAGCTTACTTAAAAACTCCTTTTTTACCTTCTTAAATCAATTTAAACAATGTATACTCCTTACATTTACTTATCTCCATTTTTACAGTTCAGCTTCAAATCTTTGTACACATGCTGAAAATATCATTATGCACTCTTTTCAGCTACTATCTGTGGTGGTAGCTACAGCTGTTGGCTGGATACTATTTGTACATGGCCACATCCTTAACCCCCAGGGAAAAAGTAGGTCATTTGAAATGAACTGTCAGCTAAACAGATTTCAGATGCCAAAGTACATGATGAAATAGATTTTTCTTTTTTCATTCCTAAATTTGACCTACAAATGTGTATTGTGGATAGATTGAGACATGCTGAATCTAATTAGCTTTATCTATCTACCAAATGTAATTCCTGAGTTCTAAGTGTGCAACCAATGACCAGTTCAATCACAATTGTCACTAGAAAAACTGGCTGAAAACCAGTTCCTCTATAGCTATGATGCAGGGATGGTGATAGTAGAACAAAATTCCTGGATCCATCACCAAAATTGAATCAATTTTTCCTCAGCCCATGGCCCACACTTCCACAAATGCCATTAGAATTCATTGATAACTTCTGGAGATAGTATGAGGACAAGTGTGAGTAAATAAATGGATGACCCCCCCACCACACACACACATAATGGTCAAAATTTAACCAATTCTTCCTCAGCCAATGATGTACCCGGCAATAAAATTTCATTGGACAACTCTCCAAATTGAGAGGCAGGATTGGAGCTTAGTGTAGAAAATAGATAGCTATTATAGATGCTTCTGGTCAATATTGAAACCCAGGCAAGACGGTATACTCCATTCAGAGCATCAATTGGATGTAAGGTCAGGATTTATATTACAATGACACTCGTTTTGTTAAGTTGGACTCAATTTTAATACATACCATAAATTCAAAACCCAGTCTAAATTACACATCCTTAGTGTCTTGCAATTGCAAAATTCTTGAGCTATGCATTTTAGATACTTAAAAAGAAAAAAAAAATCTTAGAAATTAAATTGGTCATAAAAATGTTGGTATTAAGGCCCACTGCTCATTACTGACAAAACATTAACACTAAAAATGCCTTCTGACGGTCTTTTCGACAACTAATTGATTTAGAAAAGATTGTGAAAAATATCTATTAAATACGGATTTTATTCTTTAGACTGCAGGGTTGTTTTTCCCCAAGTACAATGTATACCCATTATAATGAGGAATCACTTATAACAAAGTTTGAACATGGATCTCCATTTTCTTTACCCTTTGCCCCTTCTGTCCGTCGCTAGAAAGATTACTAATGAATTGTCAAACACCTACTTTAGACACTCATTACGTAGGTTACACTTGAAATATTTTTTTCATATTTCTGTCATCCTGCCAAACAAGTTTACTTTTACCCACATTTTTTATCTCATTTTATTTTGTCTGCACGAATCATAAGTCTTGTAGTTGAGGTTGGGTCTGGACTTGGATTAAGGTTTGTAAAAATGGAATATTCGTTAAAATGCAGACTCACTCATAATATGGAAAATTATGGACTCCCCAGCTCCTGATTTGCATGTTTTAATGGGTCTGCAATGTAATAATTGCTTTTAATGTGGAAAATGAGATCAAATGAAATCCCTGTGTAAATTAGTTTTTTCTTTGAAATATGCAGGCATATCCTTGAACTTACTTTATCAGTTGAAAATCAGCAGAAAGATTATATTTTATCAGTGAAGAGTATTCTGATCTAATCAGACATGAGAAAAATTAGCAAAAAATGAATACAAGGGGTTCTATTTAATTGAACTTGACAAATTGAGAGGAGATAAAAAGAACTTGAAAAATACCCCCCAAAAATGCCTCTAAATTATGATAAGCAGCACATCCATCCGTCAGTCACACTGATTGGAACATCAAGACTACGGAGAGAGAAGCAGGATAGAGTGTGAAATGAAGATATTCACAAAAGGAAATCGGCAAAGTAAAATGAAGTGAAACTGACCCAGCTTTCAAGTGAGCAGAATATTTGGTGCCATAGTGATGGCATTCAATTTCCACAATCTCAGATCACTGGCAGTTCATTTGGTCTTCTCTGGATTCCCAGAAAAACGAAGGGAGACAATTTGAAGCCTGTGTCAATTTACAAATCTCGGATTACTGACTGTTTTTCTGGCAATTCAGAGAAGACCAAATGAACAAAGGGAGACAATTTGAAGGCCTGAAGTCTATATCAATTGCCCAAATCTCTGACTACTGACTTGTGCCCAAGATGGTTGCTTCAGGTAACTCCTGTAACATTTTTTTATTTACATTTTGAGGTATATCTCTAGCGAAACAACAGTTATTTCATTGGTTCTAAGGATAAACTGAAATAAAACTGGGTAAACACATACCCATAACATACTTATCTTTTCTTGTTCTATGCCATGTAAAACGAGGTACTGAGCAATGAATTGGATTGTGAGCATTCACCTAAAGTTAAAATTTGATACTCAGTTTAGTTCTTTTACATGCATCTATTATCTGGTATCTGAACTGGTCAAAATACTATAAAATGAACTGCCAATAGGGGTTTGAATTAAAGCTTAATCACAACTGGTTTTTTCTCTTGACAAAGGACTCTTATTTGAACCCCTCACACCAGGACATTTTATTGCAAAAAGGTCTTTCCAATCACCAAAGCAATAAACCAAAAGGATATATTGAAGAAATAGTTGAAAGCTGGAAAATCTCACCACCATCACTACTACCACCATTACTACTACTAATACTATAATAATAATAATAATAATAATAACAATAATATTTTTTCATTTTTTCTTGAGCTTCAATTTCAAAAAGAGATTTCAAAGTAAAACTCTGTACTTGTTGAACTAGGCAATATCATACAAAGCATGCTGGAGTATTATGAAGGCTGCTATCAAATATCAGACGGCTGGAACATTTGACAATATTATGTATTCACCATCAACTGGAATTACTCAAATGGAGTACAGATTTTGCTACCTTGAAGAAGCAATTGATAAGGTAATAACTGAAATTACACCACTGTTGAAAGCATACATCCATGTACAAAAGCATTTTGCTCAACCCTTCACTCAAGATCTCTGAATGTGGGACTATGTATGAACTGCTTTTCAAGCTTTAGTTTCTAATTATCTGTCTTCTGAATTGTATTGTTCATGTTGGGGAACAAATTCTGTACTGTATCTCTTCACACTGATAAGCTCTCATCTTGGAAAAATTCTTTTTATGTTTCAAATTGAAGTTCAACTTTTGCAAATTAAAGTTAGAAAGGTGTAGACTCTTCCCATGATGAACAGCAAGCACTATTGGCAAATCTATCGAGTAGAATTCTGTCAAATGAAAATCAATTTGCAGAAGTACCATACACTAGAAATCAAAATATATATCACAAGTGTTAAAATCAACAGAGAGAATCTCTTATGAAATAGCAAAATCTAAAAAGATAATAAGAAAATTACCTTTGTTAGATTTTATTTATAATAAATTAGAGGATATACTTGTAAAATTATACAATTTCAATTGAGATAGACTTTCAATTACAGGAGAAAACCATTTCAATCATGTTTTTATTCTCCCCCCACCCCACTATATTGCTAAGATCTTGTAGATATTTCTCTAGATCAGTTTGATCTGGGATATGACTACAACTGGACTGACTAAAAGATGTACATCTGAAAAAACCTAGTAAGTTGAAATTTGGTAAAAAATTACTTGGACCCATACACTAGGGTTTTTTTTTCCAATTTTTTATTAGCTTGGTGATGTTGACATTACAGTTGTCCAACGGCCACTCCTCCCATTTTTTGTTTATAAACAGCTTTTCCAGATAGCTTGTCTAAGGTTCAAAACTTTCATCCATCAGTGTAACAAAAAAATAATCAATCAAAAACTGCCATGAACAAAATTTAGATAAAGAAATGCTTTGTAGAAAATGTACTTTTGAAAATTATAGAACGTTCTGCTGAAGGGAGATAATTATGAATATCCTCTACTTTTATTCTTTTAATATGAACAAAATCAATAGTTCAACGATCATAAAACGAAATATTTCAAAGAATATCTTGTTAAAATATTCCATAGACCAACTTCACTGGAGCTGGCTCTCCTGACTTTCTAATATGGATGGCAATTTTTCCTTTGCTACAGCCAGTATGATCACAACAGAAAAAGATAAATCTCCATTATTGGCAAAGGTAATAAAAATGAAACAAAACATCTCACAAAATACTTGGCTTTTTAGAAAATTTTGAATGAGATTTTCCTGGAAATCAAAAACACATACAGGTATACCTGAACTAATTCATTTTTAATGAAAGACAAGAGGTTTAAAATTCTATTTTAAAAGTCATGAAGCCAGGAGTTTGTAAAATAAGGTATACTTGTGTATATAAAAATGAGAAAAGACTACAGTTCAAGGGACACTATTTCCACATTCAGCATATTGTAAAATTACCTGACTTATTTCCTTCCAGATTTATGATCTTTAGCATGGGTGTTTATCTGGGTCAAGTTGTCACATTCTAATGTTTGATTTTAATAATAGCTGAAAATTGAATGACAAAAAATCTGGATTTATCAAATAAATTGTGAAAGAGCAATTGTCCATGGTCTCATATCTAAAGGTTGCTATTGACCAGACATTTAGAGATTGTGTGTGCTATAGAAAAGAAACTTATGCTGCTCTAATAGTAGATATGTTTCAAAGAATTAAGTTGCTTGGATTCATTCAAATGATACCAGGATTGTGAAAATTGGTCAACAAACAAGGAAGATATAGCAATTTTAGTGCCTTCAGAAATAAGGAGCATCCTATCATTTATCATTGATTAAACACAAAATCTTCACCACCTTTGGTAGCTTCATTTTTGTTTCTTTTAATTAATCTATGGGAGTAAAAGATTGTGATACCTGTAATCCTATTAATCACAAAGTAAAAATGAAGAAAGAAATGATGCCTTTTATTTGCCCTGGCACTATTCTGTGATACATGCTGGCAAAGAAAGTTAGGGAGCTTTTTGTGTAAGCTTATTGCATTAGATTTGTAAATGACTATCCTTATAACCAAACTATGACATTAACCAAGTTCTACTGTGCAACATGATTTTTGTTCCTGAGTAGTAAGTGTTATTTTGTGATTGCTTATGAGCAAAAAGAGTTTGATGAAACTAGTTCTTGGTTTGAATTTCTCATTTAGCCTGCTTGATTGTAATATCACCCAACAGCTTTGCAATGTTTATCCATGGGTTTCAATAATAGCAGGCTTTAGAAATAGAGAAAAAAATTAGTTGGACAGACTTGATGTTGTCTAATTGAAAATAAGTAGATCTCAAATTCTCAATGTCCTGGTCACAAAAGCAAAGTTTAAAGGGAATAAATGATAGAGTGGCTGTCCCAAAAAGTTGGTTTGGTTTGATAAAATAAAAGATGAGCCTTTTTTCTTCTCGACACAAAGTTTATTAAACAGCAGATTTACTGTTTTGTCCCCTATCTATATCATTATTTTTGACTGATAATTTGCTCCATAGAAGCTAGACAACCTCTGCCACGATAGCGTCCACCAGGGGACCTGCTACTTTGGTAGCAATGGAGCAGTGCTGCCCTGGGGTAACGGATTTCCCGCAGCTGGGTCGAGTTATAATGGGAGAGCCCAAGGACGAGTCCAAAGGCTCCTCGATGCGTTTAGCAGTGGCAGCCTCAGTAAAACCTCATTGGCTGACACACTGCACCGGCGCACTCGGTCTTTGACACCACCCACAACCCAATCTCCGGCCCATTCGATGGGCAAGTGTCAGTAACTGCACCTCGGGCTCTGCGTGGAACAGAGAACCGAGGGTACTTACTCCACACAAGCGCCCTCCTCTTCTCCGACCCTTGGATAACAAAGACAGTGGGTCATTGATTCTGGGTAGAAGGTGGGCATCTAATCTGGTTTATCTATAAATAGTCTGACTGCAGTCGACAACCAATCTCTTCCAAAGACGCTCACAAGCAACGATCATAACCTAAGCTCGCCAAGAAGACGTACTCTCCTCAGTCACGCCTTCTTGAAGCATTTTATCAATTTCTGATTATATAAAATTTTTATCATCATTTCCAAATCTTCTAGATTTAGGAGCAATAGGTTTGCAGTTCTGAGTAAGATTTGAGGAAGGAGATGGCATGTCTACCGAGGCAGAAGGTACACTGTAGATAGTAGAATTAGAAATTAGGAGCCTTTTCTTAGAGCCACGAAAGACAAACAATATATAAAAATGCTGGTCCATGAAATCCTGACCAAGAATGACATCGCAACACTGATTGGATTAGACAGAGCTGGAAATCATATTGAAAATAGTTGTCGTCCCTTTATCCAAATGTAGACCATTTTCTTTTTACAGCAAATGGTAATCGGCTGATAATGACAGAAACAAACAGTAATTTGTTAGTTTTTCGTACATTGAAAATATTTTTCTTGCCGTGTAAAAAAACTGTTTGAATATTACTCTCAAATAAATATGATTGATTTGAGGTATGAACAGGTCATTTGGTACCACATGAAATAACGTAATGGTTGGAGAATGTGAAAAGAGAACTCAAAGCCATAGACAATGAAAAACCAACTGGAGAGTGCCAGTAATTGATGGGATCCACGGATATTGGTTCAAGAAATTCACCACACTAAGCAATTATAGGCCAATCACTCATGTGGAAAATCGTGACCTGACAAATAGCTGAGAGAATGTATGTATCCATGGAAAGAAGGGGACTATTATCAGAAGAACAGAAAGGATGTAGAAGAGGAACCAAAGGGGCGAATAATTTGCTCTACATTGACCAGATGATCTTAAAAGAAGTAAGAAAAAGAAAAAAGAACATTGCAATGGGATGGATAGACTACAAAAAAAGCATACAACATGATTCCACACTGATGGATACTTGAATGCCTTAGAATGTTCAAGATCAGTGAACGAGTGATGAGACTCATTGCCAATTCTATAAAAAACTGGAAAGTACACTTGACAGCCACAGGAGAAAATTTAGCAGAGGTAAGTATAAGAAGGGGAATCTTCCAGGGAGACTCACTGTCTCCACTGCTACTTGTTCTAACTATGATATCGCTCAATAGAATCCTGAAAAACAGTAAAGGATACCATTTCTCCAAAACGAAAAGAAAAGTCAACCACCTAATATACATGGACGATATAAAATTATTTGCAAAAAAACAGGGGAGAGCTTAATAGGCTGTTCAACAAAGTGGAAGAATACAGTGATGACATTGGGATGGAGTTTAGAATAGAAAAATGCGCAACTATGGTAATGCACAAAGGAAGACTCACAACAGCAGAAGGAATCAAACTCCTGGACAACAGGAAGATTAGAGCACTGACCACACATGACTGATACAAATACCTTGGAATTCTTGAATGTGACACAATAAAACGGGAAGAAATGAAGGAGAAAATAGAGAGAATACCTTAAAAGGATAAGGAAAATATTAGAGACCAAATTAAGTAGGAATCTCATGAAAGGAATGAACACCTGGGCCATATATATTACTGCAAAATGTTTGAAAATTTTTTGTTGTGGTATTGTCTACATTTTTTAAAAATAAAGTTACTTTGTGTTCAAACGTTTAATAGATTTTCTCATAGGAAAATCTCATAATTAGAATCCTAATGTGATCATTATTTCTTTAACAGGTAATGCTTGAATATTGTATGATATTGTGATATCTACGTTTGATGAAATATACTTTCATCCCTCAATTACAAAGCTTTTCTCAGATATGTTCTCTTCGTATGAAGAAGAATATGAATTGAGAAACTAAAATTTGTACTTGAATTTGATATAACTTGTAAAATTCATCTTATTTACTTACTCAGATAAGTGAAGTAGAAAACACTGTACACAAATTGCAGCCCCAAATATTATGGAGGCTTCAAGCTTTGTTTGGCACTCATTCCTTGCTTTGTTGGTTATATTCAATTATTCAAGCCTTTCTAATTATTCATAAAGTTCATATAAAACGTTCCATTTTTGTGAACTTGTTTGGTCTGCATCCAAATATCAAATATGATTTGATATTGTAGTCATCGCTACAAAAATCAAACAAAGACTCTTTTAACTCAAAAATAGGATCAAAAAGAAGTTCACTTGAAAAGGTGAAGCTGCCAAAACCCAAATGGCATAAACTCAAATAAAAAACTAATTTGACAAATACGCAAATAATTGACTAATTGTAGTCCAAGAATTCAATCTAAAAGCAGCACTTGTTCAAAGCTTGTTTTGATCCAAGTTGAACAAAATCTTATATAATGAACCAACTAAACTGAACTAGGAGCAGTCAGCAAGATCCACAGCACCTGTGTGCCTCACATCTGTCTCCACAGGATAAAGATATCTTATGTGCACCAACAATTTAACTCATACCTATAATGTAGGCATAAATATACAAACTCGTCTACTATGCAAGTACTTTTATCTTGTTGCGAGTCGTGATATCTATCGGTTGTCTGCTATTCTCGTAATATGACCAGCCTATTGCCATTTGACTTTCCTAATGGTTTCTATGATTTCCCAGACTCCTACTCTTTCCTTCATACACTGTGTTATCTTGTGGTCTCTCAATGTGATGTTTCAATGTGATACTTAGCATGATTCTCACATTGTATGGTTCTCAGTTTGTTGGTTGGTCTCTTGGTTAGGTTCCATGTTTCATCTCCATAGATATCTATCGGGATGATGCATTGGTTGTATACTCTTTTTTTGAGGACTAATGGGATTTTCTTGTTCTTGAAGGTTGAGCTAGGTCTGCCGAAGGCTTGCCATCCTAGAGTGATTCTTTGCTTGATTCCTTCTTCTTCCATTTGTCCAAGGTAAATGTAGTGGTCTACTTTCTCCAACAACTACAGACCAATAAGTCTACTCAACAGCATCTACAAACTTTTCACCAGAGTGTTCTTCAAGATGAACAAGGAAAGTTCATTTGAGAAGTTCAGGTGTGTACATAAAAACCAGGTGTGTATGAGAACTACCCAAACTAAAGGAAAGAGCAAAAATGCAAGCTTACCTCAAGGCTGTCAGAATAGAGAGAGGGAGAAAATTTACCGCCAAAAGCTCAAATACTATGAAGATAACAATTGCTTATCCTATTGTTGGTTCTGTGTGATGTCAAAGAGGAAGAGACAAAGAATTTACTATTCCTTTAGACTTCTTCAATGTATGTTAGGAATCTCAGTAGATCTCTGCCAACGGCAGATAACTGCAAATATGACAAATTTTTGTATTTATTATTTTAGCGCTAAACAGTGAGCCTTTCACTGGTGACTAAACACTAACCCTTACTTATGTACCATGTTTTTTGCTAAATTCAAAAAGTTCTGTAAAAAAGAATGAAGTTAAATTGAGCCCAAATGCTGAGGTTTTTCATCTTGGACAAGTTGCTTTCAATGGTGTTCTCCTTTCTAATTATTCCAAAGAAGAAATCCACATGAAGGAATACAAGTGAATAAATCATAATTATTATAAATTAGATATTTTCTTCTCATTTTCTTTAAATGTTTATTATATTTACATACACTTTTAATTACATAAACAATTTATTTTAATAAAAAATCAGATGCTTTTTTGTGAATGAAAAACCAAGCAAATACCAAAAACTACATGTTTATTTGTATTCATATCTTCAGAAGTGATAATAAATGTTTACATAAAAATATAGAAGTGGAATGGAAGTTTCATTTTACAAAAGATGAACAAATATGTAGTTTTGATTGAAATGAAAATACAAATTTATTCATATTCATTTTTGTCAACAAATGGTAAATACAAAGTTTGAATTGATTTGTGATTTTTGTAAAAAAAACAACTAGAAAAGATGAAGCAGACATAAATCTTTTTTTGCAAATTCAAAATGAAATCTGCTGAAAGTATGTTATTTTTTTTGTTAACTTTTAAAAGATCTTAAAACAACAACAAAAGCTTGACATGAAGTGATACTTGAATTGAATTTTTTAAAAATTACAAATTTTTGTAATTTAAAAACAAAAGCAAATATATTCAAATTGGGTCGATTGAATTTTTAAAAAAAGTAAATACATAAGCAGAAGGAACCCATTTTCTAAAGCAGGAGATGTGGACCATTAATGGTCCACCGTGGCAAAAATCGGCTATCGTTTAAATTGGATTTTTATCTAAGACCGTATGTGCACTGGCACATGTGATATATGGTAAACTCCAAATCGTATCGTAGATAAATAGTACTTTTACAATAGATGATTCTTTTCTCTTCACAAATTGTAAACATATCCCCATTGTATTGATTTTAGAAAAAAAAAGTCAGCAGGTGTTTTTGTAAATGATTAACTATGAAACAAAGGCCCACAAATTATCTTCCTTAGATATGTGGGCAATTCTGAATCAGCCAATGAGATTTTAGCAAATGGTGATTCAGTAATCTGAGATTCAAGAAATGGAATGACACCTGTCTTCTCAAGGTGTTCCTGGAACCACTGTCTGTTTTCTCCCTTCCCTCCAAAACTTAGCTTTGGTCATGTGACCAAAAAAGGGAAAAATGATGTTCTGTGGGCAATAAGGAGTTCTCTAAGATATTTACCTTTTAAATGTAAATATTTCCGTGAGTCATATACTATATTCTAATAAGAAAAGGCTGCTGATTAAAAAACAGCTAGGTGAGCTGGGATAGCTACAACAGACAAGTGAATGTTTCAGGAGGAATGTAAACATTAACGACATCATATCAGGCAAGAGGTTATCAAATGAAATCAAAAGAGAACACAGGGTATAAAGTACAAGAAAAACATTTTGGCTTAATCAAATTATACATTCATAGGTTACATGTACTCGTAATATTCATTAGAGTATTTAGTGTTCAGAGATCTTGTTAAAAGCTCTATATTTTGATGTGAAGAAGAAGAGTTGACATTGTTGATGAGTGCTTATATGCAAAGTGCACAGGAGAGAATCATGGTTAACATCATGCGGAGGGATCACAAGACAGCATAGTATATTACAAAAAAAATAGGGTGAGTGATATCATAGGAACCAAGCTTATGTGTCAACTTGTTTTACATATATAGAAATTTTATTTTAAAACATTTCAAATTGAGAAAGGAAAATTCTAGTTATGGGCTCATCATGTTGCTTGAATGTTAGACAACTGCTGGACATTACAACTCACAACATGGATCCCTAGAGATCATATGTGAAACTGTGACTGTCCGAACATAAGATGGTATGATGAACTTGACAACTTCAGAAAGTACTGGCCCCGCAATGCTCACAATTGAGAAGTCTGGTGAATTGTGAAGAAGGTCTGACATTGAAGGGCTATAGCTGCTGCTGATGAAAATCATCTCAGTCTTAGGTTGCTTGATGAATGGCAATAAGTTTGGTATTGAAGAATATTTGAACGGACCCATTACAATGTAGAGTGAAATCATAAAGGGGAAATGTATGTGTGGGTGTGTTTCAAAAAGTAAATAAATTCACTGGAGTCCTTGATTATTCATTATCCAGATTACCTAAATGAAAGAAGAAACAAAAATTGAAATGAAAGTTATCAAATAAACAATAATTCTTAATCCTTTTCAGCACAAAAAGAAATTCCTTGATTGGAATTCTTGACATTTCAATTTTCTCGATTCATCTCTTAATCAAAACTTAAAAGAGTAAATAGTCATGAAATTCTATTTCAATCAAAATTTTCTACAAAGTCTAGATAAAAAGGATGATACATTGTCACATATCCACACATTTTAAGAAACATAGACTGGAAAATGAAAATGAAAACTTATAGAATTCCAGGGAAAAAAGACAAAAAACAATAAGTATAAAATGATCTTATTCCTCTATTCAAGTAATATTTTCCATGATCCATCATGTAGATAATCCATTTTACTTATCATTTAAAAAGACAGGGTGTTTCCTTTTTCTTTCTTTCTAATTCATAAACTTATTCAGATATGTTGGTTTTATGATATAAAGTATTTTACCATTCAATGACTGATACTCCTACAAACAAGGGACATAAATCAATGAACAGGATGTGCAAGGCGTGAGCAATCAGTTCAAGGATTTCAAAGAAGTTACATCATGGGAGTGGAAATAAGCTATTAAACTAACAAAAAAAGAAGGGCCCCTGATCTATATAACATCACTGATCTGCACAAAAAAGGTGGTAAGGTTATCACAAGGAAACTAGCCATTGTATTCAACTTATACCTCAAAGTGAGGTGCCCCCTATGCTTTTACTTAGGAATTAAAAACAAAACCCTTCTTTTTGCTAGATATTGAAAACGTCTCTTCATACAACAACCCCTATAAAAGCCCTGGACGCATATGGTCCAATGCTCATTGGCGCCAGCACTCCTAGCTGGTAAACGCTTTTGGCCCTGGCACTTGTTACTGGCTACTCTTACTCTCGCTCTTTCTTTCTCCCCAAGATCGATATCATTTTGCTGACTACCCGGCTGATCCGATCCTAAGTATTTTTCCACTGTGACTTATCTCTGTACTAACCTTTCCCATTTCAGTTCACGGATGTTGAGGCATCTCACATACAAAGAGCTACACAGCTATGCAGCTGTGTCCTCACCATATGCTCTAAACATGTATACACCTCTCACTCACATGAATAAAATGGGGTTTTTTTTTTACTAACTGATAGTCACAACAATCACTCCTAATTCTCTTTATTTTGGGAAACATGCATGGATAAAACTGTGTGTTCTCAGTCTTTCATGTGTCTACCAGCGTCAGAGATTGGCCCCAAGTCACTTACACAACTTGGCAGTTTGGCAAACACACTGAACCGGGTCTCTATAATCATTCTTTTGTACATTCTAAGCCTGGATTCAAAAGCAATTCAGACACCTCTGCTTCCACTCCAATGCCTGTCCTATCAATGACAACAAAGCTCCCACCTTTCATAATCTCTTCTCATTCCTTTATGCATTTGATCGTATTAATGTCATTACATGAATTTGATTTTCATTTGTTATTTGTCAGATATGTTCATGGATTAAATGTACATTTTATTCATCCGTCCAAATACTTGTATGTGTCCTTTTTACTTTGTTTCATCTCCACGTCTATGTTCATACTTGGCGTGCATACTCTTCGTACATCTACATTCCTCCTTCCTCATCTCAGGTGACGTCGACGGTACCACCAAACCACATGGCAGCAATATCTTTGTGCTACTCATTCCTCAATGAGAACTACTAGAACTATCAAGAATCATACTATCAACAAACCGTCTACTTGCCAACAAGAAAATATCCCACTATAAAAGTAAAGTCCCAGAATATTCGAATACTGCAATCATAATGCTGGAAACCTGAAAACTTCAACAACATCAGATCAATAAGTCTACTCAACTGCATCAACAAACTGTTCACTAAAGTTATCAAAAATAGAATCACCAAAACTCTAGATGAAAACCAGTCATAGGGACAAGCTGGCTTATGAAGAAGCTGCTCGACCATTAAGCATCTCCATTCGATGTATCAGCTAAAAAAAAAAGCAGCAGAATACATCGACTGTAGCATTTATCAACTCAGGGGAAATTCCAAAGGTCATTGATGCTATCACTCTACAAGTTGTAGATCCAGTATGAGTGTTGCTACATTTATACCACACAGCAGCTCTTCTTTCAGTTCTAAAAAGGGGTCAGACAAGGCAATACCAATTTACCTAAACTCTTCACAGCCTGCCTCGAGATAATCTTCCGAAATCTAGACTGGTAAAATAAGGGAATCAGAATAGACGCTGAATACCTAAGCAACCAAAGATTTGCTGACGACATTTGTCCTTTTTGCAGAAAAATCTTCAAGACCTCCTAATGCAAGACAAACTGTAGCAAGAACATTAGCCTCCACAAAAACTTCAGAAAAACAAAGGTCATGTTCAATAATCATGTCACAATGAACACTTTACCAAAATTTTACCATCCTAGAGTGATTCTTTGCTTGATTTATTCTGCTTTTCATGATTTCGTGGATATTCTTTGTCTTAGGTAGATGAGGTGGTCTCCATTTTCTAGTTTTGCATTTCTGATTTTCATCATTATGTGTTCATTTCAATGTGATTTTTGCACATGTTATCATTGATAAAACTGTCATATTTTCAATATTGAAAGCATTTCAATTTTAGACTCAGTTTCTGGTAACCCAAAAGAAAAATATTACATAAAGTTTAAAATAGAATTATCATCCATCCTTCATAATGAATCAATATTTGCAAACGCTTAAGAATAGAGAAGGAGAAAATTAAAGATGATATCTTCATTTAAAGTATGAACAAGTTCAAATCAGATTCAATATTTAGAAGCAAACCAAACTAGAAAAGCTTTGGCAAAATGAAACATTTTGTATGGTCTTTATGAATTAAGTGAAAGACTTGAATAATTAAATATAACAAGCAAAGCAAAGAATGGTTTTCAAGCAAGGCTTAAAGCTTCCATAACATTGGAAGCTGCTATTCTAGTACCATTATTTACTCCAGTTATCAGAGTTATTGAATAAGCTGAACTTGGATAATATACTCACTTAAAATTTAGGGGCTGATTTCAGGTTCTAATGATTGAAAAAGCAACATAAGCTAATAATCAGCTTTGACGTGAGGCCTATTCATTTCCATATATTGAGGTTCTTGTGCTTCATCTGAATATGTGGTAAAAAATAGAATGATACTGTACAAAAATCTTCATCTTCATAGGAAAAAAGACAATTGAAACAAGACAATGTTAGAAAAATCATAAAATCATATTACAAGAGCATATCTAAGAAAAGCTTTATAATTGAAGAATGAAATTATATTTCATCAAATGTTGATATCTCAATATCATACAATGTCCTAAAAGTTTGCTGTTAAAGAAATTATTTCTAGTATTACGGTCATGCACATATTAGTTCTGATAATGGGATTTTCCTGAGAAAATTTATTAAACATTTAAAACATTTGAAGTAATTTTATGATTAAGTAAAGAAAGTAGAGAATACCACAACATAAAATTTTCAACATTTTGCAGTAATATTTTAGCAAAAATCTGAAAACAAATTCAAACATTTAGGAACAAAATACTATCCCTAAATCTCAATCCTTGGAAATATTCTTTTCTAATAAAAATGTATTTTATTCCAAATTCCAAAACATCTTACATCGTCCTAGGCAATCATTAACACTGCAACAAAGATATCTTCATTTTTAAAATATTGACAATTTTTTTCATCTATTATCTATAAGAAATATATCATGAATAAAAAGAAAACATAGAATTAGATTGTTGTATTAATTTCATACATTTGAGGATGTTATTAAATATTTTCCATTGCTGGATGAGAAAAATCAAACTAAGAAGCAAAACAAATGTCTATGTAGTTTTCTGTTCAAGGAAAGTTACATTTTCAATATTTTAAAGTTCAACTCTAATCTGGGATAACAATAGGGTTAAGTATCAAAAGAATATTTAATGTATGCAAAAATCTTATGCTATGCAAACTTTTTTCCCTATGACAAAAGTATATACATTCTTAATTGTAGTGCTTACATAAACTAGAAATTGTTTCATCAACTGTTAACGTAAGAAAATCAGCTGATGCTACCTTTCCAAACATGTCTCTTAAAATGCTAAAACATCTACCATTTGATGACTGATATAATTTGCAAAATTTGCTTCTGGGAAGGAAATATTTAGTTTTGATCTGGAGTCTAGAATTCAATAAAATACAATATTGAATATCATCTTTGAAGGTATTTCTTAAAATTGACATCAATCACCAAGAAATCTAAGAAAATTCGAAAGAATTATATTATACAATACCTGTTCTGATTGGTGTGTTTGCTACATTCATATAAAAAGCCTGATTTTTATAGGTCTGATCTGAATAAACAATAAGAAAAAAACCCAAAAAAAACAAACTGAAGCCATTGAAATTTACAGTCAACATAGAATTACAAATGGAATAAATTGTTTCTCCAGAGGAATGGAAGATTATCATTCATTTAAAATCAATTCAAAATGGAGAAATTTTTAATGTTCATTTTCAAGAAAAATAGATAGCATCAACACTATATAATCTAATATTTTATGAAACAAATCATTGATATAACTAGAAATGTAATACCATTATCACTTCCCGTGTGGTTGGAATATAGCTGCGATGTAGGGGAGATATTGTGTATAGATCTAACCCCAAATTTAATTATTTCTTCCATGGCTCACTCTTCCAATTCGTTGAAATTCTTTGAGAACGTTTGGATATACTATGCAGCGTTGAGATATAACCATAATGTAGGGGAGGTAATTGTGCATTCTATAGTTGATTGTTCAACATTCCATGAGATTTCATTGATATTCATTGAGAACATTGAGATCCACTTTGTGAGTTGTGATGTCTGCAGGTTATCTCACATTTTTGAAATGTGGCCTGCCTATTGCCATATGATTTTTCTAATGGATTTCTGATATCTCGGACTCCTGTTTTTCCTCATATACTGTGCTGTCTTCTGATCTCTTCATGTGTTGTTGAGCATGATCCTCTATTGTGCACGTTGCATGGTTTTTTAGTTTGAGAGCCAATCCTTCTTCCAGCTCTATAGGTGACTATCAGGAGGATGCACTGGTTGTGAACCCTTTATACTAGTTAATGAAACTGTTTCCTCATATTCTACAGAAACCATTTTAATACTATCAGTAGTTTTGCTCTAAAATAACGTAATACTGAATTTAAGCCTCAAATTCATATTTCCTTCAGGAAGATAATACAAGTGTAATTCTGAGTGACAGCATGTATAGTGTCATATTCATGTCCTGAAAAGTAATGATAAAAAGTAATAATGAAATATAACTAGTATTGATCAGAAATAATGTTATATTGAATTACATTTCCTAAGCCCTCAAAGATAATTCAAGAGACAATTACCTGAAATTGGAGGTAAAACATTTATATAGTCACGTTCCTGTCCTGAAAAGAATGAGAAAAAAATGAATAATAAAATATAACTAGTATTGATCAGAAATAATGTTATATTGAATTACATTTCCTAAGCCCTCAAAGATCATTCAAGAGACAATTACCTGGAATCTGAGTGTCAGCTTGTATAGTGTCATATTCATATCCTGAAAAGTAATAATAATAAATAATAATAAAATATAACTAGTATTGATCTGAAATAATGTTATATTGAATTACATTTCCTAAGCCCTCAAAGATAATTTAAGAGACAATTACCTGAAATTGGAGGTAAAACATTTATATAGTCACGTTCCTGTCCTGAAAAGAATGAGAAAAAGATGAATAATAAAATATAACTAGTATTGATCAGAAATAATGTAATATTGAATAACATTTCCCAAGCCCTCAAAGATAATTCAAGAGACAATTACCTGGAATCTGAGTGTCAGCTTGTATAGTGTCATATTTATATCCTGAAAAGTAATAATAATAAATAATAATAAAATAAAACTAGTATTGATCAGAAATAATGTAATATTGAATAACATTTCCCAAGCCCTCAAAGATAATTCAAGAGACAATTACCAGAAATTTGCGGGAAAACATCTATATAGTCATATTCGTGTCCTGAAAAGGATATAGAAAAATCAATGATGATATAAAACTAATATCGATCTAAAATAACAGAAAATTGAATTTAAGCCCCAAATAAATATTTTCCAAGCCATTAATCCCTTAGTAAGATAATACAAGTGACAATTACCTGGAATCTGAGCGGAATCATCTATAGTGTCATACTCCTGTCCTGAAAAGTAATAATAAAAAGGAATAATAAAATAAGATTAGTATTTATCTGAAATAATGTAATGTTGAATTCGAACTTGAAATAATAATATCCTAAGCCATACATCTCTTAGAAAGATAATAGGAGTGAGAATTACCTGAACTCCTTGGATTATAGAAGATGTTATTACATATTGTCTTGAGTGTCTGTTCATGTCGAGGAAATGTATTAAAGAGAGATGTTTAGAAAACATCTCAGAGCAATAAAACAATTTATGCCTTTCACAAAATTTGAATGAATCAAATACTGACATTGAAAAAAAATACTAAATTTCATTCTTACTTTAAAATTGAATTTGAAACTTGGTCTTTGGCCAATATAATGTCATAAATTTAAATTCTTTTAATAATATCTTTGATTTAAGTTTCCTAATTTACAGTAGTTTATTAGAAATTAAATAATATCTTGTTTCTTGAAGTCAATAGCAAGAGGAAACAATTATAAAATCTTTAGCTTATAAGAAAATTATTTATTTTCCTTTTCGAAACAAATATTGATTTAAATATAAAATCAAATGATTGCAGTAAGTAACTTCAGATTTCAGTAGTTCAATTTGTACCATTGTAAATATTTATGTACAATAAAGTCTCTCTTTGTTTAACATTGAATTTGATCAATCAATTTTTCCTTTTCTCTCCATGTTATCATTTGTTATAAAAACATTTAAAATAGATAAAATTTAGCCAATTTTTAATGATAGTTTTAACAATAAATAACAAACCATTCTTAGCAATACTGATTTTTTCCCCTTATTTGACCCAGCATGTCCACTTGGTCAGCTATTTGGAGGCTCCCACAACCTCTGTGAAAATCGTTAGGCATACCCCTGTGTGTGTGTGTGTGTGTGTGTATGTGTGAGAGAGAGAGAGAGAGAGAGAGCGAGAAAGTTTATACGTGTATGTATAGCAAAAAGTAGAAATAATCATTTACTCAAAGCCAAACATTAAAAATAGATATTTGTGAGTTTTGATTTAATGAAAAGATTCAAGCCTACCTTCTGATGATCTAACATTATTTGCAGGTTCGCTGGAATATAAGAAAGTCTTATCAATTAAGCTAAGGTTTGGATAATGAATTCTTGAACAAAAATAGAACAACAAAAAACACTGTTCTGATTAGTCACTGGATAGAAACCATCACTTGACAAAGGTCTTTTCGTTTTCTGGGAGAAAATTTTCTTTCACTTTTATTTGATGTAGTTTTTGAGTTAGCTCATATTGACAGAAATAGCCGACATTGGCCAGAAATGAACTTCTAGCACAGAGTGTATATATACCCCCCGAAATGGGATTTTGGATGTCATTTTTACCAATCAATTTTATGGTCGTTTCTGATGTAATTTGATGCGCTGAATGCAATGGTGTCATTGGTTTTGCTGTATTTGATGTAATTTTTCAAGATAACCGATATTAGCCAGAAAGGGTCCAAAATCATGAGGGGATTTTTTCTCTCTTTCAAGGATTTGTAAACTTTTATGCCCTTCTATAGAAACCATCATGGGACCAATGCCTTTTAGCAGTGATCTGTGTTTGGTGTGATCAATTGAAAAATCGGAAAAAGGGGTGATCAAATAATTTCTCTTGCCTTATTATGATCATGTATTAATGTAACATCAATTGACTTACAACAAATGCAAATTATAATTACATGCAAGTATAACCATTGACTCACAATTTTACTTATGTGGGAGTATAACAACAATTGCTTAACAGCAAATGCACACTCTGATCATGTATTAATGTAACAACGATTGCCTTGCAACAAATGCACATTGTAATCATGTGTTTGTATATCAACAATTGACTTATAACAAATGCACACTGTAATCATGTGCTTGTATATCAACGATTGACTTATAACAAATGTACACTGTAATCATGTGTTTGTATATCAACGATTGACTTATAACAAATGTACACTGTAATCATGTGCTTGTATATCAACAATTGACTTATAACAAATGTACACTGTAATCATGTGTTTGTATATCAACGATTGACTTATAACAAATGTACACTGTAATCATGTGTTTGTATATCAACGATTGACTTATAACAAATGTACACTGTAATCATGTGCTTGTATATCAACAATTGACTTATAACAAATGCACACTGTAATCATGTGCTTGTATATCAACAATTGACTTATAACAAATGTACACTGTAATCATGTGTTTGTATATCAACGATTGACTTATAACAAATGTACACTGTAATCATGTGCTTGTATATCAACGATTGACTTATAACAAATGTACACTGTAATCATGTGTTTGTATATCAACAATTGACTTATAACAAATGTACACTGTAATCATGTGCTTGTATATCAACAATTGACTTATAACAAATGCACACTGTAATCATGTGCTTGTATATCAACGATTGACTTATAACAAATGTACACTGTAATCATGTGTTTGTATATCAACAATTGACTTATAACAAATGTACACTGTAATCATGTGCTTGTATATCAACAATTGACTTATAAAAAATGCACACTGTAATCATGTGCTTGTATATCAACAATTGACTTATAACAAATGCACACTGTAATCATGTGCTTGTATATCAACAATTGACTTATAACAAATGCACACTGTAATCATGTGCTTGTATATCAACAATTGACTTATAACAAATGCACACTGTAATCATGTGCTTGTATATCAACAATTGACTTATAACAAATGCACACTGTAATCATGTGCTTGTATATCAACAATTGACTTATAACAAATGTACACTGTAATCATGTGCTTGTATATCAACAATTGACTTATAACAAATGCACACTATAATCATGTTCTTGTATATCAACAATTGACTTATAACAAATGCACACTGTAATCATGTGCTTGTATATCAACAATTGACTTATAACAAATGCACACTGTAATCATGTGCTTGTATATCAACAATTGACTTATAACAAATGCACACTGTAATCATGTGCTTGTATATCAACAATTGACTTATAACAAATGCACACTGTAATCATGTGCTTGTATATCAACAATTGACTTATAACAAATGTACACTGTAATCATGTGTTTGTATATCAACAATTGACTTATAACAAATGCACACTGTAATCATGTGCTTGTATATCAACAATTGACTTATAACGAATGTACACTATAATCATGTGCTTGTATATTAACAATTGACTTATAACAAATGCACACTGTAATCATGTGCTTGTATATCAACAATTGACTTATAACAAATGCACACTGTAATCATGTGCTTGTATATCAACAATTGACTTACAACAAATGCACACTGTAATCATGTGCTTGTATATCAACAATTGACTTATAACAAATGCACACTGTAATCATGTGCTTGTATATCAACAATTGACTTATAACAAATGCACACTGTAATCATGTGCTTGTATATCAACAATTGACTTATAACAAATGCACACTGTAACCATGTGCTTGTATATCAACAATTGACTTATAACAAATGCACACTGTAATCATGTGCTTGTATATCAACAATTGACTTATAACAAATGCACACTGTAATCATGTGCTTGTATATCAACAATTGACTTATAACAAATGTACACTGTAATCATGTGCTTGTATATCAACAATTGACTTATAACAAATGCACACTGTAATCATGTGCTTGTATATCAACAATTGACTTATAACAAATGCACACTGTAATCATGTGCTTGTATATCAACAATTGACTTATAACAAATGCACACTGTAATCATGTGCTTGTATATCAACAATTGACTTATAACAAATGTGCACTGTAATCATGTGCTTGTATATTAACAATTGACTTATAACAAATGTACACTGTAATCATGTGCTTGTATATCAACAATTGACTTATAACAAATGTACACAGTAATCATGTGCTTGTATATCAACAATTGACTTATAACAAATGTACACTGTAATCATGTGCTTGTATATCAACAATTGACTTATAACAAATGCACACTGTAATCATGTGCTTGTATATCAACAATTGACTTATAACAAATGCACACTGTAATCATGTGCTTGTATATTAACAATTGACTTATAACCAATGTACACTGTAATCATGTGCTTGTATATCAACAATTGACTTATAACAAATGTACACTGTAATCATGTGCTTGTATATCAACAATTGACTTATAACAAATGCACACTGTAATCATGTGCTTGTACATCAACAATTGACTTATAACAAATGTACACTGTAATCATGTGCTTGTATATCAACAATTGACTTATAACAAATGCACACTCTGATCATGTATTAATGTAGCAACGATTGCTTTGCAACAAATTTACACTGTAATCATGTGTTTGTATATCAACAATTGACTTATAACGAATGTTCACTGTAATCATGTGCTTGTATATCAACAATTGACTTATAACAAATGCACACTCTGATCATGTATTAATGTAGCAACGATTGCTTTGCAACAAATGTACACTGTAATCATGTGTTTGTATATCAACGATTGACTTATAACAAATGTACACTGTAATCATGTGCTTGTGTATCAACAATTGACTTATAACAAATGTACACTGTAATCATGTGCTTGTACATCAACAATTGACTTATAACAAATGTACACTGTAATCATGTGCTTGTATATCAACAATTGACTTATAACAAATGCACACTCTGATCATGTATTAATGTAGCAACGATTGCTTTGCAACAAATGTACACTGTAATCATGTGCTTGTATATCAACAATTGACTTATAACAAATGTACACTGTAATCATGTGCTTGTATATCAACAATTGACTTATAACAAATGTACACTGTAATCATGTGCTTGTATATCAACGATTGACTTATAACAAATGTACACTGTAATCATGTGCTTGTATATCAACGATTTACTTATAACAAATGTACACTGTAATCATGTGCTTGTATATCAACGATTGACTTATAACAAATGTACACTGTAATCATGTGCTTGTATATCAACAATTGACTTATAACAAATGCACATTGTAATCATGTGCTTGTATATCAACGATTGACTTATAACAAATGTACACTGTAATCATGTGCTTGTATATCAACAATTGACTTATAACAAATGCACACCGTAATCATGTGCTTTTATATCAACAATTGACTTATAACAAATGTTTACTGTAATCATATGCTTTTAAAACAACAATTGACTTATAACAAATGCACACTGTAATCATGTGCTTGTATATCAACAATTGACTTATAACAAATGTACACTGTAATCATGTGCTTGTATATCAACAATTGACTCATAACAAATGTACACTGTAATCATGTGCTTGTATATCAACAATTGACTTATAAAAAATGCACACTGTAATCATGTGCCTGGGTAACAACAATTGCCTCATAACAAATACACATTCTGATAATGCTCCAGTGTAACCACAATTGCTTCACAACAAATGCACACTTTAATTGTTTACTAGTGTAACAACAATCGACTGACAACATATATACATTATAATTATGTACACGTATAACAACAATTGACACACCACAAATGCTTACTATAATTATGAGTTTAAAAATATATTGATGTTATAAATGCCTTTGATATCTAATGATAAACTCTGAATGTGATTTTGTTAATATTTTATGAGAAAAGATCCTGATCTCATTGTAAATGAAGATGTTTACGAAAAATAAAACAAAATTACTCACTCATCGTTTTGTTTTCTCTCTGAAAAAATAATTGAAATCAGCATCATAATAAATAGAAAATATGCCATGGAATTGTTTATTGTATAGTTTTAGTGTGGATCCCAATTTTCAGAATGTTAAATTTGGCTCTCATAATAATATCTAAATATAAAAATAGAAAGGCCCCTACTGAATAAGATTATACCAACTGTAAAAGGGAAATGAATTAGACAAAATACATTTCAATTTCCCTTTCATCTAGCACTAAAATGATTACAAACATTTTGTCAAACTCCTACTGTAGACACTTTCCACTATGTATCCAAGTTTTGTGAAAATGCAACCTTCTGGCCAGGTGATGTAAAAATTTTTCATATCTATTTGTGTCTTCTAATCAAACTAGCTTCACCCTACCCTTCCTCTTTGGTTTTCTTTGAATTTCTGCATGGATTATGAGGGTTGGTGCATTGTTGGGTAGGGTGCAGTTTTGTATTTGGAATAAGCTTCATATAAATGGAAAATTTGTCATAAGGCAGACTCACACATGTGGTAGAAAATTTCTGTGTCTGTGTTACAACGGGTCTACAGAGAATGAATTGGACATGGATGGAACATGGAATAAAGAAATGCAATTGTAATCAATAATTACTTATAGATAAGATGTAGATTTATTCCTGAAGATATTTATTGAAGATTTCTTTTTAAATATAAAAAAAATGAGCTTACGTGTTTGTCTAAAACATATCATATAAACAACTTCACCAATTATACCAATAACGAGAATTGTTATAGTCACGCAAAGTCCAATTTCAATTGGTGAATGATTGGGAATGTTTGAAGCTGAAAGATACAAAAGTGAACACTGTAAAAAGATTTTGCTAAAAGTAATGTTACTCTCATAAAAAAATGGTTCCTAATGATTTTTACGTTTTGAAATTTATTCAAGTAGTAAGTATTGTGAATTATGAATCAGACAAGACACATTGTAGTTTTAAACTTACCATTTAACTCTCCATTTCAGGTATCCAATATGCTGTTATTTGTTGTACTTATTTAATTATTTGCCTGATTTTAGTCCTAGGCACAATAGTTGAAGCTGACCTTTGAAAATGACTTGTTTGAAATGAACAAATCCAGTTGATATTCCACTAAATTCTTAATTTGTTTGACAGCAGACAGCAATTGTCCTCTATTAAAATGAGCACACCTACATAACAGACTTGTACTAAGTTTGAAACTTTACTGGGCCATTTTTCTCAGTGCAGATAGTTCAGATCACCTATAGCATACTTTGAGAAAACCATACCATCCCTGTGGCTGGATCACAACAGTAACAAACTTGTGGATCTGGTGTAGTCATATTACACCACTCATGAAAATGAAAAATCATAATATACCTCCAAAACATAGGGATGTAATGATCGATTTATGTTTCATGACTGTCCTAATGCTGAGAATTGGTTCTCCGATGCTATTATAAGAGAAATCCTTCACAAAGAAGCAACAGGGAGAGGATGCTGGAGATATAGCAACAAACTAAAGACTCGTGGATGAAGTAAAATAAGGGTGGTTTTCTGACTTAAAACTTGGGGAAATATGCAGAAAGTTATGTTGAATAGAAAATATTCAGCCAAAAGAATCTCTTCACGGACAATACACAAGAGAATAGCAAGATTTAGAAAGTTGTGACACCTTACATTCCACCATCCTCAGAGAAGAAAGAAATGGAATAGATACTATAAAGAAAGTCATGATAGAATACACAAAGGAATCAGGACTGGAAAAACGTAAAGCTAGAAAGCGAGAAAGCTATAAGATATATTCAAGTCAACAGCATCACCAACCTGAACAATCTTATATGTGCTGAAGCCAAGATGGTTACTGAGGAACTAGTAATTTGGGGGCAGGGGAGAACAAGGATGCAAAAGCTGGCTGGGAGTTGAAACTTGAGCCACAATTAAAATACTATGTGAAGCTAAATCACTGAAGAAGATACAAAATATATGAGGATCCCAAGTCATGAAGTAATAAAAAAAATCATTCCAATAAATATTAACAACAAAACTAGAGAAGATAAACCAAAAGATTTTAGCTTAAGAAGGCAAAGTCAAGAGATATAGACACAGAGTCCAGCAATACAGGTAAAATGAAACATTCCAAAACAATGAGAGCAGGTTCTATGAACAAGTGGATTGAGAAAAGAGAGCAGTTGAACAATGAAATGCAACAAAACACTTCTTACGTAATCTAATGGAACATTAATCTAATGGCTTACCAACATGAAAATGATTTGCAAGCAACTGAAGAAGGACCAGGAATTGAAGTTAACCTTGAAACTTTATAAAGGATCATCAAAAAAATTTCCAACTGAAAAGCAACAGGGAACAATGAGATCCATTGCTTTTGGTTTAAAATATTCCCAGTTATACACAAGACACTGGTACAACAGCTAAGCAAGTGCCTGAATGAAGCAAAAATCCCTGAATGGATGACAGAAGGAAAAACTATCCTGATCCAGAAAGATCCCCAGCAAGGAACACCTCTAAATAACTATAGACCAATAGCATGACTACCTCTGAAAATCCTAACTTCTCATTTGGCCAATGAAATATACAACTCATTAAAGAATCAAAAAGGATGCTAAAAGAGAACCAGAGGAATGAGTGATTTGTTATTCATTGATCAGAGGATACTCAAAAAAGTGAAAGCAAAAAAAAAAAAATCTTGTCATGGCAGAGGGTTTGTGACATGATCCTACAATCTTGGCTTATGGCGATCTCTCAGCTTTGAATCAAAGAATGCCTGAGAATGCTAAAAATTTCTAAACAAGTTGTGAATTTCATACTAAAAGCAATAGAAATCTGGAAAGTGGAACTAACCGCACGAGAAAATTACCCTTCCAATGACAAAATAAGAGGAGGTATCCAACAGAGAAATTTGTTCTCTGCACTACTATCCACCATGAGAGTGATAGTGCTGAGCTATATATTGTGAAAATGTAATGGAGGATACAGATTAACTGAGTCAAAGAAAAAGGTGAATTCTCTCATGTATATTTATGATCTCAAATTTTTCGCTGAAAGAAGGAAGGAACTAAAATTCCTCGTGAAAGTAGTCAGAATCTTCAATCAAAACATTGAAATGAAATTCATCATTGAAGAATGCACACTGCTGGCAAAGGAAATAAAACAACAGGAATTGAATTAGCCAATGAGAAAACCATCAAAACATTCAATGAGAAAGAAAACATGCCTAGGTATCTTTGAAGCAGATACAATCAGAGTGAGATAAAGAGAAAAGTAATAGAGAAAATACCTCAGTAGAACAAGATAATTGATAGAAACTAAACTCTGCAATAGAAACTAGATCCAAGTTGCAAATACAAAGGCAGTTTCTATTGTGAGATACTCTAAACTAGACAAGAAAGGAGCTCAGAAACATGGAATACAGAACAAGAAAACTGATGACAATGCATAAAGCTTTACACCTAAAAGAGAGATTTATGTAAAAAGAAACAAGGGAGGGAAAGAACATTAGAATCAAGAATTGCATTGACTGTACAATCAAAAGACTAAAAGATTATCATAGACAGAGTAGGGAAATATCATAAGTATCTATAATTTTTTTTTTTTGCAAAAAAAAAGTATTTTTCCAAAAATAAAAAAAAACAATACTCTTTAAAAAGAGATTTTAAAATTGCTTTCATCGGACCCCAATGGTGCCCTGACTCCGATTTCAAGCAGACCTGGGGTATAACACTTTATCTAACAAAAAAAAAGGATTATAAGATATCACTTTCAACTCTTTGATTTGATTTTGCCAGCTTGAAATTCGGGAAGGGATGTATGCATGTGTGTATGTCTCAGTCACTACTGCTACTATTTCATTAGAAAAAGTGGTTCTTGTACCCAAGAATTGCTTTTTGTGGGGAAAATATGAATTTTTTACCCCAAGAAAAATATTTTTAGAAAGTGTCAACAAAAGGTCAGTTGGGAAATGCTGACATAAGATGAAAAGAATCTAAAAGAACAGAAATTTCAATTAAAATAATAATCAAATTAAAAAAAAACATTTTTGGAAAAATTTTACCGGAGTACTCCTACAAATTTGCAGGGTTTTATGCCAAAGGGTGCAACCAGTACAAGATTCCTGAAAAGTTTCGAAAAAACCCCCCAAAAATTCCTTTAAAAAATTCCAAAAATTTACTAAAATCTTAAAAAACCTTTATAGAAGATGTCTAGGGGAGTACTCTGTCTCTTATGCTTGGAGTTTGTTTTCAAGTGCAGCAAGAATTGCTTTTGTCCAAGATTATAAGATGAGTTATTGTTGATAAATTCAGGTTTGTAGTATAGTATAAGATGAAAGATATTATCAGCATGAGGCCAGAACTGGCAGTATACCCCTGCCAAATGGAAAAAGCACCCCCTCACTATTTCAAACTGTTCATCAATTTTTTTTTGTGATTGTTACTAAATACATATGATTTATCTGTTGTTTGGGTATCCACGATGTACATATAATGTGTATAATATGCTGTACTTATAAGTATATTATGACAACATAGATGCTTCTTTGAACATTGGGCCAGCAATAAAGAGTTATTTGTTTGGAGAGAAATCAAATAACCCTCTGATAAAGAAATAATATGATTTTTGTAGTGTCTTTTGAACAGTAAACATATATATATATTTGGATACTGTTTTAAAAATGCTCTAGTCAAATATAACAGTAGAATAAACTAAATAGAAAAGAAAAAAATATGTGTTTTTTTATATACAAAAAAGATACCAATAAGAAAATACATGCATGTTAGTTGTAGAACAAAATGATGTAACATATTTTAAATCTATGTTGAAAATGATGAAAATTAGTGTTAAAACATACTGAAAGTAAAGATGAATATTGTATATGTGCACAAAAAGAAATTAGCTCTGAAACAAGGATATTTTACATGTATGTTATGCCAAAATAGTGTATGCTGAGATCCTTTAAGTTTTTGAACTTATATGGAATGTGCATGACATCCTACCAAGCAGAGACACTCGAATTATATTTTGCTTGGTGTGAGGGTAATTTAGAAGCTAGCAAGTTACAACTTCATGAGAAAACTTATCTACATTTTTTTCTAATGACACTGTGAGTTTCATTTTTCAAAACCTTGTGGAAATTATGAAGAGTCTTAGTCTTGATCAATTCGGACATGGTAAAATGATTATTTATAGGCATAATTGCAAACATGCAAAAACTTCATTCACAAAAAAAGCAAAAATGACATAGCATTGATTGATAAATTATATGACACAGGAAAAGTGTTAGTAAAAGCCTTCATGTTCATGACCGTCTTTCTATGTGTGTACTGGTAGAAGTAGCAAAATGGTGAAAATTTTACAAGAGTAAATAAGAAAATCACTTTATTCTACATTCTCTGTTTTTGTTAAGAAAAGTAACTAATTTTTTAAATTGAAGTTCTATCTCCATTTGAAGCATAAATTGACGGAGATGTCTTAGGATATAGGAGTCTTTTTTTCTTCTCACAATAAGCTTATTTGGAATCGGACAGGCAGGGAGGGAGTGAGTGTAAGTAAGTATATGATTAAATCTTTTATCAAAAAAAAATACACCGTATTTTCAGTGGAGACCAGACAAATTCCAGAAAAGCATCGAGCCAAAAGGCATCAAGCCAAAAGGACAACAGTGTAGTATGAAATACTGCAAGTTACAATGTCGATCTTCTATTACCAAAGGCATCAGACCAGAATGTCAACATTGTAATACATATGTTCCAACTGAATTTGTTCTAATTAAGTAATTTAATTTTGTATTTTTTTTGCAAATTCAAATGAATAAAGATTTTTATTGTGATTTTATTTTCTCATCCATACCACATGGCACAGGATGAATTATTAATAAGAATTTTTTGAAAATTTAAATAATGAAATAACACTTTTCTATGAATTAAGTGATATTTTAGCACAATTTTTTTACAACTAAAATAAGTAGCATCAGTTAATCTTTGCTTTCAAGTGGCCCCAAAAGTCATTGAAAGTCTCTAAAAAGTATAATTTTTAATTAGAATATATAATTTAATCATATCTTTTTCTCATCATATTTTGTCACTATTAAATCAGAGGATGAATAGTAGGTTCCCATTAGATTTTTTTCATTAATATTTGAAGAATGTTGTTTGATTATGTTTTATAATTAAAAATTATACTTTTTTTAGTGCCTACGTATGATGCAAAAATGAAATTAAAATCTTTTATTCATTCAAAAATTGAAATGGATAGATGTTTAGTTGCACTACTGCAGGGAGTGAAACTGAATCATAATAAAATAGCGTGTTGAAAAGGTTTATTGGAAGATAAACCAATATATATATAGTATATTCTAAAAACATTATTCCTGTCTGAAAGCTAAGAAAAAAACAAGAAATAATTTTCTTTGAATGTTCGCGATTCTTTTTAAAAATTTATACAATGAAAAAATGTTGAAACCCATTATACCAAGTTGCTATCATATTTTGTTAAAAAAGCCATTCTCGCTTGAAATTGACAGCTTCAATTAGCCACACTGTCAGCCTTTTTGAACTCTGTCCGAGAAGTTAGGTTGAGTAGGTGGGTCACTGAGAGATAGGATACACAGTGGGACTATTGAAACCAAAATGTTACAACAATGACAGTGTATTATTTGTGAGCATAGGAGACAATACTGTTCTATAATTTAAAATTCATAAATATATCTGCCACTCTCTCACCCACTAGAGTCTACCATTCAAAGAAATATGAACAAAGTGTTGGACCCCCTCAAAATTGTCAGCTCCACCCTCTGCATTGCCCTGTATGAGGCAAATATAATATTTCCCAAGAGAAAATGGTTTTGGGTAATTATGATCCATGCAGTCTGACTTGAATTTGATTGATGTGAAACTATAATTCTGATACTTGTTTCTATCCATAATTTACATGGATTTTTATGTCATTTAATCAGAAAATATAAATGTCAAAATAGAGTATCAAAGAATAGCTAAATATTTGTAGAGATTTAAATAAATGAATCAAGGATGATAAATTTATTTTGACATTCAAGTTTTATCTTTATAAAAACAGTTTAGCATGTATAATTTTTTAAAATTCAATAACTTATAATAACATATACTGCTTTTGTATTGGAAATATGTTTGCTAAAAGTTTTTATACTTACCTAAAATCAAATTAAAAATTCTTTTGCCAACCGGATTGGTAACATGTAAATAATAAATCTGAATCTCTTTTTCTTTGATATCCAGTTTCAAGATACTGCAGTTCCCAGGAAAAGGAAACTGTCCCTCTTCTGGAGGAATAAATGAAATTCTGTCGGGTGATATTTCCTTTTCTCCTTTGAACCACTTCACCTTTGTTGCTTCAGGATAGCAATAGAAACATATTTTTAAAAGTTTTGTAGAACCAACTGTTGCAGTTTCATTTTTATCACCTTTGAACTGTGCAGGTACTATAAAAGACAAATATTTGCAGTTTAGAAGAAAAATGATTACATTGAATTATATTGAAAAATACATAAAAATTCTTGTTTGAACTTTTGTTTGACAGGGTGTATTAATCATGATGTATGATACAGGTGGACTATTTCCTTCATCTATAGCTTCATTTTTTCATAATGTTTCAGCTGAGTACCCTCAAGCCTTTGTTGGATTTTGTTAGGTATTGAATGTGGAATCACTGCTCAGAACGCATGTTTCACCAGACTGGACATGTCATATCCATTTTTTTTTTGTCTATCCGGGTTGTGTCAGCGGTGTGAGCTTCATTGGGTAATCTGTTTTGGCTTTAACCGACCAAGCATTGATATCAATAGCATCTTGGAGCTATGAACAACATTAACGAAAAAAGTAGTCCAACCATATCATACATAATGATATGTATAATTATCATGTATAAAAAATATTTCTAAATATTTTACAAATGTATCATGTTTGTCAAAAGATTCATCAAACAGTAAACGAGAACTCTTAGATAAAACCACAAAATGAGGATTAAAGTATTTTAACAAATCTGGTTAGTCACTCAATAGAAACCATCACACAACCAATGTCTTTTGGCAACATACTGTATTGGTGGTGATCAATTAAAAAAATTTGAAAAAGAGGTGATCAATTGATAAGTTACTTCTCTTGTCTTTTGTTGGACTGTCATCACTTCAAAAAGGTCAGAATTTTCAAAAAAACAAGTAGATAAGAGACCAATTTAGCATAAACTCACATTGCATATTGAAACCCTCACTAAAAACCAATTTCAGAGGGGAATTTGAAAAAAGAAACAAAAAACAATTTTCTTCATTGAATGGTATGTGTGTACAAAATTTCAAATGTCTACTATGGGCAAAGTCCAGTGGATACATAGAAACATAAATGTTAGAAGACATGAATAGCCTACAAAGCTATTTTATATAACACTGTTTGTAACACTTACATTTAAGACATCAATCAAATGATCATTCATCAACAGTCCTAAAGTTTGATATATAAAAAAAAAAATGAACTTGTATGTTAATTCTGATTCACTTCATGTTATATGTATGCATGTATGTGTGTGTGAGTCAGAAGTCAGAATTAAAACTTCAAGAAAATATTCTGTCCCTGATCATTGCTACAATTTGGTACCTACCTACTAGAGATAAGCAACCTATAAATTATACCATTTTACGCGGACATCTTTTGGGGTCATAAATGCAAAAAAATGAAAGATGTATCTGGTCTACCTAGGGGAACAGTCATTGTATCTTAGACAAAATGGTAATAATTTTGTGACAACAATGTGAAATGTATAGATAAGAAATGTAAACGAACAATTGAAATTATTCTGTCAATGTACTTGCTTAAGTAAATAGAGTGTGTGAATAGATAGATAGATAAACAGATATGAACAGTAAATCCTGATATTTTTTCTGTACTGGGGAAAATGTAGAATTACTGTAAAAATGTGTAGTCAATTGGGTGGAAGGCAATCTTAAAATTTGTTAAAAATGGTAAAAACAAAATAATAAAATGAAAATATTATTTTGTTTGAAATGTATTTCTTAGCATTATTAAAATTAGATGTGTTAGATTTTGAAGAAATTGATTCAAATGTTCATATTCACTTTTATAATTCAGATTTGACACCTATAAAAAAAACTTAGAAAATTTCATATGAATATGAAGTCATGTAAAAAAAAAACCTTTGAAAAATAAACAAAAAAATAAGTGTTCTAAAATTACAACATGGTGATTCCCATATCTGAAACACAAGCTTAGGGTCAAGTTCAGCATTATAGTTAAGTAGTAAATAGAACCATGTATTAAAATGATACAAATCAGCCCAGATTTTTTTCCACGCTCTAATCCTGAACATCATGGGAGTATCTTGAATAATTATATCTGACAATGATACATCATTTGTGGGGAGAGGGCAGACCCAAGGGATTGAGATCACAACTTCCATGTACTTGGCCTAATATACAAAGGGTTGATTAAGCATACCTTGTAAACTGCCTGGCGACTGAAATTTTTTTGCTCCTATAAATGAAATAATAATGCCACTATTTGTTAAGAAATGAATATTTTTAAAATAAAAGTCTTACTGCATAAAATAGAAGTTTTCCTTCTGATGGAATACATCCAAGTTGAATACACATACCTTTTTTAAACATTAATTATTATATTGACGAATAAAAAATGAAAATTACATTGAAAAATAAAATCTGAAAAATTTCATTTTGGATGAAATGTTTGTAATATGCATAATTATTTTTTGCTAGGAACAAAAATGGTATAAGAAAATGGTCTGGTTAGTCACTGAATAGGAACTGTCACATAATGAACATCTTTTGGCAGTATCCTGAGAAAAACCTATTTTGATGGTTTTAGTTGACGGTTTCAAATCAAAAACAAGCACTATAAGTTTAATGAAGCATCCACCATCCATGATAGAAGTAGGAGGAGGAAGAGGAGGAAGATGAGCGAGTAACATTCGATAATGACATCACAAGCAGCTGGCAAAAGTGATTTGAATAAATGTTCCTTCAATGATATCACATCCCTTCTGTTCTTCCTACTCCTGTTGTTTAACATAACTGGGACCGACCAAAAGACCCACCGATCAACCAATGGCAAAGCATCTTATAGAGATGTGCTGACACTAGTAAAAACAGAACGTTCACTTATCACATAGGTAATTATTGAATCATCAAACAGTCTTTACATTTGCGATACTCATCAATTACAGATTAACAAAAATGTTGGTTTGATTTACACTGATTGACAATGATGCCGGTCCAGAGCTTGCCCATATTTTTTCTTTGAAAAATAAAAAAATTTCATGAATGCCACTATAGTTCATATTTCCAACACTGCTGGCACCGTCAGTGTAATTTTGACCAATCAGTGAAAAGCTGAAGCTATTACAGTCACACAAAGGATCATAGTGTTGAGATAACGGGTGGATTGATTTTACACTGATTTCATTTATGCCACCTACTCAAGGAACACATCCCTTGTATGAAATCAGGACAGCCTAAATTCATTTTAAACAAATCAAGCTCATATATATTGGTATACATACTAACCATCAACTTTAATTTCAACAGATTTTTCCGTATAAGAGTCTTTTTGGGGTACACCATTGCTTGCCTGACAGGTCCAATTTCCAAGATTTTGGAAAGAAAAATTTGCTAAGGATATTTTTCCTGAGTTGTATACTTTTTTTATCACCTGCCCCCATTTTTGTACAATTTTATAGTCAATATCATTTGGACTGGCACTAGCACGGCAACTGATCTCTGCTTTCAGTCCCAACTTGATGACATTAAAATGGAAAGTGATATCTGGTGGATCTGTAATGAGAAAATCATTTCTGAATAAAAATTCTGAAGAAAAATGAGATTTTTAGATTAGTTTAGAACAATATTGATGAAAATGACTTATAAATCATGTAATAAATATACATATATAAATAAATAAATCAATCAATCAATCATGTAATATACAGGATTTGGATTTAAAACGGTTGATTAGGCCTTAGCGTTACTGGTGAATATTTAGCTCAATAGTGAGAGCATCTCTATGTAGAGGCAGCTACCCTATTGGGGGCAAGTTCCATTCCTCCAGCAGCACTATTTTCTTCAATTGTTTATTCCATCTATGCTGTCAACAGCAGGTGATACATCAATCATGTAATGACAGGAAATCATTTCAAATAAGTTTCTTTATAATATAACACAATTTATAATTTTTCTGTTGGATCGCATACATCCATTCTTTCATATATATATATATATATATATATATATATATATATATATATATAAATCATTTTATATATATATATATATGTATATAAATCATGTTATGTACAAATAAAAATCATGTTATATATGTACTTATTTAATTCATGTTAAGTACAAATATATACATATATATATATATATATTTCTATATACATATAAGAAATATAAAATACACTATATATGCACACTCCCACCCTCAGCACACATTATCAATGAGAGATGTAACATCCTCACCCTTAAAACAGATCTCAGAGAAATATTCACAGATCCGTGTGTCACTGTTTACCCCAGAACCCAAAACATCAAAGACATGATTAGCAGCAACAATATAATAAATAATAAAGTCTCACACAATAATATCCCTAGAACCACTAAATTCTATAGACCATACAACAAAAGAAATAGTTTATGTTGCAACCACCTTGAGTACACCAACACCTTCACAAGCTCTACCACCAAAGAGAGTTACTACATATACCATAGCACTAACTGTCATAGCAAAAACATTATATACCTTCCAAAATGTAATAGATGCAATTCACATTACATAGGCAAGTCAGAGTGGCTATTTAACATTAGACTCAACAACTACAGACACAGAATTGAATCACAAAACCATCCCAGTCCACTTCCCGTAAATCTACACTTTTGCACACCTGGTCACAATTTTGTCACAGACACTAGCTTTACTATCACTGAAAAAATAGAAAAAAATACTTCCATGGACATAACAAAAATTCTAGAAAGACATGAGGATATGTGGATCAACAAACTCAAAACTCTCTCCCCTAATGGACTTAACACCAAACTTAACAATCCTAACCACACAGATTTCTAAATCATAATGATAACCTCACATCCACATCTACCCACCCCCCAGATACATCTAATACTGGGAACTTCAAAGTCATTCAGACACATAACAACCCCCTTACCTCAGTAAGGCCTCTCACTTGTACGAATCAGAACCAACATATTTTTGATGACCTGTAAAGTTAAAACGTATGAAGTTCCTTCACCTCATCACCAATCTATTTATACTATCCCTAACCTACCCACACGATCTAACTGCAAAGCACTTCCCTCCTACCCTGACACCCTACGTCCTCTTCAAGACATACTACTGATGCTAACACCACAGACTTCATCATAGACTGAACTTTGTCTCACACAACAGGATGACCCTCACAGATAGGATACCATTTTTTGCTCACAAAGCAAGGTTCCTGATGGTGGACTTATGTTCCACATCAAACTTATAACCTCTAAGGGTACACACACACACACACACACACACATACACACAGAGTACAAACTATTGTAGATGGAAATACCTAAAAAATTGTCTAGATCATCAATGAAAACATTTACAGATAAATAAACCTAATTTTCATACACTTTCACTCCTTAGTCTGTCTCACTCTTTATAGTTCAAACTATACATATATACATATATATGTATATATATATATATATATATATATATATATATATATATATATATATGTATATATAAATATATATATATATATATATATATATATATGTATGTATGTATGTATATATATATATATGTGTGTCTGTGTATATATATATAAATATATATGTATAAATATATATATATATATGTATGAATATATATATATATAAATATATATATATGTATAAATATATATATATATATATAAACATATATATATATATAAAAATACATAAATATATATCATGTTATATATATATATATGAATATACATATATATATATCATGATATGCATACATAACTGTTATATGTATTAATATATATATACATCATGTTATATACATATATATATATTCATATATATATATGTAATGCTATATATATATATATATACCTTGTTATGTATGTTATACACATAGATACATATATATATATCATGTTGTATATATATATACATATATATATATATATATATATATATATATTGTTGCATATATGAATATATATCATGTTATCTATATGTAAAAATATATATTATATTACATATATATATATATATATATATATATATATATATATATTTATATATATATTTATATATATCATATTATATATGAATATTTATAAACTTCATGTTATGTATATATATATCATATATAAATACATCATATATATATATATATATCATATTATATACATATACATATATATAAATACATAAACACACAATAAAAATGAGGTATACAATATGATATAATAAAGTACAATATCTGACGAGTGATGAGTTCATTTAAAAAAAAGTGTTCAATACATTCAACATTTAACATTAAGTTGATTTAGAGAGGATCTAAAAATATACTAAAATAAAGATTTGCTACACAAACATCATACTTTATCACTTGCATTTTTATTGCAACTTTTGCTCAGACTCCTCGGCAGAGAGCAAACAGCATTGATTGTAAAACAAAGAATCCTGAGTTGGGATCATTCTTCATTTTCTGACATGGTTCAATTTCTGTTGAAGAGCAATCAGTCTTTGCCAAAGTTGCAATAAAAAGCAACTAATAAATTAAGAAGAGGATAAAAAGTACTGTATTTTACAGCATATAAGATGTACTGTCTCCTGTCTCAGGAGGTGAACAATTCATCAGCCATTTACAAGCAATAAAGTACCATCCATATCATGTAAACAGCCACTTAGGGGGTTAATATATATTTGAATAGATAAGAGCATTAGAATAACCCGATCGTGTGGAAAGCTATGATGATCAGGGGGGAAAAAAGACTGGGGTTTTATTCTAAATCTCCATGAATATGCCAGCAAGAATTGAGGTGCATCTCATATGGTCATTACTCTTATATGCTGTAAAAATCAGTAATAATAAAATCAAAAATAATGATTCATAATAATTAATTTAATAAAAATCAAAGAAAAAAGCATGAACATACTATTTTATTTAGTTCTAGATTGAAAAAAATACTTCAATCTTGAAAGATTTGGTGAATGAAAAGTAAAGCAGTTTTCTTCCTTATCTTACCTATTTCAATTTACAAAATGTCATTAACTGATCATCCATATTTTCTTCTTGATTGATATAAAGCATAAAACATAGCATTTAATTTATGAGGAAAATACTTACAAGTGACCAATATGGACATTTTTTTTGATCTTTCCAAAATGCCATCTTTGTAACTGTTTGCAGTTGCAATACATTGAATTTCACTTCCATTATAATGACGATCAAAAGAGAGTTCTAACAACTCCGTCCGAATAGTTTTGTGCTTTAATTTCCACTTGATTGTCGGTTTGGGATTTCCTTCTACTGGACAAGATATTTTATACATCTGGTTTTCAATCACTGTCATACTATCATTCATTTTTATGATAGGATAGTCTGGAAAACAAATCAAGGATACAGATGAATTTGAGAATTATGAATGAAATGAAGTGATTCAGAAGGTTTTATATTCATAACATTTGGAGATAATGGATCTTATATCCATCTGTTGGGATAGAAAAGTTGATTCTAATACAACTGAAAATAATGATTATTGATGAAAGAAGGAATTTTTATTTCATATTCATGTTTTGATAAGATAATTATTTTTCAATGAGAAAACAAAAAAATTAAGTGGACTCGTCTAATTTTGATGATTTCATCAAGTGAGCAGTCAGTCTTCCAACAAATGTGACCAGTCACTCGTCATCTAGTTGCAATGTGGTAGGGTTAGTTGAAAAAGTGAAATATACTAGTAATGTACCTTGACCATAGTGTGTTCAAATGGTCGTATCAGAATTATACATAATAGAATGAAAGCAAAGCACGTAGTCAAATCATGTGATAACAGAGTTATGCGGTTTTGACCATGAAAATGTATATAAATGATCCAGCTAGACACATAGTCAATCAGAGAGAGGGATTGTTGAAACACTTCTGTTCAGTTGGAGGTAGACAAACAAAATGAGTTTGTATTTGACAGGAGGAGAAATGTTATTCCTTGTTTGATCATCCATTCTCTCTCCATTCTAGATTCACAACTTCAGAAGTTGGTATCGCAATTTTTCTACATCCTGCTACAGGACCTGGAAGATCACAGGCTGTTCCAAGAACTTTAGATATATCACAGAATTAACATAAAATCATGAAAATTGATGCAAAGTTTTATCACATTCATCTAATTGTGACACATGATCCTATACTCAAACTAATTGCTCAAATAAAAGACATTCAAAGTTTATCATTATTTGCAAATTAAACGAAAAAAAACTTACATTCGACATTGAGTTCTATGGTACGAGATAGAGGATTGCCTCCACTACATTCATGAAACACTTTACAAGTGAACTTCTCTTTGTTGATGGTTTTATTCAAAACTATTTGAGTTTCTTTTGTATAGTTAGGTGACCATTGGTAGCTGTAAACTTCTGGATCACCACCAGAAGCTTTACAAATTAAAGATGCTGTTTTTCCTTCAAGATATGATGTCTGAGTGATTGTTACATCATTGGGAGGATCTGAGGGAACAAAAGAATAGAAAATTACTGCAGTCAAATATTTGGTGACATTTCAAAGGGAAAATACCTCAATAGCTATAGATGATGAAGAGAGTGGCTTCAATGGATATAAGAAAAAAGATGTATAAAGGATAGAAGCTCCATCAGAAGTTTTAAACGATCCTCGTGGCTTTGTAAAAAAGGATCTTTTCAAACAGAGAAAAATAGAGGTTACTTACATGTCATGCAATATACTAAAATCTCACCTGCAGGACATCAACTCAAATTGTCACAAAGACACAGTATAACCTACACTACAGTAATTCTGAGATTGAAATTTAACCATGATGAAACCCAGATGAAATGAAGTCAAAAAGTAATAAGGTCAGCTTCTCTTGTTGGATATCAAAATTAGGAAAGAAAGATTTATCAAATGTCATTCACCCATCAATAATACTCATTGTTGTGCTTCATTCCAACATTAACCTTCCCCCTACTTCATTCTTCACAATGTCTGATCAAACCAACTCAATCTAATTGAATGTGTGTTCATGTGTATGTGTACAAGCAGTGCTTATTTTGATTAGAATTAAAAAGAAACTACTTGTAAAGATCTTTGTCGCAAAATCCACACATTTTGCAAAGCAAGAAAAATCAGATAAGGGAATAAAATGATAGATATATTCAATTTACATCCATACCTATATATACGAGCATGTATTTATGCATTTTACACATGCACAAGAATAGATAAGTAGTTTGAGATAGATGTATAGAGATATATCAAGAAATGTCATTTAACAGATACACAAATTCAGATGATTAAAGTGCTAAGGTCTTCAATACAATTCAATATATCTCCAGGTTCATCAGAAGTTTACACATTTAGCATAAATTTACTTTTGACTTTTATCACATTTGCGAAACAACTGATTTTCAATCTCAGAATTTGATTAGATTTAATCACAATGGACATTTGTTAGATATTACAAAATATATAGAATTCAATTTTTACATTATTAAACACAATAAAAAGTTATTTTAAAAATCAAAATCATCTACTTACAAGGAATATCCAGCTCTTTCTCGGTGTAGGCATTTCCTCCAGGATGTGTTCCATTACAAATACAAGTTCTATATATTTTTTGAGTTACAATGTTTTTGATCCAAACAGAATTTCCTCCCTCCTTTACTTTAGAAAGACATGCTAATTTTAGAGAAGCGTCAGGTTTACCACCTTTCCATTCACATTTTATCTCTATTTTTTTCCCTAGACACATTCCAGATGGAGGCAGAATGATACTGGGATTTCCGTCAGGTGGATCTGTCAATAAAAAATACTTGGGTGTAAAGCAATTTATTTTTAACATAAAATTCATTTAACAATGTTAAAAAATAATAGACCAGTTCCAATTCATTGTAGAATAGGACACTGTCATCGAAGCTTCAAGCATGTGTGGTTGATAATGAATATAGAGCTTTTTGTAGGGATTTGAGTTTTTTAAAATTCATTAGAATTTTATATTTTTACTATTTAAGAACAATTGTACGATACACGTCTAAGAGTAGCAAAACTAAAAGAAATTAATCCCATTTCTATAATTTATTGTATAGAGCAATCAATGATGAAAGTGTGGAATAGCCATAACCATCAAAGATAGTGATGATATCTATTCTCTTTTATACGCAAGTGTTTATTCATGTGTTTGTTTGTTCGAGCACTCCTGGTCATACCAATTTTTCTATAGACTTGAAAGTTGGCATCAGTATTCCACTGAACCCCTTCTAAAAATGTTTTTTTTCTAAAAAAGCTTTTTTGACCTTTTTATGGCCTTATTTTGATGGGTTTATTAATAACATCTAAATTCTCCAGAATCTAGATGTTTCTTTAAGTCTATTTCAGATGTTTTACACTGGAAAATGTCAGTGATGTCATGAATAGAATTTATTCTGACCATATTTATTCTTCAATGGAATTTCTTTTACAAGATTTCAAATTTTGATGGTATGTTTGTTCAATTTTTGACTGTGATAGTGATATTATTTAAAAAGTTGTTTGTAAAAAAAAGATAATTCAATCCATTTTTTCTATTCTTTTGTTCAGGCAATAAAAAGTCAATAATTCTTGTTGATATATTGAAATGATGCATAAAAGAATTCATTAAGTGAAAAATTAAATAATTGGGAATAAGACTGACTGCAGCAGGGTCAAACTCTTATCCAGCTTAAGATGGTTATAGCAATTTTTTATTGTGTATATGAGAAATGGAAGAAAAAAAAATTCCTTCCACTATAAAGGTATTTACTAATTAGGATGAAAAAAAACTCTCGAGTATTTTTAAAATAAATCTAACAGAAACAATTATCAATCAGGTGGTCGTGATATCAAATCACAGTAGGGAAATGCTAATTTTTTGCTACTCCATACTGTTTTCAAACTGAATTAAAAATGATACAAAAATTTCTAACAATTGGATACATTACAAAATTTCCAACTAAACAATCATGACATGAGAATCAAAAAACAATCCTTAACAAGAAATTTTGTAATGATCCCAATTCAGGTTGAAAATGGTGTAGGAATATCACAAATAAAAAATTAGATTAAATACTATGTTTGTTGAATAGAAAAACAAATATATATACTTACTCTCAATGACAGTCAATAATTGAACAACTGTAGCATCAAATTTTGAAGTAATATAAAAATTGCATCAAAGAATAAATGTGGTCAGAATAAATTCTATTTATAATATCACTGTCATTTTCCACTGGAAAACATCTAAATTAGAGGAAAGAAACGTCTAAAATATGGAGAATCTAGATGTTATCAATAAACTATAGCATCTAAGTAATGGTCCAAATAGGTCATATGAGCTTTTTTCCAAATCAAAGAAAGTCTCTTTAGAAAGGGTTTAGTGAATTCATCATCATCAGTCTTTCAACATCCATTGTTGGACAAAGACCTTCCCTAGGATTTGCTACACCTCTCTATTGTGGACATCATGGAGCCAATACTTTCTGAATTTGTTGATTTCGTCTCTCCATCTTGTATTCTAATAGCCTTGGTTGCACTTGCAATCTCCAGGAATCCATGTTGTGAGTCATGATGTCTATTGGTTGTTGGCTATTCTTGCCACATGACTGGCCCATTGCTATTTGAGTTTTCTAATAGAATCTAAGATATCTTGGACTCCTGTTTTCTCCTTGACATACTGTCCTGTATTGATATCTCTCCAAGTAAATATTGCATGCTTCTCAGTCAGTGGGTCAGTCTCTTGGTTAGATTCCATATTTTAGCTCCATAGGTGACTAATGGGAGGATGTATCAGTTATATACTCCTCTTTTTCGAACTATTAATTAATTCCAATTTTCAAGTCTGAAGACAAAACGGTATGGCTATGAGCACTAGAATACACAAACACAATAACAAAGAGATGCACTTGTAAAAAGGGAAGAACCCTTTGCCACCTATATATTGCCATATATATATATATATATATATATATATATATATATATATATATATATATATATATATATATATATACATATATATATACATATATATATACATATATATATACATATACAGATACATACATATACATATACATATATATATATACATATAAATATATATACATATATATACATATACATATATATATACACACATATATATATATATATATATATATATATATATATATATATATATATATATATACATATATATATATATATATATATAACCTCTCAGTCAGAGCCAGATTTAGAAAAGGGCAAAAGGCCCCCCTCCCCTACAAAAAATCATAATTAAAAAATTAGTTTCTTCAATAAAAAAATGAATTAATGACTACAGCGTGGAATTCATTTGGGATTTCATTTCATTATAGTGCCTTCAATTGTTTTAAATAAATCAATAATATTACTGCTTGTAATTTAGATCTACATTAATTAGAATATGAAAATACTAGAATTCTACTTGGAGCTTTGCTGGCATGAATTCACTTCACGTATGTAAACTTTCTAAGTATGCATAACTTGCCGGTTCCAATTACACACGAATACATGAAAAATATATACCATCAACAAGCATTTCATCCCCTAAAGATGAAGAATATAAAAATACTCACACTTTATATCTAATGATAGAGTTTTTGAGTTTGTCCAGGCCATATTTTCTATTTTTGCTCTGCACATAATTTGCGTATAGACTCTCTTCAATTTCAACACCAGGTAAGACTCTGTTTGCCAAAATCTCTCTTTCTCTGTCCCAGATGTATTGAATTGCTCATGAACTCTTTCTCCACCATCCCAGTCAAGTGTAATCCACTGAAAGGAAGCTTTTGGTTTAGACTTTTCAACTTCACAAACAAATATTCCATCTCTGTTTTCGATAAGAACATCACTTTTACGTTCAATAGATACAGATGTAACAGCAACTGGAATAAAAGCAAAACTCTTTTTCAGCAAAGAAACCCTGATATTTTCAAAAGTATTTCATAATGACAAAAATGGAAGCAATAGTAGATATAATTATGATGCAAATACAAATAGACATTCCAATGAATTGCTTTTAGTGATCCAATATATATATCTATTTTTTCAATTTTGATTCTTTTTATTATTTTTTCTATTTATCTTTCATGGCAAGGCTTTGAAACATTTATTAGACAACTGTCAACATAAGTTTGTTCAGTTTTTAAGTAGGTCTGGCTGACTAGCTATCTCCCTATCTATGTATGTGTTACATGTACATGCTGCACTAATGGAGCTAGAGGGCTGAAAACTAGAACACTTATCACTGATTCTTTATTATGTTTAGAGAATACTTTTTTTTCTAAATTCCTCCAGTTAGGTTTTCAGTAGAGGGATTCAAATTGCAATGTGAATTTATGCTGAATTGGTCCTTTAGATTGTCTCTGGCAGCATCCACGCTTGCTTTTTTAGAATTCAGACTTATTAGTTATCACTGCTTAACAAAATGTGAGAGAAGTTACTTATTCATTGATCACCTTTTTTTCAATTGATCACCCTAAACACTGTATGTTGCCAGAAGTTGTTAGTCATAACAGTTTCTATTGAATGAGTAACCAGACCTGTTCTCTCAGGAGTTTGTGAAACATATCTTTAAAGTATTAAAGTTCACATCTGTAAGAAATAACAAGTTTGTGTATTTTCAACATAACGTATCATCGTCTTATTGGTGGAATACTAACAAAAATATTTGTGAAAAGAAGGCGTCCTACTATTTATTCTTAAGAAAAGGAAGAAATATATGAATCAATCAGAACATTGAGTTTTTGTTTATTCAATGATTGATAACCTATTTTCATTGGTTCTAAACACTGAACTGCAAGATTCATTTCTCTTGAGTGAATTAATACGCATCCTGGTTAAGAACAAAATGAAACACATACTGTGTTCAAAAACTGCAATGTTGTTTACACAATTTTTGACAACATTTGTTTCTGTAATAAAATTATTTCTTTCAGATTGAGTTTTTCAAGTAAATCTTTGCTCAAATAAATAATCATTGCATCGTAAATAAAACAAAAAATAACGTCTGAAATGCAACATAATTTATGATAAAATAAAAAGGTTGAAAATTCATATTGTAGAGTCTGCTTTCTTTTTACCTTTTATCTTATACTTTCTATTTTTTTGTCTTAAGAATTGGTTTTTAAAAAAGAAATAATGACACAGTGTGATGTAAGGATGAAAAAAATATTCCTCTTTCTTTGCCCACTCTATACATATTATCTTTCTATCTTTACCTATGTTTTCTCTCTTTAATTATGCCCCCTCTTAAAACAACTCCTAAAAGAGCACAGCAGGAGCAGGAAATTGTGGAAAAGATTATGACTGGTTTTCAGCCGGGGGATTTTAGGGAATTTAGGTAGCCTGAGGGGAAATAGGGCCATTAGATGATGATAAAAGTGGTGGCAAATGTTTTTGGCTTAAGGATAGAGGGAAAGTGTGGTGCAAGATGTTAAACTGAGCAACTAACCAGGTCTAATTTTTCCAAATTCTTCGTATAAAGCTATCAAATTATACATAAAATAAAATAATTATTTGAAATCATTCTTTGTTGCAACTTACTTGAATGGAAGAGGGGAAAACAAAACTGGTATTCATATTGACAAAATTGGGGAATGACCATGAAAAAGTTGGGAACCACTGGACTAAGATTGGACTAAACTAACCAATGATAAGTACCAGGTCTGTTCAACTCGACTCATGAATATTTAGATACATCTAATTGAAAAAAGAAAATGGAAAAATATCTCTTCATCAGAGAATAATTCCTGAGTTTACTCCAAAATTTTACCACCCTTTCCTTACACCATTGCCCACCCTTGAAAATTTTGTATAGAAATCTATTCATTACTTTCAGATATATTGGATAGACAGACATGACATTTTGGATGATATATAGTTTGGATATATAATTACGACGTAGGGGATAATGGAGCCTGATTCCACTCCAAAATTTTATCAGTAGTCTTATAGTCTTTTGATGCTCCCCCACCTTCAACTGAATCTGATTGAATTTCATTTTGAGAACACTTAAAGATATTTTATGGACTGGAAAAATTTGGCAATAGTTTTTGGTTTTAATCTATAACAGTGATGATGGGGAGGTGATTGTGCATGGATATGGACCAGTAATCCAATCAGTTCTCACGTAGCCTATTGTTCACCACTCCATTGAATTTCATAGGAATTCATTGAAAACTTTTTGAAATATCATGTGAACAGTGATGAGTGTACACATAAAGGTGATTAAAAAAATGAGTAAATTAGTAAGAAAAATGAATAAATACATAAAAGTTATGAACAATAAGCGATCATTTATTTGCCCTAAATTTTACTTTTGAAGATACTTTTGTAGCAGTAATGTCCTCTCCAAAACTGTAAAACAGAAGTGGCCAGTGTCAGGAAGTGAATAGACATTCACTCTAAAAAGAGAATTTTTTGTTTTTGGTCATTCCTTTCTTTCAAGAGGATTGAAGGGAAATTATTAGGTGCAAAAACAGTAAAGTGTCAGTTGAATGAAGCCATGCTTCCACAAACCAATATTTTTTGCTTCTAATCAGTTACAGAATTTCTTTGAAAGAGCATTGAGGCTTTACTATTTTGAGAAGTTTCTGCAGGCATGATATATGCACAAACCAGAATCTGTCCTCAAGAATTAAAAAAGTAAAATTCTAAGGAAGCTAGAAATCACCCAATCTAGATCAGGAGATGAGAAGGCAGGAAGAGGAGGAGGACAAAAGTGGTTCTTGTGGATTCTTTGCTCAAAGGATTTGTGATTTAATTTCTGCAGACAAGCTTTGACTACCTGCCTAATTACGTCTCAGAGATTTACACATAAAGTGAACTACAATCTCTAACATATGAGTTGAAAATACTCTAGTGTTTGAATAATTATACAATTTTATGTAATGGTCAGAATGATGTTGGTTATTTGTTAAATCTGACATTCAATTTCTCATTATACCAATTAATTGTCTGCCAACACCTGTAACATAACAACTGTAGAAAGAAGAATGAAGATGGTGGATAAATAGAGTAGCAAGACATTGGCATAAGCCCGGTCCAATATTCACTTCTACATCTCCTTCGTTATTCTTATTACAGTCACTTCATTAGTAAATCACTTCAGCAAATACTTTGAGGAAATTTATTTTGATGTCTTTTTTTGTCAAATCAACATCATTAAATTATTTATATAATTTCATTGAATTATCAAATGGAATTAAATTTATGAAAACAGATTTAACATAATTTTAGTGTGTTATTTTATAAAACTTTGGAATGATTAAGCTTTCATACAATCATTTTGATCAGTAAAATGATAATAACCACAAAAGCAACATTTGCTCCATGGCCTTTAATTTTGCTGTAATTGTAAAAAAAACTTTTGAGAAGAAAGAGCAGAAGAAAGAAAGAGAGAAAAAAAAAGAAAAATCCATATGTACTTACAATTAACTGCTAATTTGAGTGTGTGATTCGTTCCTCCACTTATACAGAGAAAAATTTTCCCATCTTCTTTCATGGTAATAACCTTAATGTGAAGTTCCGCTTTCAGATTTCTTTGACAGGTAAAATCAAAATTTTTCATGTCTTCCCTTTGATATAACTTTGTACAATCCTTATCAAAATAGGTCATCATTCCATTTTCATCATAGAACTTGATATTTCCTCCCGGTAGTATATCACAAACCAATGTATGACTCTTTTGGTTCAATGCAAAAGAAGAATTATTTTCTGAATAAAAGTGAGCATCATATCCTGCATGATAAAATAGAAAATAATCAGAAATATGAAAAATGAATGAAGACATAAAATATATTTAGATAATGATTAGTGAAAAAATTTTTGATACAAAAATGTTGATGGTTGTAAACAAGGACATCAGGTAGAGGAATAAATAGTTTGAAAAAAATCAAGAATAAAGAACAAAGGAAACATTAGATTATCATTCTAAGAGAAAAGTATATCATTAAATCAAATTTTGATGATTCATTTTATATATTTCTGATTTATTCATATTTTTTTCAAAATAGAAAAAAAGTTATTGAAAACTGACATGAATTATTATATTCGCATTTGTTTAAAAAATATCTTCGTGGGTTAAATAAGATTTGGTTCAGCATCTTTTAATTTGAAAATCGTAATAGACATTGAGGAAGGAACAGAATACAATAAAAAGCTCTAATGATTTGAAAAACATCTAAAATATTAAAAACATCCTCTACATTATAAATTCTATACACTAATACTAAACAAGTATTAAACAATAAATTTTAGTTATTGAATATTTCAGCATAAAAATATGAAATTATTATACTAATTCAGTCTATACTGATATATCCGAACAGATAGGAACATAAAGAAAGAACTGAAAATAGGATTATTTATTTTCTACAATTCAAAGTCAAAAGATGATCAACCCAAAGTTGGGATAAAAATTGGCAGACAATAAAAACAGAATGTAATTTTTCATGGAAAATCTTTCTCTCAACTTGAGAATGAAAACCATAAGTTCAATGATCCATCCATCTGTGAGAAAGGAGAAGAGAAGAGGAACAGAGAGATGAAGGAGGAGGAAGAAGAACAGAGAGATGGAGGAGGAGGAAGAAGAACAGAGATGGAGGAGGAGAGAAGAAGAACAGAGAGATGGAGGAGGAGAGAAGAAGAACAGAGAGATGGAGAAGGAGGAAGAAGAACAGGTGAGATGGAGGAGGAGAGAAGAAGAACAGAGAGATGGAGGAGGAGAGAAGAAGAACAGGTGAGATGGAGGAGGAGAGAAGAAGAACAGATGGAGGAGGAGAGAAGAAGAACAGAGAGATGGAGGAGGAGAGAAGAAGAACAGAGATGGAGAAGGAGGAAGAAGAACAGAGAGAGAAGGAAGAGAGAAAAAGAACAGAGAGATGGAGAAGGAGAGAAGAAGAACAGATGAGATGGAGGAGGAGAGAAAAAGAACAGAGAGATGGAGAAGGAGAGAAGAAGAACAGGTGAGATGGAGGAGGAGAGAAGAAGAACAGAGAGATGGAGGAGGAGAGAAGAAGAACAGAGAGATGGAGGAGGAGAGAAGAAGAACATAGAGATGGAGAAGGAGGAAGAAGAACAGGTGAGATGGAGGAGGAGAGAAGAAGAACAGAGAGATGGAGGAGGAGAGAAGAAGAACAGGTGAGATGGAGGAGGAGAGAAGAAGAACAGAGAGATGGAGGAGGAGAGAAGAAGAACAGAGAGATGGAGAAGGAGGAAGAAGAACAGGTGAGATGGAGGAGGAGAGAAGAAGAACAGAGAGATGGAGGAGGAGAGAAGAAGAACAGGTGAGATGGAGGAGGAGAGAAGAAGAACAGATGGAGGAGGAGAGAAGAAGAACAGAGAGATGGAGGAGGAGAGAAGAAGAACAGAGATGGAGAAGGAGGAAGAAGAACAGAGAGAGAAGGAAGAGAGAAAAAGAACAGAGAGATGGAGAAGGAGAGAAGAAGAACAGATGAGATGGAGGAGGAGAGAAAAAGAACAGAGAGATGGAGAAGGAGAGAAGAAGAACAGGTGAGATGGAGGAGGAGAGAAGAAGAACAGAGAGATGGAGGAGGAGAGAAGAAGAACAGAGAGATGGAGGAGGAGAGAAGAAGAACAGAGAGATGGAGGAGGAGAGAAGAAGAACAGGTGAGATGGAGGAGGAGAGAAGAAGAACAGAGAGATGGAGGAGGAGAGAAAAAGAACAGAGAGATGGAGGAGGAGAGAAGAAGAACAGGTGAGATGGAGGAGGAGAGAAGAAGAACAGATGGAGGAGGAGAGAAGAAGAACAGAGATGGAGAAGGAGGAAGAAGAACAGAGAGATGGAGGCCTCGTATTCGACACCTATTGGTGGTGAACTAATTTCCCACTCGATTTCGACCCGTAAAAAATGAAAAAAAAGGAAATTTTCCCCTTGATTTTAGCCCATAAAAGTCAGAAAACTTCCCCCCTTTATTCCCGATCAATAAAAGTTAAAAATAAACATCCCTTGAAAAATTCCCCTAACCATTTTGACTGCTAAAAGTGAAAAAGAAAAAAAATCCCCCCAGCCCCATTCTGACCCTAGGAGTAAAAAGAAAATTCCCCTCGATTTCGGACTCGTAAAAGTTGAAGAAAATTACCACTCATTTTGGATCCACAAAACTGGAACAAAATTTGTTTTGATTTTGGCCCCTAAAAGTGAAAAAAATTCCCTTGCATTTTGATCCCTAAAAGTGGGAAAAAAAAGGAATCGCCTCTCCATGTTTACTACTAAAAATGAAAAGAAGTAGCTCTTCTTTGATTTTGAACCTTAAAAGTGGAAAAAATATTTTCTCATTGATTTTGACAGATATAAGTCGAGAATGGTGATAGTAAATATCATTTAGCAACACATGGCAAGGCTTTGGCTGAGCAAGCTCAACCTTCAAAAATAAGATCTCATTAATCCTAAAAAGGAGGGTGTATAACCAATGCATCCTCCCAATAGTCATTTATGGAGTTGAAACATGGAACCTACTCAGGAGACAGATCCACAAATTGAGAACCATGCAATGTGAACATAAAAGAGTTATGCCGGGCCTCACATGGAGAGACCACAAGACAGCACAGTACATCCGGGGAAAGACAAGACGCCCATGACAGAGAAGTGTGGCGAATCCTGGGCGAGGTCTATGTCCAATGACGGACGTTAAAAGACTGATGATGATGATTACGAATTATATAATTCTCTCTCATGATTGGTCAACTGAACTCAGCATTGAAATAATTGATTCAAATGCATCAAGTCATTGTTGATGACGTGAGAAATATACATCCGTGTTAGTGTCTCTGTCTCTCAGCGTCTTTCTCTCTCTCTCTCTCTTGCCTCCCTTCTCTCTTAGATTTCCGTTTTCTCTCCCTTCCTCCCTTTCGTTTTCTTTCTTTGCTCCACTCATCTCTCTCTCTCTCTCTCTCTCTCTCTCTCTCTCTCTCTCTCCTGTCAACTTTCTTTCGCACCCCTTCGCTTTCTCTTCCCTTTTGACACCTACAGGAGAAATAAAACCACTCCCTCTCCGATTTCGACCCACAGAAAAGAAAAAATAAATAAAAGAAATTTCTAGTCTTTTCCCCCCTAAAAGTGGAAAATGCAAGTTCCTTATCAATTTCGACACGTAAGAATGAAAAATAAATGTTCCCTCCATATGATCGACATAAATTCTGATCCCCAAATTTTGTTTCTTGGAAAAATGTATCTTAACCGTACTACATCAAAGCATACACAAATGAAAACACCTCTGCTCAAAGTATCCATGTACAACCAATGAATATCACAATATGATATATGTTGAAAAAATGTTTTTGCTTCTTCCCTAATGAAGAACGCAGTCTACATTACATTTTATCTCAAAAGATTGTGGAGAGAAAAAAAATTGTTTTATTACCTTTCATTTTTATCTCCGACGACTTAGTAGAGAAAGAGAAGGAAAAGATACTTTTATTACACCATAAAGAAGTTTTTTTTTATTTTATTTTATTTTTTTTTCACTATTGATGAATAGACCCGCTCGCGATTTGAAACCCCCTAAAAACATATTTTGGGGTTGGCTTTTAAAAAGTAATTTACCAAAAACACTTCCTGGGGATCAAATTCGTACCCACTGAAAATTACAAGTGTTTACACCAAGTAGTTTTTGTGGTATGCATACAGATAGACGGACGGACTTATGGGAAAGCATAATTAGCTTAGAGGGGCAATTTTCGGGGTAGGATTGATCAACTGAATTATATAAAAGAATTTAGGAGAATGTGCCTGGTAAATTTATCTCTGTACTAATAAGTTTGTAATTTTTATAAAGTGTTTCGTATTTGAACGCATAGAATTAATGTGTATTTTAATATCAAATACGTATTTTTGATGTAAATTGTATATGGAAATGTCCTTAACAACATTTTAATTCAAATGAATAAATAAATTTCTTATTGTAAGTCATTTATTTTGAAGTTATTAACAAAGAAAATCTTGACAATCTCTGTTTTGTTGTGTCTCAACTAGATTGCAAAATCTTTTTACGAATTAATTTGAGAATCATTTTCCTCACGAATAAATTAAAAAATGGTGTTATAATAATTAAGAGTTTTATCAAACCAATTCTTCCCAAATTTGAACAAGTGTGTTTTTTTAGATGTAATATTAAAAAGATAAAACTATGACGTACCAGGAAAAATTGTACAAAACAAAACAAATAGGATCAACTCCATCATCTGTGAATAGAAGAAAAATTGAATTCATTATTTAAACATGTATTTTAATAAATCAGTTGTTCGTTATATTGTTTCATTTCCGTTATTTCTCTTTACTTCACTCAGAATTCCAAAATGACGACCAAAGTTTTATTAAACCGTATCCTTATTCATTTATTTAGGTCGGACTTCGTAAGATAACTTCATAGTGGCTACATCACTACATCTTTTATCCTGGTAGATCACTCCACATATTTGTGTCGGCAGAAACTCAGGTCCTTGCTTATTTTAATTCACTCATGAATTAAATCTGGCACTGTTGTTTACTTCTTGGTTTGTTCTTATTTCTTCGTTTTGTTAACAATCTAACTGTGTACTAGCCTTGTATTTGTATTTAAGCAACGAATACGCTACCTACCAGGATTTATCTCCTTAGATCAATTCTGGTCATTTATGTTTTAGGGGGCTAATACAATTAGCAACGCTAAATCTGGCCCCCGACACGAAAGTAGCTATAAAGCTGTTGCGAATTCTCACATCAAGGAAGATAAGTGACAAAAAACGATATGTATATATGAATATATATAGTCATGGTCACAGAATAGGAGCTACGCCGGCCGCAAGTTTAGAGAGTAGTAGAGGAAGATGATAACCAGCTCGAAGACCGGAGGGGGCTGGGCAACAGAGACAATTGACCACGTGTATTCAGGGTTTTTATAAGGATTCATCATAAGAAGTGATGTTTTAGATGTCTTGCTAAAAGAAGGGTTTCGTATCAAATTCTTGACTAAGATATTGGGGGCGCCACACTAGTAATACCAAAGAGTGTAATAAAAATGAAAACCAACAAATAGAAACAGTAACCACAGCTGATATTTTACTAATTTTGTTTAGTTGTCACAATCAACTAACATTTATACGAAGTCTATTCAATACTAGCAGCACTGAATGGAAATTATTTGAGAAAAGATGAATTAATCCACTTTATTCCTTTTGCTTTCGGGTTGAGTTTTTTATCATTTTTGTTTAATCTTTTTTCCCCATGAAATCACAATGACCTCGTTTAATGTGAAATTATGCATGAAATCAAAACGATTTATGAACACAGAATTAATTAAATATCAACTTACATGTTCTAGTTGATGTTTTCTAATTTCATCCAAAATTTTTGATTCCTTGTTAACATGGAACGGCTGTTAAATAAAAGGACTATTAGAATTATTCGACAATATAGAGTCATTTAATATCCTGGTTTCTGACGTGAATCATCAAATAAAATAATAGAAATTCCCAAACCTCATATTTATTTTCCTTTCACTTTTATACAGGCTTTCCGTCTTTACCTTTGAGAACCTACAGAAAAAAAGCTAGGCATTCTATGTAGTAAGGACAGTATTCCACAGTATATATATATGTGTGTGTGTGTATATATATATATCTGTGTATACATATATGTGTGTATACATATATATATATATATGTGTGTGTATACATATATATATATATATGTGTGTGTATATATCTGTGTGTGCATATATATATATATGCGTGTATATATTTGTGTGTATATATATGTGCTTATACATATATGTGTATATATATATATGTGTGTATATATATGTCTGTGTATATATATATGTGTGGGTGTGTGTATATATATATATGCGTGTGTATATATATATATGTGTGTGTTTATATGTATATATGTGTGTGTGTATATATATATATGTGTGTGTCTGTTTATATGTATATATATATATGTGTGTGTGTTTATATATATATGTGGGATATATATATATGTGTGTGTGTGTATATATATATGTGTGTGTGTGTTTATATGCGTGTATGTATATATATATATATATGTGTGTGTGTATGTGTGTATATATATATATATATATATATGAGTGTGTATATATATTTATGTACATATATATCTAATTGTATATATATGTATATGTATGTGTATATTTATATGTATGTATGTATATATATACCTATGTTTGCGTGTATGTATGTATGTATATGTATGCATGTATGCATATATATACCTATGTATGCGTCTATGTATGTATATATACCTATGTATGCGTGTATGTAAATATATACCTATGTATGCGTCTATGTATGCGTGTAAGTATGTATATATGCACCTATGTATGCACTTACGTATGTGTGTATGTATACATGCACTTATGTATGTATGTATACATGCATGCACCCATGTATGAGTGTATGTATGTATACATGCACCTATGTATATACCTATGTATGCGTGTATGTGAAAATATGAAAGATCAATTGAAATTTCTCAATTTTTATTCTTTTGTCCAGATTAATTGATATTCTTGGAAAAGTATTTTTTTTAGTCAGATCATTTACAGCTTTATTTGGATATTATGAAAATTTTGTCTATTAGATTTGTTTAGAAGTACTCCATCATCGTCTGTTTTGATGTTTTTATTTTTTTAAATTTATTTTTTTTCTTCCAGAATTGTGAATTACAGATCATGCGAAAGTTGGAACATCAGAACATAGTTAAACTGAAATACTTTTTCTATTCCTCAGGTGAAAAGGTGAATAATTATGTAAATTCTGAATCTTTGATAACATCAGCTTTTTTCCACAAAAAGGATACAGATATTCAGCTATGAGTTTTATTTCCCCTTTTTTTGTTCTTTGTTTTGTTTGCTTAAAAATGTTTGAGGTTCTAGGTTCCTGTTTTTAGATTGTTCGTACCAGATTAAATTGGTTCCATAAAAATCAATAATGGTACATTTTAAATCTTTAATCAGTTTCAAGTCTCATCTTAAGAGTTGGTAATGAAAAGAATTTCATTCTTTTTATTTTTCAAAATTGAGTATTCTGAATTGATTCTGATGTAAATTCTCATTGATTTGTTATCTGAGTCATTCTCTTTTGTTGGTCATTGAGATCACTTATGTGTATGCTGGTTGAGGTGAGGACAAAATATCAGCAAGAAGGATAAGTAAGATGTTTATTCGAAAACCTTCCCCGAGAATTTTTTTTATGTCTGCCGCTGCTTGACATTTCCTGCCATTGCCTAAAATATTATAATCAAAAATTTCATACCTGGTACTTGTTTAATGAAATTTTCAATTCATCAATTCATTGAGAATTTCGTTCATGAGTAAAGTTTTGTTTTCATTCTTCACCAATTAAATACTTTTGAAATAACAAAAATTGTAGTGATATCATAATTATATTGCATATTATTTGGATTGAACACTCTCTGCCTATTGTAATGTTAAATATCAATTTTCTGAGCTGTATACTGTTGGTATTTATCTCTGTCCAGACCTTTGGATGAACCATCCTCTTTTTCCTGCTACTACTAACACAACTAGTAAAGCTAAATATCAATTTTTCTCAGCTGTGTTGTGTTGGATTGTCATAGAACTGGGTCCTGACTTCCAGGTGAACTATCTCCCTCTCCCTGCTATTAATGCTATTACCACAGATTGTAGATGTATCATTGAACTTATGGTTCTTGGTTTTTACACCTATTCATTGTTTTTGTCCAGAAAATGTGGGTTTTATCATAGTTTAGTCATCTGAGCTCATGACTCATGTTAAGCTCCATGCTTTCCAGTTGATATCTCATAGGGTATATTATTCCTGGGACGAGATTTTTAATAAATCAATAATCTGTTTATAGGTAAAACCTAGTAAAACCCGATACATCAAGTGCAAGTAGAGTAGTAACTGTATGGTTTATTGTATTAAGTTAGGCTAATCAGTTGTATCATCCCAGCCTTTCTGTACATGGTAGTAATATGGAACTGATGGTAAATGAATAATGCTGTGTGATTGTGTTAGTGAATGTAAAGACCGACCTGTTCCCACTCATCAGATATTCCCATTGGCTTTGTGCTAAATTGTTTGATTAAAACTTGAAAAATAAATATTATTTAGCACTCTGAGGGGGGAGATCTCCCCTGTCCCATGCACTCTTCCTGTACCGATCGTACATCTTAAAAAGGCCAAAGAATGGATCAGGCTAAGTATAAAAACAGTATCAACAAAAAGCATAGATTCGCTTGTCTAAACAATTCCTGATAACTTTAAAGGTTGAAGCAGTTTTCATGAACTAAATGCTATCAGAAAGAAAGATTGAAAATCCAACAATGAAACATTAATAAAAAGTATCTGGTTTATCAAGCCAAAATAGATTTCTCTTTCAAGGATGCCAAGATTTTATGCACTCAGAACTTCAAAAGCTTTTTATTTTTCTGTTCATGTGACTGGAATTGACAGGATGACACATTGAAATTCAAACACTATATCAGAGATCAGAGTTGCCTGCAGCAGCAGAACACTTCTTGCTCTGTGAAAAAAGTCCCTTGCAGAGTGTTAAAGGTTAAAACAGTTGTTAGCATAACCACTTCAAATTGTAGTGAATATAGAGGAAATGAAGAATACTGAAGATGTGACTTTTATTTACAGTTCTGTGGCAAAACTCGCAATACTGACATGAATAGCTTTCCTTCAAATTAGCAGATCAACAAAGCATTGCATCATCACATTCTCTGTCAATTTGGAATTAAATTTGATTTTTATCAGATCAAAACTTTTGAAAATGTTTTCTTGCTAAACAAGAGGTAACATTGGTGAGTAAATATCTTATTTTTCCTGATACAGAATCATCATCAGAAAACAAATATTTGAAAAAATTTGTAATGTTTGTCATTTCAGAAAGATGAAGTATTTTCGTGTGGATTCATGATATACTATTTCAATGAAATGAACTATTTCATTTCAGTTTTGTTGGTTTGTAGATGTCATGCTTTATAAAGCATGCGAGAATATTGATGTATCAATTTGATAACCTAACCCTAATTAATTTTCTGAAGACACACTCTAAGTATGTCTCTTCTAACCTTTAGCGATGTGCATTCTTTTTCAGAATTTTTGCGCTTAATGACTTTGAAAGTCTGTAACTTGTCTGTCTGTTTGGGTATGACAAGGGTCAGTAACCTGCCAAGTGTGAAAATTTAGTTATATGGCTGGGCATACTTTTGCTAAGCAGTCTCCTACAGAGAGTTAGAGATTAGAATTTTATTGAAAAAATGTACTGTGACAGTTGATAGTAATTCTCAGTGGCTTATATAGTATAAAACGTCAATAATTTGAGACCTTCTGACATGAATTTCATCAGGGCTTCTTGTAATTTCTTGACCTTGAACATCTGTATTCATTATTCAACACTTGATGACCTCACCCTCATAAAACCACTATATTTCCAAATGGAAAATTCATGGATATACAGCAATACCTTGCATGGTGTTGGTAATGCTTTCGGCAAAAGTGCTGTGCTATTTGAATTCGCACTAATCAGGGAATTGTTTCAATAGGAAAAAATGATTATTAAAGTCCCAAATTTTATTTATTTTCATCATAGGAATAAATCTGATTGCGTATTATGTATGTATCAAATACTAATTATGCATTAGGAGTTGAAACACCGAAATTGAAACTTTCATTCAAAAATCCACTTATGGATAAATCTGTCCAATGTTGACTGCATCATTTTATTTAATTTTTTTCCTCTCAATAATACCGTACAACACATTTCTCAGAGCTTGCTGGGCATAAATGCTGTGCTCTTCATTTTGATTAGGAGTCATTATTATTTTGGAAGCCTAATCCCCTTGTGCTCCCTACTTATCAAGTTTTTGTAATGAAAATTCTTCTAGCTCTTGATGCAACACAATCTTGAAGTTTGTTGTCTTCCACATGTGCCCATAGTTGGTCTGAAGTAATGAGGGTTTCATTATCAAGAAATTGAGAATGTGAATCAATGCATATTTGAACATATGCCACATCCAATCATTCAAATCCAGTTTTTAGACCGATTCTCAATATTTCTTCTGGAACGTTTTTAATCTCTGACTAGGATCCAGAAAAATCATTTGCATTATGCTGAAGGTAAGGTTTCCATATTGCTTTCATATTACACTTGCTTACTTCAAGCTGTGCTTTTTGATATTTTCTGTCTCATTTTTGGTGTAACAACTGTTCCAGAATTGAGTTAATGATATGGCCGCTTCTTCAAAGTAGCTTTTATTACCTGAGAAAAAGATTGATCCAAATAATGAGCTTTAAAGGTGGGAATGATGCCTTGATCCATTGACTGCAACAAAAGACATAGTGTTTGATGGTAGAAAATGAATTTTGATATTTTTATTCAAGTCAGAATGTTGAGTTGGATTTGAAGATTTTTGAATAATTTTTATCTATTTAAAAGTAGTGAGATGAAATATTAAGCAATGATGGCCATAATTTTCAGGACATAAATAAAATAACATTATTGTTCAAGTTGAGATTTCATTGAATAATACATTGATTTAAAAGAGAAATATTTGCACTAAATTTTGATGCAAATTATAAACTTCACTACAGTGAATCATGCACTGATCAAAGCCACTCTTTGAAAAGATATTGCTGTATTTAAATTTCTGAGAGGACTTTTTAAAAGGAAAAAAATCATTGAATTCTCTCCTCTTGACGAAACCATTGTGTCGGATAGAAGATACTATTATTAGCAAAATTGTTATCGGTTAGTGTAGTTCATTGTTCCTAACAAAGAAACAAAAAAAATGACGTCTTGCATCTTTCTAGAATGATATCATAGGTGTATTGGCATGCATCATGCAGTAATCACATTAGCTTCTTGACGGTAACAATTTTCTTTCTGAAGACAGATTTGATGGGGGAAAAAAAATGTTTAATGAAGCTAAAAAAGATTCTACATATATCAAATGCACATTGAAAGATTTAATACATTGAGTTTGTGAAAAGAGTGAATTTTTGTTTGATTCTAACATCAAAGATAGAAGAAAATGAGCAACATATTTTTGATAGAGTTGGTAGCTTCAGTTTCTATAGGTGAGCTTTACAAGTTAGATTTGCCATTCCATGTGCTTACTTGTTGCTCCCCATTTGAGCTTCCTCATTTAACTCAATATGTTCTGTTTTCTATGGTGCCCTGACTGAACTTGCATACTCTAGATGGGTTTGAACTAAGGATTTGTACAGGGGTATCTTTTTTTCTTTTGTTTTATTTTTTAAAATTTATATTGGAATGTTTTGCAAAATATACCTAGCAATAAATATTCATGAAATTATCTGTTTATCATTTTAGCTTTACATGTATCAATTATTCCGGAGTTTAGCATACATCCATTCCCAAGGAGTATGCCACAGGGACATTAAACCACAGAATCTTTTACTTGACCCAGAAACTGGCATTCTTAAGTTATGTGATTTTGGAAGGTAAGTTACCTCTTTATGTTTATTGAAAAATGTTGCTGTATTTTGATTAGTAAGCCCTAATGACATGATAGTTTTGATGAAATCTCAATTGTACAAAATTTCTCAGGAATGTCTCAATTTTACTTTTTAAAAAAACCTAAAATGGACTTATTGAACAATGAATTAGTATTATAGTGCTGACATCGCTCAATTTTTATTACACTTGTACACTAAAAGTGATGGATAGTTCACTATGTCTTTATTTCGAAGAAGCATCTAATCAACATTGTCTACTTCCCCCTGTCCAAGTAAATTAAGAATAATACAATCCACCGAGGTCATGGAGAACCCTAACCTAGGCAATAAATTTAATGTGAAAATCAGGGTTGAAATCAAAACATCCCTTAGAACTCATTTCGGCATCTAATTATAGATAACTCCTACAGCCAGTCCATATCCCTTGACATGTAACTTATAACCACCAGCAAAACTCACACTACGAAATTAACAAACCAAATTTTAAAAAATTCCTCCCATCATAGCAACATCAACAAAAATTTCCTCCAATTTCCCGAACAGGAATCTAAAACATACATTATCATTTGCTTGAAGAGGGCTAAACAGGGCAGAAACAAAAACGTGTTCGTGTAGCGAATATACTTTTTACTAAAAATATATATATATATAACAAGTGTTGATATGACATATAATTCCGAATGCTGTCAAAAATTGTATAAACATGTAAAAATATTTTGAATTGCTTTTTTTCTCGTATTAAAATGCAAGCTAGTGCTAAGAGAATTCAGAAAAAAAAAATAGTCCGAGGAAAGAAAAAGGCCATTCAATCTTTCAGTCACGCTTCATTCATCCCTTTAGCTTCATTCATCCCTCTAGTTTTCATTCACCCTTCGTTCACTCCTCTGGTTACGTTCATCCCCAAAAACAATTTTGTTCACCCTTAGGTGAGCCGTTCACCTCATTAAAAAAACACCGGTGTAATGTACCAGATTGAATAAATATTTGTTTGGGGCAAGTATTCAAATCAGTCATTTTGTCATTTTCTGCTTGAATCCTAAGCGTAAAAAAACTCGACGAAATATGTAACATTGGTTGATTGTTCATGGTATTTACCCAGCCAAGTAAGGCATAAAACACATGGCTTGATATAATATAACATTGCATTACATTTGATATTCACTGATCAAAATTGACTTTGGTCATATCCTTCCATCATCATAATATATACTGGCATTGTACCCGTCAAAAATGACGGGATTACGTAGGGATTAGCACTTTTGTCCTGGATTGGAGCATCTGTATGTGCTGCCTTCCTGTTCCTCTGCCTTGAATCATAATGTAAGCATCATTTTGCTCATTGAAATATTGTATATATTTATCTTCCTCATCATTATCATCAGTCTTTCAACGTCTGTCGTAGGACATAGACCTTCCCCAGGATTTGCCACACTTCTGTATCATGGGCGTCTCGGAGCCAGAACTTTCTGAATCTGTCAAGCTCGTCTCTCCATCTAATATTCTGCCTGCCTCGATTGCACATGTGATCTCAGGGGATCCATATTGTGAGTTGTGATGTCTATCGGTTGTCCGCCATTCGTGCATCATAGCCAGCCCACTGCCATTTGAGCTTTTTAATGGATTCTATGATGTCTCTGGCTCTTGTCTTTTCCCAGATGTGCTGTGCTGTCTTGTGGTATCTCCATGTGAAGCCCAGCATAATTTTTTCATGTGCACGTTGCATTGTTCTCAATTTGCGGATCCGTCTCTTGGTTAGGTTCCATGTTTCAGCTTCATAAGTGACTACTGGGAGGATGCATTGGTTATACACCCTTCTTTTCAGGATTAATGGGATCTTCTTATTTTTGAAGGTTGGGCTTACTCTGCCAAAGGCTTGCCATCCTAGTGTGATTCTCCGCTTGATTTCTTCTTTTGAGGGTCTCATGGAGATTCGTTGTCCTAAGTAGATGTAATGGTCTACTTCTTCCAGTTGTGTGTCCTCGATTTTGATCTCAGTGTTTTTATCCCCGATGTGGTTGTAGCACATGATCTTCGTCTTGCTAAAGTTCATGTGTAGGCCGACTTTCTTGCTCTCTTCATTTAGTTCATCTAGCATTAGTTGGAGGTCGTGCAAGCTCTCTGCGAAAAGGGCAATTGCGTTTTATATGTGAATTTTAACATTTACATTTGGGGTTAAAAATCAGTGACTCGAGAAAAAGTCATTGAAAAATGTCCAGGGAATAAAGACGTAATGTATGGCAATGTGCAGGAGTGGATAAAACGTCATGGGAAAAAAGAGCGCTCTTTTATTCCAGGGTAGGAAAAAGCAAAGTAAACAGACATGATGTCTCTCAAGAGACTCCCCCAATGGAGTATAACGGCCAGTGACAAAGTTTCAATTTCTGTTGCGTGTAAAGCTCAGTGGTGTATCGAGAGGTGGCAGGTCTTGGGTTACAACATCAGAGTGGTGATACTATGATGACTGGCTAATCCTTCAATCAATAATTTTTTTAATTTAATTAATCAAAATTGACTTGGACTTGTAAACTTGCAATATAGATGTGCAATAATTTGCTTTGCTCATCCTGGGACCTTGGAAGTAACGTTTTGTGAATTCCTCAAAACTCTTACACGGGCCCATATTGGTGCTTAGCTCTTCTAGCATGACATTTCATTTGTGAAATGGTCAAAATTGAAGCCAACCGAATCCCTCGTGAGAAAAAAAAAATAATACGTCTGAAGGTGGAAAGTGTTTGGTAAATAAGAAGTAAGTTCGGTAATTTGCCGCTTACAACAAACATCGTTCTGTAAATCTGACGAAAGTTATACTATGGTTGTATTTTAATTGTTGGCGTTTTCTTGGATTTTATAAAATTATTAAACCAATAACTTAGTTACGAAACATACAATAATTCAATATCAAAAATACAAAACGAACTATAATCTATTTTTATACAAAATGTAATTATGATTAATGGGTTAAAGTGAATGAAAAAAAGAGTAATGAAGAATCATTATAAGTAGCGGTGATTTAGTGAGATTAATTCATTTGACTTTTTTCACATAAGAGGGGAAAATTCTATAATTTAAAACGAGAATACTGGGTCACATGGAGTGGCGATAACAAGTAAGATTCGTAACATCTCTTGTTTTTGCCAGATTTGGCCAATTTTTTTTTTTTAGGTTGAATCTTGTGCTGTGCAATACTGAGCCTCTAAGTTATCATTGGCTACGTAATGTATCGATGCAGAGCCATTTCTTGATCCAAAGAACACACAAGGCTGGATTACGAAACATACATGGTGAAGTTCATTATAGCCAACTTGTTTGTTGAAGCCGAAATTTGTTGTATCAAGGTCCGTTATAACGACGGTTTACTGTAAATGGATCTAAAAAAAACAAGGTACCTCAGAAGATACAGAAACACTTTTTATTTTATGACTTTTCAAAAATAACAAAAAATAACATCGAATTCATAACTAATTGTTATTTCTTATTCACAATGATTATATCTCTCTGGACAAATGGTAACAATTGCAATCCTTCATATTCTGTTGCAACTGGAGGCGGGAAATGGTGATTTTTGTCTGGTGGTATGAATACAATTTTTTACATGACCGCTCATAAAAATTGTGAACGTGGATGTAAGTTCACGAGTTTAGTATTCTATAAGAGATAAAGATTTCATCCTTGTTACTTTGAACTAAAAATAAGCGCAGAACTTAATAATGACTAGTAACTCAATGATGAACAGATACCCGAAAGATGCTGTCTTCGTATCTTGTGACGGATGCAGAAAACTTGTCTATATAAGATTATAACATTCAATGCCCTGTACTAACCAAAAACTTTTTTTTATTTTCAACGTATTTTGTATTAATGAGACAATTTACGTCGTGCCATAAAGAGTAGAAACAATTAGGGCTCTAGGAGTAATTGTTTTGAAATTGAAGGAAGAATATATTCGTGTTTTTAGTAACGTATAGAAAAAGGGGAAACTTCAACTATAACCTGAAGTATGATTTCTGGGCTTATGACATTACCCCACCCCCCCGCCTTGGGGGAGAAATTTTACTTGGTTTGAGCATACTCGAAAAAAAAAAAATTCCCCTCAGATTTCATACAAACGGAAAATTCTAGATACCCTGGGAAGTGGACAAGTTCTGGAAGTGGGATTACTGTCCGGGTGGCATCAACCCTAGAAATGCTACTGCGTCAGCTTAGTGATCCTAGCAAGTCTCAAGTTTGGTCGAGACCAGAACTTTACAAATTTTTATGACTACCCCCTTGAAAGGATGAAAATCCAACAAAGGGGTACCTCCATCCACAGGTAAGAGTGCACAGTCCTAATGATGAATTTTCCACACACTTTGCTCATACTGGGGATCGAACCCATGGCCTTTTGCGTGAGAGCCATTCATGCTAATCCTTACGCTGTCCAAGCGGACTTTTCACTTTCAGGGTTCAAAATCGAGGGGGAACTTTTTCCACTTTTAGGTGACTATTTGACGATTAGCATATTTGAAGATCTTCGTCGGAAGCCCTTGTAAACAATTAATTTGGTCGATTCCATCAGACTTTTTTCTTTTGGTATTATGGGTGCAAAATACTTTCCTTTCCTTTCAATCACCCATTCAAGTAGCTTACGCACGTCTATCTGCTCTACCAGACGAACTGCCTCGTTAAGTTGTGCTGAAGTCTATGTAGTCAGTATAATAATGTTGTCAGATTGTTATAGACCGTTATACTTTCTTTTTGGTTGTCTATTAGGTCTGCTGTCTTTTGCCCGTTTACTGGTTCGATGCTTTATCTAAAGTTAAACTCCTGATATGGGCAATTCAATTTCCTTATCCATCTGACTTTATCTATCTCTTCGTGTTTGCTCATTTCTGGAATTTCTTTGGAAGATTTATCTGGAATGATTTTATTTAGAAGGATTTTACCTAAAGGGTTCTATATAGATTGATAAAAATAGTAAAAGCAGTTTGGAACAGGATATCCCTTTCTTTATAGGTCAGTTTTTGTTCAGGTTTAGTTGCAGGGTTACTAGGGATCACAGTCCCATCAATCAGCACAGGGAGCACGTTCTCAATACAGGTTTTACAGGTGCTCAATTCAGTGTTTATCATGGATACAAATCCTGTTTCAGTTTCTTTAAGTCAGTGATATAACAATAGAAGTCTGAAAAGGTTTCCTGTCCACTGTCGAATTACCTCTTTAGTTTGCAGGATAGGGGTGTAGCGCCCCCTATACTTTTACGTCGGAATTAAATACGAAACTTTTCTTTTAGCTAGATATCGAGAACGTTACTTCCTACGACGACACCTACGACCTGGACGCACATTGTCAAACGCTCATTGGTGCAGACTCTCCAAGCTTCTTGTGCTTTTGGCCCCAGCACTAGTTGCCGGTTACTCTCTCTCTCTCTCTCTCTCTCTCTCTATGATCGATATCATTTCGCCGGCCTACCAGCCGATCTGATCTTGACCGTTTTTCCACCAAGACTGATCTCTGTACTAACTCTCCCTGTTTCACTTCACCGATGTTGAGGCACCACAAATACGCATAGCTACACAGCTACTCAACCGTGTCCTCACCACGTGCTCCAAGTGCGTTACACCTCTCACTCTCTGAATGAAATGGCAATGCTTTTTACTATCCGATCTCTCCTTATTTTCTTCACTTTGGGAAATACGCATGGATAAAACTCTGCGTTCTCTGTCTTACACTGTCTGTCTGTCGAGTGTCTAACAGTGTCAGAAAATAGCTTTCACACACGCAACTTGACAGTTTGGCAACACCAGTTCCCATGATCATTCCTTGGTCCGCCCCAGGCCATATGGATTCAAAAGCAGTTCAGACACCTCCTCTTCGACTCTGACTCATCAATGACAACAAAGCTCCCACTTTCCTCTATCTTTTCTCTCCTCTTTACACGATCGTTCGTATGGATGTTATCATTATATGTATTTCATTTTCATTCGTTATTATTTATCCATCCAAATACTTTGACGTCTCTTTTTTTTTCTTTGTTTCATCACCTCGTCTACGTTCATACTTGGCGCGCATTCTCTTCGTACATCTCCCTTCCTCCTTCCAGATCTCCAGCGATGTCGACGCTAACACCAAACCACTTGGAAGCTAAATCCTATGTTTATGACTACATCTTCTCAACACATCTAACAAACAGCTATTATCTACTCTCTTTCACACCCAAAATAACGATATAAATCTTATAGAAGTAACCAAAGTTGTGTTCTAATTCAGTGACTTCAATTTCTTGTGACAAACCCGTGTTAACTGTTCCAGCCAATATTGCAGGTTTTAGGTTTCCTCGCTAGATGTTAGTCAGCTCCACCCATTACCAATAGCCTCAATAATTATCAATAAAGATTTACTACATTTTTTAAAAATTTGCGACTGGCGTCTTGTTAATTAGAGTATATGCAGCTGGGGCCTTGTTAGTTGGTAACAGACCCAGAAGGCCGCGAAGAGGCATAGTTCAAGGGAGGCTACTCGTTTAATATTCACCAACTTATTTGCATATAATCATTCATACAACTCATTTACGTATGACAGGAGTCAAAAGCAAGAGGAACGTTTTTTTTTTCACTTTTCTGGGTCAAACCCAAAAGGAAACTTTATTTACTTCCACGAGTTGATATTGAGGTATGGGGAACTTTTTTAAGGGCTCGAAATCGAAATGGAACCTTTCCTTTACCCTGCACCGGGTATTATTGCTAGTAATAATAATGAATAATAAAACTTTCCTTCCGTCTCCCCTCTCCGCTCTGCTTATTTTGAAAACTATAAGATTGTTGGAAGTTTATAAGCTCCGTCAGAGTATTTCAAAAACTCGATAAACTTGATATATATTACACTCTAATCTAAGATCAGAAATGATATTTTGCGCTTGAAAATTTTCGAAGTTCTTCACGGGACATGCTTCGGTTATATAAATGAAAATATTACTTTTATATTCAAACATTCCTTATTTTATTCAAAAAGAAAGAGGGGAGAAAGCGTAATCATATTAAATTCTATACTTGTACAAATTAAATATTTTTCGAACTGTAATTTTCCATTGCACTGTCAGAGCAATGTCCATATTCAGACATAGACATTTCGAAGAACTAGCTAGACCCAAAGAAACTTGACGGGTGTTAACAACAACAACTATCCATTATCTCATGTGTCTCAGCACTTCTATAACCCTGTATGATTCTCTTATCCCTTCCAATCTTTGTTGCAGGTTTATGCTTTTATTCAAATGTTCTGCAAATATGGATTAGTTTCATGTACGAAAATGTTCTTATATTATCAGTACACTAAATGACTTTCTTTTCTGTCTACTCCCTTTTTATCCTCCAATTAGACAACTTTGCATTTCCCCTTCTCATCCCTACAGCAAACTACCTACTCCCGAAAAAAAGAAGGAATATAAAATAGATAATATTTTGAATGAAATAATAACGTCTGACTGCAAGTATGGGGGTCATAGTACATGAGAAAAGCACAATGGTTACAACATTGGACTGAATTTTATGAGGTCTTAATAAATATGAATAGCTCAATGGTTACAACATTGGACTGAAAATGGTGAAGTTATACTGCATGGGAATAACCCAATCGTTTCAAAATTGGACTGAAAACGATAAGATCTTATTGCATGGGAACATCCCAATGGTTATAACATAGACCTAGACCTTCCCTAAGATCTGCCTGAGCTCTCGACTGTGAGAATTGCAATGCCAATATCTCATGAAATTGTCTAAATCTTTAGTTACTTAGGTATTTGCCATCAATTCTGATTCCTTCATTTTCCCAGTCTAAATTTCTGATGAGCCTTTCGGGGTAGGCTCCGGAAAGTTTGGAAGAGCTGATGTTACTTTGTTACTCTATTTTTGAGCTGGAAGGGCTCAGAGTCTTCGAATAGCCTGATAAAGAAACTGATTAGTCGGTATATATGTTGTAGAAGTCTGACTTATACGGGGTCGACTCCTTGTTGTTTTACTTCGTCAATGACTTTGGGGATTTCCTCCTTGACGAAGGTTCACTTGAATTCAACAAATGCTACTTTGAGTGGCATTGTGTATTCTGCCGCTTTCTCTTTCATTTGATCCACCGAATGAAGATATAATTATATGAATTCAAATATCACTTTATGTTTAAAATATTTCTAATTTTATTACAATAAATTTGTCAGAATATTAATTATTTTAGATATTCCTCATTTTATCGAGAAAGAAATATGGGAGGAAATAAATTTAGGTAGTTTACTGAAGGGTTAGGGAGAGACAAAAAGAAAAAGAGAAGTTTATCATTTTGATAAGATGTTAGGAATAGAGTGGGGAGAGTGAGGGGGATAAATTTACGTAGTTTATTAAGATAGTAGGAAAGGGGTAGAGAAGAAATTTATTGAGTGGATAAGAATATGTTTGCATATGAATCTAATCCATGTTTGTATAGCATTTAGATAAAATCCTGGAGCGTCAAAAGAAATTGTTTTAGTACCCCAAAAATTCCTGCAGAGGTCTCACACAAAAAAATCTACGAGTCGGAAAATGTTTTTTGTCGTCCCTGTGAAATTTTCTGCACTTGAAAAAAATCTTGAATTTCTTATTTGGAAACATTTTAAAAAATCTGACATAAAAATTATATCAAATACTAAGCCGGAAAAATTCGGTTACGGTTGATAAAAATCTTGCCACTTTATTTTGAATATGTTTTGGGAGTTAATTTAAGACGAATGCCATAATCCTGTATTTTTGAGTGTACAAATAATACTGCGATGTATACCAGTTGTCATTATAGGTCAAAAGGCATCAAGTCAAATTGCATCAGTCTGAGGAACAACGATGTAATACGTACTACAGCAAGTTACGATTGCGTTTGGTCAAATGGCATCAGTCCAAAATGCCAACAGTGTAGTACAGATACTGTAACTGAATTTTTATTAATATTTAATTCAAGTAATGAAATAAATGATACTTTTAAATGAAATAAGTAATATTTTAGGACAGTTTTTTCACACCTAAAATAAGTAATATTCTAAAAATCAATTATGTATTTTCTAAAAGTTATGAATTATTGATTAAATTGTTTATTGTTGATAAAATTGTTTTTCACATTGTTCATTGTGTGGGTTTTGATGGACCTTTGTTTTGGGCCTTCATGATTTGTGCAAAAAGAGGCTCCAAACCTCATGGGGAAAATGCAAAAAATTACTTGCCTATAATAAGAAAGGAAAATAAAAATCAGCAGCAGCTGGACAAAGTGCGGACGTGATATGAAACGGTCATGTAACAAAAAAAATCCCCTTTTTTGTTCGATCAGGACCCATTAAAACGTGTATTCATTGTAGCCTGCCGGGGGAGGAGGGCATTCAAATATTGCTGTGCCTTGCCCGGATTCTACTCACAGCTCACTGACCTTCGGTCCACTCTCACCATTCGAGTCACGGAGGGAATCACTGCAGTGTCAGTTACTCTTTGTTAACTGACAGTTTTTTCTGTCCTTACGATAGCCGTCTTTATTTGTACTCACACTAAAAAGTCTCCTACTTTCAAGTGAACACTTTAAACACGAAGACATCACAATTTTTCAGAATGTGCGGAGATATTCATCAACTCTGTGATCAATACAAATCAACAAACAGAACTTGTGATGAATGTTTTCACTTATACTCGCACATTCTGCTATCATTTCAAAGAACTGTGAACTGGAATCACTTTGAATTTCTGCAACCTTCTCTATTTCTCTTTTTTTTACTTTTTTAAATAAAAGATCGGAACTTATTACAAAACTAGGGTCTAAAAGGCATAATTATTTCTTCATCAAATTTCGCCGCCATATTGTAGAATTTTTTGTCATATCAAAGTTGCTTTGTGGTCGACTTCGTGTTCCAGAATAGCTTTAAGAACTTGTCATTCCTCACCTAAATATTCCTAAATATTTTTTTTTTAAATTCACCAAACGAACACGCTTATGGCAGCCTGTCAACAGGAGATGTTAAACAGATGAAAGATGCAGAATAAACACATACATGCCATAAAGACTTACATAAACTTGCATACATGCACGTATGCTGTATGTGTGTGCATGTGTGATATATGTGCGAAAGTGTGTGCGTATGAAATAGTGACATGTGTAGGCATTTGAGTATGCGGTATGTGCATGTGACATGCGAGCGTGTGTCTGTGTGCGCAAAAGTGATATACGTGAATGTGGTATGCGTGTAGGTTGTATGTTTGTATGAGCGCTCGCATGCATATGTATACATGTGTGTGTATGTTTGTGGCCACTATGTGTATATTCATTTTTGTAATTTCGCTATTAGCATTTATTTTCGAAGGACTTGTTTGATAGAGCCGTCCTACCTCAACATTGAAAAAAAAAAAAAGAAAAGAAAATGACCGAAAAAAACGGAATTTTAGAGCCAACAAAAACAGCAGAAAAAAGCGAAATTTCTCGAATTGAAGTAAGCGAAAAAAACATTGTTTTATTGTTATGATATAATTCAACATTTGTGACCAATAATAAGACTTAACTTGTAAAACAAACGAAAATTGAGAAGTCGGACTTACGTCCTTTTGATTTGAAAAGTCTTGCATCCAAAATTAAACAAAGAATAGCGTCAGAAGTTCAGTGTAATTTATTTCATTTTTTTGGGAAAAAATATAAGGAAGTGTTTGAAATGGAAACTTAGCGCACTTATGGAAATTGGGTTAAAACTGACTAATTCCCCGAGGAAATGATTGTCATCGATTGAAAGCACAAAAAGTGGTCGGAAATTTTTTTTTTCCTACTTTTTAAGCTAGTGATGGAACCTTACATTTCAGTATTGTTCTAAACTTGACTAAAGCCTACTTCTGTACCATTTTAACATTGGAACTTCTTTCTCTAACTACAGTAAAATTGATATCTGTTTTTGTTAGCGAGTCCAATAGCCTCTTTGAAATGTTAATATATTACTTGGACCAAATAGGAATTGGTTTAGCAAATCAGAGAAATTTTTTATGAAAATGTATTTTTCCACTGCAGTTTGCTCTAATTTAACAGCATTCAAACTTTGTTTCACGGAAGCCCTCGAAACAAAATTTGAAAAATGACATTTTTGCAATATACTCAAAAAATATCATTAAAGTAAAAAATTTTAGTTTTCTTTTTAAAATATTTTGATAATTCGGAATAGAATATGTACATGATGATTCATGCCATGTATGACTAGAATAATCTATACTTAATCGTTACGCACATAGATAAGCGGAATATCATTTTCTAAATTTGTCATTAATTTAAATACACACACACACACACACACACACACACACACACACACACATATATATATATATATATATACGGAAGAGAAAGTTTCAATATTGAAAAAATTTCCCCGAATAGTTGAAGTTTTAAACCAACTGCTTTACTTTTACAGATTCTGACTTTCTTCTAGAATTTTTCTGTAATTTTTATAAGGGAAGTGAATAAATAATAGAAGTTGTTTTTCATTTTGTAATATTTTATAATCTCGATAAGTCATTACGGTTAAAGTTTTCAAAAGAAACATGTCACCATTTTTTTTTATATGCCCAATGTGTATAATAATAGCATCCAAGGTGTTTACTGAATACTTATGATGCACATTACTCGTTCATTATTCACCCTAGATAAGTTTTTTTTTTCCAACGGTTTTACAGTATCATGTGTGCTTGATAATATATCAAAGGTCTACCACCGTCTGACCCCTGGAAAGATATGATTTTCAAGTTGGCGTCTGAGTTGACTGTAAAATTAATCGACTATTTATGTAAAAAACCTTCCTCTAGAAAAAAACCCACAAAAGCCCGTTATGTATAATTTTCAAGATTGCTGCAAAATACTTATGATGCCCATTATTTGATCATTATTCACCCTAGACAAGTTTATCAATCTGGTCTTTCTAGCATCAGGCGCATCCAATGATAAACTGAAGTCTACTACAATCTGACCACTGGAAAGGTATAGCGTTCAAAGGTCTTATTACAGACATACTTCATGAGATATAGATGTTTTTATACAGCAGTGCATGCTATACAGACAATTTTTTCCCCCGATCCATCTTCCAAACAAAATTTGATTGAAGTTGATTGAGTTCTTTCGGTGATATTGTGTGGGCAAACATGAGTGAATACAGAAATGTACGAAGAAAAAAACGAAAACAAAATATCACTCAATCAAAAACAAATTCCAGGATCCGCCTCAAAATTTAATCACTCCTCTCTAATTACAAAATCCACGAAATTTAATTCAGAACTTCATGTGAACAGGCAGTAGTGTGGGCTTGAATGAAGTTTCACCTGGGTCCCGTAGGAACTTTTTATGAAGTAATGTTTTTGTGAATCCTTGATATAAGCACTACAGAAAAAATATGTTGCCTATTTTTCCATGGCCCAGTGTGTATTTTACAGACCAGATCCGTAAAGGACTAAAATATAGTAGAACATATCACAAAAACATACCAGAGTCACTACAAAATGATCTAAAATAACCACTAATCACTCAGTTCAGTTCAAAATATGTAGAGCAAACTAACCAGCGTTTCCCAATTAAAGAATCGGTACTTATTACCTATATTGGACCGAAAGACAATATTCATTACTGATTAATTCTTTCTACAGATATGAACAATCTTATTTATCCAAAGCATTATCAATTAATTTAGTTCCGTTTAATATTTTTAGAAATGGGAATATCATTACGTAAATTTTTATGCAGGCTTTTGTACTCATCTTGGTTCATTTTTTAACACCATGTTCCGGCTGTTGTACCCGTATAGCCATCTTCAGATGATGAGTGGACACCACATGGAAGCCCCTAATCCTGGAAGAATGCTCATTGCGTCCAACAATAATATCCAAAAAGACAACAACACACAAAGAAAGTTTGGGCAGCCAGTGGGAGTGCACATGCATCCCTGAAATTGGAAAAAAATTGAAATGATTATTTTAAAAAAACATAGATAAATAAATAAAATGCGACCTTGTACTTTCGTTGGGTTAGATCAATGAACGTATTCGAGAAAAATCCTCCCTTGCACCCCATCAGCTAAGGGAGATATCGACCTTCACAAGGTTGATATCCAGTTAACCATTACCGTTTTTCTTGGAATATCGACAAGTGATTTGCCCCTGCTTTCAAACATAACAAATGGCGGCTATTATAACTGATCGTACCCGATGAAGATGTTTTTTTTGCCACCTCAAAATGTCTTCCATGTCATCAACCCAAGACAACTATGGATTTTTGACACCAATTAAGACCACCAATAGTGTTCGAAAGAAAAACATCAACCACATCCGATATTAGACAGTGGAATGCGAACGTTCCAAACGATCACCGAGACGGGGCCTCTCCGTCTCGATTGTCAAAAATACAGTCACTCATCACCTGAAGACAGCCGTAGAGTACAACGGCCAAAACGTCATGTTCAAAAAATGAAGTAAGATGAAAACAAAAGTCTGCATAAAACTTTATATAATACAATTCATGTATTCACTTCTGTTTTTCTTATCATTAATTTTCCACATTCTTACTCACACGATGTTAAAAACAATGCATCAGAGTTCTCCATATATCTAAAATGACAAGTTATTCAATATCTTCATCTAGTCTAGGCGAAGACTATAAAAATTGTATCATCATAAATAATGGTAATCTATTTATCGATAAAAATAAAGTTTTACTAATTCTGAAAAGCCAACTTTTTTTCAAATAATTTTGATCATTTTTGTTTTGATTACAAACCTTACCATTATTTGTATGTTGTAATTGGTTGCTGAACAACAGAACAACAACCGTTCAACATGCTGTATTGGTCCATTCTAGTCATCAAACGTAAATGCATTTTTCGCTTAATTTCCTGAAATAAGCAAGCAATATCTTTGCTGAATCCAGTCAAATAATCACTAAATCAAGTAATTTTCTCCGATTCAAATTTCCCTTATGTAAATTTTATTTTGAAAGATATTCAAACATTAAGTTTATTGTTTCTATTGACATGTAAACCAAACACTGAAAAAGTCAGGATTTTAGTTAAACTATGTAAGCGATGAGTGAAATTTTTTAGAAATCCCCTGTGAGTACACAATTATTTTTCTTTTTTAACGACTAACTTCATACTATATTGTTGCAAACCAAATTTACAACTGCCAAAGTATTCACATTTGCTATACGTTTCAGATCACCTGAATTTTAACAATTCTCACCGATGCACATCTCGGTACCTACAAGTTCATTCTTATGACATGTATACCTATGTGTATTGCACCCTAAATGGCGCTAAATTGAAAAAATAAAACAGCCAAAATAACGGCGAAAATCACCAAAAAGATGCTGGATATTGTCAAAAAAAAGGTCCAGATGACCGCTCGCTAATTTAGCTATTTTCGCACAGCTACAACAAGAAACGCCCTAAATTTAACATAAAAGTGCTAAATTGGCAACTGACTACATTTTGTCACTCTTGGGACTATCTAGGTGTTAGTTATCTGAGGTCATGACCCTGGGTCGAATGAATGTTGATATTGTGAAATAGTCAAAACACCCCCAACCTTTTTTGTCATCTATACGATCATGCAACACACTCATATATATATATATATATATATATATATATATATATATATATATATATATATATATATATATATATATATATATATATATATATATATATATCATATTTATGTACATTAAAATTATATATATGTGTTTTCATAACTATTTGTTTGGAGTCTGTGTAACAAGACCAGCAGCAAATATCTGGCAGGCACATGACAGCTAGATTTTGCAGTCCTCTATGTAGGTTGTCAATCACAACTTGGAGTTGTTGATGACAAAAATGTGCATACATATATATATGTATGTATATTATATAATATATATATATTATATAATATGTATTATATAATATATATATGTATATTATATATATATATATGTATATTATATAATATATATATATATTATATAATATATATATATATATACACACTCGCATATATATATATATATATATATATATATATATGCGTGTGTGTATATATGTATATATATATATATATATATATATATATATATATATATATATATATATGTGTGTGTTCTGTATGAATTGCAAAGAATTTACTTAGTATGATTATGTCTATTGGGAGGATGCATTGGTTATACACCCTTCTTAGGATTAATGGGATCTTATTTTTGAAGGTTGAGCTTGCTCTGCCAAAGGCTTGCCATCCTAGTGTGATTCTTCACTTAATTTTTTTCTTCTTTTGAGTGTCTCATGGAGATTCGTTGTCCTAGGTAGATGTAGTGGTCTACTTCCTCCAGTTCTATGTCCTCGATTTTGATCTTAGTGTTTTTTATCCCCGATGTGGTTGTTGCACATGATCTTCGTCTTGCTGAAGTTCATGTGTAGGCCGACTTTCTTGCTCTCTTTGTTAAGTTCATCTAGCATTAGTTGGAGGTCGTGCTGGTTCTCTGCGAAAAAGGCAATGAAATATGTAACCCTACCAGGAGACAGATCCTCAAATTGAGAACTATGCAACGTGCACATGAAAGAATTATGCTGGGCTTCACATGGAGAGACCACAATACAGCACAGTACATCCGAGAAAAGACAAGAGTCAGGGACATCATAGAATCCATTAAAAATTTTAAATAGCTGTGGGCTGGCCATATTGCAAGAATGGCGGACAACCGATGGACATTGCGACTTACGACATGGATCCCCCGAGATCACATGTGCAACCGAGGCCGGCAGAATATTAGATGGAGAGACGAGCTAGACAAGTTCAGAAAGTACTGACTCTGCGACGCCCATGATAGAGAAGTCTGGCGAATCCTGGGGAAGGTCTATGTCCAACGACGGACGTTAAAAGACTGAAGACTGAAGACGATGATGATGATGATGATGATGATGATGATGATGATGATGACGATGATGTCGATGATGTCTACATTAAGTTAATGAGTTTACGATCAACTTTTGAACGTTTAATAAGTTGGTTCTCTATTTATTTAAAATTTTTGAAGACAACTGGGTTTTTATTTTTTTGATAATTGATTATTTTTTCATTTTATCATTTTAATTGAAACCTTTTCCGCCCCTTAAAAAGTTGTTCAAAAGCAGTTGATATTTCTTGAATGATTTTTCATCGCTTTTCATCAATAAAATATGACATCAACGGATGGGTTTCACCATTTTTTCGCAGTATAAATCGTTAAGAATCTCGAATATTTTAAGGATGGATAAATAAATCGTTTTTACGCCTTTTTCGCTAGTTTTCAATATTCGAAACAGATGTGAATCATTTTGCGTTGAAATTTAAAATTGGTTTACATTTCGTAAAACTTTTTAAACGCGCCATTACATTATGATTCGGTTGCACTTTTTTGCAAATAGTGAAACAACTCAGCACTTCTATCCATTTTATTCAAAAAATGAATGAATAAAAAATTTTAATTCAATTTTTGCGTCATTTGAAGTCTAAAAAAGAATCATTTTTAATCATAAGCTATAATTAAACACCATATTTAACGCAAAAATGAAATCAGAACCTTTTATTCATTCTACAGTTTCATGGCTGTAAAATCTGATAAATACATAATTGTAACTTTTTATCAAAAAGTATACTTTTTAGAGACTTTGTATGACATTTGGAGCCACTCAAAAGCTAAGATTTACAGATATTACTTTAAAAGTTCTAGGAAAAATATCCTGAAATAATGCTTATTTCATACAAAAGTATAACAGATTTTTATTGTTCTAAATTTTTTAAATATCATTACTAATTCTTCTTGTGACATATGGTATGGAATAAAAATAGTCAAATCATGAAACCTTTATGCATTTTAATTTACAAAAAAATACAAATTTAAATGATTTAAATAGTAAAAATTCAGTTAAAACATTCATAACTAGTATGTGTTGTCCTTTTGACCGAACGCGATTATAATTTGCGGTAGTTTGTACTACACTGGTGTCCTTTTGACTCATGCTTTTCGTCTTGATGCCATTTGATTGAACACTGAAGGGAATGAAAATTTACTTTATTGTCAAAATCCCTTATCAAGACTGATAAGAAAAAAAACTGATATAGTCTTTCTCTGAGAAAAATCTGTAGAACCAGGAACTTTTATAGAATAAGCTGTCCATTTATAAACATTGAAATTAACGTATTTTCCGAATATTTCTGCTATTTACTTTTTGAAAAATATTATTTTTATATAATTACAGAGCTTTAAAAATATTTTTCAATTATATTTTTTCTAATCTGAATTCAAAGACTAATTTCCGGTGTCTTTTCAATAAAATACTGCATAAAAATAAAAATTTTTCCTGGGCATTTTTTGAAAAAATGATTAATTATGTAATTTCTGATATCTTTACACAAAATTGCTGACAAGATTTGATTTAGTTTGGAGAATCTTTGTTTAGTCAATATGGCTTCAGACAATATGGCATTAGACAAACTGGCTTTAGACAAACTGGCTTTAGATAGTGTGGCATTAGACGAACTGTACATTAACCTTCTTTACAAAGCTATTACCAGTAAAATGTGAAATTTCTTTATGAATTTAACAACCAAAATCAAGTGAAATTTGAATTAATTTTTCTAAAATCATGCAAACTTGTACATGAAAAAAAATAAACACGTAGTTTAAATTGGGTCGATAAATTGAAAAAAGTAAATACACAAGCAGAAAGAAACCGGTTTCTACAGCAGGAGATGTATACGCTTATGGTCTGCGGTGGCTAAAATCGCCAATTGTTCAATTGAATTTTTGTATACAATCGTATGTGTACAGGCCATGCAATAGTTTGTTGATTGATTATCGTTCATTCAAATCTTTTTTCTTTTCATTAATCTCATGCACTATATATATTATAAATACTAAATCTTAAAGTAAAATGAAAAGTACTTTTACAATGGATGCTTTTATTTTCATAAATTCTAAACATATCGCACTGATTTTAGAAAAAAAAGTCAGCCAGAGATTTTGTAAATGATTAACCGTCAAACAAAGGCCCTCGAATTGTCTTCTGAATCGGCCAATCAGATTCGAACGAATGAAGTTTCTGAGATTCAGGAAGATTATAGAACATTTTTTCATCATTTACAATGTAAAATTGAACTTTTAAAATAAATGTTAACTTTTTTTTTCCACTCTTAGGGGTCGAATTCTAAGGGATTTTTCTTTACTTTTGGGGGCGAATTTTTTTTCCACTTTTGGGCACAAAATCAGGGAATCATTTTTGTTTTACTATTAGAGGTTGAAATGTAAGGAATTTTTTCTTTTATGAGTCAAAATCGAGGGGAAGATTTTTTTCACTTAGGGAGGAAAATAATCTTAGGGAATGTTTCACTTTGTCAGTGCTCAAAATCGAGGGGAATATTTTTTTACACTTAGATGTCAAAATCGAGGATTGTGACCATCGAGAGATAACTTTTCTTTTCATTTTTAGAAATCAAAATCAAGTGGGAAATTTAAAATTGCATAGTGAAATTTTTAGGGGTCAAAATTGAGAGGGAGCGTTTACTTTCATATTATTGGCTCAAAATGTTGTGGGAACTGTTCCCCCTTTTTAAAATTGCTCCAACCTTCAACATCAACTCCCAATTCCCTTTTTACTATTTGCCCAAATTTTTAACATTAGCCCCCTTTTTCTTAACGTTTTCTTTCCTCTTTTCTCTAAAGTTAACTTTTCCAAGTTAACTTTAAACCCCCATTTTAACATTATACCTTTCCTTTTGAACTTTCTATCATTTTCCATCAGACCCCTCTTTTCTTACATCACCCCCACTCTTTTTGGAGATTAGTCCTACTTTTTCTTGGCATTACCACTCGTTTTTAACTTTGCCCCATGACCCCCTTTTTTTTCAAAATTTACCCCCTTTCTTACATTAGACCCCCTTTCTTTCTTTATCCCGACCCTTTTTTCACATCAGCCGAACATCTTTTTCTACATTAGCCTTTCAGTGTGTTGGTGCACCACAGGATCGGAAGAGAATGTGGCAGTGTACTGCATCGGTTTTCATAGGACATCTGGAAACGTCACTAGTTTGGGCGGCTATTTTAACAGTAGAATTTTTCAATTTTTTTTCCTCATTTTTAAATGCTCTTATTTAAGATAAAAGTTCATCTGTCTTTAATTATCGTTATAGTCTTCTTTTTTTTTAAATAAACTGGCCGTTAGGTAAACTGTAGCTGAGGTAGTACATAAAAATATATTACGTACAACAAGTATTACACTTCTCCAAGTTAAACTGATAGCATAAAAAAAAATGGTCGCGATGTATTTGTAAGTTTCCTCTGCAGATTGCACTTGTGGACGAGGACGTGATAAAAAAAGTTTGTTCTTATAAAACAGTTCACCTGAGCCAGGCATAAATTAATTGCAAACTTTTAAGGAAAAATCCCAATGACGAACAAGAACAAAACGTGCAATTCCTACATCAAAAATTAAGTAGACGTGCAGTTGAATTCTTTTGGCAAGACATGAAATTTAATATTTCAAACAGCGTGTAGTGTTGGGTTTGATCAATGTAAAAGTTGGATAAAAGTGATCAATGAACAAGTTACATCTCTTGCGTATTGTTGGGCAGATGACCACTAAAATGTCCAAATTTCCAGAAAACAAGCATGAACGCTGCTGGGCACAACACAAATTTCCGTCTCGGAAATCATCCGAGGGATCCCTGAAATGAGCAGGATTAGAGAGTGCAAAAAATCTGGATGGTTTGTAACATGTTGACAGTCTAAGAGGTGACTAATTACTATATGACTATAATGCTGAACTAGACTCTCAATTTGTGTCCATCAGGTGAAAACGCTGTGATATCGTAATTATATCATAATAGAACATTTATTTTGATTATACTTATTCCTGGAAAGATTTTTTTTACATGACTTCATATTCTGTTTTCGTAGACTTCTTTGCACATTAATCAAAATCGAGAGGGAACTTTTTTTTTTCATTTATGAATGTCAAAATTAAATTAGAATTTATTTTTTCACTTCTAAAGATCAAAATCGAATGTGCAATTTTTTTTCACAGTAAATGGTCGAAATCAAGAGGAATCTTTTTTCTCTCTTGAACTTTTTTTTCACTTTTAGAGCTCATTATCAGAGCAGAACCTTTCAAGGGTCGAAATCGATAGAGATTTTTTTCTTATAAGGGGGTCAAAATCGAAAAGGATCATTTTTTCACTTTTATGTACCAAAAACAGTTATAAGAATTATGGAAATAAATTTTTATCCCTTCCAATCTTTGTAGCTAGTCTATGCTTTTATGTAAATGTTATGCAAACATGGATTAGTTTCATATACGAGAATGTTCTTATACCATCAGTAAACTAGCCAACTTTCTTTTCTGTCTGCTCCTTTCTTTCCTTCAATTAAAACTACCTAAATTCTTTTTCTCTCCCGTTTCTTTCTAGATAAAAGATGGAATATTTTGAATGAAATATTATTTATGAAATATGATTGTAAGTGATGAAGTTTTTATGCATGGGAATAGCCCAATAGTTACATTAAACTGGATTGTATGAGGTCCTACGGAATGTATACTGCTCAATGGTTATGACATTAGACTGTAAATGATGAGATCTTACCGGGTGAGCATAATCAATACTTCCAACATTGGACTGAAAATGATGAGACCCTATAGCATTGGAATAGTTCTATCAAAATAATGAAATATTCCTGGGTGGAAATATCCGATTTTTTTCAACATTGGGCTTGAAAAAATGAGATTCTACTGCATGGAAATACCCCAATGGTTATAGCATTGAACTACAAATGACGAGATCTTGCTGTATGGAAATTGCTCAATAGTTATAACATTGGACTGGAATTGATGACGTAGTTCATGGGGATAGCTAAATAGTGGTATAATATCATTATCATCGTCCTCATCAACCTTTTAACGTCAGTCATTTGGACATTGACCTTCCCCAAGATCTACCAGAGCTCTCGACAGTGGACATCGCGGTACCAATATCCCATGAAATGTTCTAAATCTTAGGTATTTGCCATCAATTCTGATTCTTTTTTTCCCATTCTAAATTCCTGAAGATCCTTCCAGGGCAGGCTATGGAGAGTTTTTTGGGGAATTGAGGGCTGGCGTAATTTTGTCTTACTCCTTTTTGAGCTGGAAAAGCTCAGAGTCTCATGTAATCTCCATGCATTTGTCCATCGGAAAACAGACGACAAAGCATAGTAAAGAAACACGCTGCCATAAAGGTTCAATGTTCCATTGCCGATTGCAATTACAGATCTGATTGTCACTGTTGCAATTTACATGTGATTTTTTAATGATGAAAGACTATCCCAGCGTTAGATTGCACTGATTATACATTCTTATAACTTGGAAGGAATACTTTTAGGCTAAAACAGGAACTTCTCTGGGTCATAACAAAAAACAGAACAAAACAAAAAAACGGATCAAGTCAGTTTTATAAACTAATAAGAGCCTGTATTTAGCGTATGTTATGTTTAAAAGAGGTCCTATTTGAAAAAAAAAACAACAAAAAAAAAACTGACAAGTATTCACTCAAAAATCATTTTTCTTTTAATTCAGTTAGGCTTTAAAAGTTGGGATGAATTCGTCATCAGTTTTGGGGCACGCCACTGTGTCACTGTTATTTGTGAATAACGTGACTCATTTTCTTCTAGTCATTGTCATCCATCATTGTTTCCTATAAAAATAAAATCAAAACTCATTCGTAAGAGTTTGACCAAAGAAAGAGAAGAAAAGCCTTCTCAACCCAATGGTTAATTCGTCACTAGTGTCGAAAGCAAGAAAGACAGGAAAAGCATACCCAGCCTAATGGTTGGTTCACCACTGATCTCTAAAGCAAGGAAAAAAAAGGAAAAATGTTTTTCTTCCAGATGAATTCGACCCCAAAATCTACCGAAGTCCAGACACTGCACCACGGAAACACCACTGAAATTTGTAATTTATTTATAATTATGAATAATATGGTCAGACAAATACATCGAAATTATGGACGAATATCGACTGACTTTTTAAAATTCTTATGTTTTATTGTTTTATGATTCTATTATTGTATTATCTGATTTAATGACATCCTTAGTTGCAAGGTAATTTTCATCGAAAAAGAAAATAAATAATATATATATACTTGTTAGTATATAAAAATGAAAATTTTCATCAAAGAAACTCAATGTTTACAAAATATGATCGTCACAACCCCCACCCCCACCCCCTCTCTCTCTCTCTCTCTCTCTCTCTCTCTCTCTCTCTCTCTCTCTCTCTCTCATTCATGTCTTAAATTCAGACATCTTAAATTCCAGGTTTGACTAATTGCAATAGTAATGTCAACTCTGAGGGTTTGACAATTAATCCGCTGTTGTCGAGTGGTCATATAGCCCGAAAACGACTCATAACTATGAGTCCTCAAAGTGAAAGATAGCAAAACTTGATTTTATCAATCAAAAACTTCCTATTTTGATGAATGTGTTAATCTTCAAACAGACGAATTTTGATACTAAAATTAAAGTTACGAAAAAGCTTTTTGTTTTTGTTGCATATTATTACAGAAAAGCCTGCCTCGAGATGATCTTCAGAAGGTTAGACTGGGAGAGTAAAGGAATTAAAATAGACGGCGAGTATCTGAGCAACCTTGCAGACGACATAGCCCTTTTCGCAGAGAACCTACACGACCTCCAACTAATGATTGATGAACTAAATGAAGAGAGCAAGAAAGTCAGCCTACACATGAACTTCAGCAAGACGAAGATCATGTGCAACAACCACATTGGAGATAAGAACACTAAGAGCGAAATCGAGGACACAAAACTCGAGAAAGTAGACCACTACATCTACCTTGGGCAACGAATCTCCATGAGACCCTCAAAAGAAGAAGAAATCAAGCGAAGAATCACACTAGGATGGCAAGCCTTTGGCAGAGCTAGCTCAACCTTCAAAAATAATAAGATCCCATTAATCCTAAAGAGAAGGGTGTATAACCAATGCATCCTCCCAATAGTCACTTATGGAGCTGAAACATGGAACTTAACCAAGAAACAGACCCGTAAGCTGAGAACCATGCAACGTGCACATGAAAGAATAATGCTAGGCCTCACATGGAGAGACCACAAAACAGCACAGCTCATCCGGGAAAAGACAAAAGTTAGAGACATCATAGAATCCATAAAAAATCTCAAATGGCGGTGGGCTGGCCATGTTGCAAGAATGGCTGACAATCGATGGATATCACGACTCACAACATGGATTCCCCGAGACCATATGCGCAACCGAGGCCAGCAAAATGTTAGATGGAGAGATGAGCTAGACAAGTTCAGGAAGTACTGGCTCCGTGACGCCCATGATAGAGAAGTGTGGCAAATCCTGGGGAAGGTCTATGTCCAACGACGGACGCTAAAAGACTGATGATGATGATGATGATGATGATGATGATTACAGAAAAAATTTTAAAAAATGATTTTAACAAATAAGTAGAAATAGTTTCAAAAAAATGCTTCATAATTACATATTGTAATAAAGGAAATGAAGCTGCGATCGATATGGTACCTGCTTCAATGCTACCTTGCTCTTACCATTGAGCTAAACAGCAGCCAGTAATGCAAAGGCTCGAATACCTGTTTTAGTGCCAAATTCTCGTCTTGTATATTCACGGTCTATATCTGCTCTATTTGTTTCTTTTAACGCGATAATTATGTTATCAAGAAATGGACATATGATCCGATAGAATGATTATAAATTGCGCTATATCATATTAAAACCCTTATTTGAAACGATCCCCCGTCATCACTCGTTGAATGTATCATTTGGCCTAGACAACGTAAATGGAATAAACAATTCCGATTTTCTTTGATTGTTTATTCCTACGATGTTAATGCAAAAATGAAATTAAAACCTATTATTCCTTCAAATTTGCGAAATAAATTATACGATTAAAGACATAATCATACCTTAATTTAACATTCCATACGAATCTAGGGTATAAATTAGAAAAAAAATCAAATCAAATCACAGTAAAACGTCCAATTAGATTTCTCAAACAAAAGCCCCCAACGGACAAAAACCCCACCCCACCGGACAAAAACATCACAATGTAAAAAATAAAACAGAATTTGTTAGAAATTTTCAACAATTTTTTAAAAATCCACTCACAGACTACGGCAAGTTACAATGTTGATCGGTCAAAAAGCATCAAGCGAAAATGTCAACACTGTAGTACTAATATTTTAACTGAATTTGTTCTAATTAAGTGATTTAATTTGGTATTTTTCTTCAGTTTGAATGAATGAAGCTTTCATAATGATTTTATCTTTTATTTTGCACCATATGTCGCAGGAAGAATAGAATTAGTTATAATTTAATTTTCTAATAGTGATGAATAAAATAAGCTGAAAAGACAATGCTTTTCTCTCGCATCTTTTATGCGAACTATAAAGATTTCAGTGGGATTTTTAAAAAAATCTATATTTGATTTCTTTTAAACATTTGATGAAGCAATATCATCATAGGCTTCAATAACTGTTTTATGCTAAAACTATCGAAAACATGCAAAATTAGCTGGGACAAAAAAAGACATTGATTTTCATTTTCATACACGAATAAAAGTAGCATTGATAATAACTCGATCATTCTGTTAATCGATCTTTCAAAACGAAATTAAATCGGCTGATTATTTCTTTCTTAAATTATCTTTTTTTTATTATCATTTTTTTTACGTGGGGTTTTAGTCAAAGAGTGGAGATTTTATCCGTTCTCAAAACGTTTACAGCGCGCCATTTCTTCATGATTCAGCTTCACTATCCATTTGAAAAAAAAAATGAATGAATGAAAGGATTCAATTCCATTTTTGTGTCATTCACTGGCTCTAAAGAGTATAATCTGGTGAAGCCATACTTATACCTTTTACCTGAAAACTATACTTTTGTGACTTTGTATGACTTTCAGGGCCACTTCAAAACAAAGATTAACCGATATTTTGAATTTACAAAAAAATACCATTTTGAATTACTTATGGTACAAATTCAGTTAAAATATTCATAACCATAGTTGTACTTTTGACTGATGATTTTTAACCGAACGTGGTTGTAACTTACTGTACTGCACTGTTAACCTTTTGACTGATGCCTTATGACTTGAATCCTTTTGACCACTAGAGAAAGTGGAAGTGCACTACATCTATTTTAACGTCCGTAGTTGTGCTGGCTACTTAAAAGAAATAAAAATTTCAAAATGTGGTAATTTTTATTTATGCTAAAAAATACATGGGAGTTCTGTCTTTAATGATTACTAATTTCACATTGTTTTCTTTTATATTTTAATTAATTGGCCGTCAGGTAGGCTAGAGTTTTCCTCAAGTATTACATGAGGTAAATATATCTTGTACAACACAAGTATTGCACTTCTCCAAATACCTTTGAAAAAATATTTCTGATCTTTTTCATCGATAATGGGGAAGTTTACATAATGCAATAAATGTTTGAAAATTAAATCATTATGACCAAATCTTTTGAATAGGAAAAACAGCAGATTTTTCAACTCCAAAATTTGTTGAATTCATGAAAAATGGAAGTGTATGTGTGATTTGATATTTTTTTTGTATAACTGAAGGATTCTTTCAATTTATTCTGGAAATCCGAGCCCAAATAAGGAAAAAAAAAAAAAGATTTAAAAGGTGATGGAATAATTTACGAAATGACTTCCAATCAGGGTTGTCAAGTCAGCCATTTTCTGGCTAGATCTAACTAATGTTTCCTCTCTATTTAGCCGATAAAAATCTGCGATATCAAGCGGCCAGCCATTTTAAAAATGATTATCCGATTTAACTTCACTTTATAGCCAACTCAATTTATATCAAATATTTTCAGCTATTAAGTTATCTGAAAATGCAAAATTTTAGCCGACTTTTGTCATTTTCAAAGGTCAGTGATAGTAAATCAAACTACATTGGAGAAACATTTTAATTTTTTTTTTCTACTCAAAATCGATAAATCGAATTTCAACCGAAACTTTGCTTCGAGAAAATTTTTTGAGTCAAAAAGTAAAATTTCTTTCAGCAAACCTACAACAAATATGTTTGAATCAAGTTAAATATAAGTACATGCACAATCTTTATTATTTATCTAATCTGGGGTCTTGGTATACTATTAGTTCATTTTATAATTGGGCTTTAAATGCATATAAAACATATTTGGCCATGAAGAAATCCGAAAGTGGTTAGATTTAGCCAGTTTTAGCCAATTTTTGGAGCAATTGTAGTTGAAAAAATCAAATTTGAATCGGTAATGCTGCCTCCAACATATTTACTTTCAATTCTTATGAATCATCCAATCCAAATTCATCAAAATATTTTAGCGCACATTTCAAGACTCAAGCAACCTTGTAAGTTGATATTCTTATTTTCCGAAACACATCTTTGATTTTAATGTATAACAACCTCTTGTTTTCATGTGAACAATATTAGATTAGGTAATCGAGAAAAAAATTATCTACTTGATTGTTGAACTGATGTTATTTTGATTTAAGGTCGTGATGTACTTGTAAGTTTCCTCTTCAGATATTGCGCAGACATGTTATTACCACACGCTGACGGGGACGTGATGGAAAACAGTTTTTTACGAAATCTTTTCTAAAGTTTAAACAGGGAACCCCTTACATAAGAATTATTATATATCTTTATTAATCTTTGTCTTTCTTTTTCATAAAACTAAATTACATAAGCAAACATGATAGTGCCAGCCATATCTTACGAGACGCCGTGTACAACTCTTATTACAAGCAAGCTGAATTTTTTTATGAAAGCTTATTCACCAAAGAAAAAGAAAAAATGTATTCCAATCTTCAATTCCTACTGTGGGTAAAAAAAAAAAGGCTTAAAAGCTTTTTCTCCTATGATTGAAAAATACGTCATTATTTTTGGTTCAAATTTGCCAGTAAGTGCGATATGGTTAGAAATGATACCACTATTGGTTACTGCGGGAAAGCTTCTCATTAAGGATTTTTTGGTCAAAAACACTGACCCCAAAATGAGCTTCCTTTGTTCATGATTGAAAAACATTTTTGTTTTTTGTTGAAATTTGCCAGTTAGTGCGATATATGATTAAAAATGACATAAGACCGTTGGTACGTCGGGAAAATTCTCATTCAGGATTTGGGGGTCCTACAAGAGGGGAAAACGCCTCCAAAATTATTTTTGCTCATAATTCAATAAAACGTCATTGTTTGTGGCTGAAAGGTTGTCAACAGAGGGAGGATAATTATGCATAGATCTGCCCCAAATTCAATCACTTCTTCAGTAGTCTACAGTTCACCAATTCACAGAATTTCATTGAAATTCATTGAGAACTTTTGGAGGTATCGCGTGGACAGAGCTGAAATATTGGCGATATTATGTGCTGTGGGCATATAATTACGACAGAGAGGAGGTAATTATCGATGGATCCATCCCAAAATTTCTCAATATTCAGGACAGACTTCAGTGATAGATTTTTTAAGCCTCAAGTGTAGAAAAGTGACATCTCCCTCTACTTGACAAGGTACCTGGAAATCTGCTCAACAGGAAATTTGTCATTACTAGTTGTTTTCTTTCATGAATCCCCTCATTTCTTTTCATTTTCAATCAATGGAATTTTTTTTTTTTTTTTTGCAACATTCATAAATAAAAACTTACTTCTTTTTTCCTTCCGTAAATTTTCTTTCTTTTCATTTTTAATTAAAAAAATGAAAAATTTAATGACCATTAAAACATAATTTGCCAATCATATAGTTTCCGGGAAAATGTTCTATCATTTCATTATGATCCTTTGGCACAAAGTTTTCATTAATAAAACATTCTTAATCTTGATTAAAATAAAACGAAGAACTCAAATTTTCAGTGATTAAAAATGATAAGAAAGAAAAGAATACATGAAAGTGAAACAATTGTGAATAGAGAAATTATATTTCTATATCTTTGAATAAATTGTTCTTTAAATTGTTTTCACCTGCTTATCTATTGATATTTCTATTTCATTTCATTTTTTTATGGTGCAACCGTATGTAGACCTAGATATAGATAAAATTGTAAAAAAGTGAGGACTTCCTGTTTTTATTTAATAATCTATTGTATGTCATGGTATGATTTACATCCTAATGCGGAGAATGCATAATCAAGACGGAGCTATTTTAAGACCACCTGCAGTATGCGACCAGTTTGGGCGAGAAGGAATGGTCGTAAATAGCAGATACTACAGTATTTAGAAAAAATAACATTTACTGAAATATCCTATCACTTACCGAAATAATCCACTGTTTACCTAAATACCCCTAAAATAACACAGAATACCAATCAACGTTCATAAGCATTCAAATATTAATAATAATAATACAAAACAAACACTTTAAATGAAGTTAAAAATCAGATAGTTACAGAATATAACAATTAGTTGATAGTTTTTTTCATAATTCGTTATTACATATCGATATTTCCGATACTGCTCATTTGCCGATATATTCTATTATCCACTAAAATACACAACAATTTAACAAAATACCGCGAAATCTTCCAGAATCAACGCGAAATACTCCCGAACAAAATGTCCCACAGTAGTGAATATTTATAAGCATTCAGTTCAGAATTATACGAAACAAACATTTCAGATAATCTTTAAAAATACATATTTATAGAATAATACATTTTATTGATTGCAGTAATTACCTATACGGCCAGGTCGGACCATTTTTCTTGTTTTCGCGAGTGAGTAAATTTTTGAGTACAAAATTATTTTTCATTGATTAAAAATGAAAAGAAATAAGAAGAGAATTCAATTAAGAGAAAGAAAAGTGAATTGATACATTATGAAAGTATTGGCTTGAGTGAATTGGTTTTTGTTTGTTTTTTGTTTTTTTCAATTGTTTTGTCTTGTTTATTTCTTTTTATTTCACATATAAAATTCCAATTGAGACCACCGTGACCAAGTTGTGCCAAAATGTTCTTATTAAACCTTAAAATGGGCTCTTTTTCTCCCTCTCTCTTCCGGGGCCCGACTTCTTGATTGGTAGATTTCCTGGTGGGCACTTTTCCGGGGCTCGATTTTTTGATGAGTAGATTTCCTGGTGGGCACATTTGTGGATTCTGGTTTAGATTGTACTTGAATAGTCTGAAGGAATATCAAGAATATTTGCGTATCAAGTATCACTTTTGTGATCATGTGTACTTGTACTCAATTTGTTGTTTAAGAAAGAACAAAAGATTAATTAAACCACTCACTCGTTTGCCGTCAATCACGACACAGAAATTAATTTTGTGTATATGAAACACAACAATGTCAATTTTAATTTGAAACTCTCAAGTTCCTTTCTAGACACTAAAGCCGAAGTCATTGTGGTAAAATCATTTTACAGTAAAGCAAATATTTCACTTAAACTTGAAAATAACAGCTTTAGGTCTAAATTGGCAAAAAAAAGAGGTAACGGTTGAACAACGTCTGTGCAAGATGCCAACGTTAAATAAATGAATAATAGGGTAGTTTTCTTTTTCATTTTTTCCTCATTTGAAAAGTCAGCCTGAAGTCCCGAAATAAATATGATATGGTCGAGATGCTGAACGAATCATGATATTTACACAATATTGAAAATTATAGTGATAGGCCCAGATGTTATGGTTCATTATTTTTAGGTCGCAAAACTTCTACTGCCTCTTCTTGTCAAAGATTTCATCATAATCTGCCGCAGCAGCAGCTTTTTAGCGTCCGTCATTGGACATAGACCTTCCCCATGATTCGCCACATTTCTCTATCGTGGGCGTCACGGAGCTGGTACTTTCTAGGTTTATCTAGTTCGTCACGCCATCATTTTGTTGGCCTGCATGTAATTTCTGGGGATCCACGTTGTGGATCGTGATGTCCAGTGGCTATCTGCTATTCTCACAACATGACCAGTCCATTGCCATTCAAGTTTTCTAGTAGATTCTATAATACCTCGGACTTTTGTGTTACCTCCAATATACTTGTCTCGTGGTCTCTCTGTGTGAGGTTGAACATGATTCTCCCTTGTGCACGTTGCATGGTTCACGGTTTAAAGGTCAGTCTTTGGGTTAGATACCCCATAGATGACGCAGACTTTGAAAAAGTGAACCATTACATCTACCAAGGACAATTAATCTCCATGAAATCTTCAAAAGAAGATGATATCGAGTGAAGAATCACTCTAGGATAACAAGCCTTTGGCAGGGCAAGTTCAACCTTCAGGAATAAGAAAATTCCGCTGGTGCTAAAAAGAAGGTTATACAACCAATGCATCTTCTTATAGTCACTTTTTTGTTTTTTTCATTCTCAAGTACTTTAGAGATCAAATTCATCTAATAATGAACTTTACAGATAAGAAAAAAGGTGATAATTTGTGGAGGTACATGTGCTGTGATTTTAAAAATAGGTGACCTTTTTTCACTTTGTTGAATGAAGCCCAGATTGTCAAAACCCAGTTTATTGAAAGTATTAATAAATAAACAAATCTTCGTTTTGTAAACATTGCCAACTACGCACTTCAATGTTTGCCAGGAATCTTTAGACTGATGATCAATCATCAAGATTATTTGAAAATGATAAGTCATGAAGATTTTCGATTGTTGTGCCAGTCAATCTATCTTACATAAGTACATACATCGTTAATCCTTCAGAAGCAGACGACGAGACTGCGTACGTGCCTCACGTCAAGAAAGAACCTTGAATAAGAAAAAAATTTCAAACTTTTTTGGAAGTACAGTCATCCCTTGTAATTCGTGGAGGTCAGAGACGCCATGGGGGCCGGAAATAATTTTCGCTGACCCAATCTTTCCGGTCCCCCAAACCTGTAAATCTTGTACCATACAACTTCTGATAAGCAAACACTTCACCATTCCAAAACAGTAAATGTACACATAAATCAATGGATACAATAAAGCATATAGTGAGAAAATTTGAATTTTAAAACTCTACTTGATTTTTTCTTGTGATTGATCCATCAATAATATGGCGAAATCGATATTTTTTCAGTAAAGAAAATGTAATCTGCTCAGAAATCTTCTGAGAGTCTGCGAAAGTATTTTTTTTTCCTACGACGAACTCTATGTTATTTTCTTGCAGTTATAACCAAAATTAAACTTTCAAAGAATGTTTTTAATTATTGCAATATGTTTTTAAAGAGCGTTAATACGGTGCACGATAGGTGCTAGTAAAAAAATATGCAGTTAAATAATGAAAACCATAGATTTCATTAAACTACATTGCAGAGATTATTAACAATGTTTTTCTCTCTTAATGCCACTATTTACCTTTATCTTAATATTTTATTGCTTTTTGAAACTTTTTCCCGATCTTGGAAAAGTTGCTATAAAAAGCAACAAAAATATTAAGATGGAGGTAATAGTAGCATAAAAATTGAAAAAAAATTATAAAAATGATTTACACTATTTCGTCTGTTGAAAAATAAATCAATTAATTTGTTTTCAGCACAGTGGAAGAAAAAATTGATGTCTAAAATACCGTTCAACTAACCAGTTCACGAATGTAAACACGTTCAAGTTTTATTTACATAAATGATATGTAGTTGATAATGTCCTACAATATCTATTATTACTATTAACTCAAACTTACAATGCAGTAATGATTTCCTGAACTTTTTAAAGATTTGTTTATGCTGTGTACACAGCGTATTTTCTGTATTACGTATCCCTTGGTAATCTATTCTGCAAAACTCCTAAAAATGTCCCCATTGAATTATTCAAAACTGATGCACGAATTATCTTAACTGCAAACGGAAAACACACGTATGACAATGGAGAACTGTATTGTTTTTGTTTTGTCTGATAAGTTCCAAGTTTTTATTATACGCTTTGAAAGTTACTTTTTTCTTAGATTCCATCGAACAGTAGAGTGGGAAAAATAGAGCATTTCCATCTGAAGTTACTCTGGTTTACTTAAATGCTCTCATTACCTGGGTAAGTATCACTTAAATTCATGTTATAACACAATTCTGGGTTGTCAACCAAGAATTTGGTTATATGAATTTTGATGATCATAGCTCAAGTAAAAAGGGCACACACGGGTGGGAAAAAAGGTTTTAAAATGGCCCAACTAAAATAAATAGTTATTAGAAAAATGAATGTCAACTGAAAATCATCTATTGATATTTTTCAAACGTAATTGAATGAAATCCATACTGTTAGATTAGATAGAAATCTGGAAATGTTAATATATGATTTTCAATTCATATTTATTTTAAATAAATTATTCTTTTAAACATCAATTGTTTTAAAATAGGATGGCGAAGACAGAAAAAATCCGTGGGTTTATCTAATTCAAAAGTATATATTCGATTCAATACGTCTGGAAAATGTTTAAATATAATGTTCAGTTTATATTCATCCTAAAGAAGTACTTATTTTAGCTGGGACTTCTTTTTTAAAAATTTTTTTAGCTATTTTTCGTCTTGAACCCCTTTTACCCGGGTCATTATTACTGAGCATTGTGTTATATGAATGAGGAGGTGCTGAATAAATGTAAAAAGGTTGTCTTGAATGACGTGAATGTCTACCAGTGCGACAGAGTTAAGATTAAGGAGAATTTTTTTTACTGAAGTTGAGCGATAAAATCCTGCTTAAGATTTAATCTTTTTGGATGTAACCAGCATGTGCAATAAAAATTGAACAGGGACCAAGACCCACAGTTGAAGTGCGTAGCAGGACGAATTTTTTCATTGGTTAGTTTTTTTCCGGTGAATTACCCAATCACGAGAGAATTATTTCTCTCAAAAACATTTCATTACTATGAACTTCATTGAGTCCTTTTTTTGATATTATAAATTTTCATCCACTATATTAATTATTTTCTTACAACTCCAATGTATTATTTCCATCTTGCCATTGGCTAGGTTTTTTTCCAGTGAATTGACCAATCACGAGAGAGAATTATTCCACTCAAAACCATTCTATTTACTTCATTGAAAATGTTTTTATGACAATAAATCAAAATTTTTCCACTGTCAAAATCGAGAGGGATTTCTTTTTTCTTTACATAAGGGTCAGAATCGAGATAGAATTTTATGTATTTTTTTAACTTTAAGGTGTCAAAATTGAGGGGAATTCTTTTCCACTTTCAAGGCTCACGATTGAGAGCGAATTCATTTTTCCACTCGTAGAGGTCGAAATTAAGTGAGAGTTCTTTTTTCCATCTTCAAGGGTCAGAATGGAGAAGGAACTCTTTTTTCCACTACGGGGGGTGAACAACACGGGGTAATCCTTTTTTACATTTCCAGAGATCAAAATCGAGGGGATTCTCTTTCCACTTTTATGGGTAAAAATTAAAGGGGAATTCTTTATTTTCCTTTCGGGGACTGAAGTCAAGAGAGGGTACTTTTCCCGCTTTCAGGGGTCAAAATCGAGAGGGAATAATAATTTCCACTTTTAGGGGTTAGAATAGAGAGGATTCTTTTTTTTTTCCCATTTTTAGGGGTTACAAACAAACGGGAATTCTTTTTCACACTTTCAGGTGTCAAAAGTGAGGGGAACTCCTTTTCCCACTTTTTGGGGTCAGAGTTGACAGGAGATTCTTTGTACCAATTATAGGGGTCGAAATCGAGTGGTGATTCTTTCTTTCCTCGTCAGAATCAAGGAGGCAATTCTTTTTTTCCTTTTGGGAGTAAAAATTGAAAAAGAATTTTTTCCACTGTGGGGATCAAAATCAAGGTGGCACTTTTTTCGTGTTTGGGAGTCAAAATTGAGGGAAACTTTTCTCTTTAGGGTCAAAATTGAGTTTAAGGTGTCATAAGTGGGTATTATTTCACTTTTTTCGGATCAAAATCAAGAAAGGATTTTTCTTCAATCTTTAGGGGTGAAAAGAGAGATGGATTCCTTTTTTCCACTTTTATGGATCAAAATCAAGGGGGATACTTTTTCTACTTTTAGGGGTAAAAGCGAGCGGGAATTTTTTCTCCAACTTTTAGGGACCAAATCGAGACGTAATTCATTTTTTTTTAAATTTTCAAGGGTCAGAATAGAGGGAGTATATTTTTTCCACTTTTAGGGATCATAATCAAGGAATTTATTTTCTCCACTTTTAGTAGCAAAAATCGAGGGGAAGTTATTTTTTTCTACTTTTAGTTGTCAATATCCAAGGGCATTCTCTTTTCCTACTTTTAAGGGTCACAATTGACAGGGAATTCTTTTTTCCACATTTACGAGTCAAAATCGAGAGGGTCGTTTTCCCTGTTTCAATGGGTCAAAATCAAGAGGGGAATCTTTTTTCTACTTTAGGTATCAAAATATAGCAGGGATTATTTTATCATCTATTAGGGGTCAAAATCGAGGTTTTTCTCTTGATTTTCAGTGGTCAAGTTAGAAGGGGATCGCTTTTTCAACTTTTAGGGGTCAAAATAGGGGATTCCTTTTTCAACTCCAAATGGGGACAAAATCGAAAAGTAGTTCTTTTTTCAATTTCTAAGACTTGGAATAGAGAGGAGTAACTTTTTTTCAACTTTTAGGGGTCATAATCAAGAGGGAATTTTTTTCTCTTAACTTTTGAAAGCCAAAATTGTAAATGATGAATTCTTTTTTTCGATGTTCGGTTGTCAAAATTGTTGGAATTTCTTTTCCCCTCTTCTTGCGGGCGGAATCGGAGAGAAATTCTTTTTTCAACTTTTAGGGGTCAAAATTGAAGTGGATTTTCTTCCCATTTTCTTGGTGTTAAAATCGTGTCAATATCAGTCTTTTACCGTCCGTCTTCGGACATAGACCTTCCCCAGGATCCACCACAATTTCCTCTTTCTTACTTGTACGGGTCCATTGCTAGGGGTCAATATCGTGGGAATTTCTGTTTTTGTCATTTACATGTGAAAATTGGCGGGTAATTCTTTTTTAAACTTTTAGTGGTCAAAATCGAGGGGGAAAATCTTTTTTCCACTTTAAGCAGACGAAATCTATAGACAATTCTTTTTTTCCACTTTTAGAAATCAAGATCGAGTGAAGGATTCAAAGTATTGTCCACTGTTAGTGGTTAAAACTTCTTTTTTAAATTTTTAGTAGGGAAAATTGATGGGGAATTCTTTATTCTTTTAGGAGAAAAATTTCAAATTTTAGCGGTTAAAATCGAAATGGATTTCTTTTTCCTACTTTTAGGGATACAAATCGAAAGGGGTTCCTTTTTTTCACTTTTTTTTCCAACTTTCAGGGATCAAAATTGAGGGGGAATTCTTCTTTCTTCCACTTCTTGTGGTTCGTTTTTTTTTGTTTTTTTTATTGTCTTGTTTTTTTTTTTGACTTGTGGTTGTCACAATTGAAGAATTTTCTTTTCCCACTTTTAGAGGCAGAATTGAGGGAAATTTTTCTTTTTTAACTATTAGGTGTCGAAATCAGGAAAGGATTTTTTTTACTTTTATGGATCAGAATCGGGTTGGGAGGTACTCTTTACTTCACTTTCTAGGTGTAAAAGTCCAGAGGGTTTTTCATGCTTTTAGGAGTCACAATAAAGGGGGATTTTTTCCTCCTTTTAGAAGTAAATACTTCTAAAAATTCTAAAAATTTAGAAGTAAATACTTCTAAATTCTTTTTTTTTTTTTTTTTTTTTTACTCTCAAATGTCAATATTGGGGGGATTTCTGTCCCACTTTTGGAGGACATTCTGTCCGATGGAAATTTTTTTTAGCTCTCAGGGGGCAAAATGAAGAAAGAATCCTTTTGTCTACTGTTTGGGGTCAAAATTGAGGGGGAATCTTCTTCTGTTTTAAGGGAGAAAATCGAGGGGGAACTTTAATTTCAACTTTTGGAGTTCAAAATTGGGATGAATTTCTTTTTTCCACATTTAGGGATATTGTTGAAGAAGCATCTAACCTGTCAACACATGCTTTGGGCTGAACATACAATGTAATCGGAGATGGATTGATGGATCGTCATGCTGCTATTCTCCTTGGAAAGTTGAGAGAAGTAGCCATTGCAATCAAAACCCTAAGCTAGATGCTGTTCTGCAGAGTCATGCTGGAAAAGAAGCCAACATGCGAGTTGCAATCCGAAGTTTCAGCACATTAATAAAATTTGTAAAATGTTCAAAGAGTTTTTCAGACAATTGAAATGTTTTTTTTTTGTTGCTTTTTTTTGTTATTTGTAATGAAAAAAAGTTTAGAATTCCATGCTTTTCTCTTTCTTTGCTATAGAAATCATCATGTCATTCAGATTGTTCTGTCTCCTCCAACTTTTACTGCTATCTTGTGAGGGTCATGTGCGAGAAACTCTTGATGATTATCTCAATACATGTTTGGAAGGCAAACATCATAAACTGAAACCAGGACCCGAACGAACTCTTTTCAAACAGGTATTTATTTCATTTTTTAGTTCACTTTTAGAAAAACACCTTACAGAAGAAGGCAGCTCTTCTGTGAATTGAAGATGGTAATTTTGTTTAATAAAATAAAAGATATAAAAAGAAGATCATTTTTTCAGATAGTCTACTTTGATTGTTGTGAGATTATATCTAATTATTTATCCTCTTTTCATGAAAATAATTTAATTTCTCAGATACTGTTACATTTTTTATGGTGCATTATTTTAGAATAAAAATGTTTGTTCTTATATTATTTTCTTGTAGCTAGCCAATCTTCAGGCTTGATGCATAAATCAAAGTTTGATTGAGATTAGTCCAGACTTTTAGACAAGAGCATGGTGTTATTTCATTATTTCAAGCTATTCAACTACGTCAAGATGAAAATGCACACAACTAAATGGTGTAAACTATTCTGTTACTATGTAAAAATGTTTTCGGACTTTTGGCCTTGTCTTAGAATATCTTCTGAACACAGCCTTTCAGCCGTTGTACCCTGCGGCTTTCTTCAACTGAGTGACGTGAGTGGTGATGTTTTGAGAAGCCAAGACGGGAAGCTAAGTCAAAGACTGTCTAATTTTGGGTAGATGTCATTATAAGGACAGAGCAATGTTGATCGTTTTTAGTGTCATAAATATGCTGGTATCTGAGGACATAAAAATATAGCAGTTTGAATTTCTTTATGGCCATATAGCCTTTCCTATAATTGAGCAGTTTCATGCAGACAGCAAAACATGACCAATACACGTGGTCCTAAGTTTAGGGCCATTTGTTAACTTGGCCATGACCATCAAGAAACAGAAAGAAGCGATAGGTATAACTGGATCTTACAGGAATACCGGTAACCATCATCATTAGCAGCCTTTTAACGCCCATCGTTGGACCTTCTCCAAGATTCACCAGACCTCTATCGTGGGCGTCATGACGCCTTTACTTTCTGAACTTATGTAGTTCTTCACGCCATCTTATATTTTATCGGCCACATTTTTGTATGTGATCCCTGGGAATCCACGTTTGGCTGATATTCTTGCAACATGACCAGCCCATTGACATTTAAGTTTTCTTAGGGATTCTATGATATCTCGGACTTTTGTCTTTCCTCTAATATACTGTGCTGTCTTGTGATCTTTCCATGTGAGGTTGATCATAATTCTCTCTTGTGCACGTTGCATGGCTCTCAGTTTAAGGATCAGTCTTTTGGTTAGGTCCCATGTTTCAGCTCCATAGGTGACTATTGGAAGGAAGCATTGGCTATATATTCTTCATTTTAGCACTAACAGAATTTTCTTTTTCTTGAAAGTTAAGCTTACCGAGCTAAAAACTTGCCAACCTGGAGTGATTCTTCACTCAATTTCTTCTTTTGAGGATTTCATGGAGATTTGTTGTCCTAGGTAGATGTAGTGTTCTACTTTCTCCAGTTCTGCATCTTCGATTTTGATTGTTGTGTCTTTGTCAGTGATATATTCGTTGTACATGACATTTGTTTCGGTAAAGTTCAGGTGGAGGCCAACTTTCCTGCTTTCCTCGTTCAGTCTGTCCACCATCTTCTGAAGGTCATGAAGATTCTCAGCAAAAAGCCCGCCAATCTGAGATGACTTACGTATTCGCCGTCTATGCTGATTCCTTTATTTTCACTTAAAAATGTCTGAATTTCCAACAAAACGAAACGGATGCAAACAAAGGGATCAATTTGGTATGAACTTATATCGGAAATATAAACCTATTCAGGGGGCTCATTTTAGAAAAATCTTTTGAAGATATGACAAGGAGAAAATTTTTAAAATTTCCAGCCTTCTAGCTCAATTGGTGCAGCCTGTAAGCATGATACATAACCAACCCACCAATCAAACCAACTTAAAACCTGAAGAAACCTATGTTGCCAGTTTTCTTCACATAATGGGATGTAAATGATTAGAACGATTTTCCTGCTGATATCGTAGATGCAACATCGCTCAAGACCCTCACAAACAGATCAAACAAAATATTCGGGAAGACATCTACCATAACAAAACAAATTAATTGAATAACTTGTATATTTACATTTGAATTGACACCTTGCATTTTTTGTCAGAAATTGTTATATCATTCTATTGAATTATCATTCACCCTTCGGAGTGTTTGTGCTGAAATTATTGGATAGAAAACAGGCTTAATATCTAGATTAATTAAAACATGTTCTTATGCTTTTGTATAATTTCAATTTTTGTGTGACTTTTTGAATTTTTTAAGAGGAAAACATTTCTTAATAACTTTTTGTGTGTTTCTTTGCCTTTTTCGTTGCTTTGTTTCTTCTATCTTGTAGTGCACTCCCTGGAAAAAACGAGCATGTTGCCGTGGAAACGTTACTAAAGAAATGCACACTTCTGATGACTGGTACAATTTAAGTTACCATCATTGTGGTCGTCTCTCGCCAAAATGCCATTCTCATTTCAAGCAAGATCTTTGTTTTTATGAATGTACCCCAAATGCTAGGCCTTGGATTGTCCAGGTAATTTTTTCTTAACCAAAATTTTATCTTAAATTCATGGACTGCTTATAACTACTTGTATTGATAGTGAAACTCTTCAATGAATAAATTTAAAAATAAAGGAACTGAGAATTGAATAGGTAAAAAAAAAAGTTCACCAAATGATCAAAGGGGGTAATTTCAATCAGGAGTTATTTTCCTTCATGAATTTCCTTTCATGAATTTTATGAATTTGAGAATTAGATATCTTCACTGAGAATGATTCAAAGTTGGCCTACATGACTTTTCTGTTGATTTTATTAGCTGAGAAAATTTAATAATCGCAAAGCAGTTTTGCAACTTTATATGCTAAAATGATAAGAATAGGGAAGGCAAATTATTAGAATTATCATCTAAAATCGCCATCACAGTCAATAATTTAACAACCATAGCGTTGAAATTTGAAGTCATGCAAAAAATCCACCAAAGAATAAATATGGTCTGATTAAATTCTATTTATGACATTAATGGCGTTTTCACTGGTGGGGAAAAAGCTTTTTTTTACAAAAAATTGTTTAGTTCTAATTATTTGATTAACCCTGAAGAATATTAAACAACCATGGCCACAAAAGGTGGCTAAGGGGTCTAATCCTTTTTTATATGTGTGTGTGTTTATGAGGTCCAGCACTCCTGGTCATAGCATTTTGTCAACAAACTCAAAAACTGGCACAGTACTCCACTATTCGACTTCTAAAAATATCTTAATGCTTTTTGGGGCCTTATTTAGAAAGGTAGAATTTTGTAATAATATCTGGAATCTCCAGAATCTAGATATTTCTCAATATGTTTTTAAATCATTTTGGATATTTTCCAATGGAAAACGCAGTGTTATCATAAATAGAATTTATTCTGATCGTATTTATCCTTAATTAATTCTTACAGTATTCTGGATAGCAGATAATTTCAGGAAAGAAGCATCATATCAAGAAACACCTTTCCATCAAGGTTCAAGAAAATCTGACTCAAAGCAGGTTGAAAAATCTATTTCAAAACATGAAGTTTAAACGCCAGTATTGCCAGAACATATGACCCCTGAGTGGAAGATTTTCCTTGGTAGCATCTTATCAAGGGACACTTTTCTACTGTTACAAAGTAAATCAGACTTAGAACAGATGAAAAACAATACAGAATTTCTCCCTTTCATAAGAGTAGTAACAAGCTTTTCCAATGAGGTATATTGGTTGGGATCTCAGACGACTTATGTACTAATAAGTACATGGGCATCCACTGTCACTTTTCCAGAGGAGGGGGGGGGGCATTGAGATATAATTCTGAGGGAATGGGGGCAGAAGGGCATACTTGGAATATATCTTAGTGGCAACCCTGCAACCATTTAATAATGATAATAGTTTTTTTGTTTTTTTATATTGGAACAGTAAGTTACACTCACATAAAACAATGGTACTGCACAATTATCCTATATTGACTATAAGGTTCCAACTTCAACACCCCCTTGCCTTGAGTGAGAAGGCCTAATTCTGGGGGGGGGGGGTTGTATAATGATTGAATATTACTTAATTAATTGAACTGGTGATATGTATACATGCAAACAGATATGTTTACTATTTTTATCCTGACACTATTACAGGTCAGTGGAATGAAAATACGTAAGGAGAGATATTTCAATATTCCGCTTTGCTCTGATGAATGTCATAACTGGTGGAACAGTTGCAAGAATGACAGCACTTGTACTGAGAACTGGACCAGAGGTTTTGATTGGTCAACAGGTAATTGCAATTCATCAAATCTGTTTTGTTAAATCTTTTGAAACATTTTACAGAGAACCCTCATTAAGATGGACACTGTTGATTGGGATATCGGATAAAATGGACAAGATCTGAGTTAAAGAGAGTGACCGTCTATGTCGGTTATTGAGGACAGAGCATTTGCTACTGGAATTTTCCACTAGATTAGTAACTATACCACTTCAAAATTACTACTACAATTACTCCTCCACATTTAGAAGTAAACAAACATAATTACAGATTAATTAATTAGATCTGAACTAATGGACCTCACTATGTATTAAATGATTTTATAAATTATGTATATGTTTTATATAGTTAAATAATGTATCATGTTCAATTTACAGTGTATATACTTTCCAATATTGTATACATACACAGTATTAACCTGAGCATCATCTGGTCAAGCTTGCTTTTATCCCACTGACTTTAACCTGCCACCTTTCTTATTCCTGGATTGTATTTGGTAGGTCAGCAAGGTCACATCCTATGTCTGCGTAGTTGGTCGATGTATGTCTTAGATGGGTGACCAAGACTTCTATAACCAAAGAAGTGTTGTGCTGATGAGCTCTTGTTTCGCTCTCTAACAATGTCCAGAAAAACGCAAGCGCCTCTCCCTGATGACTTCTGATATCGCAGTGAGCTTTCCATACAGTCTTTATTTTGTTGGTTGTTGCTTCCAGGAAATATTAAGGGCTTCTAGCAACATGCCAGGATCAGTACCATTGAGCTTCGATTTAGAATACTTGGTAAGAGTCCAGGCTATGAATCAGTATAACAATACAGCTCCTACAAATTATCTGATCTAAAGATTATTATCTAAAATCATCTAATGAATTATCTAAAATTATCTACAAAACTATGTGAATTATCTAAAAAAGAGAAATAAATTTTTTACCTGAAATTATTTGAAAAATCTAGAATTATCAAAATATAGATCTTATACATAAAATTATCTAAAAAGTTATCTAAAATCATATAAAAAAATAAATCTTTTATCAAAAATTATCAAAAAAGTTTTTTCATATCATCAGAGAGTAATGATTTCCAGACAATATTGAAACCATCTAGGTCAACCCATGCTTTTACTATCGGTTAACTAAAACAGTAGGCTAAAATGGACATCCTTCTCTCCATTAGTCCAATTTAATGAGGGTTCACTGCAATCTCCATTGTACCATCTGTTGCTGATGTAGACAATTCACAAAGGATAATTTTAAAGACAGTTATGATTGGCTAAATTATGATATACATTAGTACTTATAAGTTTTGTTTAAATTATTATCTTGGTGTAATGGTCGGCATATCTGCCTCACAAGCTGATGGTCTCATTTTCAATTCCCACCATGAGCAAAGTGTATGGAGAACTGTACATTAGGATGAATTTCCCTGTGTACTCAGTAGCTGATTCAGCAGAGTCTACGATATGTGATTAGGGTAGAGCTATCCTATCGGTATACTTACATCCTGCTGAGGGAGTGGTCATAAAAACTTGTAAAGTCCTTGTCTCGACCAAACATGAGATTTGCAAGGATCACTCAGCTGACTCATGCAAGAGAACCTGAGACTTTACTCTATTGGGAGTGTCTTTCAAGAGACAGACATTATACCTTTTATCATACATAAGACATTGAGTCTAAAGGAAGCAATCAGCATTTGATGTATGATGGTGGGATTTTTTCAAATTAGTTAATTTGTAGCAATGAGCCTCACTGATCTAGCACTCACAGATTCAGATATCTCAATCATAAGTATTCTGGTCTATAATGTAGCCATTTTGCATAAAGTAATCTTTTTATCTTTCGTTTCAAGTGTTCCTTGAACAGGTCTGATTAATCACTCAATAAAAAACCATCACAAGATCCACATCTTTTGGTAGCATACTGTGTGGGGGTGATCAATCAAAAAATTGTTTGGTTTGGTTTGGTGGTAAGTTTTTATTTTCCCAAAGCAAACACGAATGCTGCTAGGTATAAACCAAGGGATTAAACTAGCATAAACTCATATTGCAAATCGAATTTCCCCTAAAAACCTATTTAGTTGAGGGATTTCAAAAAAAAATTCCTTTCTAGGTATAATAAGTGTAATGTCTATACTGTTAAAGGGAAGCTACTGCCCTTGGGTTATCGCCTTCGACCTATAATGGCTGCTGGGTAAGAATGGGAGTCAGGTGGCTTACCAACCAAATGAGTGTTCATTGTCCTCTTAACAATTTTTTTCTGATCTGCACTAATCATGAAGCCAGTTGTGCTCAACTGTTAGAACTAACCCGAAACTCCTTCACAGCCCAAATGTTACAATAAAGAGAAAATGTTGAAATTAGCAGCCCTTTATCTGTATTGTGTTGACAGATATTTGCATAGTCAAACCAACTTGAAAGCTGAAGAGACCTATCTTTACAGTTTTAATGACAATTTTGATTTACAGTTTCTTTTACTCCTATAGATTAATTATAATCTTTATTTTAATCATTGAAATTTATATGGCATACAATGTAGAGCAATTCATACTGGGGGAAAAAGGGTCTCCCTGAAAACTACAGACCAGTGATTCTAACTTGTATCTTGTGCAAGTGTCTTGAGGTGATTTTTGAGAAACATGATTGAACATAATTATAGAAATTGTTTGTTTAAAGACCTGTATGGATTCACGAGAGGAAGATTAACTACAATTCGCTGTTGAAGAATGAACAGAACTGATGGACAAGGGATACAAAATCAACTGTTTACACTGATTTTTCAAAAGTCTTCCATACTGTCCCTCTCCATTGAATTATTGAAAAACTCTATGCATATAGAATATCTTATTGGATTATTAATTGGATGAATTAGAAGACAAATGACTAACAATCACAGGTATTCCCAAGACTACTGTTATATGTAGATGATGCCAATAATTGTATTATAATTTTGGAATTGAAATTGTAAAAAAAAGTTCCTCTTCAATTTTGACTCTTATAATCAAAAAGAAACATTCCCCTTTGAATCTGACTCCTATAATAGTGTCAGAATATGAAGTTATGTGAAAAAATCTCCCCAATGTAACCAATTTTATGCACTATCTTATCCAGCAAGTTTAAGGGTACCTTGGATAATTTCCAACTCACAAGCTTGCATAGTGCCTGACAGCATTCATGCTGTTTTTTGAAATTTTGGACTTTTTAGGGATAATTTACCCAACAACAGGCAAGAAAATTTTGTTGTAATTTCAACATGAAATAAAGATACGTATTTATATAGAGGTATATTTGTGTATAGAAATATTCGTACAACTTGAATGTTTATTGTCTTCTGTTTAATATGTTAATTTTTGATACATAATTAGTTCTGGTACATATGCAGGCACCTGTTATTCATTTATGCTAGTTATGAATGCTGAGTTTACAATGATATACAGTGTTTGGTTAGATTTGCGTCATGAATCATGCATTGGCTTGGGCATGCCACACGCTCATTATATTCTAAATTTTTTTTGATAAAGATGATAAGGAAGTTATGACTATATAAATATGCTTGTATCTATATAAGTTTGAAGTCACTAGTTATAGGTTTTATAGTTCCAATAATGTGAGTGAGGGAGAGTCGTGATGTAGTTGTGGGGTTCTATGTGTAATGATGCAGTTGTGGAGCACAAAAGTTTCTGTCTTCACATGGTTGGTTCTTCCCAACGCACGTCAACATCATTGGAAATGTTGAAGGAGGAAAAGAGACGGCCAAGTATGAATATGGATTCAGAGATTAAACAGAGTACAAATGATTGTAATGAAGACACAAATGAGTATTTAGACAAACAAATAAAATATACATTCAATCAATAGACAATACAAGACTGGAAAGAAATACTTGTAAGGAGACATTATTACAATCATTATTACAATCCTGGATCCACCCAAAAATATAAAAACTTTTTTCATGGAGCACAAAATTCAAGTAATATTCACTGTGAACTTTTGAAGATACTGTAGTGTGTACATTTAACTACGATGCAGGGGAGGGGACAATAGAAAATTCCAGTCTTTCCCCAAAATTTAAGCACCTTTTCCTTTAGACCATTGCCAACTTATCAAAAGAATTTTATTGAAATTCATTGAGAACTTTTGGAGATATTGTATTGTGTACATATAGCCACAACACAAGGGAGGTAACTATGATAATTTTCTGGATCTGCTCCCAAAATGTAAGCATCTTTTATTCAACCCTTCCACAAATTTTCAATGAGATTTATCGAGAACTTTTAGAGATCTAGTGTTGTGTAAAAATAGCTATTAAGAAGGGGGCTGACATTGGGAAATTTCTGGGTCCACCCTATAATTTGAATCTTCTTGTATAGTCCATTGTCAATCCATCATCTGAAATTCACGGAAATTTATGGAGAACTTTTGGAGATATTGTGTTCTCACACATAGCTACAACGCAGAGGAGATGACTGCAAAAAATTCCTGGACCAGCCCATAATTTGAACACTTCTTCCTTGCCCTATTACTCACCTTCCCACAAAATTCTACAGAAATTCATCATAAACTCCTAGAGATATTGTGTTGTACATATAAAACCAAGTTGCAGGGGAAGTAACTGTGAAAAATGCCTGGATCCACCCAAAAATGTAAACATTTCTTCCTTAGCCCATTCCCTACCTCGGCGTCAAGCAAATGAACAGTCAGTAATTTGAGATTCAAGAAATAGAATGTCACTATCCTGGCACTTGACCAAATATTCTGCTCACAAACACTTGAAAGCTATGTCAGTTTCACCTCGTATTTCTCTGTTGCCTCTCTTTTCTTGATATTTGATATCCTTTAGTGAATATCTTTGTTTCACATTCTACCCTGCTTCTCTCTCCCCGGTCTTGGTGTTGTGATTCCATTCTCAGTATCCCTCGTCCATCTCAATCCTTTTCAATGTAAAATGTTCATTTTTAAAGAGTGACTGACGGATGGACCTATTGCATATCATAACTGAGAAAGATTTTGGGGGGCTTTTTTCAAGTTCTTTTATTTCTTTCATAATATCTATGTCTACCAGTAGGCATGCATATTTTCTTATTTAATTTTCTTAGATATAAAAGCTGCCTTAGATATGATCAATTAATGATCAACATTAAAGGCAATTGACAGTAAATAATACTGGAAAAAACCCTGTAGTTCAAAGAATAAAATTCCTATTAAATTGTAGATATTTATTCACAATCTTATTCAAATATCTAAGAAATCAAAAAGATTGCCATGGGGCATTTCTACCATTAATGTTTTGTCAGTTATGAGAAGTGGACTGTACTATCAATATTCTTATGCAAATTAAACAACCAAAATCTTGCCGTTGTGTGCCAACTAATAATCAGTACATACCTATTACCGCATTTTTTGTGTTCTTTTAAATATTTTGTGGGGGCATCAACTGTCCCCTGGTATGCAGGGAATAAATAGTACCATAACAATTCTATTTTATATTATAAATTTGTTTTCTATTTTTTTGGCTAAGGTTTTCTGAAAAAAGAAATGGAATTCAAACTACTTATTTTGTTTCTATTTTGGCCCTGAATCCTCCAAATGATATTTGAACAATTTTGAGTTGTAGAAAGATAATCTAAATCTAAACAAAAATTACTTTGAGAATTTGTGAAAACTTTTGCCCTATTCTATGATCTGATACAAAGTCAAAATTTTGTGTTACTGGGATTTTCCCAATTCAAGTGAGTGTTGGTACTTCATTCATTGTTGCTAAGGTTTACTACCAGAAAAAAATGTTATTCTGATGGGACCAATCCTATAACTTATTTTGATACTGGAAAACTGGTTGGCCATTTTGACAACACTTAAGTTTGGGTGAGGATTTCACTGTGTTGTGCCAAACTTGCCAATCCCATTTAGCATCTTTCTGCTGGTGTGCTCTCTCTTCTATTTAAAATATTTTCTTAATTCTGGCTTCCATTTGAAATGGTTTGCATTTGTGATATTTTTATTTCAAAAAGCTCTTAATTAATTTTCTCCCTACTGAGCCAATTTTGGTGGTTTAAATTTGTTTTAACTGATATTTTCAGTTTCTAGGTTTGTATATAATTTACCTGGTACATAAAGGCTTTTAGAAATATCACTTCAGTGTTCCTATAATCTTGGTTGTATATGTCATTGGGTTTGACATAGGGATGCAATATCAGACTTTAAGTACATACAAAATTCTGGTAAAACGTTATTTTGAATGGGTTATTCTTCAGAACCCAGTGGATGGCAGGTAATCAATGGGTGCAGTCAGGAATAGAAAAATTAGTCTGACTGGGAATTCAAGAGTGATTACACACATATACATGCATACCATGGAGCCTAATTGAAAGTTTTTAAAGTGATGAATTTCAATACATTTGTAAGTAGAAAAGAAAAAAACATCTTACATCTCTCACTATATTTTACTCAGGCCATTCTTTGAAATAGATTCATGTTCACTTCTAAATGAAATACTTGGAATCATTCTTCTTATTTAGCTATGCTTTTGCAAACTAGAATGCTGAATATTTAATACCTGCCAAATATTTCTTGAAACAGTCGCCTCTCTTTGAAACAATTTGCAACCAATTTTGTTTCTCATTTATTTTTATTTTTGTGGATTCAATGTTTTCAAGTATATCATATTGTAGTGTCCCCTATACTTTTAGTAAGGGATTTAGTACGAAACTCTTCTTTGAGCTAGATATCCAAAACGTCACTTCCTCTGACGACCCCTATAAAACTCCTGGACACACATGGTCCAACGCTCACTAGCTCCAGCACCCCTAGCTAGGTACGCTTCTAGCCCTGGCCTCTGCAGCCGGCCATTCTCTCTCTTTCCTTCTCCCTGGCCCAATGCTCATTGGCGCCAGTATTCCCACGTATGGATAAAACTCCATGTTCTATGTCTTTTATAGTCTGTTCGTCGAGAGTCTAACAGCGTCTGAGAATAGCCCCCAAGTTAACTCACTTACTTGGCAGTAAGGCTCACACACTGAACCCGGTTTCCACATATCAGGGAGCAATCCAACCGTACGGAATCCACGCGTTCAGACAACTCCGCTACAAGTCCAATGCCAGCATTATTAAGACAAGAAAACTCCTACCTTTCGCCATCTCTTCTTTTACCTCTTCTCCTATCATTACTTCTCACGATCAATCGTATTAATGTTATCTTTACATGTACCTCATCTTTATTCTTGTATTAAATGTACGTCTCTTGTCTGGCCATAATTCTTGTATGCGTTCATTCCTCTTCATTTCAATGCATGTCCAACTTCATACTTGGCGCGCATTCCATTCCCTTCTCTTCGTACAGCATTTTTTTCCTCACCCAGCTACAGGGCCGGCGTACTACACATCACCCATGAGGATCAAAATTTCTCATCTCTCAACAATCCATCGCTGTTCGGCTTCGACAATAGATACTAAGCTCCAAAGTATCAATGACTAGTAGATAACTTTTTGCTTCAAAAGTTTTTATCCTGTTTAATCTTTAAATATTCACAATTTGGAGCATTTATTCTTTTTTTTCTCTCTTTTATGCTCATGGAGTTAATTGCAGCATTAGTTTGTAATATTCTGAGTGAACATTGATTCTAAAAGTATCTTATTATACACAAGTCTTGAAGCTTACTATTTTTAAAATGAAAGCTTACAGATAGAGTGAGTTTGTGTTATAATTTAAATGACATAACTGCCAGAAGTTCATAAGCATAGCTGTAACCGAACAAATATAATTTTGAAAAAAATGAATATAATAAATCATTCAGAAATCTGTAAAATCTGTAGATGGAATTCGTATTGATGGCAATTTTTACATTCAGTAATGAACATAATATAAAAAGCATACTTTAAAAGAAGATGTTTATTGAGTTTTCACTATGTGATCCTGTAAAGGCCTTTTCTTCTATCCTTACCACTGTTCTAAGAACCTACATAGATTATTTTCTGTTATTCTTTTAACCATTTTTCCTTTTCTTCTCAATAAGGAAAACATATTGCAAAATCATACACAAACATATGTACAAATTGAAGAGCTGATCTTGAAAGTACATTCTGGTGCCTGACAATGTCATTAAAACGTCTTAGTAAAAGCTATTACTGGTTTTGCTTTTGATTTATATTTAAACTAAATACCACAAAATTGAGCACTCTTTGAATTTGCTTTATCTTCCAAGAAATTGAAAGATGGAGAAGATAAGTGAGTGCGCCTCAAAGTTTGTAAAATTTCATTCTTAAGTTGCATTTGTTACTAGTCTCTGGTAAATTTTATTTATTTAATTATACAATATTTTCAAAGTTCTAGTTATACTCTTCTCAAAAAATTAACTATAAAACGTCCTTTGTATGTAATTTGTAATACATTTCTCCGTATGCACGCAAACAATTATATGAAATTTTTCAGTGAAAAAGATCAACCGAAGGGAGACCTCTCTACTATTCTACTTGCAAGTTCCGATAGCCATTATAGGTTCAAAACCAGTTATAGAGAAGAATTTGTTTATCATTGATTACATGTATAAGATATTTTTAGAATCTTTCCTATCAAAATTCTATGAGGGTGGTTCTTGACAGTTTTTTTTATTGTTATGTGCAAGTAAGAAATCTATTCAGTTTTTCTACAGCTCCATATATATATATATATATATATATATATATATATACATATATATATATATATCACTTTAGCCTACATCTGTCTATATTCATATTGCTGAATGTGCAGAAGAAGAAATATTCTCTATTTCATTCTAATTTCATACGTAACATAATGGGTAAATTTTTCATATTATTTGAATACCATGAAAAATTTATAGAATACTATTTTTTGTTTCCTTTTTGTTAACAAACAAGTTTTGTTTTTATACTACCAGTTTGTTTCAATTTCTCACTTTTCATATCTACAAGTTGCGTTCTCTTAAACTCAATAGTTTCTCACAAACAGCACTGGCCAGATTAAATTTTTACCACATTGATTTTTTCCCTCCAATGTATCAATTTACAGGGATGATATTGAGTAAAATGGAGATTTAATGCAGAAACCTAAAAGATTTCTTCCTTATATATTGTAAATTCTGATCTGCCAAACATACTTGAACTGTACAATTTGAAACTTGCTTGATCTATTCCCAGCCTCCTTTGATAAATAGGAGGGTTCATAGGGGTAACTTTTATAATGGTATGTCATATCAAAAATTGTTTGTAAGCAAATTGTGGAATGATTCCAAAAATAAGAACTTACTACATCGGAATATTTCAGTTTATTAGGAATTAAATCATTTCATCATATGAATTAGTTTTATGTTAAAACTGTTTTCATGTTGAAATTACAACAAAATTTTCTTGGGTAAATTATCCCTAAAAAGTCCAAAATTTCAAAAAACAGCATGAATGCTGTCAGGCACTATGCAAGCTTGTGAGTTGGAAATTATCCAAGGTACCCTTAAACTTGCTGGATAAGATAGTGCATAAAATTGGTTACATTGGGGAGATTTTTTCACATAACTTCATATTCTGACACTATTATAGGAGTCAGATTCAAAGGGGAATGTTTCTTTTTGATTATAAGAGTCAAAATTGAAGAGGAACTTTTTTTCAGTTTTAGGAGTCGAAATCCAAGAGGAACTTTTTTTTACAATTTTGGGGATTGACATTAAGAGGGAACTTTTATTTTTCACTTTTCAGGGTCAAAATGAAAATGAAACTCATATGGGCAAAATTCAGACAATACTTGCACTAATTTATTTAATACTAACATAAACAGCCTGCAATACAACTATCAGTGAAAGGGGTCCATAGCTGATACTTGGGCTACCAGAGACTATTTGCATAGCCCTCTGTAAGGCAACAGCATCATTAGGGTTCTCGCCTTCATCATCAAACCAAATTTTAAAGCACGGCTCTCCTTTGGGCACCACTTTCCAGGAATGATCCCAGACTTTCTCACAAAAGTTTTCAGCTGTCTTGAATATCTCAACAAATGATTTGCATTGAGTATTTTTTGGACACTTGTTCGTACCTGGAAAATAAAGATGAAAACATTAAAAACAAAAGTTAAGAAGAAGAGAAATAAGATCAATAGAATGGTAAAGTGCTGGCGTCATCAGTCTACTTCCGGTTCCAATCAAAAATTTTGCACTACTATTTTTACATAGGAAAAATCCTGCTTGTTTTTTTTTCCATAATTTTTTGCTTATTTCAACAGCAATTTCACAGTTTGTTAGTAAAAGACAGCCAGTTTATAGAGAAGGAGATATTGTGCCAAGTTTAACCATTTTAGTTCTAGTCATTTTATTGATTTTCCATTCAGTTAGTGATTGCATATGTGACTTAACTACACGACATATTGCTGTAGAGTTGATTAGTTTGAATATCACCAGCAAGGCAAGCAACATAGATGGGACCATTTACAGTAACCCATGTAATCCTCTCCGATTCCCTCCCTGCTGAGTAAAGCATGACACACACACCTGGCTGACAACCTTATGTATCTTACTTCCTTCAATTTTCTAACACTTCAGTGATATTTTGTAAATATTATATGTTAGTCAACTTCGTGAACAATAGACAAAATGTGACCAAAATTAAGCTGAATTTTTTATGCATTTGCTAATAAATAAATAACGAGACGACTCTATAATCAGAATGTAATAGTTATCTCCCTTGATAAGTCAATCATTATGATATAGATAGAGCCAATTTTTTTGCATTGTTCAAGTAAGCACTTTTTTAAAGCATCTTAATTTAAAAACCTTTGGCTATAGTACACCAATTCAGCTATTGTCACAAATAAATGAACAAAATCAGACTTTTAGTATTATATAGATAATAGATTAGATTAGAATAGAGTACAACTTCAACTCCAGCTTCTACGACTTGTCCTATCCGCAAAGGTGGGCCACTTTTTTGCTTAAGATAAACTTGGCTTTATGGTTATAATCAACAGTCTGATTCTTCCATAGCTTATCCATCCTTTCCTTGAATATGTTGATACTTGGTGCTCTCACTTCATCTTGAGGAAGGCTATTCCAAATCGGCACTATGCGTTGTATGAAGCTGTTTCTTCTCCGTTCTTTTTTTCATATCTTCATCTTAAGTGATTTTCCATTTTCCCTTGTCCCTATCTGGTTTTCTCTTAAAATTCCCCTTTGGTGTACATACATGTACGTTTCGTACTTTTTGTTTATGATTTTGAATGCTTAAATCATGTGCATCCTCATTCCGTTGGGTCTGAGTCCAATGATCTCTTTCTTCCTTCATATGTTTTCTTTTGATATCCCGGGATCATTTTTGTTGCTCTCCTCTGTTCTGTTTCAATCGCATTGATCAATTCCAGAACATAGGGCTTCCAGGCACTTACTGATGTTTCCAGATGACAACACACCTATCCCTTATACTTGAGCAGAAACATTTTATCATTTAGGAATTTAAATACCTTCTGCATTGCACCAACAATGTTATTGGCCTTCTTCACTTGCTTCATTACATGAGTTTTGAAGTTCAACTCCTCATTTATAACCATTCCAATATCTTTTTCTCCTCTTGACTTCTTTACCTTGCTCATTGCAACATATTACACTCTTTGGTATTTTTCTCTTACTAAACAATGTCATATATTTGTGTTTGTCCAGATGGAATCTCTGTTGCCATTTTTCAGTCCCTTATATCATGCAGTGGAGATCTGTCCATAGTATTCAATTCAGGTCATTCAATTCCAAAATTATTATACAATTATTGGCATCATCTACATATAACAGTAGTCTTGGGAATACCTGTGATTGTTAGTCATTTGTCTTCTAATTCATCCAATTTATAATTCAATAAGATACTCCATATGCATAGAGTTTTTTAATAATTCAATAGAGAGGGACAGTATGGAAGACTTTTGAAAAATCAGTGTAAACAGTTGATTTTGTATCCCTTGTCCATCAGTTCTGTTCATTCTTCAATAGCGAATTGTAGTTGAAGCTTTGTTAATCTTCCTCTTGTGAATCCATACAGGTCTTTAAACAAACAATTTCTATAATTATGTTCAATCATGATTCTCAATAATCACCTCAAGACACTTGCACAAGATACAAGTTAGAATCACTGGTCTGTAGTTTTCAGGGAGACCCTTTTTCCCCCAGTATGAATTACTCTTCATTGTATGCTACATAAATTTTAATGATAAAAATAAACAATACAATTAATCGATAGGAGTAGAAGATTGTTATTTCTATGATGATATTTATCACAAAGTAAAAATACAGAGGAATGAAGCTACATCTTTTATTCACTTTGGCACTATTCTGTGACATTTAGATTATGGGAGTTGAGATTCCTTTTGTGAATGCTTATCACATCAGCCTCGTAACTGACCATGACTTTCGTCTATTGAATGAAAAGGACTACACTTAGAAGAATTTTCAATTGGTATCACACAATCATGTGTGTCATAGTTTGTTCGGCATTCATTACAAGGAAATTCTCACTAAAACTGTCAAGTTGGTTTCTTCGGTTTTTTAGTTGGTCACTCTTTATCATGTCCAGAAAAATAGATTTTTGTTTTTTAACAATTCTTACCCTAAATAGGTTTTAGTAAGGGGGGGGGGGGTAAGTAAGGCTAAATCAACCCCTTAGTTCTTGCCCAGCAGCATTTAATCAATCATCTCCAACACAACATACTGCCAGAAGACATTGGTCATGTAATGGTTTCTATTGAGTGACTAACCAGACCTCTTTAATGAACACTTGAAAAGTAAGATGAAAGCTTATTGGTTCTTGCAAAGTCAGATCGAGACCAGAACTTTCTTCTTACATGTGTATTATGATTATCCCCAGATGGAATGTTAATTAATTCAAAGGAAACATAAGTACTAATATATATTATAATTTAGCCAATTGCAACTGTCTTTCAAATGATTGTCTATGATTTGTCGGCTGGAATAATCATCAAGTGCATCAGCAATGGATGGAAGGATGGAAATACAGTGAATCCTCATTAAAATGGACTAATAAAGCCAATTATTCGAATTAACCGATGGTAAAAGTATGGGTTGCCAAACACTGTACACTGAACATGATACATTATATAACTATATAAAACATATACATTATTTGAGAAATCATTCTATGTATAACAAAGCTAATTATTTATGGTCTAATTAATTGAGGTCTGACTCCTCTGAAAATCCTTAAACCATTTATTTATTTACTTCTAAATGTGAAGGAGTAATTGTAGTGGTCCAGTAACTAATCTAGTGAACAATTCCAGAAGCAAACACTCTGTCCTCTATAGCCACAATGGACGGTCACTCTCTTTTATACAGATTTTGTCTATTTTATCCGATATCCAGCTTAATGGGGTCCATTTTAATGTAGGTTCACTGTAAAATGTTACAGAAGATTTTACAGGAAGACAAAACAGAATAAATGAATAGCAATTACCTGTTGACCAATCAAAACCTCTGGTCCAGTTCTCAGTACAAGTGCTGTCATTCTTGCAACTGTTCCACCAGTTATGACATTCATCAGAGCAAAGCGGAATATTGAAATATCTCTCCTTACGTATTTTCATTCCACTGTCCTGTAATAGTATCAAGATAAAAAATAGTAAACATATCTGTTTGCATGAATACATATCTGTGGTCAGCTGCTTAGTTTTAAGTAATATTCAGTAATGGGACCCCACCCCCTCCACCTGTCCCCAGGATCAGGCCTTTTCACTCATGGAGATTCCACTCAAAATGCCAGATTGGAAAAGCTTGTTGCTACTTTTAGGAAAGAAAGAAATATTTACTTTAAACTGGAGCAAAAGATTTCCCCGCTGTAGATCTGTTTTTTACTCGTCAAACCAAATATAATGCTATTCTTTGAATAATCAAGTAATATTGTTATCATCAATATTTTGGAGGTGTTCTTGTCTCTCAATAAGAGGCTCTGTCCATCTGTTTGTCTGTCAGTCCCTATATTGTTTCTCAGCTGTTTCAAGTCAGATTTTCTCAAAACTTGGTATCCCTTGATGAAATGCTTCTTACCTAAAATAATTTTCCACTCAGGATCATGTGATCTGGCAACAACGGCTTGTATAATAATTCTCATAATTTACATTATCTTGCTCATTCCTAGCCTTTTAGTACATGAAGTAGTAAAACTGTTTTGTTATTATCAAGATTCCTCACCTACAAAATAATCAGAAAACTTTCAAGTACCAGCCTTGAAACATCCTAAAATTTATGAAGAAAAATAAATCCTGATTAGAATTATCCCCCTTTGGCCATTTCAATTCTTCTTTTTTCATCAAATTCACAGAAAGAATCCCATTAATTTTAATTCTATTCATTGAAGTGTGCCACTATCAGTACAAGCAGTTACAAGCAGTCTATGAATTTAAGAGTTAATTTCAGTTAAATGGAATTTACCTTGACAATCCAAGGCCCAGCATTTGGGGTACATTCGTAAAAACAAAGATCTTGGATGAAATGTGAATGGCATTTTGGAGAGAGACGACCACAATGATGGAAACTTAAATTGTACCAGTCATCAGAAGTGTGCATTTCTTTAGTAACATTACCGCGGCAACAGGCTCGTTTTTTCCAAGGAGTGCACTATAAGATAGGAAAAACAAAGCAATGAAAAAGGCAAAGAAACACACAGAAAGTTGTCAAGCAATGTTTTTCCCTTAAAAAATTCAAAAAGTAACACAAAAATTCCAATGATTTACAGGCTCTTAGGAGTTCAACTGTGTGATTCTTAAATACCTTCTGAAAATGTCCTTGACTATAAGAAGTTTTAGTGAGAGAGACAGCATATTGATGTTTGTCTATATAAGAGTTAAATAATGACGTCAAAAAAGTAAGAACTTTGACAAGATTATAATGCTAATTAATAACTGTCAACCAAAACTGTCACCAAAACAGTCAACATATTTTTTTCAGTTTTCAAGCTGGTTCAATTGACTGGCTGGAGGCTGCACCAATGGAGCTATAGTGCTGAAAATGTCAACATCCCCTCTTTATTACGTCTGCAAAGAACATTTTTTTTTGTTTCTGAAAATCACCCCTCTAAGCAGGGTTTTTTTCGGGGGGGGGGGGGGTTATAATGTAATTTTATACTAATTTGATCCTATAATTTGTGTCCACTCTGTTTTTGAAAATTCAGATTTTTAGAGATCACTGTCCACTAAAAGGTGAGAGAAGTAACTTATTCATCGGTTACATCTTTTAGCAAATTTTTAATTGATCATTCCCAACTCAGCATGCTGTCAAAAGATGTTGGTCACGTGACAGTTTTGGGGTCAGTATCAACTTTTTGAACCTCAGATTACTGAAACATTATTTGCTTGAATCTGATTGGCCAATTCAGAATTGCCTGTAAATCAATTCAAAACAATAAATGGGCCTTTATTTCATACTTGATCAAAACACTGGTTGACTTTTTTTTTTCAAAAAAAGGGGAATATTTATGATTTATGAAAATAAATCCATCTATCGTAAAAGTACTATTTATTTTACAATAATACATAGTATTTCCAATACATGCAGGGCATGAGATTTAGGGGGAAAAAAAAAAGAAAAGATTTTTATGTACAATAATCAATCAGCAAACTAACATATTGCCTGTACATGTACAATCATGTATAAAAATCCAATTTAAACAATTGGCGATTTTCACCATGGAGAACCATAAGTGTAAACTTCAAGTAATGTTTTTCCCTTAAAAAATTCAAAAAGTAACACAAAAATTCCATGTATTTACTTTTTTTCTCTTACCCATGAACCTAATTATTTACTTATTTTTTTACGAAAAATAAAAGTTTGTGTAATCTTAGGAGAAAATTCAAATTTCACTTGATTATTTTCATGTGAACTTTTTGTTGTTACATTCATAAGGAAAAAACACGTTTTACTGCTAATGGGAAGTAATAAAAAACAAATTGAAAAATTACAAAGCTGATATTTCAAACTCACCACAAGTTGAACAGAAAAAAAAATAACTGTCAATCAAATGAAGCCGATAATTTATCATGAATTTCATTTTTCATATATTTCATTATTATCCGCTGAAGTAGTAATATGATATCAGAGAGTAGATAATTATTACCTTTGCCATGCTATATCAAATTTTGCAGATTCAATGTAAATTGAGATATAATCCATTACTGGAGGTTTTCGAGCCCTTCATAACAATGGCGTCTATTCAAAATCTCAAACTAATCTTCCAACAAGATTTAACATTAGGGCAAAATACTGTTGACAACACAAAAAAAACATTTTTGAAGAAGTCCTGGGGGTCTTAACCCAGCAGTGTACATTACATATTTATAGTAAATTATACTAATTTTACACCAATTTTCACTCACCATTGGATAATGTTACCCAGTATTTTTCATGCAGCAAAAAGGGAAACTCAAGGTCTATAAAGATGAAAAATTTGTTACAACCGGGTTCACTTATAATGCAGAAGAAAATTATGGACCTCAAATTCTGCATCATAACACTCTGCAGTGTATTTTGATTAAGTATTTACTGATTTTTATTTATTCATATCATCCTTCATTTTACAATTCAAAAAACAACATTTCATATGTGACATGCTAATACAGGTGTCCCCTTGATATTACAGGATTCTTTGATTGCAATATAAGATGTGAGGATTGTCTACCCCAAAATTATTGTCTAGATCATTAGCCACAGATCCAGAAGATCACAAATAAAAACAGATCACATAACGTAAGACAGCGAGGTACCGTAGGTTGGGATGTTCCTATTAGCATTTTCTTTGAACACAGCCTTTTAACTAATAGATTTGTCACAGTGGGTATTCTTGGGTGCTTAATTGCCAGGGGGGATTGGAATTAACAGGGTGTTCGGAAAATCTGTCACAATTAAATAAGCGGGTGGGTGGAATAAGTAAGGTACTGTGATAGGAAACTATGGCCACCAACACAATTTAGTTGTTTGAGAAAGATTTATAGTAAGAATGGGGTAGGCCCATTGGAAGTAAAAACGTTCGGTATTGACAGTAATAAGAAAATTCTTCTGTTTCAAAAGAAAAATTAATCTGAAAAGTTTTAAAATTGCTAAAATTAGTGGATACAATTAAAATTGGTTGAATAGGTTGTTTATGAACACAATTAAACCAAGTTCTCTCCCTTGTTTGGTGTATAATAGTCGACTTTTCATGAGGAAATTTTGACAAATCTGTAGTTGTCCCCCTTCCACATACACGAGAAAGTTGTGATTATCATCAGTCTTTTAACGTCCGTCCTTGGAAATAGACCTTCTCCAGGATACGCCACAATTCCCTATCATGGGAATCGCAGAGCCGGTATTTCCTGAATTTGTCAAGTTCATCTCTTCATCTTGTGTTCTGTCGGCCTCGGTTTCTCATGTGATCTCTGGGGATCCATATTGTGAGACGTGATGTCCATCAGTTGTCTTTCATCCTTGCAACATGGCCTGTCCATTGCCATTTGAGTTTTTTTATTAGTTTCTATGATGTCACGAACACCTGTTTTCTTCCTTATATACTGTGCTGTCGTGTGATTTCTCCATGTAAGGTTGAGCATGATTCTCTCATGCGCACGTTGCATACTTCTCAGTTTGTAGATCTGTCTCTTGGTTAGGTTCTATGTTTCAGCTCCATAAGTGACTATCAGGAGAATGCCTTGGTTGTATACTCTTCTTTTTACGATTATTGGGATCATCTGGTTCTTGAAAGTTGAGCTTGCACTGCCGAAGGCTTGCCATCCCAAAGTGATTCTTCACTTGATTTCCTCCTCTTTTGAGGGTCTCATGGAGATTCATCGTCCTAAGTAGATGTAGTGGTCTACCTTGCCGAGTTTTGCATTTTCTATCTTGACAGTTATGTTCTTATTCTCAACATGATTATTGCACATGATTTTTGTTTTACTGAAGTTCATGTGTAGGCTGACTTTTTTGCTTTCTTCGTTTAGTTCATCTAGCATTAGTTGGAGGTCGTGTAGGTTTTCTGCGAAAAGGACGATGTCGTCTGCAAATCTAAGGTTGCTCAAGTATTCGCCGTCTATTTTGATTCCTCTATTTTCCTAGTTCATGTTCCGGAAGATCATCTCAAGGCAGGCTGTAAAGAGTTTGGATGAGCTGGTATCACCTTGTCTTACTCCTTTTTGGAGCTGAAACGGTTCAAAGTCCTTATGTAGCCTAATGAAAGAGTTGCTGTGGTTGTATATGTGTTGCAGTACTTTAACGTATACGGGGTCTATACCTTGTTGGGTGATGGCCTTCATGACCATGGGAATTTCTACAGAGTTGAATGCCTTCTTGAAGTCTATAAATGCTACCGCGAGTGGCATTTTGTATTCTGCTGCCTTCCCTTTCAGCTGATTTATTGAATGAAGATGGTCCATGGTTGAGTAATTTCTTCTAAATCCAGCCTGTTCTCATGGTTGATTCTCGTCCAGTGTTTTAGTAATCCGGTAGGTGATGATTTTAGTGAAAAGTTTGTAAATGCAGTTGAGCAGGCTTATAGGTCTGTAGTTGTTAAAGTCTTTGGGGTTACCTTTTTTATGTAGAGGCATTATAATAGCAGTGTTCCAGTCTTTCGGGACTTTACTCTGTTCCAGACACAAGTTGAATGAAATAGCTAGTTTTCTGTTGACTCTCTTGCCAGCTTTTTTGAATAGATTGATGGTGATGTTATCTGGTCCAGGGGCTTTTCCTTTTTTGGTTTGTTTGATGGCTTGCTTTACTTCCCATGGTGTAACTTCGGGGAAGTCTTCGAACTGATTGTCAGCATCTGGTGTATTCTGGTCGTAGTTGTATTGTCCATGTTTTGAAGAGTAGAGTTCCTGGTAAAATTATTGGGTGCGTTCAACTATCCTGTCTCTATCTGTTGTTATGTTTCCGTTTGCTTCAAGAATGCTAGTTATCTGTTTCTTTCCTGTACTGAGAGCTTTGTTTATCGCTTTAAATCCTTGACCTTCTTCAAGGTTGGTCTCCATGATGGCTGCCGTATACCTTCTTTTGTTTTCTCTTAGTTTCTACTTTATTGTTTTGTTCAGTTCGATTTCTTCTACTTTCCCCCTTGTGATCGTTGGTAGTTTGAGGTTTCTGCGCTTTTCAAGATTCTCGAAATTTAATTAGCAATGGGTAGGGAGCCCTAATAAGTGCGTGTATGTACATTGTTAAAGCTTTCTTATGTATCCATTCCAAAAATTAGAAAAATAAGCACATGGTATTGAATTTTTCTCAGTTTAGTTTTTAGTCTAGGTATTATATTTTTCAAAATCGTATGAATACAAATAGCAGCAAAAATCTTGATACTATTAAAAAAAAAAGTTCCCCAGAAAAGATTTTATTTTCATATTTTTTAGATGTGATAGCTATTTCAGTTTGTTTTTTTTTTTTTTTGCTGCAACCGACCAATCACCCTTTACCAGTGACTGTAGACTATGTGGGAGTGGGTGGCTATAGCCACCCTTCGATTTTTTGGGGGGGGGGCTTAAAGATAGAGACAGACAAAGACACAAAAAAGCAGATACAGACACAGACAGATTATATTTATCACGTCATCAATAATGATAATAAATAATAATTTGAGTCAATTATTTTTTTCAATGGTGAGTTCAGATGACCAATCTCAATCTCAATGAATTAATTACTAAATAATTTTTTCTTTCACAATTTTCCACTTTTAGGGGTCCAAATTGAGATGTGATTTTTTTTTCCGTTTTTAGGGGTCAAAATGCCAGGGAATTTTTTTTCAATTTTGAGCATCCAAAATGAGAAAATTTTCTCACACTTTTAGGGGTCAAAATGGGGATGGAGATTTTTTTTTCACTCTTAGGGGTCAAAATCGATGGAATCCAAAGGATCTTTTCCTCTACTTTATAGGCTCAAAATGGGGGGGGGGGTTCTTTAAGCAGTCAAAATCATTGGGAAGATTTTCTCTTCAGATATAGGCATCAGAATCCAAGGGAAGTTTTCATTTTTTATTTTCAGGGGTCAAAATAGGTTGGGGTAGATTTTTTTTCACCTTCAATGGTCAAAATTGGATGTGACATCTTTTTTCTCTTTTAGGGGGCAAAATTGGGGCGGATATTTTACAAATGTTTAGGAGTCCAAATTGAAATATTTTTCCACACAGGGAGGTTTTTTCTTCACATTTTAGGGGGCAAAATTGTGGGGGAAGGTTTTTTGATAACTTTTAGGGGTCAAAATCCAAAGACATTGGTGTTTTTCTCGAAATCAAAATGAAATTTTTTTTTAACTCTCAGAGATCAATGTTGAAAAGGAAGATTTTTTCACTGCTAGTGATTAAAATCAAGGAGAATTTTTTTTTCACTCTTAGTGGTGAAAATCAAGATGTGCTTTTTTTTTGTTTTACTTTTAGAGGCTGAAATACAAGAGATTTTTTTTTAGCTCCCCTCCCCAACAGTGGTCCTCTTTTCCTCAAGTGTACATCCCCTTCCTTTAACATTTTTTCAACATTATACCTCTTCTTTTAAACTTCCTCCTATTTCTCAACATCAGACCCCTCTTTTTCAACATCATGCCCCCTATTTCGAGAGATTAACTCCATTTATTTCTAGTATTAACACCCATTCATAACTTTTGCTCCCATGAGCCTTTTTTAATATTAAACACTTTTTAATATAAGCCTGACGGCAGGTATATTTAAACTATTAAACTAAAAAAGCTTAAATAAAATCAGCAAATGGCAAAAGGAGACTGAGGGTCGAATTTTTAGCATTGTGAAACGAATCTTGAACCATCTAAGTAATTCTTTAAAAGAGGGTTAGGTGTTAGGATTTGTAGATAATTTGTGGGTTAGGGTAAGCAGATAAGACTGTAGTTATGGTAAGTAGATAAGTCTTAGGTTAGGGCTTGTAGATAAGTCTAGGGTTGGGGTTAGTAAATAGCTCTACGGTTGAGGGATAGATTTGGGATATGTGTTTCTAATTTCCCAATAATTTATTGGTGTTGTTTTGTTACCTGTAAATTAAATCTATCAGATAACCAATGTCAAAATTATATGGAAACTTCTTTTTTTTAAACAAAAGAAAATACAACCCTTATAGAGTGGCAAAGTCATGATATCATGCGCCCGAACTTCCAGATCCAGCATAGATTCAGTTCACACAGAATTAATGCTAGGAGAATCTTGCTTGTTTTTTTTTTCTGTTATTTTAACTGAAATTTCATCCAGTTTATCAGTAAAGGAAATGTAGTTCATACTTGATGAAAATTTTTTATAACTTTTAATGATTTTTATTGATTTTTATTGATTTTCATGTTTTTCCATCAGAAAACAGACAACAAAGCATATCAAAGAATACGCAGTCATAATAGTTCAATGTTTTGTTGTCAATTGCAATCACAGATCTGATCATCACTGTTGCAAATATCACACGTGATTTCCTAATGACAAGAGATTAAAGCAGTATTGGAATGCACTAATTATACATTCTTATAACTCTGAAAAATATTTCTAGGCTGAACCAGGAACTACTTTTACCCAAAATTGGACAATGGAATCAGGACATTCCATCCACAGCTTCTGATGCCAACAAACTCCCATCTTAGTTTCGGAAAACATCACAACCCACGACACCCACCTGAAGAAAGCTGTAGGGTTCAATGACCGAAACGTGATCAAAGGATGAAGCAAGATGAGGACAATGGTTTGAAATGTTTATACATAGTAACAGAATACTTTTTTAGTTTTCACACAATTCAATAGCGTGTATTTTATATCTTGATATAGTTAAACAGTTTTAGAAAAAAAAAAGAAGGAAATAACACCATGCTTGGTCAAAAAGTCTAGATTGGCTAACTTTGGAAAAATAATATGAGAGCAACATTTTTGTAATAAACAACTGGACAATAAACCTCTGACAAAATTTGATAAGTTTCCAACAAAAAGAAACCATTTATGAAAAACTAAATTATTTTCATAAAAAGAAAATCAATTTCATATTTTTTCACACAAATCCAAACAGACTATCTAAAAAAATCATCTTCATTTTATATCTAATGTTTTCATTTTATACTGTCTCCAACATACAGATGAGCTGCCTTCATCTATAAGATATTTTTCTAAGTGTACTCAAAAATGAGATAAATACCTGTTTGAAAAGGGTTCCCTCTGGTCCTGGTTTGACTTTATGAAGTTTGCCCTCAATACATGAATTTACATAATCGTCATGAGTTTCTCGCACACGACCCTCACAGAACAGCAGTAAAAATTGGAGCAAACAGAACAATCTGAACGCCATAGTGATTTCTATAGCAAAGAAAGAAAAAAAGCATGGAATCAAAAACAAAAAGAAGACAACATTTTACATTAACAACACAAACAACAAGGACCTCAATCATTCAAAAAACTCTTTCAACATTTCACAAGTTATGTTGATATGTTAAATCCTCTGATTGCAACTTCTGGATGACAGTAAATGGGTGAGAAAGCAGGCTTTCTAAGCATGTCATTTGAACTTACTGGCTTTCAGTTAGTGAGACATTTTCATTATCCAGATCTTCAAAAAAGATTATTAGTTCAAGTAAATTCTTGACTATCAACTAAGTGCTTCCCCAGCATGTTGCTTGATCCAAAATGGCTTTTTTTCCAACATGTCTTTGTAGACAAGATCTATTTTAGAGGCCCCTGCCTCAACTTTCTAATCAGAGCAGCAACATGACAAACTATCATTCAATCTCATATTGCTAGTTACATTGTATGCACAGCCAATGTATATGTTGAATTGGAAATAGCTTAAATGCTTCTTCAACAATATCATCCAAAATTTCACTGCTCTCTCCTGTCGGTGGATCACTCGTGAAACAATTTCCAGTCATCTTATATTTTCTCTTTCCAGAAAAACTTCCAAGTTTTCTAGCCATTCCTCTAGCTAAGCCTAAAGGGGCTTATAGTGAAAAAAAGGTACTGGTACAATATTTTTCATCACTATTTCAATGAGGTGATTTCGTAAGTTCCTCATTTGCCCATGGCCAACCCTTTTCAACCCTGATGTTATTATTATGATAAGCTGTCAAGTAGTAAAGAATTGTGATACCATATATGCCAGCATGTAAGTCAACATTCACCAGATAAGTTGACTATCCAACATAAGACAGCATTGTTCCCGTCAGAATGTCAAGTTCATAGGGTTTAAATTGACTAATATCATCAAATAGGGATGATACTTGATGCTTAAAAAGTCAACTTATGCCAGCATATACTAGTATATCTTTATTACCAAATAAGTGTATAAAATGTTTCTATGTGCATTTCACAATATTTTAAGCTAAGCAATGAATAATTATACCTAGATCATAGACAACAAAAAAGATGTTTTATTATATAGCCTCTTTTTTTAAAATTTGTATAGTATACATAAAATCCTGTGGTCATTCTTTCACAAGCTTTACATCATAGTATGTAAATATATATATATATGTATATATATATATATATATATATTTTTTTTTGTGTGTGTGTCATCCACAGACAGCTGTTACGATGTATTACATCTTTTTCAGTGTGGCTATAGACTTTCCATAATCCCATCGCTAGGTAGGATTGATACCTTCACTTAGGACCCAGAGGCCAATATCCTACCTCTAGGCTACGGAACTGGACAGTCAGTAAGACTGAATTTAAGCTATATGTTTATTCATGCAGAAACTCCCCATCCACCAGAGTATATCTATACACATACCCCCAAAATTTGGTATTCAATAACTACTCTACTGATCTGAAACAAATTTGGCATGGATACCATGGGGGGGCTCAAATACTTACTTTTTAGGGCTGATCTATGTAGTTATCTCCCTGCATCATAGCTATATGTTCATTCCACACAGTATCTTCAAAAGTTCATCTTAAATTTCAATTAAATTTCGTGGAAAGATGCGCCATGGGCTAGTGAGGAGGTAATTCAATTTTGGGACTAATCTATGTACAGTTATTTCCTTTGCATCATAGCTACATGTCTACACTACACAATATCTCCAAAACTTCACAATGAATTTCAATGAAATTTTAAAAAGGGGTTGGCCATGGGCAAATGAAGAACTGATCCTACTTTAGGTTGGATCTATGTAAAGTTACCTCCCCTGCAAGTTTAGGTTTTTGACAAAAAGAAACGTCAATTTCGCCAAATCAATTGACTGATATGTCACTAGAAAAATTGAAGTCGAGTTTTAAAATTGAAATCTCTTTTACTGAAAGCTTTGTTGTTTTCATTTATTTATGTGTGCATTTGCAATTTTGGAATGGTAAAATGTTTGTTAATCAAAAGTTCTATAGTACAAGATTTACAGGTGTTGGGGAACAAAAGGTTTGGTTGTGGTCAGCAAAAATTATTCAACCCCTCCCCCCAGAGCTCTCAACCCCTACGAATGGTACTTCCAAAAAATCTTAATTCTTTTTAGGCATGAACTATGCACACAGTCTTGTCAGCTGCTTCTGAAGGAAAGGCAATGTTATATACATTGCCGCCCTCTTAGAGTGACTGGCAAAACAACCTTTTCACCTGCTACATGTTGAGGTCTTTATGTGAGAATTTTTACTGGCTAATAATTGACAATCAGTTTCATATTACACATGCATTGAAAATCGAACAAGTACTTCAGAACCAATTCACTTGCTTCCCAAACTTTTTCTCAAGAACGAAAAATTTCTGAAAGAAACTAAATAAATATTTTTTCATAGTTTTTTTCCATAATTTTGTAAAAATCCAAATCCTGGCCAAAATATTACTTGTCTCATCACTAAATGAATTAAATTATTACTTATTTAATAGAAAATTTTTTTTTTCCATCATTTCGTCAAACAGTCAATTTCTCAAAAATTAAAGAAATTATCAATTATGATACAATATTGATTGGCAAACATATCTATAGGTAAATTTATAAAATGTGTGAGACATGCTTCTAACTCTTCTGCAAGTATACTACACTTCCTTTCCTATTTCTACTTTTATAAATAAACTTTTGTTTGAAACACTCACTTCAATAAGTTTAATTTCTTTTCTCAACATTTGTATATTAAAGTCTGGACTGTTGAAGTCACCTGATTTATCAGTATGGATTGATATATTAAACCAAATTTCAACTTCACTACATGTTTCAAATAAAAATACAGTATATTTCGGCAGATAAGATGACACTCGAAGCATCGAAAAAAAAAGTTTGGGGGTCATCATAATATCTAGCTGGCGCCTTATCTACTGAAATATACAGTATTTTTTTTATCATTCTTTTATCATTGTGAATAATGAAATTCAAACCAACTCTGCCTTGATACTAAGTCTGACAGATGTATGTTGACACTCCTTTATGCATTGTTAGGTAATGTGGGGGGAAAAGTAATTATAATTATGGTTCATCGTAGCAAGAAGATTTTGATAGAGGACAAAGGTGACAACTGCATGTATTTGAGTATACTCCCAAGGTTGACATCATGAGAAAAGTTGAGGAAGGGCATCGCGAGTCAACATGACATTCCTTAGTTCAGAAGCAAGAGTTCCATATGGCATGTTAAAATTTAGACACAAATATTAAATAGAGATTGAAATGAAGATAAATGCAAATGTTTAGACAAACAAATAAAGATTTACGTTTAATGATTTGACAAAATAAAACGTATATAAGCATTAAATTCAAAGCCGAAAAAGAAACATATAAGGACTTAAAAGATTGTAATAGAGCAGGCCTGTTCAGAATAGATTACTACATAGCTATTTTTAGGAGGGAGAATAGTTAATTCTTTGATCTACAAGAGAGAAGTCCAACTAGCAGTAATAGGAAAGAAGATAGAAGGATAGGTGCCTGACTAAAGAGGAAGGAACTGTGTTAATCTAGTTGTTGTGACTACAATATACAGAGGTACTGAAAGAAGTTGTTTCCCGTAAGTGCTGGATGCTTCGAAGACTAGAGTAATCATTGGAAACAAGATATTCAGTGTGACACCTTACGGCCAAGATTGTGTGGCAATACATGACAAACTCAAGGGCCATTATCAACGCAGAAAACATACAACTCAAATACTATTTAAATCACAAGAAATACAAGGAGGTTTAACTAACGTGCACTTCCTGAATTAAGGAGAATTAAAGGACAGAAGATATCTGTGAATGTTCAAGTAGAAAACACATTGCTAGGTTATTCCTGTGGAATGAAGTGCATATGTGTTAGGCTAGAGAAAGAGAGGTCACACATGATTTGGCAGCTGAACATGTGGGAGTGATATCAATACCAGTGAAATATAGGCGCCAAGGTTTCAAACTTTGATTGATCGCATTAAAACCGTAAACTTTGAGCTGTCCAGGAGGCCTAGTGAAATAACCAATCCTAGGGAAAGGAAAGGGAAAAGAGAGAGAAAGAAACTGACTGAAAGCCAGGACTAAATGAGCAATGGTAAACATGATTTTAGGGTTTTTGTAAGTAGTAACTAAAGGAAGTGACATATTGCAAATGTGGCTAGATTTAAGGTTTTGTACCTAAAGCACATATTTATTTATTTTCATATCTAATTTTAATTAAAAATAAACGAGTCGCAACACTCTCTTCCACCTTTTAGTTGGTGGGAAATCAAATCCCAACCCCAGAATACAATTGTTTGTTGTTTCATTATTTTTCTGTGTATAGATTTCTTTTGTGGCCACTGTATGTATATTTTGTACAAATCAAAGGCACAATTATATTGGTAACATATGGGCATCCAATCATAGTGCGGTCCACAAGGGTTTTAAAGGGGATGTTCTATTTACAATGTAACTGTAACACCAAATTCCTTACTATTCATACCTTCTTAATCTACATGTTAATATGTAAATTAGGGGTCTAAAGTGAAGGGAACCCTCCCCTTTCAAGGAACAAAAGTGAGCAGAGACTTTTCCTAAAGAGGAAACTTTTTTTATCAACCTTAGACAGACTTTTTTCACCTTTAAGGAGTAAAAAGTGTAGGAAAACTTTTCTCTCTTAAAAAGATCAAAATTGAAAAAGAGATATTTTCCTTTCTTTTAGGAATCAGTTATATTTGGAGCCTTGAAGTGTAAAAAATAAAGGGAAACTTTCTCCCATCCTTTAAGAGGTCAGAAGTAAAGGGTAACATTTCTCCCATGAAGTGAAGGCAAAGGTGTAACTGAGAGGAGAGGTGTGGGGTCTATTTTAAAACGTCCCAAAGCCTTATGTAAGGGCACCCCATATGCCTTATAAATAGTAGTTCACCTGTAGCAATTCTACTGATATTATACAATAAATACTCTAAATGTTGGGGGGGGGGTCCCTAAAGGAAATGAAGCCTCCCAGGACCCAAAAACTCTTGTTACCCCCTCTCAGTAGAGGAAAACTATTTTATTTTCTTTTGGAAGATTAGCCCTTTTTTTACTCCTTGAATATTTCACCCAGTATAGACAAGTATTCAGCTAGTCTTCATAGGTGCAAAGATCATGATGGTATAAAAATCATAGGTAAACTAAATCATCAAATTAATTAAAAGGGTTGGTGGGAAAATATTCTTTTCCTGAAATTCGGATGATAGTTCTTTGCATTTTTGAATTTTCAAATTTGAAAGACCCAACAGTTCAACCGGCTGGATCTCAAATACTGTAACTTTTGTTCTGTCTCTTTTATTCTGGGATTCCACTCAAGGTTCATACATTCATATTATAAATACAATCATACAACAAAAACATTTTTTTTAAATTGCACATGAACAATTTTTTTTTTTTCCATTGAAGTTCATTATCAAATGAATTTTGCCCGTCGCTAGGTTGCAGCAAGTCGAGTGGCTATCCTTCAATCCCGGCTGCGCGAGTAGAAGTTCTTAGTGTTGCTAAAAATGCTAAAAAAAACACTTTTTTGAAAAAGCCCAAACACACCTAAGAATGGTCAAAAACACAGCCAAAGTGGCTATAATTTTTAAGCCTGCCCACGCTAATCAAGTGCTTTTTCAGATCGACAAAAGAAGAAACGCGCTAAATTTAGCACGAAAAGCGCTAAGTTGGTATCAATACAAGTGCTTTATGATAATTAAGATAAAATTCATCAACACTCATTTTCCGATGCAGAACTAACTGATCTAATTGAAAATGACTTACTTTCTTGGACACTGTTTTTGTTTCTGAGAAAGATTAACCTTTATTCAACGGGATGCGGGTGCATTGGCTCGATTTGGGTGATCGATTTACAATATATGCATTATGAACACTGACTTTGTAACCCTCTTTGCTATGTTCTGTTTTCCGTACAAATATCATCTTAACTGGACCCTGACTTTGTGAACGTTACTTTTTTCAAAAGCAAACAGTTTTAATCCGGGCACAATTTTACGGCTAGAGCTCCGTTCGTCACTCTAGGAAGTGCACATTAATCATGCAATTGAAATACGCGATTTCCGAGGGTCGATTTTAGAAATGTGTATTTTAGTTGTTGCGTGACTAAATTACTGTAGCGAAATTACCATTGCCTCAGCTTCCATTTTTTCCGAAATTGTATAATCATTACCCTATAACCAACCCTAACAAACAAACAACTAACCGTAAGTTCGGGCACAAGTGTCTCCAGGAAATAGGGCAGCCATGTTTGCGGTAGTCTGGAAGTCAGGGTCCAGTTCAGATGATACTTGTATTGAAAACTGAACATCGGGTGTCACAAACAGGGCTACAATTCAGTGTCTGGTTTTAGACCATGTGCAATATGAAAATCGGTCATCCATTATATGCCCACTTCATTCGCTTCCCGTAAAAAAATAATCTTCTTCAATTATGAAAGAAGTCTATAAGAAAGTAAGGTCATATTCAGTTACATCATTTTATTCTGCATCGAGAAAACATGTTTTTATAACGATATCGTCAATTACGATTTAACGAATCTTGATCGTTTCACGTGTTTACGTACTAAATAAAAGGCAGCGAGTGAGCGATTTTATTCGTGCCTTTTTCTTTCTCAAACATCAAATCGAGTACACTTTACACAGTATAATGATAACATAAGTAATGATTAACACAAAAATACTTTTAATAAGTCTTCAGACGACTCAAGATACCCTTGTCTAAACTTTTTTAAATAAACTTTATTACCACGTCCTTGTCCACGTGCGGTAATAATAAGTCTGCGCAATATCTGAAGAGGAAACTTACAAGTACATCACGACCTTAAATCAAAATAACATCAGTTCAACAATCAAGTAGATAATTTTTTTCTCGATTACCTAATCTAATATTGTTCACATGAAAACAAGAGGTTGTTATACATTAAAATCAAAGATGTGTTTCGGAAAATAGGAATATCAACTTACAAGGTTGCTTGAGTCTTGAAATGTGCGCTAAAATATTTTGATGAATTTGGATTGGATGATTCATAAGAATTGAAAGTAAATAAATTTCCGTGTTTTTTTTGGCTAGAAGTACTCCAGATATTGGCTAAATCTGGCTAGATTTCCCACGATTCTGGCTAACTTTATGGCTAAATTTGTTTTATACTCGTTTAAAACCCTACTATCAAATAAAATAGCCAAGATGCCCGAACAAATAATTTATAAAAGATGTATATTAACTTTTATCAAACTTCATTTAAACATATGTGTAGTGGGTTTTCCGATTTGCTAAACAAATTTAGTATCTGACTCCAAAATTATGAAAATTATGAAAAAATGTTATTGCTTTGACCGAGTCGAAAATGGCTAAAATTTCCCATTTTCAACTACTTTATGGCTAAAAATATTCAATATATATATATTTTTTGAGTTAGCTACAAAGTAATTATTTTTTTAAACGACCAGATTTCTGGCTACCTGATTTTTTCGGCTAAATAGGGCGGGAATCGGCTAGATCTCCCAGAAAAATGGCTAGTTTGGCATCCTTGATTGAAGGTCATCTCAACATAATTTTTTCATCCCTTTTCTCTTTTTCGTTTTCATTTGACCTTGAATTTCCAAAATAACTATCACCCATACACAAACATTTTTATGAATACAACACATTCTGGGGTTAGTTATTTCCATGGCCTTGCAAAACTATAAATTTAAATAATTTGTACATAGTAATTCAATTTCCAAATATTTATTGCTAAATGTAAACTTCCCCTTCACCGGGAAAATCATCAGAATTTTTTTTTTTCTAAGTAGCAGGTACTTGGAGATGTGTAATACTTGTGTTATACATAAATATATTAATGTCATACTCAATAATTATGTAAAACTTCAGCTTCACTACAGTCTACCAGACGGTCTATCTATAAAAAAAAGAAAAAAAATGATAATAGTAATTAGAGGCAGAAGTCCCATGTATTTTTAGTGTGATTTAAGATTACTACAATATTTCAAAACGAAAAAAAAATGAAAAAATTATATTTGTAAATTAACCGCCCAAACTAGCGACTTACTTCCACTTTCTTTATAAATCTTGCTGTACGGCTTACCACGTTTGCCAATTTAGATGTTTTTCATCTAAATGTAGATGATTTGGTTGCATCTAGATATCAGAAGTTGCTACTTATATGATTTTTATAAGATTAAGATTCCTATTTAATTCATAGTGATTAGATAACCTTCATAAATTAGCTATATTTTAATGAAGTTGGTGTTTAAGATAATAGTCACTCTTTATCTATCAATAATATATAAAATATAACCTAGATTTTAGTATATCTATAATTTGGAAAATCTAGATATTTCTATGTGTTTTTAGATGTTTGTTTACTCAACTATAGATGTAAATAAGAAAAAGAAGTTGGCAACACTGCAGCAGACGACAACAGAGGCCACGTCTATTACAACGCTTTCCATTCGAGGTGGGAAAATAGGATAGAGCCTGTATCAGTAATATTTCTTCAAAGAATAAAAAAGGAACTGGTGTTATTTACTTTCAATGGTGTGTGTATATTTGAAGTGTATATATTAGTTTTAACGACTGTATAGTTCACTACGATGAAACGAAGAATTGTGTTTATATCTAATATACACACTTCTTTCATAGAACTGACGTGCAGTTCACAACTTATTACCTCAAGCGTCACTCAGTTCAGCTGTGTTGCCAACTCAAATTAGATTTTTTTTCGACTAAATCTGCTTTAAAAATTGGCTAAAACCGGCTAAATCTCTTCCACTTTCGGCTAACTTTATGGCTAAAATATTTTAAAGCTCATTTAAAAAAATAAAATGACTATTTAACTAAGACTCCAGTGTAAATAATCTATAAAAAAAAATTGTACATGTACTTTCATTGAGCAGATTTGCTGAAAAAAATATGGTATCTGACTCCAAAAATATTTTCAAGGCGATAGTTCCTATTAAAATTCAGTTTATCAATCTCAAATTAGAAATAATGAAAATAATGAAAAAATATTTTCCCCATGTAGTCTGATTTGCATTGACTGGCCTCGATAAAATGGCCGAAATCGGCTAAATTTTTCTCATTTCAGCTATATCTATAGCTAAAAATATTGAATATATTTGTCCTGAGTTTGCTATAGAAAAAAATAAAATTGGCTAATTATTTTTTTCAACATGGTCAGATTTTCACAATTTCTTATCGGCTAAATAGGGATAAGATCAACTAGATATAGCCGAAATATGGTCGATTTAGCATCCCTGTTACTGCTATAGGTGGGGGTAAAAGATAGCGCCAGTCTCAGTAAGATTGTTATCAAAGAATAAAAAAGAACTATTGTCAGCTACTTTTGATGGTCCTTGTTAGTTATTACAATGCTAAAACGATGAAGGAAAAAATAATTGTAGTAAGCAACCTTTTTCCGAAGATTTCACCTAGATATGAAGAAGAGTAGACGTGCTGCTGAACCACTGCATACTAAAAGGGTCACTCAGCTGGTTTACAAAATATTTCCAGATAGATTCCCCCAATGTAGCATTTGATACAACTCCCTTGCTGATAGCATTGAAAGTAGTTGTCCCAGTGGAATAGGGCTAAATAGGGAATTAATCAGAGACTAAACACATTTGGTACCGTTGGAAAGCTAAAACATAAGATGACGTGACAAAATAGATTAGTTTATAAAGTATGTGGTGGTGATGATGATGATGATAAACAACAGTCTTTCTTTCAAAGAAGTGTTCATCATGAAAATCAATCACCAACTATAGAGCAAATTCAATTACTTCACGTGAAAAGAGTTAATCTCTCTCAGGAACGGAGAAGGTCTCCAAGAAAGTAAGGTCAATTATGATTTAATGAGTCTTCACCAAAACTACTCTGAATATTTCTTTGAACTATTTAAGATAATACAGAACGATATGTGAAAAGGAAACTCACAAGAGCATCACGATCTCAATTCAAAATGACATCTGTTAAACAATCAAAAAAATAACTTGTTTTTTGTTTACCTGATCTAATATTATTTATATAAAAACAAGAGGTTAGTCAACATTAAAATCACAGATATTAAAAGATAAGAAAAGTACTAAGTGACTCACAACAACTGAAACTTGATAAATTGAAAGTAGTGCAGCCAATACGAATTTGAAACTTTTCCATATACAGCTTCAAAAAGTTGGCTACATCTTCCCCCACTTTTGGCTAGCATTAAGGCTAAATATACTCAATGAAATTCCAATTATCAAATAATATTACTATATACTCCAGAGTTCAGAACAATTCATCATCAAATGTTGTACATATACTTTTATTAAACTTTATCTAGACACATTTATAATGGATTTGCTAAAAAAAAATGTTAGTATCCGAATCTAAAAATATTCTCAAAGCAAAAGTTTCAGTTAAAATTTGGTTTGTCCATCTTGAGTAAAAAAAAATGAAAATTACCAGAAAATATTTTTCCTATGTGGCTAAATTTGCTTTGACTGACCTTCGAAAATGACAAGAATCGACTGAAACTATCCATTTCCAGCTAACTTTATAGCTGAAAAATGATAAATATATGTTTTGAGTTAGCTATAAAGTAAAATTAAAACAACTAGATATATTTTTTAATGGCCAGACTTTCGGCTATATACTATCATCAATCTTTATTAGCTAAATAGGGGTAAAAAAGGCTCGATCTAGCCAAAAAATAGTTGATTCCCCACTTTTTAAAAATTTCTCTTTTCATTTGGCCGTGAATTTCCAAAATAACTTTAGGGAACAAAATTTTTTTACAGCTATACAAAAATAGCTAATTACACACACACACACCACCACCTCCACCACCATCACTACCACCACACTCATCATCATTATCATCATCAGCGGATTTAGAGATATCACGAGGACGATAAGTAAGTGGTTAGTTGTTCATCGTAATTGCATAGTAAATTGACCCCTCCGCCATTAAAACAAAAGATTTATTTTATTTTGTATATACTTGATTAAACTTGTCAGATTTGTGGTGGATTGGTGTGAAATATCAGTATCTGACTCCCAAAACACACATACTTACATACATGCGCACACAGAATAGAAAAAAAAATAGTAGCAAATACTTAGAGAAGTGTTATACTAGTGCTGTACTAATGTAATTGAGATTTCTGTGACAAAACTTTTTTCTTCTCCGTGCATGGCCAGAGAGAGTGTGGGTAAGAGATAATAATCGTAGTTATACAGGGATTGACAGGAGAAGCAGTTGCCAGGACAGAAAGATTTTCATATGTTTTGTCAACAAAAAAAACATTTATGCAACAGATTACTGATTACACCAAGCTATGTTTTTAAATTTTAATGAAAGATACATCAAGTGTCCACATTTCTTAGCCCATTGCTCACCTATTTACAAAATTTAATTGGAATTCATCTAGAGATTTAGAGATATCATGCTGACCATAAGTAAGGGGCAAGTTGTTCATTGTAATTGAATTGTAAATTAACCCTCTGTCACTAAAACAATGTAACTGGTGAAAATCAATCGGATTTATTTTATTCTATATATACTTGATTAAACTTACCAGATTTATAGTGGATTGGCATGAAAAATTTAGTATCTAACCCCCCCCCCCATATTCTCATAGCAAAAGTTTTGATTAAAATTTGGTTTATCGATCTCATGTAAAAAAAATCATGGAAAATATTCTTTCTTTGTAATTTGATACGCTTTAATTATTTTCAGAATAATGGCTAAATTTGGCTAAACTTTTATCCAGTTGAGAAAAAAGGATGGAGCCAGTCTCAGTAAGGTTATTTTCAGAGAATAAAAAAGAACTGTTGTTAGTGACTTTCAATGGTACTTGTTACTATTTACTGTGCCAAAAGAAAAAGAAAAAGAAGAAGAAGGAGGAGGAGGAGGAGGAGAGTGGTGGTGGTGGTGGTGTCGGTGATGATGACGATGAACAACAGTCTTTCTTTCAAAGAAAGTGTTTACAATAATTCTACTTTACTGTTTACTACAATTCTTCGTTTCAGTGAAGTAAATTGTACAGTGTTTGTAAGTAATGTATTTACTTCATATCTACATAGACTCACTGAAGTAAATTGTACAGTGTTTGTAAGTAATGTATTTACTTCATATCTACATAGACTCACTGAAGTAAATTGTACAGTGTTTGTAAGTAATGTATTTACTTCATATCTACATAGACTCACTGAAGTAAATTGTACAGTGTTTGTAAGTAATGTATTTACTTCATATCTACATAGACTCACTGAAGTAAATTGTACAGTGTTTGTAAGTAATGTATTTACTTCATATCTACATAGACTCACTGAAGTAAATTGTACAGTGTTTGTAAGTAATGTATTTACTTCATATCTACATAGATTCACTGAAGTAAATTGTACAGTGTTTGTAAGTAATGTATTTACTTCATATCTACATAGACTCAAGTAGACGTACAATTGAACAACTGCATACTCTAAGCGTTGCTCTGCTAGTTTACGAAATGTTTTCTGGCATATCACCCTTTAGTAGCATTTGATACTATTCCTTCGCTGACTGCATTGAATGTAGTATTCTGAGCAAAATAAGGTTGAACCGAGAAATAATTTGAGACTTAACATATTTGGTACCATTGAAAAACAATGTAGACAATGCAAATCCTCCCTCCCAGACTTTTTGGGGCGGAGGGTGGTTATAAACGTTTGCATACGACAGGGTTCAAGAATGAAATTCTCTGTTTTTGGTGGTCACTGCAACCAAAGTCACTTGACCTTATCTCATCATCATATCATTCTTTTAACGTCCGTCATTGGACATAGACCTTCCCCAAGATTCGCCACAATTCTCTATCATGGGTGTCGCGGAGCCAGTATTTTCTGAATCTGTCCAGTTCATCTCTCCATCTTGTGTTCTGTCGGCCTCGGTTTCTTATGTGATCTCTGGGGATCCATGTTGTGAGACGTGAGGTCCATCGATTGTCTTTCATCCTTGCAATATGGCCTGCCCATTGCCATTTGAGTTTTTAATAGTTTCTATGATGTCACAGACACCTGTTTTCTTCCTTATATACTGTGCTGTTTTGTGGTCTCTCCATGTAAACAAAGCTAACATGCTTGAATTTGATTCAAGTACTCCACAGGACAGTATCTTCCTTTGATAATTGAATGGCAAAGCACAAAGCTTTTGCTGATGTCAGCATTTTTTGCGAAATTCTTTAGATAACTGTTGATTTACCTATGCTTTCCAGCTGTATTTTCGGATCTAACTTCCGGCTTCTTTGAACAGTAAAGCATTTTTGGACCATAAGGGATACAGTTTATACTCGGTTAATCCCTATTTCAACCACATTTGTAGTTTAAAAGAATTATAAAAGAAAATTGTGCCTTTTGTGGTTTTTGAGTGAAACTAAAGATAGTTTATGAAATGCAAGACCCTTTGAAAAGGTACAAAAATGCATCTTAGGAATCCAAAGAAGCTCAAGGTAGTCTTTCAATTCAAGATATTTCCAAATATTTGAATATTATATATGTTTCAGCCGAACTCAGAACCATCAGCATCGCAATTTATAAAGCCATCTTCAATAACTTCTACAGCTGCGTTTGTACATAATTCAACACAAAAATCATTACAAACGGCCACCCACTTGATTCCATTTTTTTTTCTGCATGAGCAGGTTGTTGCTTTGTATGGGTCTTTCGAAGACATGCTACAACGACATCTTATGGCTTTTAGCAACCACTCGAATGCAGGCTCAGCATTTATATGTATTGGAATCATCCTGGCATTTTTGTCTTTCTTTCTCCATCCCTGACATCCAAATAGTCAGTTCAAATTTTGCCGATTGATCAAGGACAAATCACGACGTAAAATGATTGCAGGATTCAAGTCAATTATTGGGGTGGAAATCGATTACAGACTTGCCTAAATATATCACGACATATATATTAGTCATGAACCCTGACCATCTTGGGTGATTGCTCTTGCTGAAAAATAATGACGTATAGGGAAAAAACAAAAATACGTCGGTAAATTATTCAAACAAAAATATAAATTTGTACTGTTTTAGAGTAAGTGCAGTGTCATTTCATTTATATATTGATAACAATTATGTTTTTGAACATGAACCTCATCGAAAATCTGTGAATACATATGTAAAAAATCCTGAAATTACCAATAAAAATATCATCCTCAAGATAGTGTACCATGACCTTTATATTTTATTTGGTCGGTATGTTCTCGTATTTCCTCTTCTCTGTCAGGCAGACATTGAATTTAGAGAATCATCTTAGCTATATTCAAATTAGAATTACCTACCCTTGTATTCGTTGACCTTTTCCAGTTTTACTTCCATTTTACTTTCAATTGAAAAGAATTTTTTATGTATATTCCAAGTAATGCTTATTTTGGGGGGAAAGTCAGTCTTAAAATAAAAACAAGTCGTTGTTATCATTATGGCAAAGGCCTTTCACTATAAGGTTATTGTGCTCGTGCTTGGTCATCCCTGTCTTTTTCGCCGCGATAAACAAAAATACAAAGCCAGAAGTACTCTCTGATATCAGAGACCAGGGAAATTTTCCCGATTCATAATACAGGAACGTAATAAATGTCTTTGGTTAGAGTACTTCTGTGCTTTATTTTGATACCACAGAAAGTTTATAATCAGAACACATGGAAACTTTCAATATTTTACAGTGTGAGTTCGCTTGAATTTTATTCGAAATTGAAGATTATTTTCTCTACTAACTCAAGTTGGTTTACTGGCAATATTTAATAGGGCAGCCCACCAATACGCCAGACATTTTTTTTAAAAACTTTGTTCTGCACGCAGAGAAAAAGTCAGAGCGTGTTCTGATCACTATGTTAATATGTTAATACACATAGAATTGAAAATTCGCGGTAAAATAAATCTCTTGATCCTATCAGTAGAAAAAGAGAAACAGGGTTCAGTGTGCGAGCCTTACTGCCAAGTGAGTTAACTTGGGGGCTATTCTCTGACGCTGATAGACTCTCAACGAACAGACCATGAAAGACAAAGAACATGGAGTTTTATCCATGCTTGTTTCCTGATGTAAGGATGTTTAGGAAAGATCCTCGTGACTATCGGATAGTATAAAAGCTTTGCCATTTCATTCACAAGAGTGAGAGGTGATACGCGTTTGTAGCACGGGGTGAAAACGTGGTGGCGTAGATGCAAGGCTGTGCGTATGTGTGAGGCTTGGTTTAGTGAAATGGGCAAAGTTAGTACAGACATAGGTCACGGAGGAAGAATAGTTAAGATCAGATCGGCCATTGGGTCGGCGAAATGATAAGGATCTTAGGAAGAAGGAAAGAGAAAGAAAGTGACCAGCCGCAAAGGCCGGGGCTAGAAGCACAACCAGCTAGGGGTGCTGGAGCTGGTGAGGGGTCGTCATAGAAAGTGACGTTTTGGATATCTAGCTAAAAGATGAGTTTCATATTCAATTCCTAGCTAAAAGTATAGGGGGCATTACACTATAGAAAAAGAGAAAGAAAACAAAAGAGGATTGTAGTCTTACAAAACATTATAGCTATTTTCAATTGATCAAGAATTCTGCATGACTTCAAAAATTTTGGCAAACCAAATTTAAAAAAACACAGTTGTTGGAGATGAGAGAAAAATATGTTTACTTATATTTGATGAATACACTGATATCGCAAACAAGGAACAACTTTCCTTGTGTATTCGCTTAGTTACCCAGTCCGTTTGCGTCCAAGATTTTTATGAACTGACTGATGTAAATAGTAGCACAATAGTTTCTGCAATCAAAGATATAGTGATTCGAATGCAGTCATCTTTGTCCAACTGCAGGGGGCAAATATACGATGATGCCAGCAACGTGCTGGGAAAATCAGGCAACTATCCAGCCAAGGGTCTTGCTTGACCATTGTCATGGGCATTCCTCAAGTTTATCAGTGAAAGACATCACATCCCAATGTAAAATACTTGCTGATACAATAGGAATTGTAGGTGAAATATGTGTCTTTGTCAAGTTCTCTCCAAGATGAGAAAAAAATGCTTGGTTCCACCCAAGAAAACATTGAATAAGTTAATACTAAGGAATATGCACACAAGGTGTGCTCGCTTGACAAACTTTGTAAAACACGATGGACTGTTCACGCTTCGTGTTTTCAGGAAAAAACAAACTTATCAATAATAATCAACTGTTAGTTCTGAGGGAGATATGTCTCCGCAAGAAACTGGTAGTGGATGTTAGAACGAGAATCGTGGGTGCAATTTACAAATGTGGAAAGTCTCATTTCACTTTGGTTTTCCACTCAGATAGAGGTTATATTCTTCAACAGACAACTTCTCCCAAACTTTGCAAGGTGAAAAGATGGCATCTGTTGATAGACAGCAGCATGTTAACTTCTGTTCAGACATTTGAAGAGATCCGAGGAGATGCTTCTTCCAAATTGCTCTTTGAAACTGTAGTTGCGAAATCAAAACAACACCCTTTGGTGGAAGATGCCTCTTTGCCAACAAAGCAAAAAAGAGCGAATAATTCAATGACCTGAAGTATTGTGGCCTTATTTTTGTTTTCATGAAGGGGCTATTTATATTGAAAAAATTGCAGTCCAAAATTAAAGGGTATTATGAACATGATGCAATTCATTGTGTTTGAAATACCTCCACTTACTGATTTTAATAAATATCAAAACACAATTAGATAATGTTCCTTAAATACATTTTCCGGCAATTGAAAGAGGTCAATTTTGATAATGTCAACTGCCTTATGCCCCTTCACCTTTAAAGCCGCATTGAGGGCTCTGACACTGTTGTATTCTTCGACAGCAAAGAGTTGGAAACGTTTTGAAATAATGCAAAAATAGTGTTTCTGCAAAAATAGTGTTTCTGGTCCTTTTTCATCACAGATACCGGGGAGGGTTTGATTATCGAAAACGTTTTCTTATCTAATTCTCTTCATAAAAAATTGAAATCATCATAACATTACCCCTGCGGTGAAAAAAAAGAGTTTCCGATAGCAAGTTCCTGTGCTCCTGGCCATACCGTTTCATCTACAGACTCAAAAATTGGCATCACTACTCCACAAGACCCCTACTACACCGTCTATTTTTGGAAAAAAAAGAAGCTTTTTAGATCTTTTTGCAGCCTTACTTTGACAGGTTTATAAATCCCATTTAGACATACTTCTTACTCTATTTTAGATGTTTTCAAGTGGGAAATGCCAGTGATGTCATAAATGAAATTTATTTTGACCATATTTATTCTTCAATTTGATTTTTTACATGACTTCGAAATTTGTTGCTATGGTTGTTCAATTATAGACTGTGATGTTAGTAATGATTATTTTCATCTGATATGTAAGTTAAAGATGTTTTATTACAGCATACACATTATATAGACTAATTCCTTGCTCCACCCTAAAATTTAATAATATCTTCCTTATCCTGCTGCACACCTCTGCTCAATATTTAAAAAATTATAAGTGAATAAATCTTGAGAGAATCCTCAGTTACCATCGCAGGGTTTGGGGAAATTAACAGATATTTAAGCTACACATTTTTTTGCTTTAATATTTTATACATTTCTGTATTCACGCCTGTCTGTCAACATGATATCTCTGAAAGTTCTTGATGAATTTCAATGTAATTTTGTAAAAGAGTGTCACATTGTAAGGAAAAAGTAATTAAATGGTGGGTGATCTATGAATTTCTTTTTGATTAACAGATATTTTTGCATTTTTGCTCCTTAAATTTTTGTGTTCACTCCAGTCATGATATTTCCTAAAGTTCTCAATGCTTTTTTTGCCATAACCTTGCAGCCTCACAATAAAGATATAAGTTGTAAAATGCCCTCTCTGAAAAGATGCCCCTAACCCCCACCTGGATTTGCTTTCGGCACCCCTGCACAGGTTAATTTATTGAATTTTTGTGGTCATATTTTGGAGGGAATCTTCACTATCCTATTTAGAACAATTTCTGTTCAAGGTAAAAAAAAAAGAAAAAAGATAGAGCCAGTTTCAGTGAAATTTTTGGGAAGAATAAAAATGAACCATTGTTAGTTAGTTCAATGGTTCATGTTACTTATCATATAAAACTTTAAAATTATCGTAAGTAATAATAAATTAAGCTAAAATACTAAAATTCATTACCTGGACATCTCCCTCAGGCAAAGTCCAGGATCAACCTATATTTATAATTTTTTTTAATTTCCAAATAAATTTTATTGTATTTTGGATGATATTCTTTGTTTTATTTCTGTTACAATGATTATTTATTTTCATATCGGACATTTTAACAGGGATGTACTTGAAAAATCAATTGGAAAATAATTCTTTTATAACAGAATCAAATGCTGTGAAAAATTGAGTTAACAATGTAACAGGTTTTGACCAATGTCAGTCTATTAATGCAACTTCTTCAGCCATTAACCTGGATTTTCAAAATTAAAAAAAATGTTCTTCCCATTGAGGGTGGTGTGTGTGTAAATTTTCAAGTCCATACTATGGACAGTTAGGACTGGAAAGAGTAGAGAAAAAAGAAAAATAATTATAGTAAAGATTAGAAAAAGAAAGAAAAGTAATCAATTCTAATCAAAAGAATCTGTTAGCAACACCAGATAATTCAATCAAGTGTCCATATTTTTCCATTTTCCCTTTTCGTTATTTCTCTCTTTTCCCATTTCTTTCTTCCTTTTGTTGATTGATGATGCAGGAATACAATCTGTCACTTTTTCCTTCACTCCCTATCCATCATTTTAAACTTTACATTTTGGGGTCTTAACTTGGAGGCCTGAACATGTCATTGTTGTTAGCTTAAGAAAAATATAGTCAACTCAGCTGGAGTTTGATAATATTCGACTGTAATAGAATTTTTATTTTGGTAGCAAACAATATCTCCTTTATTTTTTATGAAAAAATAATGTTTGCCAATAGAGTCTGCAAATGTTCATAATACACGTTCAGAGTTTCCAGTTTTCTATGGGTGTGAAAATGTCTGTTTGTTTCTTAAAGGTAGTAAAGTCTTTTGAGGTAAATATGAGAGTATCTAGGTTAGTATGTATGTTAAGACAAAGTGAAGTTTTTGGTGTAGTCAAATGTAATTTAAGAAGTCAAAATCGAGTGTGGAAGTCGTAAGTATTTGTGCCGAGGAAAAGAACTCACAAATGTTATGTATATATTGTAAGGTGTAGAGTTACATATATGAGCTGATTTTGCTTGTCAAAAAACTTGTCCAAAAAATATTCACTGTATCCATTTAATTTATTGAATTTTTGTGGTCATATTTTGGAGGGAATCTCCACAATCCTATTTTTTACAATTTTTATTAAACTAAATTTGTGTGGCCCCTACATCTGCAACCAAAAATTAATGATACTATTGTTCTACATAGGAACATTGAGTTGGTGTTATGTAAAACAATTGTACTGCACCATCATTGTTTATTGACTATAAGGTTTCAACTTTTTCAACCCCTCAACTTCATTGAGAAATCCTGATCCTGAGGACGCCTGGCAGTTGAAGCGGACCAGAAAGTTCTGAGGAGGAAACATGGATGGCTAAAGCTTTCTAAAGGAAGATGTTCAATATTCATGAATGAATGTACAGGAAAAGAATTAACAAGAGGCTGGTTACTTAGTAACGAAGATATGTGTACTAAATATGCAGCAAAATTGTTAATATCAGAACAATTTATTACATTCTTAGTATTTTTGTCCTTTTTATGAAAAAAGAAATGATTTTTGAACTTATATGCCTACTTTTAGAATAATTGTTTTTTTGTTATAAAATATGGAAATGTTCATGATAGAAGGGGAAAAAGATGAGAAATTCAAAGATTAAATTGTAGTGCCCCCTAAATTTTTAGTAAGGAATTTAGTATGAAACTCTTCTTTTAGCTAGATATCCAAAATGTCACTTCCTCTGACGACCCTTATAAAACCCCTGGACGCACATGGTCCAATGCTCACTAGCTCCAGCAACCCTGGCTGGTTACACTTCTAGCCCCGGCCTCTGTGGCTGGCCATTCTCTCTCTTTCCTTCTCCTTGGTCCAATGCTCATTGGCGCCAGGACCCCTAGCTGGTCATGCCTCTGGCCCTGGCCCTCGTGTCCGGCTACTCTTCCACTCTCCGATCTGATCTTAACCACCATTCTCACTTCAGGAAACACGCATGGATAAAACTCCATGTTCTATGTCTTTCATATGCTGTTCATCGAGAGTCTAACAGCGTCTGAGAATAGCCCCTAAGTTTACTCACTTACGTGGCAGTAAAGCTCATACACTGAACCCGGTTTCCACGTATCTGGGAGCTATCCAACCATACGGAATCCACGTGTTCAGACAACTCCGCTACAAGTCCAATGCCAGCACTATTAAGACAAGAAAACTCCTACCTTTTGCCATCTCTTCTTCTACCTCTTCTCCTATCATTACTTCTCACGATCGATCGTATTAATGTTATCTTTACATGTACCTCATCTTTATTCTTGTATTAAATGTTTGTCTTTTCCCTGGCCAAAAACATGTGTATATCTTCATTTCATCAATACGCTTCCAACTTCATACTTGCCGCACATTCCCTTCTCTTCGTACAGCTTCCTTCCTTCCACATCTAACAGGCCGGCGCACTACACAGTCAACCCATGAGGATCCACCACAAAAAGACTCTACATCCTATAAAATCATTCTGCATGAAATGATGATCCCTTAAGTTAGCTGAAAAAAGAAGAGAAATTCTATATAAAACTAGAAATCATTCTGAGAGTGCTTATCTGTGCCAGTGTTGTCTACTAATCAAAAGCTAAATGAAATTATATTTTTAAAAAAAACGCCATTCTCAGACACAAACATTGAGTTACTTCCCTTGAAACAAATTTTGCTTTTTCATTAACTGATTGTTTTTAACTTTTTTTTGTGGAAGAATAAAAAAAAATCTTTCAATTGAAAATTTAATCATTTCTTCCATAGACCATGGCCCACCCTTTGGCAAAATCTAATCAAAATTCACGAAAAAGTATTATGTGTACACACAGATGGATGAGCACAATCGAATACATATATCTCTTTCAACTTTGTTGGCAGAGGAATCGAAAAAAAATGGTAGCAAAAAAAAAAAAAAAGGATTTAAACCAGGTTTACCATGTTCACAAAGTGGCATCCTTACCATTCGACAATCAGTCTACGCTGAAATTTGTGTCCAGCAGCATTCAGCATTTTTTTTTTTAAATTTAGACTTTTTTTAGTGATCACTGCCCAAGAAACGGTGAAAGAAGTAACTTGTTCATTATCATCCCTTTTTTGCAATTCTTAATTGATCACTTCCTGCTGCCAAAAGATGTTGCTCACGTGACTATTTCTATTGAATGACTATCCAAACCTGTTGAAAATCTTTTCATTTCTTTTTGTCTTTCAATGTTGATGATTTTATTCATAGCTTTTGTAACAAACATCAAAATCAGATCGTTGTTATTGTAGTAAGTCTGAACATGGACCCTGCAGTATCATTATGTAGTTGGACATTGCTTTATTCTTTGAGTTGAAGCATTCTAATGGTATAGTGCTAACAAAACTCTGGCTACAATGTGCTGTTTCTACTGTGTTATACTAACGTAAATAGATACCCACGAAAAGAAATCCAATCATTGTTCAGATTGAGTACCCATTACATGAAACTCTGACAAAACATGTTCTGACATCCAAAACTTTTTCAAGTCAACATTCGTTGTCTGAACACAAATCCCAATGAACAATAGAAATGAAATTAAATAGTTTTTAAAATAATTTTCAAACTTTATCTTTTAGACTACAAAAAGAACTACCATTTAATCTTTGTACACAATCTAATCAATATATGGGCAACTCAAGTTGATGCATTTCTGAGGATCAGAAAACCTCATCTTTTCTTTATAGTCTTTTATTCTTCAGATGTCTTTATGAGTAGATTGCTTATATTGCTCAATTATTGTAAGTGAGTTGTAGTACTTATCCTAGGGTGTTAAAATACCTATGTACATACACTCAAGTCAACTGATCATCATAGAAAAGCCAAGCAGCATCTAGAGATACATGCAGAAATAAAGTGGAGCTACGCTTTAGACATTTACCTTTAGTAGAGGCTAGTTTACCCTTAGAAGAGGCTGGTTTTCAAAGGTTTAAACAATACTCTGATGTACACCTGTGTCAGCATTTCTTGTAGAGCAGCAAATATACAGATAGCTGAGGCATTTCTACAGAATTTTATTATTGAAAAAAATATTCATTATTTGGAACAAAAAAATCTCATGAAATGAAAAACCTGAAGCTTTAATCTTCAGAAAAAACATTTAACGCTTGGTTGGAGTTCATTACTTATTCAATTAGGGACACTAATCTTTGTGAGAAGTGTCCAATAGTGCCTGTTAGATGGAAATCAAACAAGAATGTATAGGTAATAAGCAATATTTTCACAGATTAGTATGTGTCATTTTCATTTTGTGGGGCAGTATCACTGGGGCAGCTAAGCCAAATAATTGTGCATTTTGAGATTAAAGCATATAATTAGGTACACTCGTAATCAAAAGCATTCCAAAAAATCTTGAATATTGAGCTAATTTGAATTTTCATTATGCCACCCATGACCGCCATTTAAGAAATCATTTGAAATATACTGTCATAGTGACATTGAAAATTCAAGAGAGCTCTGTATCCAACTTTTTTTGAATGCCCTTGGCTCAAAGTGTACCAGATGATATGCTTTTATCATAAACTTCACAATTGGTTCAATCTGATGTGGCTTCCATAACTCAACTTGGATAAGATATGGAAACCATGGCCCTAACAAAGAAAGGAGAATATAGCATGGCTACCATTGGAAAATTCTGTTTACCATTCTGTGTGTAGCACACCTGAAGAAGGCCATACAATGGATTGGCTGGAATGTTGTATGAACAATGAACAAGAAGGAGTTCAATTGTCCAAAAGCCTCTTTGAACGATAGATTTTACAGACTTTTTTTAGAAACTTGGACAGTGGAAAGATTATTAATTGATAGATTGTCTTCACCCAACCGTTCCAGACATAGTTGTATGTTAGAAAAAATAATACCATTACAAACTCATTCATTTGTATCCATATGAAAAAGTTTGATATTATCAACTGAATAAGAAATACAGTTTGCGCACCCAAATATTGCAAACATCAATCTCACTACAGAAGTAATCCTTAATAGTATAGAGACAATTTTGATACCCTGCATCCCCATCCACAATATTAGTTGTACTGAAGAATAAATAGAAAGTGCAAGTTGATCAGCAACCTAGTCCAATCTGTAAACACAGGAGAAACTTTGAAAAACGATCTTCTCTTTAAAGTAATATTATTGATGCACCAAGTCACCTGGAAAATCCTCAGATGTGCATCCTTGTTGAGGTTTGTTTATATTTCACTGGATACCATATCTGGATCGTGAATTAACCACCTATATTTCATTTTTAACTCCAAGGTTTTGAAAACAATCTGATATAAAAGCCATCAAAAATTTCAGATCAACCTTGGATGATGTTATGCATGAATAGAGTCTTGATAAAGTTCTGGCCTGAAGTGTACACTTCAATCCCAAAAGTGCTAGTTATCAGTAGCATTGTTGATCTAAGACATTTTTGAGACGGATTGTGATGTGAAAAGTGTGGATAATACAAAACAAGGAATTCAAGACCACATGGGGAAGTGAAACAAACCAGTATTACATTTAGATAAAAACATAGGCAGCCAACAAAAATTGGAAGGGATAAGGGAAAGAATGAAGAAAATAGAAGCAAAGGTGGAGAGAAGGATAGACTTTTGAGATAATGGATCATCTTAGTTGTTAACACCCGTGGAATTTCCATGGATTCACCTCATCAAAAGGGTCAAAATTATTATGCATTATAGCATGCCAGTTCTTGAAAATGCAACTGTTAAGTATACCTGTATATCCAATAAATTAAATTTTTGGCTTACTAGATTAAAATTTGAAGACTTGCTAATTGATTGGATGAGCAATCAACAAGTGAATTATAAGTTATACATTCTACTGTTAGAAATTTATTGAATAGTTCTATGTTCATTTTAAATATCGAATACGTGAATGAAATTGTTGATATCGAAAAAAGTATCCAGAAATCCTTGATTATGACCCAAATAGATATTTTCCAAGTTTTGAAGAAGCTGATTCAGAATCAGGTTTTCTGGAAAAACAAGTGATCAATGAATGGTTGGTAAGATCTGCTCTTGTACTCAGTACATAAGCACTCATTGAGAATTATTTTAGCAACAGAAAATAAACAAAATTACAGTTTCTTTAAAATAACTGAATCATCTTTTGATAGAACCTCTTCTCAGGTGAAATACCTGAAAAAGAATTTACTACTCCATTTTGACGATACATCACCAGGAAAAGTCGAAAGATGATAGCAAGCTGGAGAGTGTGTCATCAAGATAGCATCAAATCCAATAAAATGAAAACAATGAATCATTAATTCATGAAATATTTTATTATAAAGTAAAATTAGATAATGAAAAAAAAAAAAAAAAAAAAAAATGAAAAACAGTGACTTCCATTTATGAATCAAAACTATGTAAAATTCTGGGTAACCTTGCTTATTTGGGGTACGAAAAATTATAAAAAATAACGACTTCAGTTCAACTAATACGACTGTAGTTATGATATATTGTTTAGTTTTACTGGCGAGTAGGGTTATGAGGTTTGTTTTTCAAGTTTTTTTATTACAAAGAACGATTACTTTTAAAGAGGCAAGGCAGAACTATCAAACAGTCATTACATAATGAAAAAAGAATTTTATTTTATTATTTATGAAAGGAAAATAAGAATGGAAAATGACTAGATCTGCCTCAAAGAAGGAGTGTACAAAAGAAAAAAAAAAACTATCTGAAGTCAAAGTAAAAACAATTCATTTTAGTTATGTAATGAAAGGTTCCTGAAAAGTTATTCAATACATGATAAAAAGATTTTTAAAGAATGGAAGTAGCTATATAGCTTAGTTAGCCATTTTATAGCTAAGATTTTCTCAAAATAAGCAAGAATCACCAAATTTTTTATAAATTAAATAAAAGCTCCATTTTTATCAGTATCACTCTGTATAATCTCATGCACAAAGAAGTAAATTATAACATCAAGGAAATCTCTTAAACCACATCAGTTCTATCAAATTCAGTTGATCAGTAAATTTGAAACAAGTTTTTAGATTTCAAATGCTTCATGTACTATCCTTTTGGTCTTATAGGCAAATGATAAAATCTCGAACTACCATAGCCATGAAAGATCATTTCTTATGAGTATGTGTTTATGTGTTAGCTTGTTCTTTGTGTCAGTGCTTTTGGCACAGACTTGGAAATGGCGTCAGTACTTCACTACATCCCATCTAAAAAATGTTTTTTTTCATTCAACCTTTGGGGGGGGCTTCATTTTGATGGGTTTATTTGTTTGCATGTTATAATGCACCCGGCCATATTGTTTTGTCGACAGATTTGAAAATTGGCATCAGTACTGTACTAAGCCCCTTCTAAAAAATCTTTTATAATCTTTGGGAAAAAAGCTTTTTCCATTGAAAAACGCCAGCGATGTCAAATACAATTTATATTAACCTTATTTATTCTTTCACATGACTTTAAATTTTGAAGCAACGGTTGTTCAATTATTTACTGTGATTACAAATTATTTTTGATTTCTAAACAAGAATCTGAAGAAAAAGTTTTTATTAAAGAAAAACTAAAAAGAGCAAACAAAATATGACTAGTAAAAAAAGCATGTTTTAATATTGTTAACTAAGGTTACACACACACACACATATATATATATATATATATATATATATATATATATATATATATATATATATATATATATATATGTGCACACACACATGCCATGCATAAAATGTAATTTTTTTATTATGACTATTTAGTAATGCACAATTATTCACCAAACAGATCTATTTTCAGTGGAATGTTTGAAAAATGTGTTATGTAGTTGAGGCAAATGAATTTCAATCTTATTGAATGAGTATATATATATATATATATATATATATATATATATATATTAGGGGCTTTTAATAGAGTCTTTAATAAATGTGTTTAAATTGAAAGAGAAAAAAAAAGTTATTTTTTATATATGCATAGATATAATTTTTCTGTTATTAGTTGGAGTATTCATTTTTTTAACCTATTGATAACAAGCACTAAAAGTTCAATGAGGCATCCACTACTAAGTTTGAACACCATTATTCCCCGATTACATGAATAAAGATAAAGATTTTCTCAAAGAACACCCTCCAATCAAATTTCAAGTAAATCTGAATTGTTCAGCTGAGAAAAATTGATTTTGAAACAAAGTTCGAACGCCATTATTGCCAGATAACATGACCTTGAGTGAAAGATTTTTCTGAGTCAGAAGCATCTTATCAAAGGACATCTTTCTACAAAGTTCCAAGTAAATCTATCTTGAAACAGCTGAGAAACAATATGGGACAGACCTACTGACCGAAAAACAGAATCTCACAGAGGTGAGGATGCCTCTGAAAAGTAGATCAAAGATACTGCAAACTGTTATGAGGAAGTTTAACTTTATCCAAGATAAGAACGGTGGATTAAAAATTCATTTTGTATTGTTTTAGCTATGTATTCAGTCATAATTTCCAACTGTTATACACATGCATTCTAATTTGGTGTTCTGACAGGAGAATTAGAGTCAATACCTTGGTTACAATGATCAATACCAATTTCTCGACACTGATGATTTGAAAGTCAACTCCCTCACTTTCAAATATATTGTCTCAGTGATACTGAACATTTTACAAGTATACTGACACATGGTAAAGAGGCTTGAAGGCTTCTACACCATGGTAGCTTTAGTTGGGCTTTGAAATAAATCAGCCATTTTACCAAGTGAAAGTTTAGTAAGATTTTTATACTCCTTTGAAAGAAATTGTGCTGATAATAGTGGACCCAGTATTTATTACAATAAAACTGATTTTTATCAGGAGATCCATTTTACTAACTTACCTAAAATTTCAAAACTAATCAAAATATTTATGTAAACAAGTAATGAAAGAACAGTGAGAATACTTATTCAATTAACCTAAAATCTTAGTACCATTAAGATGGACACAATGTATGTTTTTTTTCTTAGATGTAGTTTCTGTTCAGGTGTGTGGTGAATTGACCACAAAAACTGAAGTAGCATCTGTTGGGTTTAGTAGGCACTCATGCAATTATGGTGGTTATAAAAAGCAAGTGGAGATAAGATAACAGAAGAGAGGAAATTATGTCATATGGTGATTGATGCAGACTTCAAGTTTTGTGGGTGGTTCACAAGTGCAAAAAAACAAAAAAACAAAAAAAAAAAAACCCACAATCATAATCAGAGTGAGTTTTAATTCTTAATGATTTAAAAAGAATGAATGTCTAAAATTTACAAAAAAACTAGATTTGAATATTATGAAATTTTGTGTTTATCTTCAGTAATTATTTTTTTTGATAGCTACAGGTTTATAAGAGTGAATATTCTGCTTTTTGCTGATTTAGTTACTACGAAAAGAAAAATCAGACATTTATTTTCAGCTCCAGTTTTAAAAGACAATACTGATGTAACACCAGTCAAAGTTTTAAAAAAATATAGATTGCTTGTGTTAGAGCAAGAGAGGAATATTGGATAGGTCAGCTATACTGCAAAAACCCATGTACAGTTTTACAGACCCTCCAGGATTTTTATTCAATCAGAAAGAAGTTTTGTAAATTGAATTAAAGGAAAAAGAATTGGAAAAATTGTTTTAGATAATAATGACAACTGATACTTGAGGATTAAAACAATCTATTTCACACGAGTTTTGAGAGAAAAAAAGGGATAAAATTTCAGTTTTTGTGTCCATACCTACAAGTGATATTTTTCTTTGTGAAAAATCAATTTTTTAAAACAATATCCTTTTAATTATGCTGCAGCTTTGCTTTAAGAAATATTATAAGTACAGATTTTGTGTACGAATAAATATCTAAAAATATTCAGAGTAAAGAATTTACAGTAAAAATGAATGTTTTTTTTTTTTGTAAATCCAGTGCAGGATATCGGCCCAAGTTGTTATTCTGGTAGATCACAAAATGATATTCACAAACAACAAAAGACATTCAATTGACTAAAAAAATTATAACAATTAGGGAAAATGGTTTGTTATAAAAAGAATACTATCTTACAAATAATATTGGAAAAAGTTTTACCACTAATGTATAGGTTGCGACTTTGAATTAAAAACAAAAGTATCAAAAAAAAATCATCTTTTGATATAGAAAATTTATAATAGATGCTTTGTTTTTATAGTAAATTAATGTAGATTGACAGAATTCTATTATATCAGCAGATAAGTTGATGCAACAGAGTGAAACAGATTAATAAGATAATTGCAAAAAACTGTAATAAATAGGCTCTCTTTGATTAGACAGTGAAGAAGTTCTTCACTTTCGGAAGATATATCATTTGAACTTCCATATTATTTACATAAATTGAAAAATGGAGAGTTTTGTGAGAAAATTAATTCATACAAATTAAATATTAATCCTTCTTGCTGACAGTCTACAACATTTTCTTGATCATTTTCTGACTAGCAAATTTGTTCATAAAAATATCAGTCTATCAGGGGTAGACCAAGCAGTCAAGCAATGTGCCCAAGGACCCAAAGCACCAAGAGCCCCAAGTACCAAAGGATCAAGGGGCCGATGACCCTTTTTTGCCCAGTAGACCTGTGTCGCTGTCAGTATGTCCTCGCAGTCTATATGAAAATACATTCAAAACATATATTCAAGTGTGATAAACTTGAAATAAAGGATTAATGCGTAATTTTTTAAAAATTTGCATGAAATAATTCTATAATGAAGATGATTGATTAAAAAAGATAAAAGCAAATAAATTGATTAAAAACAAAATAAACGAAACTTTTGACCAAGAGCAAATAAAAAAAATTAAGAAAATTCTTCTTAAAATACTATTAGTCTATGACCCCTTAATGCTCCAAATGATAAGCTTGTAAATATCATTTGTAATATTCAACTTATTCTTAATATGTTGTTCTCTCTATCAACTATCAGACATTTTATGTAGAATTTATGTTATGCAAAAAGAGAATCATAAATATTCGAGCTGACATGTATGCACTGGTTATAACCCAATATAAGATCAGCTTTAAGTGTTGACATACAATGATGGTATTCAATCTAATACAAACCCTAACAACCTGGCTATCTGAGTATTCTTATCATAGATATATACTATCCACAGGATCAAATGGCATCAACAAAAAAAGCCTTTTAAGGTCAGATAGACATGAGCATAATTTTGAGAGCATATTATGTATGAATTAGTATTTTATTGATATTGGCAGTGACATTGTAACAGAAATATATGACAAAAAGTAAAATAAATAAAACGAGTTCGAATATCAATTCCAAATGCATTGCTTCAACCAAGAAGAACTTTCTTCATACGTGCAACAGCAACGTCTTCATCATCAGTATCTGCATCACTTGAGCCACAAACACATGGCTGAGCTGTTGTGCATCGAGGCGTACACAAATATTGCAACAGGGGTAATCGATATTTGCCACAAAAGTCAACAAAGTTCACATTCTCAAAGCGAGAGGAAAAATAGACCCCTACAAAAAAAAAAATGAAAAAAAAAAAACAAATAATGAAAGCACAAATTTTATAAAATAATCAAAATCAAAATCAAAATAATTATTAAACGTACTTCAAGAATTTTTAAAAGTAGCACAGTAAGAAATTCTCAACGTTGTAAGCCTAAATTATTTAAGGTATTTTTTTGAAAACGTTTCAAACTAAAATGTGGAAAGGCATCAATGATTATGTTATTCGTTCACAACTCATTATTTGATGAAGTTGTTTCAAGCATAGAGCTAATGTTCGACCCATCTGACAGCTTTGTGGACACTACTCTCAACCTGCTTTGCCTGTGTGTTATCTGATATTGGTGTTAGTTAAAGGTGTATTTATCAAATGGCATGGAGAGGTTGTTGCTCAAGTAATCTTGATTCATTCACAGTCATGGCATTTACTGTGTAGGCAGTTCCAAGTGTGACAGATACCATGATGGTGATACTTTTGATATTTGAAATCATGACCTCTTGTGTTATGTCTAAGGGTGTGAGCATGGATATTTAATGTTTACAGCTTGAACCGAAGTTTTTAGTGTTGGGAGTTATCTGTAAACTTTCACACAACATGATAAGTAAAAGATCAGTGCAAGTTGAAATATTTCCCACAAACATGTCATTTTAGTATTTCCCAGTACATTTATTTATTGTGCCATTGTTTTACTGTTAGCACATATGCTCGATTTTGTATATGAACAAAAAAGAGCATTAAGCAGTGTTGTGCTGACTTATTCAATGAGTCTGTGTTAAATTAGTCTTGCTATCACAATATATTATGACCAAAACAATTGCATACAAAAAAAATAAAAGAGGCAGATGACAATGTTAATTGAGTTCCCATTAAAAACAAATGATTTTCACATTAGGTATTTGTTAGACAAATCTTCACAGTTCTCAAAAATGACATTTGTAAAGGTTCAGACATCTAACTTTGAACAGTAACAAAATCTAGGATCACAGGATTCAAAATCTAGATTCACTATTATCAACTAAATATCAGTATGTAGATGAGAAACATCTGAATTCACAACCAACATATTTGAATCTTATCTATGTGTTGGATGTCAAAAAACAAAAAAATGAAAAATACTCTGCAGAAACAGTAATGTGACCAATGTCTCCAGGCAGCTTGCCATGTTGGGGATGATCAATCAAAAAATTAGAAAAAGGGATGATCAATGAATACATCACTTCTCTCTCTTGGGTAGTGATCATCTGCATTTTCAAAAAATAAGAGGATTTGAGGAAATTCTGATTTTCTATCAGAAGTATCAAAAGATTTACTCATGACCTGAATGGAATGTATGAATAATTGTTTCAGGTGTATCAGATGAGGGAACATATGAATGTTTAATGATCCAAAATGTGTTTTAATGATTTTTTTCTAAAATTTTTGTTTGAAATTTGCCCCATTTTGTATATTTTCAATGTTAATTTTCAGAAATCTTTGGTTAGGAAATTTCCCCCAAATTGAATGTGCCATATCTTGGCATCCGCACAAGCTATCAATATGGGGTAAGTAGTAAAATGAAGTAGGATATGAATCGAGCTCCATCTAAAAGTCACCTTAAAATGGTACTTGATACCCGATTCAACAAGTGGGACACATACATTAGGTATTGGATATGCAACTTACTGCAAAATATTCAATTCATGAACTTACACTTTTTGTTGATCTGGACCATAATAATAATAATAATAGTAGTATTCTGGGAAAAGGCCTTAGTGATAGCCTCTTGTACCAGGTTGTAACTGGATCTTGTTCAGCAAACAGATGATATTGCCTAGAGGTCTACATCCTTTTCACTCCCAGATTGTCCAGGCAGTTTTTGAATACTTTCAGGCTCAGTACCTCCACTATTACTTCTGGAAGATTGTTCCACCAATCAGTGACTCGGCACTTGAAAGAGATTCTTCTGATATCTTTCTTTCAGCTCTCTTTGGATACATTGAACTTGTGACCTCTAGATCTGTGATCTCACAAGTGACTAGATTGAAAAAGTTTTGTGTTGCACCTTTATCATAAAAAACATGGGATAACTCATACGATTTGTTTATATTGCCTCTGTATCTATGGTAGTAATGTTGGTAGTCTCAAAACCTGTAACCTCTCCTGATAGGACAATTTCACTAGTCCAATGATACGGGTACATAAAAAATATTCTCGGATTAAGTATATAATTAAACTGATTCAAGCATTTGTTAATAAAAACTTTCCCCTTTAAAATTCAGAGAGACTTACCTTTACATTTGGGATTCACACAACTCTTGGCTGATTCCAGGTATTTCTGAAGATTTTCTGGAATATCTTCTCGTCCATATTTCAATTTCTCAACTTTGATTGATCTCCCCGCAAGCTCAAGAAGTGAAGGAGGATCACAGACAAGATCCTTCACAAAACGTACAACTAAAGGATTGTTGCGTAGACTAAGTTCAACCAGATCGAGGGATACTATCTCCTGTGGTAATGTGGAGAGTTGATTGTTATGAAGGCTAAGTGAACGAAGTTTTCGTAAGTGAATTAGGGACCTAGGTAAAGTGTGGATGTTATTATCACAGAGAGCAAGAGTGTTTAATTTACTGAGACATCCAACTTCGGAAGGAATCTCGGTTAACAGGTTGCCTCCGAGGTACAAGACTTCCAGGCTGAAGAAGAAATAAAAAGTTGGTTATAATCTAAAGAGAAATAAATGAATAGATAAACGCAAGCAAAAAATATTGTAACATGATCTTCAATTTGTAAATACTAAGTCGCTCATAAAATAATGGCCAATTCTAGACACCCACTTATGGTCTTGTCCTACAGCATTATTATTGTACAGTGGTTTCAAAACTTCAAAGACTCAAGAACCTTTTCCATAAAGGAAATATTCTGGCAGAAATCTATTTTTAGTCTATAATCAGTGAACTAAAATAATAAAACAATTTTTGTACTTGAAAAATCATATTCATCAAAAATGGGTTATATCTATTTGAATTCTAATATATAGTACAGGTCTGTGTACAATAATCATGTTTTTCAATAGCTGTGGAATGGATGATGATGTTTTGCCATATCAGGTTCAGATGGATTACTACTACAGATCCCCAAGCATCATTTAATGGACCCCAGGACTTGTAGGTCATTTTGATCATAAAAATGTGCCCTTTTCACTAATTTCCACTGTTTCTTTTTAAAGTTATCTATAGAGGAGGAGGACCCTTGAACCTGAAGATAAAAGAATTATAAATAATCCTCTTTCACAAGTAATAATTCGGGCACAAAACATCTCAAACAGCTTCGATTATTAACCTAGAATTTAGCATTGAGTAAAGGAAGCACCTCCTGTTGTACAGAGCCCCGTTGTTTTGAAGCAGAGATTTGAGTCTTAAATATCGAGAGAGCTGAGGATGTCCATTTGCAATTGAAAATGAACTACTGATGATATTTTCTAATAAAATCCACTCCAAACTGTCACAGAAATTTCATAGATACCGGGTGTTGACATTGTGATAATATCAGACCATCTAATGCAAACTGGTAAAGTAAAAAAAACTCAATAAGTGGGTTCCACATAAACTCAACAAAAAACAGTCATAATTTTCCAAGCGACCTAATATATGCTAAATAAATCTACTATTAGCAATCATACAAGCATTTGCCTACTCATTGAAAGCACTTCTTCATTTGTCTTTATCTCAATCATGAACTATGTTTATTCTGTGTGTTCATATTCCAACAAAGTGCAGAAAATTCTCCCTTTTAACAAAGGACTGTTATGGCAATGAGTGAGATCCTTCTTTAACCCTTCTCGTGACAGCAAACTCAAACACATGGGGCAGACCCCTTTGCGACTATTAGAATCTCCCAGTTACACTGAATCACAGCCATTATTATTACTACCCCACAATAGAGGACTCCAATAACTACCACTCCTCTAGAGCTAATGGTTTCTCAGTGCCATCAGTTGATGAACTACAGCTAATAATCTTTAATAAATGGAGGGCAGTTTTTTTTAAAAAATACTGTTCCATTTAGTGTTGAATTCTACACTCAGTTCATTTAAGCATTAATTTCTTGACATATACACAAGTAACCCTCAATGAACACAGTTTTGTTCAACACAAGTTTTGATTAACACAGTTAAAGTAATTGCAATTATCCCTTCATTACATGCATATTTTGATTTATACATTTCCGAAAAGAAAAAACTCTTTGTTTCATTTCTTTTATTGTCAACAAAACATCAATTGATAAGCCAACACACTGATGTATGGCATTCACTGTCTATAATATAGGCTTTTTCCAAGTATTATTTGCATTATCAGCTAAAATTAGAATATTACTGATAATGAAATTTTTATCAAAATTTCATTAGGAAATTAAACATTTGTATAACCAGCCATGTTAGGGACATAAACCACTTCTTCTTGGAAGTAGGAAATACACATAACGGTGTACTCTTTTTGAATAATAGTCATGGAGCCATTAACTCCACAACAACAACCCACAATGAGTCTACAGGATAAGTTGAAGGTCACTATTGTCTCAACAGACTACCATAAGCCAAGCTAAGTAATGGAGTTGATAAAAGTAGTTATAGAGCAGTACAATTTATACATGTCAGTAAATATAATGGCATGCAACAATTCATCAATGATAACAGGGTTATCAGAAAGTCCAAAGTAGATATTCACATATCAATAGTCCAATTTGCAGCAACTTTTCATTTGAGCAGTAAAGAGAATGAAGTTGTGTGAAAGATGGACTCTTTTCACTAGTGGAGCCAGGGGGAAGGAATGGAGGGTTCAGACCCCACCCTTCCTACTTCCTCCTTGTAATTTGTGCAAAAATGAAGAGAAAACCATGGGGGCACGGTAGGGTAAGGCTAGTCTGGCAGAAAGATAAAAGACAAAAAAAAAAAAAAAATATTTTAAAAATCATAATACCTCAATAGAAGGCTACATTTTGACAATTTGCTGCCAATTAAGCACTTCGCATAATAAACTTTTCTCATTTTGACGGTGCAGCAGCACCAGCATCATTTTTTTAGCCCCATTTTTTGGCAATTTTCACTAATTTTTAGCTATGAAAAAAAAAAAGAGGATAAGCTAGCCCTTTTTAGCCATTTAAATGTCATAAAATGGCTAACAATGTTTTTAGTGCATTTCAGCATCTTTTGATGCTTCCGCAAGATTTATTCAACATGGAAATTTTTTTCAAATAGGCAAAACCCCCAAACCTCCGAATTTTTACCTGGCTCACCACAGTAAGAGGAAGCCTAGGAAAAATCTTGGTTATACTCCTCTCTGCCACTAACATTTTGGAGGAGGGAAGTGATCAAGTAAGTTCAAAGAGTATATAAGAACCATAATTTGATCTCATTGTAAAAGACAATAGTACAGGCAACTTGATTCAATTCCTAAACTGTCAAGGTCATTTGAATTTAGGAGAATGGCCAATAACAAGAATCAAACAAATCAATAAAAACAGATAAAAATGGCTAGGATTTCCAGTATCTTCAGTGAGTATCAAATCAAAAGTAAGACTATCATGTATGTCTCATAGATGAATATGAAATTATCAAATCAGTGAAAGTAGATGATAATTGTGATGGGGTATCAGATAAACCAGACAAGTGGCTCAGACTAAATGGGAAAAATATCTAACAAAAGTCTCTCCCATAGAATGACCTCAAACAGATTTTGAGATACACTGTAGACCCAATATAATGCAGAATCGCTTATGTGGTTTAAGAATTGACCCTAATTTTGAAAACGTTAAAATTGGATCTCAAAATAATAGCAGAATACAAAAATAGATAGACCCAGCCTGAATTTTCGTGTTAAATCAATATTACACTAACTGTAAAAAGGAAATGAATCAAGCAAAAACATTTCAGTAGTCAATACAGGAAATGAATCATTACTTTCCCTTTCATTTAGCACTAAACAGATTACTAACATTGTTTAACACATACTTCAGACACTTGCTAGACTTGAAGAAGGCATTTGACTCATGGTCATGAAGACCATCACTCTAGAAGGTGTAGACCCCGTATACGTCAAAGTACTACAATATATATATACAATCACAGCAACTCCTTTCTCAGGCTACATAAGGACTTTGAACCTTTCCAGCTCCGAAAAGGAGTAAGATAAAATGATACCAGCTCACCCAAACTCTTCACAACCTGCCTCAAGATGATCTTCCGAGACATGGACTGGGAGAATAGAGGAATCAAAATAGACGGCGAATATCTAAGCAACCCAAGATTTGCAGATGACATCATCCTTTTCGCAGAGAACCTACATGACCTCCAACTAATGCTAGATGAACTAAATGAAGAAAGCAAAAAAGTTGGCCTACACATGAACTTCAGTAAAATGAAAATCATGTGCAATGATCACATTAAGAATAAGGACATAACTGTCAAAATCGAAGACCCAATACTGAGGAAAGTAGACCACTACATATACCTTGGACAACGAATCTCTATGAAACCCACGAAGGAGGAAGAGATCAAATGAAGAATCACCCTAGGATAGTAAGCTTTTGGCAGAGCAAGCTTAACTTTCAAAAACAAGTTGATTCCAATAATCCTAAAAAGAAGGGTATACAACCAATGCATCCTCTCGAGTCACTTATGGAGCTGAAACATGGAACCTAACCCAAAGACTGACGAATAAACTAAGAAGCATACAACGCCCACATGAGAGAATCTTGCACAACCTCACATGGAGAGATCACAATATATCAGAAAGAAAACGGGATTCAGAGACATCATAGAATCTACTAGAAAACTAGAAGGCAATGGGCAGGTCATGTTGCAAGAATGACAGACAACTGATGGACATCACAACTAACAACATTGATCCCCAGAGATCACATGTGAAACTCCGACAAAATACAAGATGGAGAGATGAACTGGACAAATTTAGAAAATACTGGTTCTGCGACGCCCATGAGAGAGAAGTATGGCGAATCCTGGGGAAGGTCTATGTCCAACAACAAATGTGTTGAAAGACTGAAGATGATGACACATGTATCCAAGTTTTGTCAAAATGTAACCTTCTGGTGAAGAGTTGCAATTTGATAGATTTTTCATATTTCTTTCTGACTTTCTTCTGGCCAGATTAGCCTCACCCTAACCTCACCAGTTTTCTCTTCATTTCTGCAGGAATTATAAGGATTGGTCTGGAAGAAAAGGCTTGGACTTAGAATGAAGGTTTGCATAAATCAAAAATTCATGGCAGTGTTGACTCACTTATAACACAGGAGAAAATTATGGACCCCAACTTCTCCAATATAATCGATCTACAGGGTATTTTCAATAAATGGAATCTTGGAAATGTGTAGCATGTTTCATTACATAACTGAACCTATGCCTCTAAAATAATCATTGATGATAACAATTTTAAAAATAAATATTTGTCCATTCATATTTATAGTTTAATATTTCTTGAAATAAGATGAGAGTGCTGAAATGTCAAAAAAAAAAAAAACCAAACAAACAAACAAAAAAAAAAAAAACACCAGAGTTGAACACTCAAACAACTTGCCATCACAGTCAATTTTGGAGTCAAGTAGAAAAAAAAAAAAAAATATTGAAGAATGAATATGGTCAGAATAAATTCTATTTATGACATCCCTGGTATTTTCCACTGGGAGAAAACATCTAAAAAATAGAGTAAAAAGAAATATCTAGATTCTGGAGGACAAAAGAGCTCTTTTCCCCAAAATCTTTTTTTTTAATTTTGCACAATGACAATCCAACTTAATTCCTATTTACTTTATTTGGTGAATCATGGTAAACCATTTTGTTGAATTTTTCTTGCTTCTCTCAACTTTTGATTGTAGTCGTTTTTTAGTGCAACTAAACTTAGGCTGGGTTCCCTTCAGCTGTGAGTAAATGAATTCTCTAAGATGGTGGATGGCTTGTTTAAGGTGTGATTGTTCTTACCACTGGAACTCAGTAGTAAGCACTAGCTCAAATCAAATATATGAACTCACACCCAACAGCAATTTTTTTCTGCATTGTTTGTTAATAAAAAACAGTTCAGTTCATTCCAATTTCATTTTATTTTATTAGATGAGGTATAGTGAAAAATTATATTTTTGCTACAATTTACTTTTCTCTTAATAGATAGAATAAGATCAGATCAGAGTATCACAAGTTTGATTCTTACCTGAAACTTACTCCTTATTCTAATTCACGCTGTTAATTCATTGACTTACTGCTGAAGGGAACTTAGCCAGGGTTTAGTTGTGATAGCAACGACAATTAAGATAATAAACAATAAACCTAATAAAATAAATAAAAATCAAATTAAATTGTTAATTTTTTTTTTTTCAAATTAAATTCTATCTGATTTCTATCTATTATCTTCCCATTTCATAAATTTGTTTCTTGGACATCAATTCACTCACCCATAGGTGTTTAGTCTAGTAAATTATAAATGAAGCAAACATAAGGACCATAAAAAAAAAAACTTATTTACCAACCGATGTTCATTAAATGCATTGAATTACCAAACGGGCAGCAACCATCAGATATAACAAATATTCAGTTTTAAGGAACACCCCTTCCCCCAATTTAAGATGATTATAGAAATGGTTTACTGTACTACAAGAGCAATTTCTTTTATGTATGACCATTTCATGTACTATAAGAGTATAACATCATATTTAAACCTAATATTTGCAATTAAAATGAAATTTAGTCTTAGTCAGTTATAGTTTTCCGAATTCCAAAATGGCTGACAAATTGAATGCTTCTCAAAGTACTACCAACCAAGCATTCTCAAGACGTTCGTAAGAGATAGTGAGAATAAGTTAGTAAATGCAACTATTAATGTTTCCAAAAATCCTTTGAAAGTATATGTATACTTGTTTTTATATGTAGTATTATGAATCATTATTTTTATGACTATTTTTCAATAATGATTCATTAATAATAATGACATACTTATACAGATATCAAATGAATAAATACTGAGCAAAGCTACCTTTTTGCCATATAAAGGAAACCCATATTTTCACTTACGCAAAATTGCAAGACCAGTGTTGCCTGTTGGATTATACTGTGCAACATTTTTTTACTCTTTTTGTTCCTAGGAAATAAGTGTTATTTTCTGAAAATGTCTAAAAGGTATATTTTTGCAATCCAAACATTGATATTTTGTAATTTATTTATAAGATAGCAAAACTCCTCATCATGAGTGGAGACAAATTGTTTCATAAAGCCTAATTTAATGTTTGGTGATGACACTACCCCCTCCGAGGATCAACCAGTGGCTTCCACATGACATTGTTCACCCCCACATACAATTCAGGTGGCTGTGGCCAGTCCTACCTTAGGGTAGAGCAGCAAAGTGTCTCAGATGTCCCAAAGGCAAAGATAGCGGAGAAACCTGGTAAAAACACTTTATTGACCCATCAGGAAGGCCACCATTTTGGAGTTCGATGACCTCCCAGCCATACTTATACTTCGAAGTATCTGGCAAGGTTGTATTGCAGGTGAAAGAATTTATCTTGATGCCTGATAGACATGCAGACATATACCTTGTAGGCTTCATATATATCAGCAGAGTCTTTCTTTGTCAGACCACAAATAAAGGAGATCCTAGCGCAAGGAATTTCCCAAGTTCACTAGGCAGGAGAAAGCAGCTTGTCACAGCTTTGTCACACTGGTCTGGGGCTTCCACAGTAATCACAGTACTAAAAACTATGCACGGCTGATTTAGACTATGGTGAAGAACTACAGCAAAATGAGCAGCAGGCTGTCCTGAATACCACTTCCAAGGGACATAAATAAGAACAAGATAGAATATATTTTGGGGTCTGGTTCGTGAAAGCAAATTTCAGCAGTATCATAAATCTCAAAATAACAACTCACTTCCAAACATTTTGTGATCACTCATCAACATTGGCATAAATACATGATAACACTCACAACCCAGGAATAAAAATCGTGTTGCACAGTGTTATCAATGTGTGTCCCCATTTCTCTGACCTGGTGTCTAAGCTAAAATTAGTAAATAACTATCTGATAACTGAGTTAAAAAACTGAGACATGATCTACATTGTTTTGGAAGTCAAAAAATCTCTTTCAAAACATTTTGTCAGATAAGTAGTTTTAAGATACAGAAAACGTATATAATGAGTGAAAATATACGTGAAAAAATAAGGTAAAAATTCACCAAGTTTTTTCAAAAATTGCAGATTAGACAATTCAATGATAATCTTACTGCAATGTCAGAAATTGGTATTTTGATACTTTTGAAGCCATTACTCAGTTTGATTTTTTTGCCTTTTTTTTTTTTCAATTTCAAGTTATATTCATTGAATTAGTTTAAGATAAACGTATGAAGATATGTATAATTGTGAATGCGTTACATTATGTGCAACTATTTAAATGACCTCCATTGTTGCATGGAGAAAGTGCCACTTGACCTAGACAGCCTAGCGGAAAGACAAAGGCTAAAAAAACTGCTTTATCCAGCCAGGCTGTTGAGTTCAATGGTAAAAGAAACACTATATTAATGCGGCTACAGGTTCGATTCCAGCAGCAGCCGAATTTTCTTTAATTGTTTATTCTATCTATTCTGTCAAGGCCAAGTGACACACTTTCCGTGTATCAACAGGAGGTCATTTCAAATAATATAATGCATTCATAATTATTGTCAGATTATATACCCATTTCTTAATGATATATAAGTACGTAAATTCTTTCTGGAAACTATATTGAGGATACTTAGAAGACATAGTAGGTTACCCAAAATTCCTTCAATACTTAATCAAATTTCTGTTTCCAATGAGATTCTCTTTTATTCTTTGCCACACGTTCTTGATTGGATTGAGATCAAATGGTTATACTGGCCACCACAGCATCTCAATATCATAATGTCTTCAATGTAAGCTCTGACTCATCTGGTAGTGTGTTTCAGGTTCTTGTGTTGATAAACCTACAACTGAACCATATGATGGTTTAGTTCACCTATACTTCTACATTGGACTCGATACCTATATTCTTAATTTCATACAATAGTCCAATACCATTTCCAGACATATAACCTCACAACATGTCAATCTCTTTGTGTTTGACCATCACTAATGCAGTGTGGGTGGTACTATTTGCATACCTTTCGTTCCATCATTTATTTTTTTAGTGTATGTTGGATTGAGTGAATGAAGATTTTGATTAGTAGTAAAGTAGTAGGTAATTGGGTGGTTTATATGGAGGATGGGGGGTTAATTTATGGATCAGGTAAACTAAATTTCAAATTAATTAAAATTAGTAAGGCTCAATGGGATCTTTTATATAATTACAGTTTCATAGGGTAGAGTAGGTGTGAATTAGTAACATCCACTCTATAATAATATTACTAAGGTATGATTAGGGAATGTGTGGTGAAGGAGGGTTGGGGCTAAGTTTGAATTTACTTAACATTGGTTGGCTTGTCCTATGTGGGTAAATAAGTACTTTCAAACATTATATATATATATATATATATATATCATTTCTATCCTTATTCGGACCATCCTCATCTTGGTTGTTTTTCATATGTTTCGGCCATTGTACTCTACGGCCTTCATCCGGTATCATCTGGTAGGTGTAGGGAAGAAACGAACCGAACCCTATCTTGGGTCTATATGCCTCAATCTTGTGTTAGCTATTTTTTTTGTTTTAGATAATTAGCGCTGAGTACAAGGAGTCATTTATAATTATGAGAGGTATGTATATTGAGGTACAGTGATTCATTTATATTTATCTGAGATACACAAATATTTGTTGCTCCTCTAATTAATATTCAATCTATGTACATTAAAAATTAACTGAATGTGACTCCTTCACATTTTTCAAATTTTTACGTCTTTAGAAATTCAAATCAAACATGGTTTTTGTTATAGCCCAAATCCAAAAAATCTAGACTTACTGGATCTCTCTTGAAGAAACAATGATATTATCATCAAACTCTTACTATTGAGTTATGATTTCATTTTCATATGCAATAACAATGATGGATGACAATAAACAGACCAAAAACCAGTGACATCATGCACAAATAAAAGTGACGTACACAAAAACCGATGACTGATTCACACCCTCTCCTAGTTCAAATCAGGTCTTCTTGTTTTGCAAAAGTATGCAAGTCCCATTTTCAGGAACCATCAAGAAAGGAGTTGATATGGGACACACAGTTCGGGAATAATATTGTAATGAGAAATTTATTCTGTTTTGTTTACATATTAGATTTTAATTAAGCAAAGGAGTTTGACCCTGACACAGCCAAACTTCTTTCAATTGAATTTTGAATAGGATACCAAAAGTTTACCAAATCAATAAATGAATCTGCAGTGACCATATTTTATATTGATTATTTCGAGCAGCTCAATTTTTTTTCACTTGTTACATTATGTTGGGGGGGGGGGTCAATTTACAATACAATTCCCATGTGGAACTGGACCCTGATTCTATGGTCACGTTTCAATGTAAAAAAAGAATATGATTACATCAGAGAACATATAACATTCTATTATGAAGTAATCATTATCAGAAAAATCTGATAACTTTTTTTTTTCAAATCAGTTTTTTAACCTGAGTCGTTATGATGCATTTTTGGACAGATAATTTTTCACTTTAGTTCATATTGTAGTAACACATACTTTGAAGTTGGTTTCTATCTAACCACAAATTGTAATAATACTTTATGGGGAAATGTTTCTCTACCAGGGCACAATTCTGATACTTTTTTTAGAAGTTGTTTTGTTCACCCTACCTCATATTCTGAGAGCATTTTTTTTTTTCAGAAGATGATTTTTCACTTAACCCCGTGTTCTGATAACACTCTCTTTGGGAGGAGGATCTTTGTTTTCTGAACTGAGGATTTTTTAAAGGTCATTTTTTACCAGAACTCACATTTCAATAATAATACTTTATGTTATATGGATGACTTTTTATTTCATGTTAAGATATTTTCAATTAATAGAATATATTTTCATCTGTCACTTTAGGAAAAACATTGACTAAATAAAATTTCAAAATCAAGAGATATAGAAGAATATGAAATATTAGCTTATCATTTCACAAAAGGATCAGATGAGAAATATAGCATCTACTTTCTCTAAATGCATCAAAACCTTGAAAGAACTCAGAAACTGCAAAGAGGCAATCCTATTTCTACTAATACTCATGATGCAAGGGAGGTAACTGAAAATTCATGGATCCACCCCAAAATTAAATCAATTTTCCCTAGGCCCCTACACTTCTCTTCCAAAAAATGTCATTGAAATTCATTGGTAACAATCAAAGACACTGAATCAACTAAAATGAGTGAATACATTAATGAATGTATAAAAAATGAAAAAAATATCCTTCAATCAAAAAAGGATTCTTGGATCTGTCCCAAAAATGTAATCACGTAGTCCATTGCTCACTCTAGCAGCATTTTCATCTCAAGTTTTGGAAATATTGTGCAGTGAACATATAGCTATGATGTAGAGGAAGTAATTGTACATGGATCCGCTCCAAGCTTTTCGAGATGATGCAAGAGAGGTAACAGTAAAAATTTTACGGATTCGCCCAAAAATTTAATCTATCCCTTAGTTGCCAATTGCCTACCTACCCTACCACAATATTTCTAAATTTATTCTCAACTTTCAGAGATATTGCAAGGAGTAGATATATAGCTATGATTCAAGCAAGGTAGCTGTAATGGATTTATATTTTTGATCATGTGATATTTGATATCTGTGCCAAATTTGGTTCAGAACGACCTTGTTTCTGGAGGTAACTGTGCATGGATCAACCCTGAAATTTATAGACAAGATCCCTGAATGATATTTTGTATGTATCATAATTCTCTGCTAATGCCTTCATGGGGCATGTCACAGGATTAGGTACACACGAGCAATTTTCAGCAAGACCCACTTCCAGCACCAGATATTCCCAAATGGTCATGCATCTAGGTACTTACCAGGCTTAGCATTGCTCAACTTCAGGAATCTAAGAGAACTGGTCTATCCAACATGATTTGGCAGCAGGCCCTTAGCCTTGGAAAGAGTTTCATTAATTCTAATGCTTGTGCAGAGCACTCAATGGAGAGGCATAGAGTACCATTTTTAAAGTCTTTGGTACGACTCAGTAGAATGCTCAATCCACCACTGAGTCACGGTGGTTGGTATGATACTTGGTATTCATGTCAATTTTGGTTCAGATGGATTTTTTGGACGAAGTACAACGCAGGGGAGGTAACTGTGCATGTATTGGCCCTAAAGTTCATATTCGAGACTTCCACATGATGCCATTTTAACCATTGACAAAATCAACTACAGATTCTCAAAAGGGAAATATTTTAGTGTCTCTGAAAAGCAAGAGACAGAAAAGCCTTATAGGCATCATATAGAGAAGGTGGTCCGAGTGTAAATTGTAAAGGGTCACACCCTAGTTCACTCAATGTTAAAAACGGTACACAAATAAGAGGAAACGAGAATTAAATTTTTTTTTAAATTAAATAGTTTTATGAATAAATAATACTAAAAACTACCCAACTTATAACTTAATTTCAATTTTTGATATTTGATCAGTTGCAAACAATTCTGTTCTCTTCACTTTTGTGCATCCGTAGTATTCGATTTCGTCAACGGTTAAAAATGTTAGCGTTCATAAAACCCAAGGGTTGTCCAATTTTGGTTTCGATCGACTGAGCAGTTGTGGTTCTTGTGACAAATACATAGGGGAGGTAACTGGGCATGGATTAGGTCCATAATTTCAATGAAATTCAGATTTAAATTCAAAATATATCGCGTGGAGGATAGTCAATTCATAGAGCGTACGTAATGCAAAACGGAATCTAAGTAATATGTTTACAAAATAGGGATTGAAGATGTTAAAATTATGTAAAATTATAGGCTTTGATCAATGCAATGAGAAATTTAAATAGAATAATTTAAACAATAATAAAAAACGTGAGCGATAATTTCGGACGTTGGTTATACTACAAAGAAATAGCTGTCAAAGAGAGAACCGTTGATTCCGGTATTCTCAAAAATGAGTTTAAAGTAATGTAATTCGTTTGATCACAAAGGTTCGGGGAACATAGTAGCAATCCCAAATATAAATCAAGTATCACATTAAATAATTTATAGGTCCTATTTATAAGTATTGCTTCGTAGAACGACCGAGAACCGACCATTTTTTCTGACATTTTCCGCAAGATGTTTTTAATTCAATCAAAAATTGTAAAAAGAAAAATACAAATCATGAAAACTGTTAATAAAGAGCATAAACGATAAGTTTCCAGTCCACTCATTTGCTTTCAAGATTTTTGTGTGATACTACACAGTAAATAGATTCTACCGTTTGAAAAAGTTAGTTATATAATATCAAAAAGGAGCTATCTGACAGTGACAACTGCTTTGACTACAAACGAAGTATAATTTCAAAATATATAAATTAGAATAGTCCATTAAAAAAATAAAGCAAATATTTTGTACTTTTTGGCACCAATTTTGTGACAGATAGTGAATTACATTAATTTAGTGTTGTTTTATAGCATTTATAGACAGCCATAGTAATATAAAAAAAACTCACCAGCATGCTCCCGACTTTTTTTTCAATTCATTTATTCCTTTTTTTTTTTAAACTTGTTTTTTTTTTTGCAAGATATTAGACACCAATCAAGATTACTTACTGAGTTAGTTCTTTGATTTGTGTAGGAAGTTCTTTAATCTGGTTTGCACCCATGTGTAAATAGCGAAGTTTTTCCAATTTAAGGAAGATAGGTGGTACATCTACGAATTGATTGCCACTTACGTTGATTACTTCCAAAGTCTTCATAGTGGCCAGTGACTTGGGAATAGTTTCTGAGCAAAGGTAATTATTACGTGCGATTAAAGTTCGTAGTTTCATGAGTCCACTTAATTCTTCACGCAACTGGAATAAACCGTTGTTACTGATATCTAGTTTCACCAAGTTCCGAAAAGCGGCAATCCTTTGCCCAGTACAAGGCGACAATTGGTTATTAGCAAGAGAAAGTGCCCGGAGTTCGAATGCCCTTTGAAACACAAAATCGGGAATATCTTGTAATGAAGAATAAGATAGATCCTCGGCATATTCTCCACTGAAGTCAGAACTGCTGGAGTTTTCTGTATCCGTAAACACAGAATCCATTTTGATTATACGTGGGATTTAAATTTCGTTTTTTTGTTTGACTACGTCTCTTAAACTTGATGAACAGAGGTTTTTCTTATCTTTCTTTCAAGTTATCCTTAAAATCTAATATTATGTTACTCTTTGTTGACCGGGTTTGACCCGACTGTAATCAGTTGCTTTTGCCGACTGATGAGTCTCGCTTAGTGCTTCTCTTTCCTAACACCAGCCAGCCATGTGCTGCTGGGTGCTCTGACAAACCAATTGCAAGAGTATCACGTTAGAAAAGTGGGTGAACTATCTATGCGTGTGGTGGGGCATGGATAGATAGTGTTCTAGTTACAGCAGTCGGTCTACTGAAAAAAAAAAATGATGTGTTTAGACGACCTAAGCACATTTGCTCAGTTCAGGCGGGTAACCAGGATTTTGAGTGGGTGGGATGGAGAATAGGAAGAGTATTCATAAAATTTTCTTCATATTTAAAAGAAAAAAAAAAGTATACTTAATACTCTGCTTGAGAAGTGGCGAGTTCCGCATTAGCTTGACACCCAATATCTATGATTTCTCAAAAAAAAAAAAAATGAATAAGTCCCCTATGAATTTTTATGAAATTTAATGGGAGGGTGAACAATAGAATGCTAGCTACAAAATAAATAATCTAATCCAGAATTACTTCGTCAAGATCGTAGTTATGTCTACATCTCATAACCTAAATTTCATGTCTGTCTACACGATGTTTTCAAAAGTTCTCAATGAATTTCAGTGAAATAGTGTGGAAAGATGGGCATTATTGGGTCATAGAGGCGATTAAATTTTTGGTCGGATCCATGTGCAATTACTTCCCCTGCATTAGCAGAGGTCTGCACTCTCTGAATGCTTTCTAGCTTTTTAAATATCACTATGGTTCCGTTTTTAAAACTTATCAACCGGTTCTATAAATTGGATGTGTAAGAACAATTTGTCCGTGAATCAGCAGACTTGATTTTACAATACAATAAAAAATAAATTAAAATATGAGTTTGAATTTCATTCACATGCTCCTGAGTGAAGAATACATTTTTCAGTGACCTACCTCCTGAATGAAAAAGTTTTTTTTCTCATACTGTGTAAATCTGTAGAACAATTGTAGTAGAGCAGTAAGTTAGCTAGTGTGTTATTCTCAAAAGCCATAGAGAATGAACTCAGTGCCAGCGCTCCAGAAATACAGCTTTGTCCAACAAATATAACTCCAATTCTGTGTGAATGATTTTTCTCTTTCTTTCTCTGATTTCAGAAAATCAACACTGGCATTGTAAAAAGCTTTTGAAAGGAAAAAGATTTAAAAAGTTAGATTTCTACTTAATTTACTTCTGCTAATGAAGTTGGAAGAGGTATATGTAATCATTCTTGTCAGTCTGTCTGTCCACACAATATCTCCAAAGGTTCTCAGAAAATTTCAATTAAATTTTGTGGATGGATGGGTAATCAACTACGGAAGAAGTGATTAGATTTTGGGGTGGACACTGAATTTTTTGAATCTTGGAAGAAAAGTCATGGCATAAAAGTCACAATATAGTGTTACCCTGAATTACCAAAAAGAACGTAAGAGGAAGAAAAGTCACTTTTCTGGGCGTAAGAAGGAGTAAATGTTTGAATTTTCAGCCCTCTAGCTCAGTTGTTTCGAAACTTTGAAAACTCAAGAACACCTTTCATAGAGTAAATATTCTGGCAGATCTTCAATTTTTAGATTGTAATCACTGAACTATGATAATAATATTTTTTTTACCTTTAAAGATCATACATATTCCAAATGGATTACATTTATTCGATTATGAATTTATGGTACAGATCTGAGTACAAGAATTGTGTTTTTCGATAGTTATGTGATGGATGATATCATTTCTCTGCCACATTGATTCGCAATGTCAGTTCATCAAGATATCAAGTCTTTTGTCAGGAGAAGATTATGTGCAGAGTACTTTTTGAATGAATCTGAAAAAACTCATGGAAGTAGTTTGAAAAACCATCCACGACACTTGACCAAATCATCCTCTTGCAAACATTTGGAAATGAATTCAATTCCACCTCATTTTACTTTCTCAACAAATTCAGCTATTCTCCTTTAACAAATATCTTTATGTTTCACTCCTCACTCATTTATGTACCCCTACCTTTTTCTCACTGACTTTCTCTCTCTCTCTCTCTCTCCTCTTCTTCTACATGGTCTCTATGTTGTGATTACATTTTCAGAATCTCACCTTTACTCCCACATCTTTCAAAATAAAATTTTCATTTTTCAAGTATGACTGACAGAAGTGTAGCAGACATTTGCTGACATGCTGCTTATCATAATATAGATTAAGCAAAACATTAGCCTCATTGCATTGCATTTGTAAACCAGACGATAAAAGGTACTGCTAAAAAATATTAAAAATGGGTCCATTCAAAGTCAGGTAAACATTGTGTAGTTACTAGTCCATTAAAATCATTATTACTAAGCTTAATTGCCTGGAATACAATAGTTTAATCAAATTTGTGACATATTTTTTAGGGCTATATTTTATGATTTTGAAGTTGGTTTAGTAAGGTCACACACATGACATGATTTTATTACTCAAACTAAGAGGGCCATTTTATGGGACAGATTATCACTTGTTCCAATTACATATAAGGCAATGAGTCATTCTATTTTGGGACAGTGTGACAATTGCTTACTTCCTGAAGAGTTCAGATCTATCTATGAATGTATAAACAAATGACAGGAATCATTTTATTCATAAAGAATTTGATTTTTATCAAGTTTTACATGCTTAAGCAGCTGGCTATAGCTGAAATTAAATGAACTCATGTAAGAGATTTAATTGAACAACTGTAGCCATCAAAGGTGGCAAAGGGTTCTATCCTTTTTCATCTGTGTTTGTGTTGATGTGTCAATGAGTTCATGTGTTCCAGCAGTCCTGGCCAAACTGTTTTGTCTACAGACTTGAAAGTTGACATCAGTGCTCCACTAGAAGCCTTCTAAAAATGTTTATATCTTCAGAAAAAAGCTCTTTTGACCTGGGGGGGGAGGCTTATTTTGACTGGTTTATTAATAACATCTAGATTCTTCAGTATCTAGATGGGTTTTTTTTAACTCTATTTTAAATGTTTTCCAGTTGAAATAACATTTTTGTATTGATTGATTCATCTAATGATGAAATTTCAAAAAGCCTTGAAACTGAAAATTTAACTTGAATGAAAAATTTTTTTTCGCTGAAAATGAAAGTTTAAAGAATTTGATGACAGTTTTTATTTAAATTTACTCTCATATTCAATTTTATACAATTTCTGACTTTTGTTTCTAATATTATTGACAAAGGTATAGAATTTCATCAAAATTCCTATATTTCAACAAAAATACAAAATTTTATAACAGTTTCAACAAAATTTTGTAAAATGAGAGTTTGACTGAAAGGAAATTGAACAACTTTAGCCATCCAAGATGGTAAATTGTTCTATCCTTCCTTATATGTGCATGCGTTTTTTTATGTATTTGCTTTTATGTTACATTGCTCCTGGCCATACCGATTATCAGCAGACTTAAAAATTGGCATCAGTACTTCACTGAAACCGTTCTAAATAATGTTTTATTTTCATTTTTGGAAAGTTTTTTTGACCTGTTTGGGCCTTATTTTAATGGATTTATTAATAACATCTAGTTTCTGGCAATTCGAGATATTTCTAGATTTTTAGATATATTTCCACTGGAAAACATCAGTGAGACTGTAAATAGAATTTTTTACCACCATATTTATTCCTTGATGGAATTTTTTTACATGACTTCAGATTTGGACACTACAGTTGTTCAGTGAATGAATGTGATGGCAAGTCAGGTTTGTGATTGGAATAGTAGCATTTTTTTCATTCAAGTAATTAGTTACAAAATTTCATCAAAATTTTAATATTTCATCTAAAACAAAATTTCATCTCAACTTCATCAAAATTATTGAATTTGATGGTATAATTGAAGTGAGATATGGTTTTGATTAAAGTGAAAATATTTTTCGTCAAATTCAGGAGTTATAGAATAATATCAATACTCCTTGTTTTTAAAATCACTTGCAATTTTCTGGTAAAAAATTTGGTGCCAATTTTGTCCATGCCTATCAGATTATATTCTTTGTCTAGCCTGTTGTTTTAATCAACTTTTGAAGTGCATCCATGTATTTTCTATATTATGTTTTCCCAACAAAATATGATAGAATAATTGACAATGGTGTTCAAATGAAAAGATATAAGAGAATGATGAAAGGAAAACAGGATTAATTGCATAGATTAATAAAATTATCAAATGTTCTTATTTGAGCACTTTTAATAATGAGTGGGCGAAGTTGTGAAACTTGACACAGAGACGACTTTCCTTATATTGTGCCAAAAATTTTTTTAAAAATGGTCGATTCACAGTAAGTCTATTAATTTCAAAATAAAGATCTGTACAAAAAGTAATAAATACAAAATAGAAAATATTTTAAAATAAGAAATTTATTTGAAAAAAACTTAGATTTTGCACTTGGAAAAAAACTTACATCTGCTTGCCAGTTATTTCAAAACAAACAAAATTACTTTCTTTCTCTTACTGGTTGCTTACATTTTAACAGCATTTGTGAAGAATTAGGTTACCCGAAGAGAGAGTATTTTTTTCTCTCCCTTTCTTTTTTCTTTCCTTTCTTTGCCTTGTTTTTCCCTCTTCTTGTTCAGAAAACATCTTTCTTTCTTTTTTAGGAATTCTATCAATCTCTCTCTAACCACTTTCTCTCCAGGTTACTTAATTCTTTACAAACGCAATTAACTGATTTGATTTTGGTCTTGAGTGGAGATTTTTGTCATTCATAGAATTGCCGACTTTTGTCACTGTTGAAAACAAAAACCAATTTACCTTTGATTTTTATTAACATTCAATCAACTTATTTTCTCAATGAAACAGATACAGACTTTTAGCAATTTTACAAAAATCAGCTTCACCAAAATCATACCAAACCTTTACACTGTGATATGTTTTCTTTTTTTTGTAGTCAAGGACGTCTGATGCCTCTTTTCCAGGGGTATGCAAAAGGATATTGGTATTTGACAATGACCTACTCTTCACTTCCAATTTGGCTGTTATTAGGGTAGTTTGGTCAAAATTTCCCATGGGATGTAGGTCCCCATATTGACGCAATTACTGAAAGAGCACAGACTTAGGATCAGGAAACTTCTTATTTTTTTATGAAATGATAGTAGCCAAAAGGAATAAAAAGTTATATAAAAACAAAGTTTAGAAATTTGGAAGTAATTTTAGAATTTTAATCATGTTGTTTGTATGTTTGTATAATAAAAATAATTTACTCATTCTGGAATTTTTAATCTTCAGAGATGTTTTTTATTCAGTAGATTACTCATCACTTACTAATAATTCTGTTAGGACCTACGTTTGTAACTGCCTCTACACCCCTTGAATTAATAATGGAATGAGCCATTGTCATGGTGAAAAAAGAAAGGGAAAGAAAGAAAGAAAATGGTGAAAATGGTGTGAGATTCCATCAACGTGACAATTGAAAAAAGGGTTCGAATGAAACAGAAGAAAGGGTGGTGAAAGAAAGGAAGCAGGAAAGAAAGAGTCAAAGAAGAAAATGGAGAAAGAAGAAAAGAAAAGTAGTTTTTTTTTGCAATATGACTTACAGAGACTGACAGACAGACAGACAGACAGATAGACATGAACTATTCCTACACTGTTGGAAAAGACAGAGAGATTTCATTTATTTATTTTTCTGTCAATTATCTCACCAACTTGCATGATAGGGTGGATATCGGCTAGTATTACATAATTATTGTAAATGAGTACAGTAGATTATATGCATTGTAGTACTTTTCTGGAGGGGTGCAAAGGCACCCCATGCACCCCATTACAGATGCCCATGATTGTTGCTAAGCATTTGTAAAGGTCAATACATAATTTTAACCTTTGCAATGTTATTCACCTCTGTTTTATTTGTATAAGGTAACTTCACTGCATTGAAACCAGCTTAGGTTGCTTTGCATACAAATGTTGTTTTTTCAATAGGGTTTTGAATGTTATTTCATTTATCAAATATCTTTGAGATTAGTCTTTTACGTGAGCCTGTAGTTATATCACACTGACTCTATTTCATCCCATTTATATTTTGTTGATGTATTACTATCTCTAACATCAATTGCTGTCATTGACTGACGGACAGATTGACATACCGAAGTATGAGTTGCTTCCCTTGTTCAGTGTTGCCTAGATGTTTTCCATCTAAATTTAGGTTATTTTGGTACATGTCGAGATGTCAGAAATTGCTGTTTCATCATCATCATCATCATCATCATCATCATCATCAGCATCATCATCAGTCTTTTATTATTCGTCATTGGACATTGACCGGAGTCGTGATGCCCAATGGTTGTCTGCCATTCTTACAATATAGCCAGCCCATTGCCACCTGAGTTTCCTAATGATTTCTATAATGTCTTGGACTCATGTTTTTCCCCTAATGTACTGTGCTGTCTTGTGGTCTCTTCATGTGATAATGAACATATTTCTCTTATGTGCACATTGCATGGTTCTCAGTTTGTAAGTCAGTCTCTTTGTTAGGTTTCATGTTTCAGCTCCATTGGTGACTTTCGGAGGGATGCATTGGTTGTATACTCTTCTTTTTAAAACTAATGGGATTTTCTTGTTCTTGAAGGTTGAGCTAGCCTTACCAAAGGCTTGCCACTCTAGAATGATTAATCACTTGATTTCTTCTTTTTCTGAGAATTAAAAGGAGACTTGTCTTAGGTAGATGTAGTGGTCTACTTTATCCAGCTTTGCATATTCAATTTTCAATGTTGTGCATTCATTCCTACATGTTTATTGCACATGATCTTTGTTTTGCTGAGGCTCATGTGAACTTTCTTGCTTTCTTTGTTCAGTTCATTCAGCATTAGTTGGGGGTCAAAAATGAACAAATTACTACTTGGATGATTTTTGATAAAATAAGTGATATTTTTATTCAATTTATAGTGATGGTATGGCCAGAAGCACGGGCACACACAAACACATAGACAAACACTCAAACACACGCACATATAAAAAAGGATAGAACCCTTCTTCATCTTTGATGGCTATGGTTGTTCAATTTATACTGATTTTGCTTGTAACATTTTCAACCAAAATCGTAATTGGCCATTACTGACTTTTTCAAATAGAATAAAGTGGATTCTATTGTGACATCATAGCATCTGGCTGATTAGATTCACTCACCAGACAATCTTGTAAGTTAATAATGGAATTTGTACCAATGATCGAACTGAAAGTAAATACTTATCAATTTGTGTCAATCTGTTAAGAAAATTCATCCATGATAGTAAATAAGTTTGAAGTTCAGTAAATTTTGTTCATATATTTATTAAATAACCATCTAAGCATTATTCTGCTCACTAAAAGATTTTCAAGAAAATTTCAACAAACAACTTATAACTTTTGAAAACAAATGTCTGGTTAGTCACTCAATAGAATTTGTCATGTGATCAATGTCTTTTGGCAACATACTGTGTTGTTGGTGGTCAATTAAAAAATTAGATAAGGGGGTGAGTGATGAATTAGTAAATTCTCTCACCTTCTGTTTACAAGTATTTTATTAAGGGGATGCAAGCAAATAAGTTTTTCCTGAATTGTTCCTTTATTTTATGTCCAACAGTATTCATGTTTCTTTTTTTTTTTTAAATTCAGACTTTTTTGTGATCATCACCCGTCAAAAGGTATTATTCCTTGACCCCCACCTTTTCCCTGATGATACATATCACATCTGCAATGAGAGACCAATTTTTCTCATTCATTCATATCATAAACTAGATCAGATTATTATACATGTGTGTAATGGGAGATTTTGAAATTTCAGTTGAATTAGATGAGGAGGTGTTCTATTTTGAATATTCACCACATTTTGGTCAGTAATTGACCATTCTTTTTAATCATACAACAATTATCTCAAGTATACATAGATTTCTGGTGGTTTAGTTTTTGTTTTTTTTATGTCAAACTGTATTTCTTGGTTTATCTGACAATGCAGCATTTGTAGTTCAACTAAAATTTCATGAAGTCAGCTGAAAAATTTGACCCAAGTGGAATATGGTAAGTTAATGAGTTATGCTTCCACAATATCTAGACTATCAAAATCGTTTGTTTATTCAGGGTCAGCTTTGTCTATTGTATTTGATAGGCATAAAGAAAGTGCAAGTTCAAACTGAAATTTATACTCACAGTGATAAGACCGATAAATATTTATATCTGATATGTTCAGTCTGGTGTTTTTCCATTGAATATCACATGCAGGAGGAAACTAATTAATGATTCTTTTGCATCTTTGTTTAAATGGATAATGTATTAGGTGTGTGCAAAAGTTTCCAGCATTCAAAAAAAAATTAAATTAGTTGATTAATCATAACTAGTACACATATTTATTAATCAACAAAATATTTTCCTTGACTTTCTATGACCTTACGCCAACTTTCAAGAAATTTTTGGATTGCATCTTGATAAAACAACTCTTCCATACAATAAATTTGTCAATGAAATTTTGAACATTAAAGACATCTTTAAATTTTTGACCAGATAATGTATGCTGCATTAGTCATAACAAATGATAGTCTGCTGGTATCAGGAAGAGTTTCCCATTCCAACTCCACCATGGTTTTGTGGGTTCTCAAAGCAATGTATAGACAGGTATAGTCATGCAACAATACAACTTTCCAGCATCTCTATCTTGTAAATGGCCAGTGACAAAGTCCTGGTTTCCATTGCAAGCATCAGCTCAGTGATCCTTGCAAATCTAGTTGAAACCAAGACTTTATACTTGCAAGTTTTTATGACATGCCCTTAGCAAAATGCAAGTTCACTGAAGGGATACCTCCACTCTAGTCATACAGCATAGAGCGCTCTCAATTAGCTGCTGAGTCTGAGTGGGGAATTTGTCCCAATGATAAGTTTTTCACACTCTTCGCTTATTTCGGGAATTGAACCCAAGACGTTCTGTGTGTGAGTCAGACAAGCTAACTATTACAATATCCAAGTGTTACAAGCTTTCAATCTCTCCCAAATTCTTGTAGTCTTTTACTGATGGTTAGTCTTCCAAATCAAATTCACCTTTCTTGAACTTTGCAAACCATTCTCAACACATACTGCTTCCATCTGAAAATCTCCATAGGCTCCATCAGTCATCTTTTTCACTTTTGCTGCTATGTTGTCCAACTTGAAGGGAAAAAAATACAGGCTTAGTAAGTCACTCAATAGAAATCATCACATGATCATGATCAAGACCTGAATTTGGAAAAAAAATCTGAAAACTGCTTGACTCAAACCAAGGGACCAATTTTGCATAAACTCAAACTGTAAATTCAACCCCTACTGAAAACCCTATTCAGGGGGCGAATTTTCGAAGATTCTAAACATAAGAAGGAGCAGATGTTTAAATTTCCAGCCCTCTAGCTCCATTGGTGGAACTTGTACACATGATACATACATAGGAAGCCAACCAGCCAGTCCCACGTGAAAACTAAAGAAACCTATGTTGGTAGTTTCGGTGACAGTTTTGGTTGACAGTTTCTGATAGTTTTGCATATGTATTTTGTCTTCTGCAATCCTTCCTTCTCAATGTGGGATAAACGGATTCAACACTCATAACCAGTTTTCAACCGTGGATTCAGTCTCTACTGTAAGAAAGAAAAGTATTCTTGAAACTTTTGCACACACTTCATATAATCCTTTCTAAAATCTATCTATCTTCGTTAAGAGTCCAAAATTTAGATTCAAAGTTAAAAGTAATCCCTACAAATGTAGTATTCATAAACTGTTTTTCTTCTTTCAATGATATAGGATAACAAAGCTAGGTGAGTCTCCTACAACATATCGCCTAGGGATAACTGGATAAATTCAGATAAAATCAGGATAAGCAAAATAGATTTGCAAATAGCCTTAGAAAATTACATTACACTACTCTAGTTTTTCTCAATAAGAATGTACTCATTTCTTAAATGTTGCCAACAAGTCTGACCTGTTATTTTTGTAATGCTTTCAAAACAAGAAGAATTTTTTGTTTTATTGTTTTCAAAAGTTTGAATAACATTTGGATACCATGCCTAAAGGAATGTGTACCAGAACTAATTATCTGGAAAATTTTCAAAAATTATCGAATGAAAAAGAATATTTATCTAAAATTATCTGATGAAAAAGAATATTTATCTAAAATTATCTGATGAAAAAGAATATTTATCTAAAATTATCTGATGAAAAAGAATATTTATCTAAAATTATCAAAAAAAAAAATACCAGCACAAGATTTGGACATTTGAGTCCCAAAAGAAGCACCTTGGTGAAAAAATAAAAATAATGTTTTTAGATAATGCTTAAGGTAAACTAATGCAAATTTTTAAACTTGTAGCCCCCAAAATGTGGCCAGGAGTGCCCAGAGACAAACACACAGACATGCACACACACACATAAAGAGACTTAGATAGATAGATTGACACAGGCATTCAAATAGGGAAAGATCTGCAGTCAACGTAGCTGGTTGACATTTCTGACATTCTATCGAGCAAGTAAAACACATTCTATAAACAACTAACCCATTCAGAAAATAATGAACAGATTAATTGATATTGAAAAGAATTGTTCATTACAGCTCTAGTAAACTGTAAAAACACAGAATTATGAACAAATAGATCAGAGAACCCTAATTCTGTCACATTCTCAGTTCTCAGTCTAAATTGCTTATAAAACATTGCAATCCTGCACTACACTCCAAAAATAAGAATTTATTAAAAATATGCCTACTTCAAAGTTAACTCACCCCAATCAATCCTTTATTTCAGTCCTACATCAAGAGTCCTCAAAATGTTTTACACTATAGACCTCTTCATTCAAACCATGATCATTTATTGACCTCTAGGCAAGGACAAACAATATTACCAATAGTTAAGCGGACATGCATTTTTAGACATGGTTTTGTTTCATTTCAGTTTGTTTCATTTTTTTAAAGTTAACAAAAAGAAAATTAAATATGGCCAAACCAAAAATTCAAGAGCAATTGCTCTTTAAAAATGTCAAATTGTTAATAAAATGGCCAAAATGACAACCCTGCAAGGAACTGAGGATTCTCTACCCAAATAGGAGACACTCTTGAAAAATAGCTCCAGCTGACACAACTTCACAAAAGCATCAGGACAAGCCCAACCTATCACTTCAAGTGCAATGGGACAATGCTCCCCCAGGGCAACAAATCCCCCGCAGCTGTATTAGTGAGAGAGCCCAAGGACAAATCCAAAGGCTTCCAATGCACGTAGCAATGCGCAGCCTCAGTATAACCTCATTGGCTGACGTATTGCACGAGCGCACTCGGTCTTTGATGCCAACCACAACACAATCTCTAGCCTGTTCGACAGGCAAGTGTCAGGACTGGCGCCTCGGGTTCTGCCATGGAACAGATACTACACTTTAATCCATGCCGAAAAGGCCATTACATACAGAAAAAGAGGAAAGAAGAAATGTAGAAGCAGAGGGAAGCTCAAATGTAACTGCTTTCTTCTACAAGTCCTTCTTCCAGTGTATATGTATTTAAATGCATCTATCTAATCACTGTCCCACCAAAGCAATATTTGACACAAGGTCGGGCTTAACGTGGAGAAAATAGGATCAACTCTTCCAAAAATGCCACCAACCGACGCGACTTTGATTGACAAGCGACCGTAGAAGCTAAAGCAACCTCCGTCATGAAAGCGTCCACCAGGGGACCTGCTCCTTTAAGTGCAATAGAGCAGTGCTGCTCCAGGGAAACTGATCCCCTGCAGCTAGGCCAAGTAATAATAGGAGAGCTGAAGGACGAGTCCAAAGGCCTCCAATGCGCGTAGCAAACCGCAGCCAATTAAAGAAAATGAGGCTGCTGCAGGAATTGAACCTGCAACCGATAGGGTAGCCACTTCAACATAACGCTGTTCTTACTGTTTTTTTCTGTCAATGCAACAATTATGTTACTAAGAAACGGATATATATGATCCAAAATAATGATTATAAATGGCTTTATATTATTTAGAAACTTATTTGAAATGATCACCATTGTTACATAGTGAATGTACCATTTAACCTAAATAGAATAAACTATTAAAGAAAATGGGGCAGCTGCAGAAATTGAACTTGTGACTGATAGGGTAGCCGCTTCAACATAGCATTGCTTTTACCACTGAGCTAAACAGTCGCCGGTAATATAAAGGCCCAAATAACTGCCACAAGTCCAAATTCCCATCATGCTTATATACATATGTATACATATGTATATATATATATATATGTGTATATATATATATATATACATATATATATATACATATATATATATACATATATATATATATATATATATATATATATATATATATATATATATATATATATATATATATATACCGCAGTACAAATTAGTAATTCAATATCCAATTTATTCATCCAGATATCGATTATCTAATTGGTTGATGCAAAAATTTCTGACAATTTTTTTTAATTCTCACAAATTCACGGCATCATTATTTGGTCCTCAAAGTATTTTCTTTGATTTTCTATGACCTTACATGACCTCTCAGCTAAATCGTGTATTCCATCATATTTTTGAATTTATTTGATAATAAAGCAAGCAGTGAAAATGACCATCTCTTCAAAAGACTACAATACATCTCTAAAAGAGCACCTTGTGGTTCCCACCATAGCAGAAAACCAGTCTTTCTTATACACAACACATGGGTTTGACACCATAAATATTAATACAAGATATAGTTTTGTCGACTATTCAAGAAACCCTTTTTTTCAAGACCTCCCAAAGATCGCCAACAAATTAATTTCTACAAGGTCTTCAAACATTAAAACCAATTTGATCTAAAGAAATAGATGAACTCTATAAACCAAAATCACCATGCTTCAAGTTACTTGAATTTTTGCTTCAAACAGATAAGTCCCAGCAAATTAGACAAGATTTCACAATACAAATTCTTCCTTTCCCTTTTTTCTTTCTCTCTTTAATTAAACATTGTATTAAATTGGAATTTAAAAAGTTGTTTGCATTGTCCCTTTTTTTTTTGTCCATTCAAGTCAAGATGCCCCTAATTGCAGCTAACCTTCACAAAAATCCCAACACATGAAAGAATGATACATTTTTGATTTGATGAATTCTTCAAGGTATTTTTCTATATCTTGGATTTATTTATTTTAACTGAAGTTATTTATGGTCACTTAGCATGAATCTACTTCTCTCTGTACTGTTTCATTACCAGTTATCTTGACAAAAAATGTCTCATTCAAGGCTGGATTAAGACCACAATGGGCTCTACGCCAAATATAATTTTTGGGCCTACCATATTACAATCATGTGAGATCTAAACAGTAAATTTATATTGAGACATAATCATGATAAAAATAGTTTGTTGATAGGAAAATTTATATTGAAACATAATAAGATATGTACAAATATCTATAATAAAGACTTTTGTTGGGAATTATTGTGAGAGAACCGTTCAATGGTGGTTTCAAACATCATTGAGGAGTTGACATCATTTTTAATTCGTATCAAAAGATAAGTATTCAACTGTTTCTTAGCTATTTTTGAACAGAATCAGTTTTTGATCAATGATAGATAGGAAAATGAACATTTACCTTCACAGGTTGATTGGCAAGATAAAGAATGGTTGCAGTGCAGTTTAAACATTTGCAAATGTCGATTCAATAACTAGATTATTTCTAAAGAATTTCAACAGAACCTGAGGATCATAATCCAACTTCAAATCGGCCACAATTTCTGAAAAATTTACAAACTCATCCACAGTCTGTGTCCAAGATATTGATGTAATTTACCAGCAAGTTAGACTCATCAACTTTCAGTTATTGAAGTGGAAATAAAAAATATCTTTAATCCAGGTAAAGAATCAATCATGTATTGGTACTCTGGTGTAATATGTATGTTCTCTGAGTGCTTTTTAGCTTATTTGTTTGGTTGGTCCTTGTCCTACTGTAAGTAGTAATTACTTTATACCTAAGCCATGAATTATAGTTCCATAACATTTAAGAGGGGCTCAAGTAAAAATGATTTTACTGCATAACAAATGATTACTCTTGAATTTCTAATTAGTTATCTTTAAAAAGCTACAACAATGATAAGGCCATATTACTTGAGAAGGGTTCAGGTAAAAAGTATTTTAATATATTACAAATGGTGACTCTTAGATTCCTAATTTGTTACTTTACAAAAGCTACAACAATAATAAAGCCATGAAGGGTTCAAGTAAAAAGGATTTTACTGTTATACAAATGGCAACACTTGAATCTCTAATTAGTTACCTTATAAAAATGACAGCTTTAGCTACAAATTTATAAGAGAGGGGAAATAACTCTCCTTTTCCAAACACTTCTGCTAATCTCATGTATATCTTTCTTAATGGTGACCTCAATAGAACGTTAAGAACATTACTTTTGTGAGAAAAAATGTATATATAAGCACACATCATAGTAATCATATTTACACACTATGCAAGCCCTTAAACATTTGCAGTCATGTAATTACCATCATCATTCTTTTTAAAAACGTATCTCTTGATAGCTCTACATATTCTAGTAATCTATTCTACAGTCTCACTACTCTGTTGCCAAAATAGAATTTCCTGATATTTGATATGTTTGAGCACTCAGTCCCTTGTACTATCTTATAGTAAAAAATATAAAATATGTTTGCATATTCTTAGGAAGATCATTTTGTCAGCACAAGCGTTTTGATTGGAGAGAGTATCTTTTACAACCCTTAGAGATACAAAAATTGCATATACAAGAATTTAAAAAGATCCATTTTTTTTGTGTGAAAAAAAAGCATTTTTTTTTTAATCAAAAAAAATTATTTCCTAAAAAAGGATGTTAAATATCTGGAACTCCAAAAATTTCCAAAGGTGTCTTGACACTGACTCTTCAAAGCCCTGGTTTACAATACTTCATCTAATAATAAATAAATAATAAGCAATTACAATCAACTTTTTTACTCAAACTTTTCTCAACAGAGTGCCTAGGAAAAAGAAAAGAAAAAACTCTCATTTTTCCCCAAACACTTGTGCAAACCTTATGCATGATGGTGACCTCAGAAGAATATTTAGAACATTTATGTTAAACAAAAAATTGTATAATGCTGGAAAATAGGGAGGGGGTGAGTGTATGTCTCTGCTACTATGGCTACTATTCAATTTGAAAAAGTGACACTTGTGTATTGAAAAAAAAAGAAGAATTTTTCCCCAAAATCCAATGAACCAATTTTTAGAATGTGACTACAAGGTATACTCATGCACATTTGCAAGATTCTATGCCAACAAGTGTGTCCGGTAGTGCAGACACAACAAAAGAAATAAATTTTTTTTTCAATATCCAAAAAAAAAAAAAAAAAAAGAAGATGTTTATGGAATACTTATGCAAATTTGATAAGGTCGTAGGCTAAACAGTGTGTCTGGTACCACTGAAAAGTGTTTTTCAAGTTTTAAGAACACTGAGAATATTCAATCGAAAAACATTTTGAAATTTCCCTGAAATGCCAAATCTATTTTTAGAAAATGTCCAATGGAGTATCCAGTGTGAATCTGCAAGGTTGTAAACCAAATGGTGTGTCCGATAGCCTTGACCAGATTAAAAAACTATTCTGAAATAATCACAAAAACACATTTTTAGATGATGTTTAAAGAAGTACCCATATGAATATACAAGGTTGTAGGCTGAATAGTGAGTTGGATAGTACTGACTCATGATTTTTTTAGTCCCCACCAGCCCAAAAAACTAAGAAATTTCTAATGAAACTGTTTTCTTGAATTTCTAAAAAAATTGACTTGACCTTTATCGTTCCATGTCTATTATTTTGATCTCGCCCCAGCAAGAGAAGGGGACCAGCCTTTTTTTCAAACATATTCTTTAAAAGAGCAAGAAAAGAAAAAAGTGCAAAGCATACATCAAATTAATAAACATCCGATGATGGTTTATATTCTTATAAATTAATTAATTTATACAAAAAAAAATATTTTCATAATTTTTTAATTATTTTACATAGTAAAGTATTCCTCTTCAGTCAGCATAGAAGTTAGAGTGGAATTTGACTCTGCAGGATACAGTTTTGTTTCCCTGTTCTTTACTGATAATATCGAGTTGACCAAAAACTTTGTTCTGTTCTTGTCATTAGATTGCATTAGGAGCACTTAGTTTTAAACTAACTTCATAAAAAAATGGCTTTTGATTGTATTGTGCAGCTGTCATATCAATGTAAATTTTTTTCCATTTTGTCAACATTGGCATATTTTTGTTTACTGATTCTAATACTGAGGATGTCAGAAAATAAAAGCATAATATGCCGAAAATGTTTATTTTTATTTTGCAAGGTAAAAATATGATTCAAAAGGAAAAAAAGACTTGTGCAGTTTATAAAGAAGGTACTGAGAATGAGCGAACATATCAAAAGTGGTTTGCAAAATTTTGTGCAGAATTTTTCCAAAAGAACTATACTCCATGGTTGCGTAGCCTAGTTGAGGTGATAATGATCAAATCTGGACATTACTTGTTTTGCAATATTGGTGATAGCCAACATACTCAAATCATTTAAATCAAATGTTAAATCTCATTTGCACCAGATTGGTTATGTTAATAATCCTGTTTTGATCCAGCCACCAAAATAGTAAATTTGGCCAGAGTAATATTAGTATCAGTAATAGTTTAGTGTGTACTGGTCAGACATTGAAATATAGATTTGTATGTGTCCTTCACCTCTTTCTAACTGCTGCTAAGAAGAACAGAGAGATGCAAAATTTTCAATTTATTGATTGAATTAGAGACGAAAAGGTTTGAATGTAACATAGAAATATTTAATAATATTTAACAAATACAAAATAGGTAAGAATTAAGTTAATTTGTGAAGGAATATTTGACTGAAATGAAAAGCACATTATATTACGCTTGTTGGTTATAGAACTTGATACAGGTTGACTATCCGAAATACATGAGACCAGAAATTTTCAAGATTTAGGAATAGATGTGCAATAGATTAACGGTTTCTTTTTACCTTATCACTGTCACTCATAGCAGTATCTGCAGTCTTTTCTGACATTTCAACACAACCTTTGCACAGATGAGCAAATAAGCAAAACAATACAGTGATTAATGTAGGTCTGGCATCATCATAATTTGTTTTTGATTGGGTTTTGTTCTGTCTTTTACTTTGTGATGTGAATATAGTTTTGTGTTTCTAAAGAGTTACACAAAGATAACCAAGCTTTTACTGTAGTAAGAATGAATCAAATGCCTGGAAAATTGGCCTTGTTTCTTGTCTTTGAACCATACTACAGTGAGGTCAGGTGCGGAATTTTCCACTTTTGTTGAACATTTCAGCTTTCAGGGTTTCGGAAAAGGGGAACTCAACCTGTAGTACTGTGATAACTCATTTAATAAAGACAATTTGGTCCATAAAACATCTTGTAAGATGAAAATTACTCAAGTGAATAATCAAACCAATGAGATTTCAGTAATTTATTTCAATTAAAAATATTGGAGCCCTAAAATCTTAATTATAACTTTGTAAATAATTTATCATCAACTAATTACTTTCTAAATCATGTATAAATACTAAGAAACATGTAAATAATGTAATTAATAAACAATCATTGGCTTTTTCACAAATAAACATCAAGGAAATAGAGTCCCCCTTTCCCTGTTTCTCTTTTATCCAAATCTGCAATACCCACTCCATCTCTGCAATAATTTCTATACCTTTCTCCACTTTGGCATCTGTTACTTTGATTTTTTTTAGAACATCTTCCTTACATACAATTTCCAGTTTAATCAGGATTGTAATTGTCTTCCTATACTTCTTTGGTGGACCACCTGCGGTACAAATTATCTTAAGATGCATCGTTTAATAATAGTAATTTTTGCCAAAAAATAATGTACAATAAAGCAATAGCTCACAAGATAATGAATGTAGCAATGCAACATTCACAATGAGGCACAACTGGTGGGATTGACACCCAAAAGCGCAGCAAATCACAGACGTTGACCTCGGGGCAAAATTCTGGCCACTGCTGTCTGGAGGTCAACTGTTTAGACAAGAAGGGAGTAGATTGGGCCATGACAGTAATTTAGGATTGTTGTAGACACAACCAGTCTTGACAGCGGAGTCATTCAAACTGACTGGGTACACCTTAAAGCACAGCTAATCACAGACGTTGACCTGGAGGCAAACTTCCAACCTCTGTTGTCTGGAGAACAACTGTCTAGACAAGTAAGCATGTAGATCGAAAAATCATACAAGCCACCCCTGTTGTCTAGTGGATTATAATTATTGCTAATAGATCTAATATTGGCTATTGGAGTTCTCTTGCTAAATGAAATTTTACAGTTTTTCTTTCACAAACTAGAAAGATCGAGTGGGGGGCATTTGGCACATCTCGCTAAATCAAATTCTGATATAATACTCCTTTGTCATGAAAGGTACCTCTGTACTAAGAAATGTTCAAATATATATAAATGAACAAGACGGGAAATTTCCATGAATAAAAGTGTTCTTGAATAGAAACATCTTGTCCGAGTTGGTGTGTATGATTTACAGAGAGAAGGCACTGACATATTGATTGTAGATAGTGGCATTTTTTGACATTTTTTTTAGTTTGATTTTGCACGGAAATATTTCTGAGTTGTCAACACTGTGGGTGACAGCCTGAGTTACTGCCGTGGGTAACACTAACGCTAGAAATGCCACTGTATTCAGATAAGTTTAATACAAGTGAATGAATAATTTTTATTGATTTTTTCTCTGGAGTCTTAGTATGTAGTTATTTCATTAGATAGATGTAAATGAGTACATAACATTTTTAGCTAAAAAAGTTTGCTCAAAGTGGAAAAAATTTCGCCGATTTCAGCCATATTTAAGTAGTTTCAAATTTGAGTTGGCAAAACTGATTTGATCCTCACTGGATGCTCCCAAATTTTGACCCTATGCCAGTCTAAGCTAAACTTATCAAAGTTCATTTGATCGAAAATTCTTAATTGATAAAAATAATCATTTTTTTTTCGCATTTTGATTTAAGAGAGGACAGTAAACAAGTATCTATGAGATTATTTTGGACAAAAATAGAAAAAAAAAAATCAAACTTATGTAACTGAGAAAAAAAAAAGAAGAGTTAAGAAGAGCAAAAACGTCATTCATGTAACTTCCGGTAAAGGGTACCAACATGGCGGCCCTAGGTGGATTACTACGGACGGTAGCGCCTAATATTCTTTCTTCGTCCAGAAAGAATCTTCTTGGCTATGCACCGACTCTTTTTGTGTGCAGGTAAAACCCGAATTCTATTAAGCATGCCCTAAAACTATCAATTATATTCTTCATTTCACAATTCATCTTGATATTTAGGAATTCTTCTGAGCTCTGTCTCGACATTTTTCTTCTCCGATGAACCACATCAATCGTGCATAAAGCAATATGTTTATTTGTTTATATTGGATCTTTGAGAACATCTTTGTAATTTATATTTCTAATGGTGTATATTTCATATTTATGTTTTCATTCATTCATTTTTTCATGAAGCCTAACTGCTGTCATTCAAGTAATTGAAGTTTATAACCTTGAGAGGTCACTATAAAACCATGGTTTTGCTAACCTTATGTTCAAGTTTATTTAGGCTTCAACTAACTTGATCATTCATTATTTCCAATTACACAGTTTTTTTCATTGCATTTCTATCTGTTATCTAAAGCATAATGTTCCAAGATTTATGTGTTATTCAACTTTACTATGCTGCTAAATTACATAACAAAAACAAAACATCTCACTTTCCCAACCCGCGAAGCTTCTTGTGGCACTGGAAAAACGAAGTGCAACTCTATAAAATTCATTTGTGATAGTTTTATTTTACTAAGATTTGAAATCTTGGATAATTTAAAATGATGTATTGATTTGGAGAAAAAAAAAAAAAAAAGAATAATAATGCATGGATTTGTAAAGGTGGGTACTGCTTGTTATGCTATAGGCCTAATTTGTACCCTCCCCAGTGTTGTATCTATCGAAAATAAAATTATAAGTGATTACTTTTTTATTGAAATGAAAATTTTTTATTCTAATGAAAAATCACCTTTCCACTCGTGACTTTTTTTTTCACGTACGATAAACACTTGCACATTAATGCAATTAAGTATGAAGAAACGGTTAATTCAGTTTTTGAGGTTCGTTATTTGCAAAGACAAGTTTATGTAATGATGTTATAGGGTATCCTCTATTTTCAAGTTTCAGCATTCGTCCGAAACGTCCCAGACGAATTTCGAACTCATTTACCTCCCCTTGATTACTTTACGTGGCTTCATATTGAAATCACACATTTTAAAATTTTTTTCCTTTCCGTGGCATTAAAAAAATTGAAGAATATCATTAAGTGATTGTTTGGATTAGGCTTGCCAAAACGAGAGAAGAAATACTGTTAGAAATGGCAATCAAAATTTATTTAATCTTTTGTTGATATTAACTTCAATTGTGTTACATATGTTATTTTGGGGAACTCTGTTCAAACGATCACCAATTGTTGTCATAATACAGATGAAATGAATTTTATTTCATTTTAGACTTTTTTTAAAAATGAATTTTATTATTTTGTTAGACTTTTATTTATTAAAATTTTATAAAAGTTTTTAGCATATCACAAATTATACAGTTGAATTTTATAAACTACTTGACAAATATTCCCACAAAGTAAATAAGTCTCTATTTGTTCAGAATAATCAATTGTTTTATTCCCAATCTACGATCACATCTGCAATTTGGAAAACTTGGACTAAGTACAATGGATCATTACATAATTACCTGTCAAAATTGACCGTTATTTATGTACGGATCAGCTCTAAAGAACATTACGTTATCTTATCAGGTAATTTATTTTTAATTATTCAAATAGACAAATTTTAATTTCTAAAGTCTCAACTCCACTCAAACTGTTTTAAAGGGTAATCTGATGTGAATTCTTGAGTTTTTATGATTTAATCTTCATTAGACTGACCCGTAAATTGAGAACCATGCAACGTGCACATGAAAGAATAATGCTGGGCCTCACATGGAGAGACCACAAGACAGCACAGTACATCCGAGAAAAGACAAGAGTCAGGCATATCATAGAATCCATTAAAAATCTCAAATAGCGGTGGGCTGGCCATGTTGCAAGAATGGCAGACAACCAATGGAAATCACGACTCACAACATTGATCCCCTGAGATCACATGCGCAACCGAGGCCGGCAGAATATTAGATGTAGAGACGAGCTAGACAAGTTCAGGAAGTACTGGTTCCACGACGCCCATGATAGAGAAGTGTGGCAAATCCTGGAGAAGGTCTATGTCCAACGACGGACCTTAAAAGACATGATGATGATAATAGGCAGGCAAATTAAGCAATGAGATCAATGTGCAAACAAACAGAATAACAATTTACAAATATGGTTTTATGTGGATAGGTTACAGTGTATGTAACTATTCAATTTTCAGCAGTTTCTGAATATGTAAATACTTGATAGAAGAAATAAATGAAAAGAATGAAATTAAGTGACCAGAATTTCCACCATGAAAGGTTATTCCTGTCTAGTAAGGTAGTGCAGGGATAAAGTAACATCTGCTGATTGGCCTGCATTGGTTTGTGGACCAGGAGGAATCTGGCATTGTCCAGGATTGTGTGGCATCAGGTGATGCCTAATGTGAGCTGGAGATGCAGGGGAGGACCGTACAGCCAGTTGCTATGTCCACTTTGGGTCTTGTCTGTCTTTTGAGAAATTGGTCACATCAGGTGGGTCACTTGGAAAGTCACTGCTAGGAGCAACTGTCAGGAAATGGAGGTCTGTTTGTTTGGGATATGCTCTTACTGTAGCTGCAGACACCACCTTGATGACATGTATCTCCACAAGGACCAACCAAAACAGTAGCACCCCTCTAAAGCCAGGGCACCATCCCCTGATAAATGTGATGCCTTCTGTGTGATCACCAAAGCAAATCAGCTGCCAGCCATTGCCACCTGTGCAATCATCTTAATGAGAAATGGAAGCATCATCTCTTGAAATTCCAGTCCTTTGTTCAAGTATAGATGATGTTTCACCCAGAAGACTACATGGCTGAAGGACTCAAACTAAACTCCAATACTAAATCAGCATAGCTGCCAGTGATGGTATCTGGTGATAGGGTGCCAGAGCTGCCTGGCTGGTATCCAGTTCATCAGTCAACTTGGCCTTTCCCACCAAGATCTGATTCCAGTCAACATTAAGATGCACACCTATAATACTGCCAGCATTAAAATCTCTGGAGCATTTGTTGTATGGTTCTCTGACAGAATCAAGCTTTGGCATATAGATGACTAGTATATGTGACAGTCTCCTCCTATGCTGACTTGGAATCGATTCCCAAAGGGTTCTCAACTGTAGGAGAGGTCCCTTGTCCAACTAATGGGAAGGCTTTGCCAGAATGATCCTTAAATCTTGAGAGCAACCTCAATGCCCCATGTAGGTGCCTCAAATGCCAGCCACCACCACAATGCCTTACGGAAACCAACTACTATCTAAATGCAGAAAAGAAAGACTCTTTGCACAAAGTCAAGAACGAACAAGGCATCCACTGTGGGATTGCTGAAGCAACTTTCGCCTCCCTCAGTCTCAGTTAACTTCTCACATCGTTTTTCTGTTCTGTTCCAGGCAGGGCAATGTATGTAAAACGACAATGTGATCATAAACATATCTGACTATTTGTTCAGGATAATCAACTGTTTTATTCCCAAACAACGATCACATCTGCTTTGTAAAAAAATTTTGCCCTAATACAATGGATTGTTATATTATTGTTACAGTACATATAAGTATTCTCTACAAAGTACATACAATTTATAAACATCTGGTCATTAGATATTGATTAAATTTTATGGGATTCATGTGGTTTTTGTTCACCACGAAGATGTGAAAGTGTCTATATGTCCTTATCTAGTCCTCAATTTCATAAAAGGCATTAAAGGAAAAAAAAAATTTGTTTACAATCAGCATCACTTTGAAAATTCAAAAGGAAACTTCATTCACATTGATGGGTAAAGATCTTCATTTCATGCTTTTTAAATGAAATTCAAGTTCTAAAGTAAGATTTCCCATGTAATGCTATGAAGTTATTTTATTCTATAATCCAATTTCACATATATTCAATGTTCAATGTATTTAGAGTGGCTACATTTTAAAATTTTTTTTTCTTTCCTTTTAGCCGAGGAGCCAACAAATGGATGTTGGATCCAGAATACTTGAAAAAATTTACTGGACCTGTTATGTATCCAGATGAAGTAACGTCCAAGTGGCAGAATCTCCCAATCAACCGTGAGTTTTATTTTCAGAGTAAAATTTTCATTACCATTTTTTTCTAAAAAAGCAATAGCCAGCTAATACAATAGTACCTCTCTTAATGGGGTTCTACAAAATGTCTAGTAAGATGAAAATTTGTTGGGTGAACCTATAGAATTTTGGTAATTCTATTATTATATTCTCTGTTTCCTACTGCTAAACTGTGTATATGATGATCCATTTGTGGATCTGTGACTGCATTAATGAATGATGTTAATGCAGATAGCAACTATTGTAGTAATAATGCATTGAGATAATAATTTGTGTCAGTTACATTTTGTTACCATATTTTATGAAGAAAGTGGTACTTTTTAGCTGTCTTTGTAGAAGTAGCTGCACAAACTATATTGCATTTATGTTCAAAGTATGATCAACTTGATGTTATTGCTAGCACAGACGTATGAATATAATTGGTTTCAGAGATTTTGTAAAATAATTTTACCGTTATTATTGGTGAACAACTTTTAAATTAGTTTGTCCTGCTCATCTTACTGTATTCAATTAGTTTACTAGCTTAATCATGAAATAGATGAGATAAAATTATGGTCATTATATTAATCTACTGGAAACACTACAATACTTATGGGTTTGATGAATTTAATATTGTGTAATTTGGAAAACTACTTTTTAGCTTTTTTATTTCAACAAAACTGGATTTGCCTAAGGAAATATTATTTTCATAATGTAAAAATACCTAAATGATGAATTGGCTTAGAAAAATTTTTCACTGACTTACTGGACTTAAATTTTTTTAGTATCATATTTTACTAAAAGACTTTCTCTCTCAATGTTTCTATTTGTGAAGAAATATTAATTTTTTATTCTAAAACTATCTCCTTAATATTTTGCATACCAACCAGTTATCTTGATATTTGTTGTTTACATATTTCTATGAATCTTCAACTTGATATTTCATTCTTTTATCAGTCAACATAGAACATATTTTTATAAAAGAATTATTCGATATCATTAAAACTCTTGGATAAGTTCCATTTTTATCTTTTAAGAATTCTGATATTTGAATGATAGGAAATAATCTTAGCTGAAGTATTGAGTTGAATCAAATAAATTTTAAGATGGGTAGGAACATTTCAAAAGCTTGACAAGCATGTTCACATTTTTCTTATACAAATAATTTCATAAGAAATGAAGTGTTCAAATTTTCTGGAAATGTTTTTTTTTTTTCCTCAATTGATTTTAGTTTATAAATCTTAATCAGAAATCTGGATGGAAGAGTAATTTTCTTGATGTAAACAATAAATAAAAAAAAGTTGACATTGAATATATAAACACATTTTGGATGGTTGTAGCATCAAGATGCAAGAAAATCACTGCTGTATTTGATTAATGAATGTATATGAATTTATTGCAAATGATAATTATAAATTGCTCCCTATGGGATTTAAACTCCTGGACAAAAATCAGCTCACATGTGCTTAGTTCTTCATTTGATTCTAAAAAAAGTGATTAATTTGGTTGTCTGTCTCTGTCTACCCTGTTATATTTTCAGCTCGAGCAGAGATTCAAGAGAAAGAAGTACAAAATGTTACTATGAACTTTGGTCCCCAACATCCTGCTGCCCATGGTGTGTTACGTCTTGTACTTACTCTTGATGGCGAGGTAAGCTAGCTTCCTATTTAAATTTTCTAGTTCAGCAGAGAAATTGAAAATTTAATGTTGGTATCCTACTGGGCTTATTTGAAAAAAAAAAGGCAAAAAATGGCTTTTGTTTGTGCTAGCCTAATTTCTCAACCAGTTGAACTAACACTTCGCAGAATCTTCTGAACTGGAGTCAAGATTTACCTGATTGGTGAATTTTAGCTTCAAAGTTTAGCAAACTAGGGTGGGCAGTGCTCTTTCCAAAGGATTTCATTCAGAAGGGACTGGACTTTTGTGGTGCAGCCTACCATAATAGTCAAGTAAAATAAATTTCCATCCAGTGTATGAAACTATGGTTTTGTATTATTTCTGTTACTTCTCTTCAGTGTTGCCAGTTTTAGATGTTTTAGAATTGTATTTAGATCTATAATTTTTGTCGAAAGAATCATAATCTGGATTTTCTGAATGTTTAATGATGTTTAAATTCTTGTTTACTTGTAAAAACAACTGGTGATTGTCTTGCTGTGGAGTAATGGTCAGCAAACTAGTCTAGTTGGTCATTACAGTCCTCATTGGGTGTCCCACAACTGTGGCTTTATGCAAAGATAAGCTAAGCTTTGTAAATATCTATGAGCAAATGGCTGGTACGGCAACAGTAAAACTGGAGACGTTAACCGTGTTCAAAATTGTAGGATTTGATATTTAGAAACAGTTCTATTCAAAATTTGCTTATTCTTATGATCAGTTTCTTTTTTCTTTCAGTCAGTAGTTCGGGCTGATCCACATATTGGGCTGTTGCATCGTGGAACAGAAAAACTGATTGAGTACAAGACTTATTTACAGGTACTTACTTTAGCAAATCTACTAGTGCACAAATTACTTGAAAATATAAAAATTATTGCTTTCATGGATTAATGAATTATAGCTTGTTGCTAAATTTTTTCTTTTTGCAAATTTTTGCTGAAAAGGAAAAAAAAAAATTTATTGATAAAAGTGATTTTTCTTTCGGTAATCTGGTGTGAACCTTTTGGATTTTGTAGACTTTGGACTTCAGATTTAAGATGTATGATCTAATTTATGAATAGACAATTCAATAATGCCTGTTTCTATGAGATTAAATAAGGGGAATTGGGAATATATACTGAAGAGCTGAGTCCTTTCAATTCAATTCTTATTCTATTCCAAGTGTAATTTGCACTGAAGGGTACTTGAGAATTCAGTATTCGTAAGCTTACATAAGTAAGTGCAGTAAAAATGTCAGCACTTAAATTGATAATTGAATTTTGGTAATAAATGAATTCTAGTTGATGTTTGTATTTGTGTTTTAGGCCCTGCCTTATTTTGACCGTCTGGATTATGTGTCCATGATGTGCAATGAACAATGTTACTCATTAGCTGTTGAGAATTTACTCAATATACAGATTCCTGAAAGAGCCAAGTGGATTAGAAGTAAGTTAATTGTTATTCAATTTATCATTTGTTTGATTTGTGAGCTGTTATCTCGGCTCCATTATTTGTGGGATCAGCATAGATTTACATTTAGTAACCAGAGACACAATTCAAAGTAAAAGATTCAAATCTTTAATATACAACAACTGTTTGAAAACACCCCAAAAAACAAAATGTCAACCAAAACTGTCAGTATAGGTTTCTCCAGTTTTACAGTTGGTTGGCTATGCATTTATGTATCATGCACACAGGTTGCATCAATGGAACTAGAGGGCTGGAATTTTCAACATTTACTCTTTATTATGTCAATGAAAGAATTTTTCATTTTTTTATAAAAAATTTTTTTTCCAATTCTCCTACTAAATAGGTGTGTATTTGCAATGTAAGACCCCTTAGTTTGTGTTTGGCAGTATTCATGCTTGTTTTTTGAAAATTCACCCTGTAAATAGGTTCTTAAAGCAGTGGTCAATTTGCAGTGTGACATTTTCTTGAAGATTTGTTACATTTTATAGCAGACTAAACTAGGTTTTATAATTTTGGATCAGTTATTATTTTAAACTATACAATTTGGCAAATTATATTTTGATGGCTTTCCTTGAGTGTAAATCAACTTTTACACACTGCTTTGTTTCCTGTTTTTTTAATTTTCATTTGTTTATTTATTTGAAAGCTTTGTTTGGAGAGATCACACGCATTCTCAACCATATCATGGCTGTTGGAACACATGCTCTCGACATTGGAGCCATGACACCATTCTTCTGGCTTTTTGAAGAGAGAGAAAAAGTAAGCAGCATTTGTTTCTGTTGATTTTTTTGAACAGTTTCAGTTTTTAATTGTCTCTGGTGTATGCCCTCTTGTTATGATAGTTTATAAACCTTGTCAAGTGTTCATTTCCCAGATGGATGATGTTTTTCATGGGACTAGATTTAGGCTTTTTGATTTGAGACTTCGTTGATGATTGTGTGTTATTTTTTTATTTTATTTTATCTTTTAAAAATTTTTTTTTTTTAATAACTTTCATGCCAAATATCTTTCTCGTACTTTAAAAAGTTGATAGCAATCCATATGGATAATAATAAGCCATGTGTCTTTGTCTTCTGTTATGCTAAGTGGTGCAACTGAGTGAGTGAAATAGATATGTTCTGATGATATTACAAAAATGCTGAATTTGAAGAATGATAAAAAAATTTAGAAAGTAATAAAAGCAAAAACAGAGAATGATAAAAATCTGTTTGCAGTCAACAGAATGTTATACTCTTAGTTTACTTTAATCCAAATCTCCAATATCCACATATAAAATGCAATATGTATATCCTTATATTTTGTACATGTCATCATCTAGTTGTGACATAATTCCCTTGCCTAATGTTGTAGGGGGACCCAACAATGATCTAGAATTATTTTGAGCTCTTTGAAATTTTATTTTTTCCAAAAACTAAATTCAGTTACGAATGGTTTGTATGTTGCAATATTGTGAAGATGAATTCTTGTTAATGTTTGATACTGGTTTGCAAACCAAAATATTGAAGGGGGATAACAAATAATACAGACTTGGTTGGCTGCTGCTGTTAATGTATTAAGGAACAAAAGAAAGCAGAAAACTTGACCATTCAAAACTGGAAAAATGATATAACTTAATTTCAGGGGTTAAGGTTTTGGGGTTGTTCAAGAATTTTTATCTTTAGTTGCTAGTGTGTATTCTTTCTCAAGGCCCAGCCACATCACTTGATTTGGGTGGGAATGATGTGCTCCAAGGGCGACTACCCAAACACTACACCAAGAGCACGTCAGTTCCTGCTGGGTCATCAGCCCCAAAAGACTCAGCCACATCACTTACTTTGGGTGGGGGTGATGTGCTCTGAAAGGGAACACCTGTTCCTACTGAGTCACCGATCCAACAGCGACCATTTAAACACAGCCCTAAGACTGTCAACAAGAGGACAAATTTATACATAGGCACCTACAACGTCAGAACACTGTCAACTGACATGCACCTAACCGATCTAGAAAATGAAATCAGAAATGTCAAATGGGACATCATAGGCATTAGCGAAGTAAGAAGACCCGGAGAAGAACTAACCGAACTGAGAAGCAGACATCTTCTTTACAGCTACGGTAAACAGAAAGTAAAACAAAGTGGAGTTGGCTTTCTCATCAATAAGGACTGATGGTACGAATGGTACGATGTAAAGTACAAATAAACACGCACAATCTTTCAAGCTCGAATTGAAAAACAGATTCAGAATTCTTACTGAACAAGACAACACCAACATCAATGAACTAAGCAACAAAATGACAGCGTCAATAATTGAAGTAGCCTCTACATTCAAGCCAATGAGCAAACAACCCATTAGAAAAATCTCAGATGAAACTAGAAATCTCATGGAAAAACACAGAAACCTCAGGCCAGCGACAACGAGAGAGAAAATTGAAGAGGCTGAACTAAACAAATTGATCTAGAAAAAACGAAAGGAAGACAGAAGGAGATACACGACGGCAGTCATCGAATCGACTCTTGAAAAAGGTCGGGGCTTCAAAGCTATTAACAAACTCCTCAGGTCAGGACGAAGGCAAATAACTAGCATACTCAAGGAAAATGGAAACCTAACAACAGACAGACAGGATTGTTGAACATGCCAAAGAATTCTACCAAAAACTTTATTTGTCCAAACAAAGACTATAAAACAATGAGTGAGATACGCAAGACGTGAACAATCAACTCGAGGACTTCCCAAAAGTAACCCCGTGGGAGGTGAAAGAAGCCATTAAACAGATGAAGAAAGGAACTGTCCCTGGACCAGACATCACCATCGACTTACTCCGAAAAGCAAGTAAAATCATCACTAGGAAACTGGCCGTCCTCTTCAACTTGTGTCTAAAACACAGTAAAGTCCCAGACGATTGGAACACTGCTATCATAATGCTTTTATATAAAAAAGGAAACCCGAAAGACCTCAACAACTACAGGCCTATAAACCTACTCAACTGTGTATACAAACTTTTCACAAAGATCATCACCAACTGAATCACAAAAACACTCGATGAAAACCAGCCACGTGAACAGGCTGGCTTTAGAAGAAGCCACTCGACCATGGACCACCTGCACTCGATAAATCAGCTGAAAGAAAAAGCAGCTGAGTATAAACTACCACTATCGACTTGAAAAAGGCGTTCGACTCAGTAGAAATCCCTAAGGTCATGGAGGCCATCAGTCGGCAAGGTGTAGATCCAGTATATCTTGAAGTGTTGAAACATATATACAATCACGGCAGCTCCTTTATCAGGTTACATAAAGACTCAGAGCCCTTTCAGCTCCAGAAAGGAGTAAGACAAGGTGATACCAGCTCACCTAAACTCTTCACAGCCTGGCTTGAGATGATCTTCAGAAGGCTAGACTGGGAGAATAAAGGGATTAGAATAGACGGCGAGTATCTGAGCAACCTCAGATTTGCAGACTTTTTCGCAGAAAACCTACACGACCTCCAACTAATGATAGATGAACTGAATGAAGAGAGCAAGAAAGTCGGCCTACACATGAACTTCAGCAAGACGAAGATCATGTGCAACAACCACATTGGGGATGAAAACACTAAGATCAAAATTGAGGACACACAACTGGAGGAAGTAGATCACTACATCTACCTAGGACAACGAATCTCCATGAGACCCTCAAAAGAAGAAGAAATCAAGCAAAGAATCACACTAGGATGGCGAGCCTTCGGCAGAGCTAGCTCAACCTTCAAAAATAATAAGATCCCATTAATCCTTAAGAGAAGGGTGTATAACCAATGCATCCTCCCGATAGTCACTTACGGAGCTGAAACATGGAACCTAACCAAGAGACAGACCTGTAAATTGAGAACCATGCAACGTGCACATGAAAGAATAATGCTGGGCCTCACATGGAGAGACCACAAGACAGCACAGTACATCTGACAAAAGACAAGAGTTAGGGACATCATAGAATCCATTAAAAATCTCAAATGGCGGTGGGCTAGCCATGTTGCAAGAATGGCAGACAATTGATGGACATCGCGACTCATGACATGGATCCCCCGAGACCACATGCGCAACCGAGGCCGGCAAAATATTTGATGGAGAGACGAGCTAGACAGGTTCAGGAAGTACTGGCTCCGCGACACCCATGATAGGGAAGTGTGGCAAATCCTGGGGAAGGTCTATGTCCAACGACGGACGCTAAAAGACTGATGATGATGATGATGATGATGAATTTAAAAAAAACCAAACAATTCTCTTGAATAAATGTGGTCAGAATAAATTCTATTTGACATCACTGGTATTATGTTTTTAATCTCTCTATTCTAAGATTATCTGGTGGTAAATGTTCATTATTTAAGATTTTTCAAGTAATTCTTCTGTTTTATTTAATATTAGATGATGGAATTCTATGAGCGAGTTTCTGGCGCTCGTATGCATGCAGCTTATGTCCGCCCAGGAGGTGTGTCCCAAGTAAGTTAAAACAAATCTTTGTTTCATTTCGTTGTGAAGGGTAAGATTGTTAATGAGATTCAGATATTTGCAAAAAGGGAGAACATACCTAGGAAACTAGGTAACCCTGGGGCCCATAAGTAGTGCGATCCCATATGACGAGAATGTAGAAATTCTTATGCGCTTACAAATGAAAAATGGAGGTTACTCTGATTAGCTTTCAATAATTACCTCTCTTGATGATTTTTTTTCTTCTGAGGGTAAGCCAGAAAACTTATCCCCACACTGTCATCCAGTTGCTGCAAATCACCTTGATTTTTTTATTTTTCAAGTGGACACATTTTAGGATCACCCAATAGTGATCTGAAGTTATTTTGTGTCATTAAAGCTCCTTTTTTTTTCTCTCCTCTTCAAAAAACTGTATTCATTTAGAAATGCTTTGCTTGATTCAAGGCTACAAAGGCAAAACTTGTTTGAACAAAAAAAATCCTCAATTCAACTGAGCAAGCTACAATGCACCATTTAGTCAACATAGAAGTTACAAACATTTGAACAAAATCACTTCTACATAGATTTGAGTCGAATTTCATTCTTTAATCAAAAATACCAAAAATTTAAACTAAAAAAAATCCAAAGTAATCAGAGATGTATACAATTTCTTTTCATATATGGAACAGATTTCATTTTATAACTTTGTCTATTCTTTTTTTTTTCACCTTTTTTTTTTCTGGCTGTTCAAGAAAATTCTTGGTATGAGAATGTAAGTCAACCAAAAATAATTGCCTTTTTAACAAAACGCTTTGGAAAACAATTAAATTACTGCTCTAAAAAGCTTAAGGTTTTCTCAAAGAAGAGAGATCAAAAAAGTTATGAGAAAAATGAACTAGCTGTGTTAATGAGACTAAGATTTATGTTTGACCATTCTATTTTCTTTATCAATTTTAAACAAGGGTGTGGGTAATATTGCCATCTCTGTCTAGAACTGAATAACAGGAGCTTAGTTGCTTCATTTTTGTCATAATACTCTAACTCTGTAAGGCTTATCTGTCATCTTGGATTTTACAACCTAGCCTTCCCCACCTTAATTATTTGGACATGTGATACAAGGTTATGTAGAGCAATACATAGGCTTGGTGAGACCAGATTTGCTAATGCCTAACTGACTTTCATATGGGAACAACTGTTACAGAACTAGTAAGATAAAAAAATGTAGGATTTAGTCTTTATTAGGAAAATTAGAAATGAAACCATCTTAACTATCTCGCTCTAAATGAGTTTTTCCATAGAGGCTTACATCCCAATGCTATTGTGGGGGTTCCTGTTGAGGGTGGTCTCACCAACTATACTAAACCAGCCGTGGTTCTGGGTTAGTAAAAGAAGGCAACAAGACGGGATTTCGTTTATATGTTTTATATAGAATATTGATTATCAATATCTCTGGAGACGGGAAATGCCTATTCGCAGTTGAAAAGAGAGGAGGCCGATTATTATCTAAGTCAAAATGACGACTGGTCTCTCATGTCACGAACGGTAGTCTACTGAATGGTAGCAGCGGTTGACGGTCACTAAGGGTGGCGTCTAACACGAGAGAGAGAGCTGGCAATGAGTCTCTTCTCCAGACCCAAATTTTACTCTGCTTGCTTGTTACGAAAATTCTTCCTATTTAAGCCCTTGGTATCAACACTGTATCTCTTTGTAATTGACTCCCTTTCTTTTTCCTGTTATCTCGACCTTTCCGGAAAAACCCAAAACATTGACCCTCATTCATCTCGCGACGCAGGTCTGTTCAATATCATAAATTAGTCTCCCCCTCTCCCAAGGACTCTGCAAATAACTTTTCTTTCATAAGCTTTTACTCTCTCTCTCTAGACCCCAGACACTGACCCTTATATCTGGCTTTGTTTTCAAACCCAGGGATTGACAGATGACACTAGATTGAAAAAGTACAGATAACTCAACTTCCCATGACATGGTCATCGAATCGGGAACAAAACCTTTTTCCAAAAGCATTTGTTTTTGCAACCCAGGATTTGACAGATGACACTAGATTGAGAAATCGCAGATACCCGCACCTGGAAACACGTATCCTCAAAAAACACATTATCCCTTTTAACACAGATAACTCCTTTTGTAATAACAATAGTAATTACTGGTAATAACCATAGTAATTTTTAGTAACAGCCATAGTAATTTTCAGGACACGGGGGACTTCTGGCCCCCTAGTGTCACACTATGACTCCACCACCCCAAAAAATAAAAAATGAAGAAAATGTTTTTAGAAGGTGGCTATTGAACTACACTTGTAAATTTTCAAGGATTTAACCAGGAACGCTGACACAGTGATGAATTATCCCAAGAAAGTACGTAATAGATAATTGTACTTTCTACGGATATTTAGAGTACATTGTACATTTAGAGTACATTGTATAAGCAGAAAATGAAAAAAATGTGTGAATAAAAATTATCAGACTTTATAGTCAGTCATTTTGACCTTTTTATGGAAGTAGAATTTTTTTATCTTTATGGAAAGAAAAGTGGTATTAAACTCTTTTGATCATAGATTAATATCATTTTATCAAATGTGATCTGGCATTGGGGAAAATTAATATTGTTTTGTATAAATAGCATTTATCCAATAATATATGATAGTATTATGTAATTTAGTCAACTTAGAAGTTACAAACACTTGAAGAAAATCAGACTTCCGGTACTATATAGATATATATGAATTAAATTTTATTTAATCAAAAATACAATAATATGAAAGTATTATATAATGATATGAAAGTATTATGTAATGATATGAAAGTATTATGTAATGATATGAAAGTATTATGTAATGATATGAAAGTATCATGTAATGATATGAAAGTATTATGTAATGATATGAAAGTATTATGTAATGATATGAAAGTATTATGTAATGATATGAAAGTATTATGTAATGATATGAAAGTATTATGTAATGATATGAAAGTATTATGTAATGATACAAAAGTATTATGTAATGATACGAAAGTATTATATAACGATATGAAAGTATTATGTAGTGATATGAAAGTATATTATATTATACAATAGGATATTATTATATATTTGTTGAAATCTGACAGCTTATTTTCAATAATTTTTTTGATATGTAGGGAAGTTGATGTTATTATGCATAAGATTCTTTTTTTCTTTATGCATGTTTCTCTGGGCTCATCTGGTCTCATTTTGAAGCTCCAACCTTAAAAATTTACATAAGTGCATTACTAGGCACCACCTAAAAACTCTTATTTTGATCTCTATTGTTGTTTGGGACTAACAATGCCCAAATCTTGCACTGTTTTATTTTTTTTTTTCTTTCATAGATAAGATCTATCATTTTACTCAAATGTAGATAAAAGATCTATTTTCTTTTAAATAATTTTGTAGATAAATGATCAGTTCCACGCTCAGGTTATTATTCTAATCATATAAGAAGCCATCAACCTAAATATCAACATATTTTTTAGATAAGTAGTTCTGGTATACCCTCGAGATATGGTGATTCACTTATGTTAGGTACCGATATCTTTTTGAGTTATAGATTTTAGCTTTTTATACAAACAAAAATTAGAATTTTGTGGTTTTGATTTTCATATCTTTTGATTCCAGGACATGCCCCTTGGTCTGATGGATGACATTTTTGATTTTATTGAAAAGTTTGGACAGAGGTTAGATGAAGTTGAAACATTGTTGACTGAAAACAGAATCTGGAAGGCTCGAACAGTAGATATTGGTATCATATCGGCTGAAGATGCTCTTAATTATGGCTGCAGGTAAAGACAATATTTTTTGTTGCTGTGTACAGTGTTGTCTGGATTTTCATTCGAAATCTCAAACTTGATATTTATCTCTTGATTATGAATCCGTAACTGCTGAAAAGTTGCTCTGTAAAAAAAAAGAGTTGGCTGAAATCATAAATTTTAGTCACTGAATGAGATTATTACAGTTTTCTCTTTATTAGATGTGTCCAATATCTCTATAACCTACTTTGTCTATCCTCAGTTAACCTATGTAATTTATTTATCTAAAATTCAAAAAAAAGATTTTTGATTAATTCTCATGATAGAAAAAATATCTGCCGTTTCCCTTTCAGTGGTATGTTTTTTTTTTGTTTCTTTTTAGCTGAATTTTCACCCCATCCAAGCTATGTAGCCATGACCTAGTTGGTCTGCTTAATCAGAGGTTGCATGTTCAAATCCTGGCAATGCTTCAATTTTTTATATCAATTTGTTCGTGTAACAAATCAATGAAAAACAGTAACCAGAGCTCTTATATGATAAGATGATTGAATTTAAAAAGACTTTAACTTCTTATGTAAGGTTTTTTTGTGGACTTTTGTCCTCATCATGGTTCATTCCTTAGAAGAAAACGTTTTGGCGTTGTATCCTATGGCCCGGTCTTCAGGTGATGAGCTGGTGTATTTTTGATCATTGAGACAGGTAGGGCCTGTGTTGAGATCAGACAGAAATCTTTAACTTCTGAAGTGATTTTGAACATGGATTTTTTTAATTTTGCAGTGGTGTGATGCTACGTGGATCAGGAATTAAATGGGATCTGAGGAAAACACAGCCTTATGATGCTTATGACAAAGTTGAGTTCGATGTCCCCATCGGACGTAAAGGAGATTGTTATGACAGGTTTGTAAATGATTTCATGCCATTCAAGTCCTTACAGATGATGAGTTGCTCTCTGTAATTGATTTAGATATCAAGGAATTGATTGTATTTTTCACTTTCTGATCCACCCTTCAGTGTTATTGTTGATGGCTGTTGTTTAGTTCTGTTTGCTTACATTTAAAAACTGGAAAAAAATTGAGTCAATTGCATTTGATATTCACAGAAAGCACTGACTGCATAACTCTGCCAACACCATTATCTCTAAAAACTGGATGAAAATCAGATTGCAAATAGTTACGATGCAGGGAAGTAACTAAAAAAACTTCCTGAATCTGATACAAAATTTAATCAATTCTCCCTTAGCCCATGGCCCACCCTCTGACAAAATGTCGTAATTCATTGAGAACTCATGATATGGACAAACATAAGTGAATACATACATATATATATATATATATATATATATATATATATATATATATATATATATATATGAAACAAAGAAAAATTATCTCTCCATCGAAAAAAAAATTCCTGGATCTGCTCCCAAATGAAATCCATTCATCCTTACCCCATGGTCTACCCTCTCAGAAAAATTTCATCAGAATTCATTGAGAACTTTTGAAGATATTGTGGGTTATGAACATAATGTAGCTACAAAGTAGAGGAGGAAAAATTCCTGGATTTGCCCCCAAATTGAATCACTTTTTCTATTGTCCAACTTTCTACAAAATTTTATCTGAACTTATTCAGAACCTTTGGAGATATTGTGTGGACAAAGAGACGTACAGAAATTAGTGAATACATATATTTCTTGCAACTTTGTTGGTAGAAGTAAATTATAAATAAAGTTAATTTTTATTATTTAGATGTGTCCTTGCCTCTTTATAAAAGGCTCAGTTTGTCTGCTGGTAGGTCGGTCTATCTGTCTCCATATTGTTTCACTGCTGTTTTAAGTCAGATTTACTTGAAATTGGGTGTTCCTTGATAAGATGCTTCTAACCTAAAAAAACCTACTTAGGGTCATGTGATCTGGAATGGAGTTAAAACTTCATAGTTGACTCCTTGTTGAACTTTCAGTTCTTGTTTTTATGTTTTAGTTGATCGCAAGTGTTTTTTTAAATTTGGAAAATTTTCAGTAAACTAAGGAAGTTGCTTAAGATGCTGTGTTGCCTAATAAATGTTCTAGTATTTCGCATTCAATGGTTGTTCTCTGCTGCTAAATGAAACATTTCTCAAAATCAAATTGTACTTCACTGTCAGATTTTCTTCAATCTTTTGAGGTATCTTATTCGTATGGAGGAGATGAGACAAAGTTTGAAAATTATTCATCAATGTCTGAATAAGATGCCCCCTGGTGAGATCAAAGTTGATGATCAGAAGATCTGTCCGCCAAAACGTGGAGAAATGAAAGTAAGTACCACTGTTCATTCTAAAATTTTTATTTATCAGTATTTTTAAGTATTTTATCATCTTACAATGTTTTAGCTGGTCACTTTATCAGCCATTTTCATTTGAGAAAGATTTTTGCATCTCATAAATATTGAACTTAGTTGTATTGATAGTTGCAGTTGAGTATGGGTATTCTATAAGTTGTATATCTGATTTCCTTTTCAATTGAAACCTGGAACAATTCAAACTCTTGACTAATGGAGTTAGTGAAGCATCCAGCTTTTTGTTTTGATTTTCTTTCCTCTCTCTTCTCTTCTTTCTTTTTCTCTTTTTCTTTTCCTTTTCTTTTTTTCTTTTTCTTTTTTCCCTTTCTCTTTTTCTTTTTTCCCTTTCTCTTTTTCTTTTTTCCCTTTCTCTTTTTCTTTTCCCTTTCTCTTTTTCTTTTCCCTTTCCCTTTCTCTTTTCCCTTTCTCTTTTCCCTTTCCCTTTCTCTTTTCCCTTTCTCTTTTTCTTTTCCCTTTCTCTTTTTCTTTTCCCTTTCTCTTTTCCTTTTCTCTTTTTCTTTTCCTTTTCTCTTTTTCTTTTCCTTTTCTCTTTTTCTTTTCCTTTTCTCTTTTTCTTTTCCTTTTCTCTTTTTCTTTTCCTTTTCTCTTTTTCGGCTTTCTTTTCTCTTTTTCTCTTTCTTTTCTCTTTTTCTCTTTCTTTTCTCTTTTTCTCTTTCTTTTCCCTTTTTCTCTTTCTTTTCTCTTTTTCTCTTTCTTTTCTCTTTCTTTTCTCTTTTTCTCTTTCTTTTCTCTTTTTTTTCTCTTTTTCTCTTTCTTTTCTCTTTTTCTCTTTCTTTTCTCTTTTTCTCTTTCTTTTCTCTTTTTCTCTTTCTTTTCTCTTTTTCTCTTTCTTTTCTCTTTTTCTCTTTCTTTTCTCTTTTTCTCTTTCTTTTCTCCTTTTCTCTTTCTTTTCTCTTTTTCGGCTTTCTCTTTTCTTTTCTCTTTTTTTTCTCTTTTCTTTTCTGTCAATTAAATCTAGTTGAAATTTTTAATTATTTATATTTTTGTTTCAATTCCAGAGTTCTATGGAATCGTTGATTCATCATTTCAAGCTCTATTCTGAGGGTTACAATGTCACCCCTGGGGCCACCTATACAGCTGTAGAAGCACCCAAAGTAAGGATCAGTGAACTTACTTTTTTTTTCATTCTACTCAATCTGTTTCTAAAATCTATCTTGCCTTGACAATGCAGTGTATAAAGGTCACAAAGCATTAGATCAGGCGCATTGACAAGGAAGGAGATGATGTTGAAAAATAAATATTTCTTGTGTTTTCATCATCAGGCTACAGACTTGTTGATGTACCTATTAATATACGTTGTTAGACAAAGAAGGAATAAAACTCTTCCAAATACTAATTCATTTCTTTATCCACTACCTAATCAGACTTGTCACCTTTAAAATAGACCCCTCCACCCCCACTGTTGATACTACGTTGCTAGTTGTTTTTTTGTTTTTTTTGTTGTTTTTTTTGCCATGCATTATTGAACTTGTTTTGAAGGATAGTGTGTAGGTCTTGTGGGCATTTTCTTCTGAAATCAACAAACTTAAAGGTTGAGTTTCTGCTTTAAGAATAAAGATAGCAGAGGCCGAATCTCAATGTAGGGTGGCTGGTGAACAAAAGTTGTCTTGTGCTTTGCCAAAAATTAATGGATAAGAAGTGACATATAAGCAGTTACCAGGTCTCTTCTTTTACACTGTATCTTCTATAAATGCCTCAGGACCTCCAAGTGAAACTTTCTATTTACTGTCTGATCACATGGAACAAACTCATGATGAACAATGTCCTTCGAATCAAGAAAGGTGATCAATATCACCTTCACATTTGAGGATGTCTGATGTGCTTGCCTTGATTGTGCTGATGTTCTGACCCGACTGACCTTTTTTTAAAAATTCTTTTTTATTTATTTATTTATTTTTTGCAACATCATAGCTGTATATCCAGGTTTCATCATCTGTTTTGATATTTTCAGAAAGTTTTTATCAGCATTTGTATGATTAACTATATCTTGACTGACAGAGACACAGTTCTGTTTTTCATTTGTCAGCAGACGTGATACAAACTTTGCAGCAACATGATACATCATCAATTTTTTTCTTTTAAAATCCTGGTGTAAACTTCTACAGCTTCCTACCTCTTTGGAAATGTCAGTCAGTCAGGCAGGCATGTGCTTTTGCTCTTCATTGACGAAGGTTATCCAAGTTTATGATCATTTTTGGTGAATGTTCTACCTGAGTTGAATTTCAGGTGTCACATGTGATATTGCATATGACTCCTACAATCCTCCTCATAGGCCTGTTACAACTCTAAAAATATTTCAGCTGTTTTTAGGTTTGATTTATTTTTGGACATACCTTGTATATAACTCCAGAAGTTAAACATCATTGGTTCAGATCTTTTTACTATTGTTTAAAATGAATAAAATCTAAAATGAATTTTAAATTCTTCCAAAATACTTGGTTTGCCCTGTATTTTGAAATGAGACTGAACTTCTGAAAATGTAATTGAAATTTATTTTCCAATATGTTTTCCCTTGAAGGAATTATGCTAAGTATCTTTCATCCCTGCTATTTAACAAATACTGCAAATTTGGAGAATTTTTTTTCATTAGCATCAATATTATTTCCGTCATGAAAAATCTTATTTTCAGGTATTTCATACTCAAGACATTTTCTGAAAATTCACATCTTCTAATTTATCGAAATTAATTGAAGCTGTAAAATGATCTTAAGTTCAGTGAAGAACGAAATTGATAAAAGCAATGTAAGTGAAAAATGATTTTAAAAATGTATATTTTCTTGGAAAGTTATCTTTTTTCATGTTTTAGCTGTGTATTTTTTTTTTTTTTTTTTCAATTTTTCACTGATGATGTAATGATAATTTGATTTTTTAGGGTGAATTCGGTGTCTACCTCGTGTCTGATGGTACAAATAAACCTTATAGATGCAAGATCAAGGCTCCTGGATTTGCCCACTTGGTGAGTGTGAACTTCATCTCAATTAAGTACACGTTAAAGCTCAATTTTGGAATTATATTTTAAAAGATATTTCTACTACTTCTGTCATGGACGTACCGTGTGGATAGTTGATTAGATTACTAATTTATGAATCCATAACTGTTTTTTTTTCTTGTCGAAACAATCCTTACTTCTGTATCTTGGATAAAAGCGGCATTTAAGATGGGAGGTAATTCTATTGAATTGTCGCCTTATCGAGCAAATTTTTACCTCCCCTTTTTTTTTATTTGTTTGGCTAACGGACTAGAGTTTCAAGTTATGGTCATGTAAGTTCAAAAATATTATTTAAAAAAAATAAGACATTTGACCCATCGACTGCTAATGATTGAAATCTAAGTCATTGAACCTCAATGGAAAATACGATCCCCTCCCTACTTTTGGCCCACTGTCACATAGCCAAACCACAGACCAAACCACGGTCATTCAACTAGAGAATCAGGTAATTTCTTCAATAACAAAGGAAAAACCCAGCTTTTATTTTATTACAAACTTCCAATGTTTGTGATTTGAAGATATATATTTCTTTAGCAGCAATAGAAAAAAACATTTTATTTCCATTCAAACCTCTAACATTTATGATTTTGTTGATACTTTTTTTCAATGACAGAAAAAAAAAGAAAACCTAATTGCAAACTTTTAATATTTGTAATTTGGATATATATCTGTTATATTTTTGAAATATGTAATGCGGACATTCAACAGCTACTCAAATGATTGTGAATATTAATGAAATCCTTCTTGTCCCTCAGATTATTGGCAAATTTCATTCTATAACTTATCTTTCTCACCCTTCCTGATACGTGGGCAGTTATTCAATGGTATACACCTCATCATTTAATATACAATTCATATATTTTTAATCATTGCAATGTAAATAATAAAACAGCTGCTCTAGAATTTTAAATGGCAAGCATTTGCACCAGGTAAATTTTGTTGATCCTGAGGAATCTACAGTACATACACAGACTGTGGAGAATCCAGGAATGAGAGCCGATTTGCACCTTTTATGCCCTCTTCCCAAGTTACTTGCATGAGTTTGTTTGATGCAACTCAACTGAGAACAAGACCAAGCTTTTTGTCACTTTTTGGAGGCTCTTCATGATATTTATTTCTTCTAAGTAATTTATGTTAATTCAAAATTGAACTTGAAGTTATTCTAGTTTAGAAATAACAGAATGAATTTTCTTAGTGACACATTCAACCATTCTAGAATTAATGAATAATTATTCCTTGCAATTTATTTTGATTGAAACTCTTTCAATTGAATGTGTTATTTGAAAGAAAAAAAATCATCATTATCATCATCAGTATTTTAACCTCCATTGTTAGACATAGACTATCCCCAGAATTCGCCACAATTCTCTATCATGGGCGTCGCAGAGCCAGTATTTTCTAGATTTGTCCAGTACATCTTGTATCTTGTCGGCCTTGGTTTAGCATGTGATCTCTGGGGATCCATGTTGTGAGTTGTGATGTCCATCGGTTGTCTTTCATTTTTGCAACATGGCCTGCCCATTGCCATTTATGTTTCCTAATAGATTCTATGATGTCTCTGACTCCTGTTTTCTTCCTTATATACTGTGCTGTCTTGTGATTTCTCCATGTGAGGTTGAGTATGATTCTCTCGTAAAAACACAGTGACCACAAATTGAAACTGTAGACCATTAACTGAAAAAAGTATTTCGCAACAATTGTAGGGGGAGACAATCCTTAGTCAATTTCAACAGAGTTACCTCCCATTCTACATTCCAATTGTCGATAATTACTTGTACATGCTTATAAATGCTTCTAATAATCATGCAAGACAAGTCAAGGTATGTTTATGTCTCATTGTCAGCATCCTTTAGATGTGATAGCTTCATCGATTCCCAAGCAGTTATTTTTATAATAAAGCTGATTGATGGAGTCAAGTTCAGTTGAAACCAAGATTCATTTGAGAACAGGAAACAGTTGTATGTCTATGGTCTGTAAGACTTGGCATTATGGGTACTGCTATATTTTTTTTTTGTTTTCTTATGATGAATAGTAATTCCTATAAAATACTAAATTCGTAACCAGTTTGTTTTTCTACCATGTGATTTATGATAATGTCAAAATGAGTTAATTTTTACTGAAATTATGATGGTCATTTATTTATTTGATTTGACCAACACTCTAATCAAAACCAACATTTAGTATAGATTCTATAGCTGCTGTAGTCAAACTGTGTTCTGCAGAACCGTAGGGTACCACACAACTTTTTCAGGGGTTTCAGCAAAACATTGACATTAGCGCAATATACTTAATAATTCTTTGTTACATATGTAAATGCTGTGAAATGATTGTTTGTCTTAATTTTTATATCTTTAACCTTCACAATACTTTTTATATAATGGAAAATTAAAGTTTTGATTTTTTAAAAAATTACTGGCTAAAATCCAATTGTTATATACTTATAATCCCCCCCCCCTCCAAGGGGTTCCCTAGAAAATTTAATTACTGAATGAATTTATTTCTTTTTCTTTACAGGCTGCTTTAGATAAAGTCTCTAAGAACCATATGTTGGCTGATGTTGTTGCTATTATTGGTAAGAATTAAATTCTCATTAACCTATTTTTCTCTTGACATTCCTTGTTCACTTTTTTAACCTGAATTATTCCCTTGCATTTATATCAAATTTTTTTTTTTTTTTTTTTTCTTCCCTCTTTTGTCTCATTACAGGAACGTTGGACATTGTATTCGGAGAAGTTGATCGATGAGGATTGTATGTATTAGTTTGATAATAGGCTGGAGGCATTTATCTTATTCAAGCAACGATTTTCAACTAGGATAAAATGATGACATCTACTTCTATAGTCAGTCTTATTATTTTCGTCATTTGCATACACTGTCCACTGTAAGGTCTGTTTCATTGGGCGACTTTTTTTCAAAATTCTTGTTACCTAAATGAAACTTGGTGAGAAGATATGTTTGTTTTTTTTTTTATCTGTAATTCTTTTTATTAAACCTTTTTTTTTTTTTTTATGAATAAAAAATATTAAAACCTAATCTTCACAGTTTGCAAATTTTTTTGTTTGATGACAACTTAGTCTAATTTTGAAATCATTTAATGATTAATGGACTTGTATGTCTTTTCTCCTTTCAGCCTCTTTTGTCATTTATAACATTGTGGTAAAATGCATTACTGGTGCCTTGTGAATCATTTGTACCAACTTTTTCCATATTACTATTATCCTTATTTTCCAGTTGCTTCTGGTTGTAATTGTGGGGTTGCAATAAAGAGTATAGAAAGCTACTGAATAATTTAGTTCAGAAATAAATAATGATTGATTATTAACCAATGCAGTTCTGTAGCACGTATGAAAAATAAGTTGCAGTGGTATTTCTGATAGATTCTAAGTCAAGATGGCCAAAAATTTTAATCTTGATAGAAATGACATGCTAACCTTGCTTGCTTAACCAAAATATGTGCTGTTAAATCACCCAAAATCTTGTTGCTTTGTTTAAAATGATCCCAGCTGATATCTTTGTCTTTTCTCTATAGTGGAAAGAGCTTCGTCAGACTCCTGTTTTTTCTGTAATATATTGTGCTGTTGGGCATGATTCTCAGTTTGAGGGTCAATTCCATGTTTCAGCTCAATATGTGACTAGCAGGAAGAGACATTGGTTGAATACCTATCTTTTTCGGACTAATGGGATTGTTTTTGGAGGTTGAGATTGCTCCATCGAAGCTTGCCAACCTGAGTGATTCTTTGCTTGATTTTAACTTTTATTATTCTGTTCTGAAATTTGTGTCTATTTATTGCCTCTAACTCTAATTGGATGAAACCGCACAACATTCAAAGAAAGCATCCACCATTTAATGCCAGATGAGAAGTCACCAGTTGCTTTTTTACCATGGAAATGTTTTGTTTTTGATTAAAATCACAGGTAAGGAATTTGATATTCTGTGAAAAATATTTATAGTAGACAAAATAGACTTGAAAGAAGAAACATTTGCAAAAATAGAACAAGTAAAACCAGGAATGATAACTATGATCTTTATTACAGAAATATATTGCAGTGGACCAGAATGATATGTTGAGATCCTATTATTAAAATATATACATCATCCCCTCTGTGCAGATATTTGTGTGTGTGAATCAATACTCGAAAAATTGTACAGCTGCTTACATAGATACAGCTTCCATTTGGACTCTTGGCTGCCATGACAGTTGCTGCTATTCATTTAAAAAAATGGCTGCTTATGACATGGTTGCCTGAGAGGGCTACAAAAGGAAATAAAATGAAGCTTTATCTTACAGACTTACCCAACACAGGCATTGGAATAATAGTACATTTTTAAATCAAGCAAATTTGAAGGCAGTACCGTCTCATAGAGGTTGGTATTTTGGAAAAAGTTCAGAGATGAGCAACCAAGTTAATACTAGCATTAAGAAGTATGAGTATTGGTTTAAGAATTTAGGTTTGACTATGAAGAAAAAAAAAGGGGGGATCAGAGAGACTTGATAGACATATTAAAGTTTGTGTAGTATAGAACTGGTAGATCCTTATCATCAGTCTTTTAATGTCGATTAGAGGAGTCAGTGGAAAGTCTATGTCTATCAGCCAATACTTTTGAAGATCCTTATCGCCAGCATTCAATTCCCCAAATCTCAAATTGGAACTTCATTAGATCGAATCTGATTGGCTGATTCAGAATTGCCAGCAGATCTAAGGGAGAGAAATTTGGGGGCCCATGTTCCATAGTTAATAAAAAATCGCACCGACTTTTTCTAAAATCTGTGCGATGGAGGTATCATTCCCCAACCCCATAAATCATAAACAAACGAAAAAAGGACTTATTGATAGGATTCAGTATTATGAAAAATCAAATTTGAACAATTTGCGATTTTTACTTTATAGAAATCTATTGACCCAATTCAAACTAGATTTAAAAAAAATTTTTTTTTTTAAATAAGTTTGATTTAAAAAAACACAATTCTCTAACTGAATTTCATGCGCACTTTTGATTGTTTTAAGACCTGAAAAGTTTATGTGAATAACCTTTTCATTAGACTTAGTTTTGAATTAGCAGAAAAAAGACTTCTCTGATGTTCCTTTTCTTTCTACTTTTGTTTTTACAAAAATCTCAAATCAATTTAAACTACATATCTAATATTTTTTTCATAAAAATAAATGTGTATTTCTAATTTGATCAAAAAAAAATAATAAAAAGATGAATAAATGATTCCACTTGATTTTTACATGAACGTTTAACATCACTTTTGAACCCTTAAATATGAATAGGTGAGTAGTTTTGTAAAAGATTTCTCTTTGCTAACATGTCAAAAGTTTACGTAAAAACATATATTCAAAGAAAATAAAACAATATCTAAAGGAAATTATCCACTTGTTCATATTCAAATAGATTTTTTCTATGAATATTTAAAAAAATATAATCAGAAAAGAGAAACGTTGAATCAAGAATTCAACTGAAGATTGTTGTGCTTAATTTTAACATTTTATGCATGACTGTGTGCAGGCAATACAATAATAAATTTACAAATTACTGTATGTAAAATTTTTGTTTAATAAATCTTGTAAATACTAAATCTTATTGTAAAATAAATACTACTTTTACAATAGCTTTTTTCATGAGACATCAACATAACCCCAATTACACTAATTTTAGAAAAGTATTTTTTTTGTGAATTGGTACCGTTGAATTATCTCCCTTAGATCTGCTAGTGACTCTGATGTGGCCAATCAGATTCGAGCTAATGAAGTTTCTATAAACTGAGAATTGGAAAATTGATATGGACCTGATCCTTGTATATTTTACCAAAAAAAGAGTAGAAGGAACTGAGAGGCCATGGATATATGTTGGAAATGAATAGGAGCAGATTGAGTATCTGAAAATTCTTCTTCAGCAACAGAGTGTTAGCACTACATATTCCAGTAATCCTATCAACTAATGTAAGTTTAAAAAGGATTATGTTTATTACACCATTACTTATGCTTAATGACTCAGATATTGTATAAATGATATTGTTTGTGCTTTTATATACAAGTTGTGTACTTTTCTTTCACACAAAAAAATGTTGTTGAACTTTTGCCTCTAGATTTGCTTGATTTTTGAATTTGATGCTATTCCAGTGCCTGTTTTGTAGGAGATAAGACTTGGATTATCTCCTTTCTGTTGCTAAATCTAGCAACATGGACCCTGGTTCCTAATAAAGAACAGGATAAAATCTTGGGTTAGACTGGTGTTCCTCCTGCATATATTTTCAATCCAGTTTTGATAAGTCATTGATTATTGTCAAATGAAATTTATAGCTCTGAAAACGGCTCGAAATAAAAATGCGAAACTTGTTTTTAATTTGGGTTATTCACGGGTCAGTAAGTCAAATAGAGACCAATTGCCAAATTTCTTCCCCATAATCCTGTACTTTAGGATTAAAGGAAGATGGGTAAAGAGACTAAGAAAAAAAAAAGTAATCGACAGAAATAAATCTAAAAGTTATAGAGCATCAGAAATGAGAGAGAATTCAGTTTTAATTTTGGGGATGCAATGGGGAAAAAAAAAAAACCCTGCTCACCAAAGAAACTAGTAGGTTGATTTTATTTATTAGGTATGAATGCAAATCAATCGCCAGGAAGGAAACTCTACAAATAATTTACTGACATCAATAGACTTTTGTTCTTTTCAGAAAGAGAAACAGTATTCATCTCTTGACTTTCTATTCCAAACAAAAATTTTTGCATAATTTATTTTTCATAGAGAAAATATCTTTTTTTTTTTTGTTATTTCAAATGCAGTTTTGCTGTTTGTCATTTTAGAATAAACTATCTATCCTATACTAAGAAATTTTGGTCATTTCATTGATTCATTTTTTGTTGTTATTTTGACCACAAAGCAATATATATCGATAAAAATGCCCCTAATTTGTAATCTGTCAATTCTATTACAATTTTTTTCATTTACAAGATTGAGAAATTCTAGCTAAAAACTATTTCTGTAAACAATATAAACTTGGAGATATGTGTTCGGAAATATTAGAAAAATTCAACCTTTGTTTTTCAAGAAAAAATGTATTTATATTGAAAGCATAGAAAAAATATAAGACATGTGACCAGTTAGAGATTTTTTTTTTTTTTTTTTTTTTGATACCATATATTTTGGTGAATCCCTTGAAGTATCCAAAAACGCCACAAAAAATTGGGTCATCCTGAAGGCTAAACACAGTGACAGAGAATTGAGCTGAAACCATAAAAATTAACTCTGAAATTTGGGTCTTGTCATTTGAAGGTCGCCTTATACACCAAAATATATGGTAATTGGAGCTTTTGTATCATATATGTAATAAATTTGTAGGTATATGAGACCTGTTAGTTTAGCTCAGTTGGAAATTTGGTTGGCAAATGTTAATTTTCTGTCCAGGTTTCATTCAATACAATGTGATGAGACTAACTGAAAAATTTACTCTCATAAATTTGGTGAGGATTGTTCTTGTTATGATGAAAAAAAGCAATGTCAAACTCCACTTCAATTTGGTATTGAGAAAGTTCTTTAAATAAAATGTCTGTATGGAAAGCATTTCATTGAAATCAGCTCACTTTAAAAAATTTACGGTAAAAATTTCAGATCTGAGTGTTTAAGCCTAATTTTTCTAATGCAAACTATCACATTTACACTTTTTTTTTTTTTTTTTTTAAGTGTAGAAGTTTTCAAACACATATCTCCAAGTTTTTGTTTCCAGAAATAATCTTCTACAATCTTTCCTAATAACACAAAAATTATTTCAATAGAATTGGCTTGTTACTAGTTTGGGGCATTTTTATTGACATACAATACTTTGTTGACAAAAGTCCGTTAGAGTAGCTAGTACTAGTGATTGAAATTTCCAAGGGAAAAGCAAATTAAAAATCAATAAAATGACCAAAACTTTTCAAATTTTCGTATTCAGTATATCAACTGAATTATTGGTTATCCATACTGACAAAATGAGAAATTGTCATTGAAACAAAAAAAAAAATAAATAAATTAAAAAAATGGCCTGAAGCAAGAAATTTCTCATTGCAAAAAAAAAAAAAAAGTGCAAAATCTTTATTTGGAATGGGAAGTGGGTTGATAAGGTCATACTTGGCTACAATGAATGGAAGACATTTGACCTTCGAGAACTGCACTCAAAATTAATTACTGACTTAATAGATATCCAAATTTATTCAATTTAAATTGATTTGGATATTAGAATCATTTTATATCAAGTGATTGAACATTAACTCATCCTTCCACAAGAATGGCAAAAATTGCATTAAATACTCAGTTCCTGAAAGTACACTGTAGACCTGATATAACATGGAATTGCTTACATGGATCCCAATTTCAAAAATGTTAAATTTGGCTCTCAAAATAATAACTAAATACAAAAATAGAAACTGAATCAGGTTACACCAACCGTTAAAAGGAAATGAATTAGATGAAAACATTCTAGTCAATGAACCTAACTTCTTGCCCCTTTTATCTGTTGCTATAAAAATCCTTCTCTAGCCATTCAATACGTATGTATCCAAGTTTTGTCACTTCTGGTGAGTGAGGTGTCATGATTTAAGATTTTCATATTTATTTCTGTCTTCCTGCCAGACTAACCTCACTCCAACCCCACAGTTTTCCCTTCATTTCCACATGAATTACAAGGATCGGCCTTGAAGGAGTTGGGGGGTAGGGTCTGAACTTAGATTGAGGTTTGTAAAAATTGAAAATTTGTTATGTGGACTCACTTATAATACATTAGAAAAATGATGGATACCAACTTCTGCATTAATACGAGTTTACAGTGTATTCCCAAGACAAACTGAATTTGATCCCGGGATTATAAAGCTTTTTTGTCATCATTGGAAAGATCATTCTAACATTGAGTTTATTAGAAATAGATCGATATGCAATTCTGAACAGCAGCAAGCTTTTAATTTTGTAGAATCAAAATATAAGATTATCTTACAACTTGAGATATACTGTTTGCGAAAATTCAGAGATCGTGTTAAGTAAAAAGAAACTTCAGTCAGTATTTTACAAGTATATTTCCAAATTTTTTTAAAATTATTTCACCAGTGTATTTATAGCTCTGTTTATCCAGTTATCTAAGAATATAAAGATATAGTTATTTTCAGAAGACAATGTTGATGACATGATGCCCTAGATTACCGTCAGCAGCTTGTCTTGGCAATAAGACATTTATTTAGTGCATACTGTTCAAAAGGGATACTTTTTTTTTCAGTGTGATTGGTTATATAATTACTGCAAATTATTCATTTATGGAATACTTGTCGATGAGAATGATCATTATTTACCAGTCATTTCAATAAGAAATGATCGCAGCCAAAATGGATGGCTTGGTAAAATAACCCAGTAATTCAACTCAAAATTTAAAAAAAAAACTGGAAATAACATTTTAAATAACTCAAGTGATTTCAATGTAACTAAAAATTATTAAAATCCTTTCTGTTGATTATCAATAATTTTTGGTGTACAGTTTAGGCTTCTGAAAACTTTAATTTTCATTTCACAATTATTGTCAGTATTTAAATTTTAATGTTTTGCCAAAATAAAAAAAATTTAAAAAAACAGCTGTAATTATCCTTGCAAAATCAAGTTTTGTTGACATTCACCTATCCTATCATTTTGAAAATGTCAGAATTTTTCAGAGGGAATACAATTTCAATACGCATAATAATCATTTCTCAACATGGGGTGAAATGTTTTTTTAGCCTCTTTCTAATTCCACTTAGTTCAGGTTTTAGATAGACCGAGCTCACATAGAGATGTACGTACATAACTACATGCATTCATATCCTGCATATACATAGACATCGAGAAATGTTAAACGTTACACCTTTTCTCCCTTTTTTAAATTTTTTATTATCTAATGTTGAAATAATTATTTCTTTCAATTTTTGGAGAGCTAATGTTCGTACAGTTTTCTGATCTAGGAGCATTACAAATAGTTTTCCATTTTTTCACAGATTGAAAAGTATTTGTCAGATTTTTCTTGAAAGTCACATTATGGAAAACGGGAATGGTTATGAAAAAGTCAGGCAGAGTATATCAATGAAGAATGTAAATAAATATAAATTATAAATATACATACATTGGGTACAAGTATGTTTATCTACTGAATATACATGCTTAAGTGGATGTATTGTCTACTTTTACAAAATAGAAACATTGTGCATGTATAAATTATTGCACACATTTATATGCATATAGACTAAAATAGAGTAAAATTCATCCCACAGTATTGTATTGTATTGAAAAGATGATTCAGAAAGCCGAAGATGTTACGAATGAGATTTCTTTATTCAATTTAATATATTTCATTTGTCTAAGCTAACTTCTTCAGAAAAGTGTGAGTGTACAGATAGTTGTCTATTTATTGTTCCTTGGCCTGCTGTTTGTATGACTTCATGGCATCTGAGGACATTGTCCAGTTTTTCATTAACCCTGATGGTTTTATAAATGTCCAAGTCAAACTGAAGTAGTCAGCTTGGAATAATAAAACCTGTAGAATTGAATAAAGAAATCTGATTTGTCACATCATCTTCAGCTTTCTAAATTGTCTTTTTAAAGATATCAATATGTATTTGTCTGCATCTATGATGCATATATATATATATATACACACACACACACATATATATTATATATATATAATATAAATACACACACAAACTTATAGAATTGGTAACAATTCAAAATGTTTCTTCTCAAAATTTGTTTTTTTTTTTTAGGAAGTGTTGACTTGTTTTCAGGTTTTCATCATTTTTGACTTTATTGATTGTGAAGAAAATTCAATAAATTCTCACAGCACAGATGAATATATTTTATAGAAATATTTTGATTTTACTTTGAGGTAAAGCTTTTTGAAAAAAAAAAAAAATGAAAAGAAAAAAGAATTATTTGCAACAAAATCGGGCCAATAACAGCAACATGTGAACCAGATTTTTAAAATGATAAATAATTTAGATTCTCATTACCAAAAAGCTAAATAAGTAGCTTCTGTTGTCAAGAAGTGGTCCTTTGAAAAGGAATAAAACCCTGTGTAATGAAAATCTCCCTGAATACCTGAAATCAGTGGTGGAGCCAGGTGAAAAAGTGGATGGGTGGGTGGGTCCAAGTAGTGCTGCCAACTCAAATTAACCTTGAATAAGCATAAAAGATGCCAAAATGCACTAAAACATTGGAAGCCATTTTATGAACATTTAAATGGCTCAGAATAAAATGGCTAAATGGTTTAGATTAGCAATTTTCAGCCATTTAAGACTAAAGAAATTTGCTAAAATGCATTAAAAATGGTGCTGCTCGTTAGGATTTTTGCACAGCCAAAATGGGAATTGCTAAAATTTAGCATGAGAAGTGTTTAATCAGCAACGCAGATTCGCAACAAATGTATCTAAGCTTTGTCAAAATGTAAACTTCTGGTGAAGTGTCATGATTTAAAATTTTTTTGTACTCGTTTCTGTTTTCCTGTTGGACTAGTCTCACCTTAATCCCCACCCCCATAGTTTTCTCTTCATTTCTGCACAAATTACAAGGGTTGGTCTTGAAGAAATTTGAGGGAGGGGACAGGCTCTGCAAGTGCCTGAAATGATATTTCTTAGTGAATGATTAGATGATAACCTTTCATGGCAAAAGAATGGAATATTCAATCATGATTACCCGGCCGTGCAGTCTGAACCATTATCAGTTAAAATGAAGAAACTAACTTTCCCTGACATAAGGGAAAATCAATCCTTAATACAATGAAAAATGAAATTCTATTGAATCTTATTCAATACTTGGAAAGGATTCTCTGCAATGTATGCCACTTGGTTCAATAAATTTTTTGAAATTCCGATCAAAATAATCATACAAACATTTGAAGCTAGAATTTTTTATGCAACCATTTAAAAAAAAACAAAAAACACGGAAAAACAAAACACTGTATCACAATTAGCAGAAGAAAAGATAGAATGAATAAATGCAGACAAGATAATGTTCATTGATATAAGTTGAATAAAAGTAAAACCAGGATCAATTAAAATCAGGTTGGTTTTTTTTTTTAATTTGTGAGTCCATATTTAGATGTTTTAAAATTTTTTTCATACTTTAAAACCCACTGTTGCCAATTGAGACGTGTTTTTTTTTTTTTTAAAGATTTTCAAATTTGAGAGCAACTTTCAAAATTGGAACATCATATCTAAATTGGTAAACCTGATTAAATGTCTAAAAACTGAATGTGAGCTGATTTGTAAAATAAATCTTCCAGTAACTTAAACAGGTAAGGTACTGGTTGAAAATACAAGCAAAATTAGCCACTATTTTCCATATCAAATTACTATTCATAAAATGTGTTGATCCCAAGTTAGGCCATTATTTAAGATGAGTTCTTTTTGGTTGCTATTCATGGTCCACTAAGTAATATGAAAGATTTGAAAGAATAAGAGCAAAAACATTCCCACGTTTTCTGAAGAAATAATGGGATGGTTATTTGAATTTCTGAAAAAAAAAAAAAAAGCATCAAAATAGAGTTGTTTTTTTTCCCCCCTGATATTTTCAAAACACAAAATGGCTGGTTCATTAATTTTGGAGAGAAAAACAAAAAAATCCCAAAAAACCCATATATATATACATGTACATATACATGAAGAATTGAGTTCAAAAACATGATAAGCACCATCTAAAAAAATGAAGGAGATTAATCAAAATAAAAATCAAATTCTGAATTTTTTTCATCTTATAATCCCCCCCCCACTCATATGCAGTCTATAAGGTTTTAATAAGATAAAAAATTCAAATCAAGAATTTTATTTTGATTTTAATCAAGAACATTTATTTTTCAAATGATACTTATTGCATTTTGGAACCACACTCTTCATATATATGACAAATCATAGGCAGTTATCAAAAGTTTTTAAGGCTCCATTTGCATGGTTACTTCCTTGCTTCTTCATAAGTGAAATCATGATTTATTCTAACTGGTGGCCAGAAAATTGCTCACATGGATGAAGCCCACATGGAAATTGGCCACGCAGAAAAAAGCCCACAAGGCGGAAACGTTTGCAGTTTTTTTTTCTTCAGTATTTCCTGTCTTCACTTTATCTTAATTTATTGAAGTTTAGATAAAAAATGCCAAGGTTAAGTTACTTTTAATCAATTTATTTCTTAAATTTTAATAGTAAATAATTCATTATTCATTAAACATGGAAATTTTCTGTGGAAAAAAAAAAGTAAAAAAATGATATTCAAAATTTAATTATAATTTTTTTTATGATGATTAATAGAAGGTAAAGAAAAAAAAATCAATCAATTAAAAATGTTTAGTTTTGAAAGAACAATTTTGTGATTAAAATGAAAGTCTTGCTTTTTTGTTACTGTTTTGTTTTTTTTATAAATATTCTTTGTTAATTTTGTTTTTAAACAAAACAAAAAAAAAAACCCCAAAATAAAACAATTGTTTCAGTTGATAGTATTTTCTGAAATTTAGAAGAATATGCAAGCAGGAATTATTGCATTAGTATTAATGCAAGAGAAAATTCTCTTGATGGCAGAGTCACCTGTATACATTGAACATAGGTATTTGGGACATAAATCTTTTAGCATCTGATGATGACTTCTTGTCACAAGCTGCACAAAAGACTAATAGTTTTCTTTTGATGAAACTTTTCTTTTATATATTTATTTTCAATGATTGTGAATAATATTAAGACGTTTAAATAAAATGCATTTGCATCATGAGGCATGTTGAAAAAAAAAAACATTTCCAAAACCATACTTTTAAACACAACAAGAGAGAAAAGGTTTTACATAAAAACCACAAAGAGTTTTTTTTAGAACAAAACTTGCATCTTCTGATTCCAAGATTTACTTATTTGTATAACTTATAAAATAGAATAAAACTTCCTTTTCTCTTTCTTGTGGAATATTCTAAGCCTGTACAGATTATAAGTAAGAGGTTTTATTCTACTTCTTAACTATTCCTTTAGGCCATTTTTTTCATCTCCCTTGTCTGAAATAAAAATGAGTTTACCATTTGGAAAACAAAAGTTCATAAATGAATGTAACGAAAAGAAGGAAGTCTTCTGAGCCTGATTATTTTGTGAAAACCTTGTCAAAATATATGATGGAGCTTTTTAGTAACATTTCTCAAAGTTAGTTATTTGTCCTGACAGTCCTAATTACATATCTGTGAATATTATCTAAAAATGAGGTTTCAAAAACAAATTGGTCCAAACTCATTTTACTAAACACAAATAAGTAGTAGGCACAAACATGATTTGAAATTTCGAAAAGACTTTGATTTATCTCTTCTTTCAATTATGTTTTTTTAAAATCTTTCACGGTACTTGTAATTACTTATTTTTTAAAATTTAATTTTGTACAGAATTTACGATGAGGATACCAAATAAATGAACAACTCATGTGATTAGGTACCATGAACATGCTCACACAATAAAAGCCCACACAAAAATGTGGGCTTTTTTTAGGTTTCTATAACATAAGTATTTTCCATGGGGCCATTTGAAGTATTAATAGATGATTCATACGACCTTCTATTAGTAAACTTTGTGAACTTTGAACATGAATACATCAGATTGCAATTTAAAAAAAAGATACTTATCTGACAGATGCCTCAGTGAACAATTGTTAAGCTGTCTTTATCATACTTTCACTAATCGGAAAAGATTTGAAGTTATTCAGTTTTTCATTAAAACAAGTAAATGAATCCCACGCTCCTTCTATATAAATATAGATTTTGTTTTAAAATAAATTGTGCAAAAGACATCTTTATTCCCTTAATTTACCATTACATCTACAACAATGATGTAATAAACATTCAAAAATACCTCTTTTGCTGGAAAGAATCAGTTGACTTTGAGAAAAATAAGATAGAAATAAAATTATGCAAATAAACTGAGTTAGCTTTTGAAAAGAGAGCCTTTAAAGCCTTCAGTAGGGATATTGAACAACATGATCAAGAAATAAATTAACCTGTCTGGCTTGAGAAAAAAAATAAAGAGCCAAATATATAAATGTTTCATATTTTCAGAACACAATGGAGTATCCGATTTTTAATGTAAGCTTGCGAGGATATGTACTTACATGTAAGTGTTTAGAATGTAAAATTATTCAGATTGTAAACATACAAGGTGAAAATAGAAGATTCAGAAAACTAAATCTAGTTTTTCTTTAAAAAGGACAAAAAGGTATTTTTGAACTTTAAAACAGCAATGTTTCATTCTTATAATTACAAAAAACAAAAAAAACATTGCTGGTAGTTGAAGAGTGTATTAGGCAGGAAATGTTGACATTCATCAGTTATATATCCTTGTAAATCTTCTTTTTATACATTAATAGCTCTATTCACTTTGATAAATACTGAACACTGTGATCAAATATCAACAACATGAAAAAGATTTTATTGAAGAATGAATATAGTCAGAATAGAATTTATTCTAACCATTTTTTTTCTTCGATGGATTTTTTTTTTATGACTTCAATTTTGATGCTACAGTTGTTGAATTATTGACTGTGATGCTTATTATTATTCCTAAACTTTGTGGCTGGGCCGAAAGATTTTTGTTTTGAACATTCTTATAAACTCCCAAATGGCATTAACTAAATATTTAACACGTAATTTCAGACTTCATCTCTTCATTTCATTTTCATAATGCTCTTTTCAAAAAAAAAAGAGAAAAAGGTAAATACTTTGAGAGCAAAATCATGCAAATATATTAAAATGCAAACAAAATTTTGTAGTCAAACTGTTCGTTAATTGTATGCACAGAGTGGAATGAACAGATTAGAAGAATTAGTCACTCAATAAAAAACCGTCACGTGACCAATGTCTTTTGGCAGCATGCTGTGTTGAGGGTAATCAATTGAAAGATTGAAAAAAAAAAAAAGGTAATCAATGAATAAGTTACTTCTCTCGCCTTTTGTTGGGCCATGATCACTAAAAGAATTTGGATTTTCAAAATTCAATTATAACACTGTTGGACACAAACCAAGGGACCAATTCAGCAGAAACATTGCAAATTGAACTCCAGCCCAACTGAGAACCTGGGGGAGGGGATTTTCAAAAAAGTTTTTTCCTAGACATAATAAGGAGTAAAAATTGTAATTTTCAGGCCTCTAGCTCAATTGGTGTTGCCTGTACGTGTCATACATACATACACAGCCAGACCAACTTGAAAACTGAAGAAATCTATGTAGACAGTTTTGGTTAACAGTTTGTGATTTAAACTTCAACCACGTTGGCAATGATAATAAGAATTATTGTAACTTTGAATTGTTAGATATGAAATAATGTTAATCATAGATAATGAAAAGATATTGAGAAAGCTTGTACCAAATTGCACTGGGATTAAACATATTTATTTAAAGGTATTTTTAAATTTTGAAATGCTAATATAGAAAAATTCTAAATCAAAATTGAACAGTCTATCTCAAATTGATTCATGTTTAGTATGAGAAACAATTTTGTTTGATTCTGTTGAAGACAAAATGGTGGTGGCACACGTCAGTTCTGAACAGAAATAAGCGTGAAAAAGTTAACATTGTTGATTCTTTTTATTCTACAATCAAGATTTTGTGATGAAATGTTGGTTTGCATTACATATTTTACATGACAAGAGAGTCTCTGTAAGAGAACTCTATATCTCTATGAGAAAATCATCAATCTCTTGAAAGATTATGTGTAATAAACCAACAATAATGGCTCCAAATTGCATGAGAAAATATGCAGCTGTTAGCAAAATTAATCAAGGCTCCAACTTTCTCCGCATTCAGTGTGTTGGTGGAAGAAAACTATGTATGTAAATGGCTAGATTGTGTTAAAGACTCGGACAACAACACAAGTGATGGGATGGCTAACAATCCTTGATTTGTATTATTTCAAAATATAACTGCACACAGACATCTTTACAAAAAGAAATAACAATCATAATACAATTCTTCCAAAATATCCTCAAGAACCATTTCAAGAGAAAAATACAAACCCAGCAGAAGGTAAAAAGTCCCTGAGGAAAATTGACAGCAAAGATTAAAAAATGAATAGGAGAATAGAAGGGTCGGTTTTCAGGTGATGATGTAATATTTTGTCTCTGTAGAAGAAAGAACAAATCAATACAAAAAATAGGGATACAAGCATTTAAGTAGGGTAAAAAATATTTTACTACTGATCATGTATGCATATAAAATACAGGGAATTCTTCACCATAAAAAACAAAATATGTATCCACCTTGCATGCTGAAATCAACAAATTACAACTCAACATAAAACTGATCAACAGCTGAGAGAAAAAATAGTTTCGTATTGGTTCGAAGAACACAGCTACCATTTTCATGCAACTGTTTTCAATTCTTGGGAAAAAACAAAAAAAAAAAACAAAATGAATGTTTATTAGATATCTTATTTGATTTCTATTAAAAATTAGAAGAGACGATTTTCCTGAAAAGCAATTTGGATGTCCTTAGATTCTCACAGGGCAAATAAAGAGATTTCAAATTGAATCAAAATCCAATTTGGAGACTGAACCTTTCAGATTTGCATACCGGAAGTTGGTTTCATTGGACATATTGCCTTTTTTGTTTTAATTTCATGTAAATTCTTATTTACTTCCAATAAACTTTCTTGCTGGATAGATAACATAAACATTTTCATAATAATTAACTAAAAAATGCTGATTGTATCTTTACAAAAAAAATTAACTTGGTAAAATTTAATGATATTTTAAATATATTTCAATTAGCCAATAAATTTCTTTTTTTAAAATAAAAGGCCATTAGTGAATCTTTTCCTCATAGGAAAATCAAGAATATCCAAGAATATTGTCTTTAATTTGTGAACCATATTTCTTTCACATCTTTTATTCCAAAGGTTTATCTTCATTTGAAAGATACAACAGGTTAAGAAAATAGAGTGTTTTAGAAATCAAATTTATACACATAACAATAAAACATGACATTGTGGAGGGTTGAATTTAACAATACACTTATTTGTTATTAGTTTTGATGTTATATTCCATTTTAACTAAATGCATGTAACAATTGTATGACTCAATAGAACCAATATTTTGATGTAAATCTATTTGAGTGACTTAACGAAAAAGAAAAGTAAATACTTTTAAAAAAATAGGAAATCAAATGAAATGAAATCGTGTGAATGTCATAAAATAAATTCAAATAAGTCTTGACTTTTTCTTAGAAAATAGGAATGCTACCAGTGAAAAGATTTTAAATGCTAATTCAAAGATTTTTTCAGATATTTTTTTAGCATAAAAAATTTATAATTTTCTGAAATAGAAAAACAAAAATTACCAAGTTCCAGAAGAAGCTGCTTGTTTGAAAGCAAATTTCAAGTCAAAAGAAAGTATCAAAAAACAATTGATGAGTGATCTTAATTGTATTATAATGAAACAAAAAAAATAAAAATAGGGTGAGGATCTTCGCTTCCAATTATGATCTAATTAGATACATCGTAAGTTTCATAAATATTCATTTTATATACAACAATGGAACATTCCAAAAGGAAATAAGGTAAGAATATCCTTACTAACGATAATATAAGAAATAGATTTAAAGGAAAATGAACATAGCCTCATGAATAGGGGTGTAAAACCATTGGAGGGTAGGGTTCTGAATAAAAATATCATGTATTCTAAATAATGTTTTAGAACATTGAATAAATGCTCAAATATTCCTAGAGAATGTAGGGAAACTAGATATGTGCACAGTTAATATCAATATCATACATACAATAATAATACAATAATATTATATACAAACTGTAGATTGTCATAATTCAAAGAATTTCCAATTTTGAACTTGTACCTTAAAAACTGTCTTTAGTACAGATTAATCAAACTTTATAATACAGATTAGAGTACGGTTTATATTTTCTGTGCACAGCATTTTGAATAGGATCTTGAAGATTAAATCTTCTATCTTTGGTTAATTTCATTGTACCATCAGAATTTATTTGGTGTCAAGGCTTAAACTTCTAAGATGATGTAATATCACTCACTTGAATTAAACAAACTGCATTATCAAAATGAAAAAAACCCTCAAAAAACAAGTAGTATCTTAATATTTACTTTTTTGTCTGAAATCATGAGTAAATACCAATCTCTAGGGATAGCTTTTCCAAGTTTTAACATTTGAGTTAAAATCAGTAAACAGTGTGTTTATATATACATAATTAAAAACTCTTGTAGGTAAGATTTGATTAAGTTTATGTTAGTAGTTATTATTGACAGCAATCATCTTTAATAATAAATGAGGATGACTTATGTATAATATTTTGTGTTTCATGTCATATCTCTCTAAAAAAGGAATAAAAGTAGCAATTTCTCATTTTAAATGAAGGGTACATTAACAAAATGTGTTAGACAAAAAAAAAGAAGTTCAAACAGAAGGAATAAAATGTCAAATGAAAAGGAGGGAGGCATGAAATTTAAAAGATGAATTAGCACAATTATCCTGAAAGCAAAAAATAGCAATTTGTATTTTTTGTTGGATTTTTATAATCTTTAAAAGGTTAAAAAGGTGATTTTGTATGATAGCTTTTGTTCTTCCGATCTAGAATGGATATAACTGATCCTTCATTTTGCTGAGAAAATCACAAATTCCTTCTCATTTACTTTGGGACTTTTGCTCAAATAGCAGGTTTAAATTCTCTGCTTGCACAGAAAAAGATAATATTATTAGCAAATAACCGACGTTTTAGAATGATTCGAAAAAATAAGAATCCCATTTCACAACTCCTAAAGATGAAAGTATATGAATCTAGAGTCCTGGAATTAGAAGTGATAGAGGGATAATGCATGGAAAGCAACTGAATATAAGTTACTAAAACTTCACTGCAGGCACCATACCCAATTATGAAACATTGCTTAAAGCATTGTTATAAAGCAAGTTATATTGAGTTCAAACTGACAGATGATTTTACAGTCTCAGCCAAATTCATAAAAATAACTTCATATCTATGTGCGTAGCTCTAGTAAGTAAAATAGGGATATTGAAAAGTGATATATGAGCAACTGCTCAAATATCTGTACTAATGTGAAAGCAAAGAAAGATTTATTTCATTGTCTAAATAATATTGTGATTCTATGAATATCTATGGCATTATATTTAAGAAAATTAAAATCATATTGCGAATGTATGAATATCTATTCCATTATATTTTATAAAATAAAAATCATGTGATCATATGACCATCTATTGCTTTATATTTAAAAAAGTAAAAATCATATTGTGATTGTGTGAATATCTTTTGCATTTTATCTCAGAAAAAAAAAAAGGAACATTATTAGCCCATATGCAAGGAAAACTTGTGATTACGTAATTTCTTTTTCTTTTGTAAAAAGAAGATATTGTTGTTTTATATTATCTTCTGGGTATAAAATTTTTTTAAAAAAATCGATATAAGTGATTAAAAGCTAAAATGACTAAAATTATTTACCTTCATCAAATTAATTAAGAGTTTTGTATTCATTTTCTTTGAAGCTCAGAAAATCTGTATGATTAAGAAAAAACTTTCCAAAAATAAATAAAGATTGTTTATTCAGTTTTGACTTATATTCCATATTAGAAAGTAGTCAATACGGAAAATTGTAGCATTTGAATCATGTTTACTACACTAACATGTTCCGCCTTTGTCAATGTAGTCATTGAAAATTACTATGAAGTCAAAAGCTGATACATGTTAGAATAATAAACTCAATTTAAATAATACAATTTTCTGTATTGCCCACTTTATAAGATTGTCCAAATACTCAACATCATATTCTATATCTTCAGTTTGCAGGTCTTTAATCCACATCAGGGTGTTTCATCTACGACTCATACAATGTTAAAATATTTGTTGATCAATTCAAATATTTGGAAGATATAGGATCAACAAAAGCGTTCCAAATTAATAAAAGAAAAATAATGAGTTATTACCAGAACAGATAAACATTCAAATCAAGAATCGAAAGTTTGACGAAGCATCCATTATAGAGTTTGAAATGCAATTATGGCTACATCACGTGAACCTGAGAAGTAATTTAGGATAAGAGGCATCTTATCAAGGAACACCTTTCTATCAAGTTTCAAGTAAATCTAATCAAAAATACAAATTTTAAATGCCGTTATTGCTAGATCACATGATCCTGGATGGAAAATTTTTTTAGGCAAGAAAAGCATCTTATCAAGGAACACTTTTCAACCAAGGTTCAAGTAAATCTGACTTAAAACAGCTAAACAGCTGAAAAACAATGTGGGGACAGACCTCACGATTGACTGACCGACAGATAGATAAACAGAGCCTCTTATAGAAAGGTGAGTATGCCTCTAAAAATATTTGCTGGGAAATTTTCATTTCTATCCTGAAGCTGCCTGGGTTTTGGTAGAAAGAATCAAAAGTTACATTTCATTTTACATTTATTCATACTTGTTCATAAGAGCTAAGTTTTATTTAATTATACCAAAAATGACAAAGGTCATTTAAAGAGCTCATGAAAGAAAATATATCAAAATTTCCTTTCAAAATATTCACTAACGCTTCATAATGCAGCAGTGACATTATTTTCATATAATTACATAAATACTCATTTTATTATTAAGAAATAACTCATCTTAAAATAAAAATCCATTTCAGAGTTTTGGCTGATTTTTAGAATGATAGTATAATACAATGTACTCCTGCAAACACGTAAGATATTATATAATAATTTAAGTGCAAAATTTTCAAGTAAAAAAAGTATAATTGATTCAAGATTTAAGAAATTTGAATACATCAAAATGTTTCATGAATTTACATAATTTCAAAAAAGCAAGCAAGAACCAAGAGTAAAAAATGATTGTAAAATAATTAAATATCAAATGATGCCAAACAGCTTAAAACAGTTTGGTCTTCTAACACAAATAATGAAGAGAGTAGAAAATAAGAGAAAGTTAAAAACATTTCTTCTGTTATAAAACATTCTATGAAATTGCATTGATAGTGCCTAATGTGTTTCTCTTTGACAGTGCCTACAGCAGACTGAAGCCGTCACAAAAATGTCAGATAAATTATTATTACAAATTGGTAAAACAAAAAATTGAAAACTTTGATAGCTTGTATGAAATAGAATACCAATCAGATTAACTTATTGAAGATATTTAGACTGCATTTAGAATTCTGCTACTGCATCTGGTCACCGTAAAAAAATAAATTTAACAAAGACTGAACAGAAAGAATGCAAAGAAGAGAAACAAAGATGGTCATCAGTATTATGCCGTATTGAGAAAGGCTAAAAAAGCTTCATTAGGAAACTACCCTACAGAAGAACCCATCTACTAGAGATATACAGGATAATCTCGGATCTAAACATCATTGACCAAGACAGTAAGGGCATTATCTGTCCAGAGGTCACAGCAAAAAGCTGCAAATCTAAACAGCTACCAGAGTTAAAAAACATTTTTTCTCAGACATATCTGCCTCTACCTTGGAATAAGCTATCAGAAGCCACTGTCTCTTCTCCAAACAAACATTAAAATCAAATCTCAGAAAAGATCTTGGTCACTGAATGTTCGAGTATGAATTTTCAAACTAAATAACTCCATATGCTGATCTCACTAACCTAATACTGTCCTAATTGAGATACAAAAATATAATTGTCAAGAATTGATAGGAACTGACAAAAGCAGAATTATATGTAGCTGGATAATTCTTTGAAAAGTAAAAAGCAAAAATGGCCATTAGGATTATATATCATGAATACCGATATACAGCTAAGAGAAAGTCTTAATAGAGATAAATCCTTTCATTTATAATTTATCCTATCAAGTTAGTTTCTTCGCAGCCAGCGGGTTGCAAATTGGGGAATGTAAAAATCTAATTTTAAAAAAATGATTTTAAATTTAAATTCTTCACCAAAGCCCTGTTAAAGTTTAAAAGAGTAGAACTTGCTGACAAATCTGTTCCTCTTTGTCGAATACATACAAAAGGAAAAACATCTAAAATATGAACAGAATTACCAAGTCTTTAAGACTTTAGAAATCAGTGTCTTTTACAAATTGATGAGCGGGCCATAAAAATCAAAATGTGTATGCTAAATCACCATCTGCTGTTGGACATAGACCTTCCCCAAGATTTGTCCAAGCCTCTCTATCATGGGCGTTGCAAGGCCAATACTTTCTGAACTTATCTAGTTAGACAGGCCATTTCATGATTTGCCAGCCACAATTTTGAGTATGATCTCTAGAGATCCATGTTCTGAGTCATGATATTTAGTGGTTGTCCAACATTCTTGCAACATAGTCAGCCCATTACCATTTGTATTTTCTAATGGATTCAGTGATATCCCTGACTTCAGTTTGAGGGTCAATCTTTTGGTTAGGTTCCATGTTTCAGCTCCATAGGTGACTATCGGGAGATTACATTGGTTGTTTCTAAAACAATAATTCCAATAAATCTAAACTTAACATATACTAATGAATATCCAGAAAGCAACCTTGAAAATATATATTTATACAAAGATAAAAATTATTTTTTAATTTTGATGCTCTCAGTGTACTTCTTTAAATCATTTACTATTTATATGGTAAATCTTTGTTTGAAACACGATAGTAGCCCTAACAATAATCGAGAGTTAAAATATAGGAATAAAAACAAATTTCCATAAATTGTTAAAAAAAAAAAACAAAACATAAATAAGTTTCAAGTAGGTCCAAAGAAAATTAAGTTGATGACTATTTACTTTAACCTAACAAATATAAACATGTGCAACCAAAAGTCTAGTTAGTCACTCAATAGAAACCATCATGCAACCAATGTCTTTTGGCAGTATGCCAAGTTGAGGATGATCAATTGAAAAATGGAAAAGGGGTGATCAATGAATTTGTTACTTCTCTCGCATTTTATTGGGCAGTGATCACTAAAAAAGTTTGAATTCTCCCAAAAAGAAGCGTGAATGCTGACACAAACTAAAAACCCATCAAGAGGTCGGTTTTTAGCATTAACAAGATCATATAGTAATAATTACTGTTAATTATAATTTTTATCAATTAACAAAAATGTTCACTTCTGAATCCAACAGAAAATGAAGTAGAAATATAACAATGATTATAAATCAGCTAATTGATCAGAAATCTAATCAGCTTGAATATAATTGAAATGGAAACTGAATTTATGGGATGAGAAAGTACTTTAGAAATATTTTAAAAAGTTTTTCATTCAAAATAGAAATTCTGCCTTTATGAATTTGTGCTCATCAAATTCCAGCAACTCCACAAATAGCCTGCCTGCCTGACCAATCAGCCAAGTAGGCTACAGATTCTTCTCTCTTTGCTTGTATGTGTGTACATGCGTCTCCAGGAACTCCTGGTCATATTTTTGGGGTTACAAACTTTGTGTGAGTACTTCACTAGGCACAATCTAAATTTTTTTTTTTTAAAGTACCTTTTTGCGTCCCCATAGTCATTTTTGACCAACAATACCCAATCTTGTGCAGGTATTTTTTAGATAATAAGATCTACTTTTTCTAGATAATTAGTTCGTGGACATATGTGGGCAATGGTGATTCATTTAGGCATGGTATGGATATTTAAAGTCTTACTATTTTTAGCTGTGCAACACAAAATAAATGGAAAGTAATAGAATTGCTTTATAATAGTAATATTGGATACAGTTTCTTTTTTCTCAGGGGAAACTTTAAGAATAGAGGAAATACTAATACTTAGAAATCATGAAAAGGGATTTTAAAAAGACCAGCAAGTATGTTAAGTGCTTGTCAAGATGAAATCGAAGGCAAACCAATTTACACTACCTGTCAAATGATTTTTCACAAACAAAAGTTGAAAAGAATTACAGAGCTTTACAGAAAGTTAGTAGAAAAGTACCAGAAATGTTAGGCAAAATAAACAAGCAATTTGGAGAGATTGTGCATCAGAAACTCAGTAACCTCAGAAACCTGGCTATTTTCAAGAATTAAATAGTTATCAAATTTTATGAAAGTCCTCATTTATTGAAAAGTAAAATACCATTCTTTCTAAATAATGTTTCAGAATATTAATTTCAGATTATTAATTAAATAACAATTTTAAAAAGGAGTTCATTAAAAAAATTTCCAGCATTGAAAAACCAAAACATCTAGCAAGATAGAATTTTTGGTTACATATTTTTTCTTTCCTTGTTAGTCCTGGATTTCCATACCTTGTCCCTGTTGAGTAGCAGGAGACACATCGGTTTGAACTCTGCACTTGTCTGACATCTTCATATGTGCAGCATCTGATTTTTCTTAGTTTCCAACAATGTTCCCTGTCTATAATCTGGACTTCTTCCCAGAGAGGAAAGTGTTCACCTGACATGATCAGACATTCCAGACATTGGATTATGGCTTTTCAATGTCCCTTGTTGGACTTTGAGAAATCTTTGCATTTCTCCAGTATAAATCTTTCCATATTTATATGTTATAATATAAATACTGTTGTTGGTCAGACACTTCATAAGAATATCACCCACATAAAATGCTACAAGCATTGCTACCTTTGGAGAAAAATTCTGTTTACCACCACATTCAGATAGTACACCAGAAGAAGGCCATAGAATGGATCGTCTGAAACACTGAGTCAACAACCAAAACGTTAAAAAGAATTCAATTATCTGAAGAATCCTTTGAATATTAATGACCCTTCTCAAGATTATAGACGAGTCAATAAATAGTTTATGGTATCAGATTCAGAAAGGAAACACTGAAAATAGATGAAATATATTTGGAATGATAAAAAAAGATAAAGCCCAAAATATTGGACAATAAATTTGAAAGATAAACATTGAAGAAACAAATGATTCTGACTTTTAAACTAGAGGAACAGAAAGGAAAGAAATGAGTTATGAGTTTCAAAGTGTGAAAAGAAAATAATTTCAAGTTTTGATAATGCTGAATAGAGATAAAACAAGAGCCATGAGTTCAACGATGTGTCCACCCATACTTAGTAGTGGAAGAAAAAGAGTAAGTAGTCTTTCTTTGAATCAATTGATTCTCATACTCTTAAAATATTCTGATATCTGCAAGTTTTATTTTCAATAAAAATTGTAAATGGTCATTTCTGGCTTATAAGCAGACCTTGGATATTCTATGACGAAGTCATTGGCAGCTGGCAAAAAAAAATTTTCAGAATAGGAGTTACATTTTTTTTGTGACATCACACCTCTTCCTTTCTTCCTATTTCTGTTGTTTAATATAACTGGGACTGACAGACCAAAAAGCATCTAATAGAGATATGTGGACATGAAAAAGAGAAGGAAAAATTTGCATAATATAGACGATAGAAGAAAAGGGGCATAAAATGAATTAAAGACAATACTACCGATTTGAAAGCTGACCAAGGGCAACGCATTATTGATCAAGAGAGAAAAAATAGGAATTATAATCATAGGCAAATATCAGTTGCAAATAGAAGAGCTTGATCTAGAGACACTACTGTACAGAAGAACCTGCACTGATCTACTGGAAACATATAAGATAACCTTACGTCATCGACTGAGATTGTAAGTGCATCATCTGTCCAATTAAAATAAAGCTACAGTCATCCCAAGGCAGTGTAACCAGTGGACACAGTAAAAAGTTACAAATCTAAACAGCCACTGGAGTTGAAAAGCACTTTTTCTCAGACATATCTGCCTCTACCTTGGAACGAGTTATCAGAAGCCACAGTCTCTTCTCTAAACAAACATTAAAATCAAATCTTAGAAAAAATCTTGGACACTGAATGTTTGAGCATGAATTTTTGAACTAAAAAATAAACCATAGTAGCACTATATAAACTGATTTTACTAAACTAATATTATCCTGATTAAGATACAAAAAATTAAGATATATAAAAAAAAAGAAATTGGGATACTAGGAGAAAAAATAAATAAATAAAAAATATTCAAGATACTAAAAAAATTGAGATCCATTATAAAATCATCAAAACAATACATTTTTGATAAACAAAAAGTATCATGACATTTGTTAACTAAGAGCATGAAGTACAGTAAGTTTCAGCATTTGTCTACGACAAAACTTATAAGAAGTAATGCAATAAAAATGGAATATACCTTCTTTAGCTTAAGTGCAATTTATATATATGCCTTTGGAATATTTATGGAGATAATGAACTAAAAAAATTCTTAAATGATCAGAACATTATCTTTTAGACTAAGTATGAATAAGATATTAAACAGAAATAATGTAAAACCGGGTACAAAAAGAAAGGTTATGAGATGATTAAAAATTGGACAAGAAATTTTTAGAATGAAAAAGAAAATCATTTGATTGTAGAAAGTATGAAGCAAATGAAGAATTAGATATGAACGGCTGCATATAAGTGGCCAATGAACTCATTTTGAAAATGATATTTTAGTAATTTTTAGAGCCACGATGCTCAGTTTTGTTTTCATTTTGAAGCTTGAATACTACAAATTATAATGCAGAATGTTCAAGCTTTAAAATAAAAGAAAACTTAGCATTGTAGCTCTAAAAATAAGCTTCAAATAGATCTTTGCACTTGATAAGAGTGAATGGGGAGAGGCGTGACATTGAGAATACTTGCTTGAACTAAAACAAAAAAATTACAGAATAAATAGAGGATAAGATGGTGAATGACGATTTGAAGGAAAACATGAAGTTTGCTTTCATTAACAGCAGGAATATTTCATATATCATCAACAGAAACAATGGAGTTTGTGTGACATATTTTAGTAATAAATGTGATACGATGTGTTCAATGGGAAAATCTGTAATATTGGCAAAGAGAAAATGAAGATAAATGAAATTTGACATGATGATATTTAAATCATTCAGGCCAGGAGTGCACATAGCTGTGCTTTAAATTCAGCAGTCATTTTGAATATGGCAGCCATTTTCAATACACAATGAGGTCACAAGACCATAATATTTGTATAATTTTGCCATAAATTTGATCGATATCTTATAACCTTCAAAATGATTTGTGACTTCCCAGAGTTTCTTAGAAAATGAGAAAGCTTGAATCCATTCATGATGGTCTTGCTTTGTAATCCTTAAAAACCCAGGCCTGAATGAGTTAAACCAATATTTTTCAAGGAACAAAGGACATTATTTTGTTCAATGAATCAAATAAAGGAATATAAGGAGAAATAAATTGGAAGAAGCAGAGATTTTTCATTCTTCACATTATTGCACTATGAAATGATGCACACACACACATGCTTATACGTTGTAATGATTAGAGATCATTACAGTAGTTTTGAATCCTGATAGTTTTTGTTTTAAGCCAGTTCTTCACCTGAAGTTAAACTGTTGCAGAGGGCAAGAGTTTTTAAAATTAGGTTTTAGTAGTATTTTCTATAAAACAAAAATACTGAATAATTTTGGAGTATGTGTCTGTGTAGATATGTATAGTTGCAAAAGCTTCACTATGACCAGACACACATACACATTTACATGTACATATATAAATCTTTTTACAATTAATTTACAATTTTTTATCAATACATTTTAAAATCTCTATGAATTGATCTTTGATGGAAAATAAGAGAACAGAAAAAGTGAAAACATTAAACAATTATCATCATGCATGATATGATTGGATAATTTTCTCGTCTATGTGTTCATGACATTTTAGCAGTGTACCCTACGGCCTTTGTTGGATGTTGTCAGTTCTAGAATGTGGAATCACTATTCAGTGCACATGCTCGATTAGACTGCACATTCTAGAACCAACAATACCCCGTGAAGCCTGGAAGGAACATAGATGAAACATTGTGAACAAATAAACACAGAAAGGAGGAAAATAGTCCAAACATATCATACATAAAATAATTAATACACCCCATCTAACAAAATCCAGACAAGAATTGAACAATAATGTTTGTGTGTGTGTGTGTGTGGATGTCTCCTAAACTTCTTTCAGCCTGCCAGTCTCCCAGCTACTAAGGAAATCTTAGTGTATACGCGCTCAAAAACAGTAGATCTGGGAGACTTGTTAATATAACAACACATAGTTTTTTATGAAACAAGCAGCATCTTTTTCAAAGCACAAAATTTCTTCTTTTTTTGTTTCATTCATTTGGAATCATTTTCACTACTCTATGCTTCTCTCTGAGCCAGTGGTTTCGAAACTGGGGTTCAACAAATGATGCTTGGGGGTCAGCAGCAGTCTTCCCTCAAAACCTAACACTGCGAATCTTGTGGCAGAGAAACATCATCTGTGGCATATCTATCGAAAAACATAGTGTACACAGACCTGTACTGTATATTAGAATTCAAATAAATTTAATACAGTTTGAATAATATGATTTTGAAGGGCCAAAAGTCACTAATCATTGCAGTTCATTGATTGAAGTCTAAAAACTAAATGCTAGAAATAAGGGTCTGCCTGAATATTTCTTTGTAGAAGGGATCCTAGAGTTTTCAAAGTTTCGAAACCACTGCTATAAGCATATATATCTCATAATATCCCATATAAATATATAACATCATAACCAGATTGCAAAAAGTCTTGTATAAAAAAAATAGTTTTCTTTCATCCAACTTTTAAAAAAAATAAAAATTGGTTCAAGTGGTAGAAAGAAAACAAGGGAAATATTTCAATCATTTGAAGCCCAATTGTCTGATATATCTTTTTATAGGGAAAAAGAAAAAACCCAAATAACAGACAAATTGATTTATAAAATACCTATATTTGTAGTGAATGCTTTTATAATTAATTATACTGGGTTTTTGGTTTTGTGACTAGGGCTTGAGAAAAAACTATTCATCATACCTCATGTATCATTGTACGAGAATATGAATTGTAGATTTTCAATAGTTGGGAGAAAAGACAAACCGATCGTGCCAAATGTACACATGTATTAGTGAGCCTATATGAATTCTTATACGTATGTGTGGATCACACCTCAGACTCTTTTTGCATGTGTAGAGTGTTCATCTGGTTGAGGATGAATGAAATGGTATGTTGGCGTATCAGGCCAATTTGACACTTAAGAGTCAGGTTTTGTTCCTGGCACAGGTCCAAACGAGATTTCAGTAAGGCATTTTCAATTATCATCTTTTCTCGAGCCTGAAAAAAAGAAAGAAAGATTATAAGTAAATGATTAAAACAGAATCTAATAACCTAATCTAATAGGTTGAGTTTGAATATAATTTCATATAATGCAATGAACCCTTGTTAAAAAACAGATCCCTGTTAAAGTGGACACAATCTGAGTCAAGAGAGTGACTGGAAAGATCTTCACCATTAATCATTGCATAATATCATAACTGTTCCATTTCAAATTTACTACAATGATTACTTCTTCATATTTAGAAGTAAACCAACTCAAAACAGTTTATGAATTTTCGGAGGAATCAGATCCTAATTAATTAAACCTGAACTAATTAATCTTGTCATATATTAAATAATTCCATAGAATATATGTATATGTTTTGCATACTTATATGATATATCATGTTTAGTGTACAGTATATATCAGCAACCATCACAGATTATTGGCAATATGTGACATGTGTCAATAAAAACATCTGTAAATTACAATCTTAATTTTATCATAATAATCTTTATGTTATTAATAAAAGAAAGATTGTAGAAAATTATTTTTTCTGATGACAGATCGGTTAATTATGGCAGATTTGATGAAATTTTAGTCAAAAATGTAAAAGCAGCCTTAATATGCACAGAAATCCTCTGAGTATACAAAAGTATTTTCTATTATTTTATGCTTTATGCTATTTTCTAGAAGTTATAACTAAAATGAAGCTTTCAAGGAAGATATTGAAATAAAGCAATACATTTTAAAAGATAAAAGCTTGACATCACAGTCAATAATTGAACTACCTCAGTGTTAAAATTTGAGGTCATGTAAAATAAATATGGTCAGAATAAATTCTTTATATGGCATCACTGGATTTTCCATTGGAAAACGTCAAAAACAGATTAAAAAAACTTTGCCAACTTTGATGGCCATGGTGATTCAAGAGTCCATGGAAGTTGCTAGAGTATTTATTTTCCAATATTGTATTAACCCCTACCATTAGTTAACTCAGACAATTGGTTAAAACTGACCCCCGACTCCACTATTGGTCCGTTTTAACAAGGGTTCACTGTAGCAGCATATGTGTGAAACTATATACTTACAATGAAAACATTAAAAAAAGAAAAATAGTCCATGTTTATAATGAAAACTGAAAAAATATATCGATTTTTGCAATGTTCACTTAACAGCTGTCTATACTGACTAAGGGCCTCTGAGAGGAATTTTACAATTTGGTGCAAAACTGGTTTTGCCCCCCCCCTTCTCCTACACAACTACCCTGGTCCTTTGACCATCCTGTTTTCATCTCCTATAACCTTTGTAGCATGCCAGACTATATTTGCTCACCGACAATAGAGTAAACCTATTTTATCAATGGGCATGTATCAACTTTTAAACTCTCAAGCCCTTTTAACTCTCCCAGGGCATCCTTTGGCTTTTTGGACATAAGTACAATGGAGTGACTGAACTCCCAGCCCTCAGAGACCCTGATGATGTTTGACATGCCCAACACTTCATCAGCCATGTTAGAATTGGTTTACACAGTTGGACACCAACATTTTGTGTCCTTATTTAGACAATTTCCTCAATCTCAATCTCTGAACTCCCAGCCCTCAGAGACCCTGATGATGTTTGACATGCCCAACACTTCATCAGCCATGTTAGAATTGGTTTACACAGTTGGACACCAACATTTGGTGTCCTTATTTAAAAAATTTCCTCAATCTCAAATATACTTGATGCATGTAAAAATCATTTCTTTTGTACAAATATTACAGTTGAAAGAGTAAATTAAAAAAAAACTATTCACCATTCACTATTTGAGTTTAGTGCTTTTTGCACTAAATTTAGCACGTTTCTTGATTTGGCAGTGCAAAAATAAAACAGCTCTATTTTTAGCACAATTCCACCCCCAGCAATTTAAGCTATTTTCAGCTATTAAAATGGCCACAAAAGGCTATCTTTTTTTCTTCTACATTTTTTTTTGTTTCAGCAAGGTTGATTCAGCCCAAAAAAGAATTTTTGTGTAGGTGACACTGGTGAGTTTGAAAACTTCACTTTTGACAAATTATCATATTTATTCCATCCTATACTGCAGATGCAAAACTTAGAGGGAAAATATACACACACACAAGATCAGATAATTTTAAAGTTTATAACAAGCATTTCTGAAAAAAAAAAAAAAAAGAATTTCAGGAAGCTGAAAAAAAAGACAATAAAATGTTACTGTAATTAAAAGAATCCAGGTGAATGACTTCATTTCCAAAGGAGCTGCCTGCCACAGGTAAATTCCATTTCATCAAATAAGTATATTGAGAAAGAATCTATCTGGTCATAAATTAGTATTTGCCAATCAGATAAACTGAATTGAAAGTTGGTGCCAATCAATACAGGGGGTTATAAATACTGACAAATAAAATGGACAACATTTAGGCCAGTCTGGGATCTCTTTAGTTAAAGGGTAGGGCAGAGGGCTTGATTTGCCTGAAATGGTACACAGATTGAAAACTCAAACACTAACTTTCAATAAAATTCCTTATCAATCAATGATACACAGTATAGATCACACAACATGCAAATTGAAAGAAATATTGGTTTCTGCCTTTCTTTGCAGTAAAAATATCACTTGTTCAAATATTCCCCACTGTTTTGCCTGAATCAGAGGGTGTCAGGGTTTTAGTGATGAGGTTCAATTTACAATGTAAAGTTTATGCTAAATAGATTCGTAGTTTGTGTCCAGCTGCAATCATACTTGTTTTTTTTAAAAATTCTAACTTTAATCAATAATCAGCCCTCTTTTCAAATTTTACTTGATCACCCAAACATAGCATCCTGCTAAAAATTATTGGTCACGTGTCATTTCTATTGAGTGACTAACTGGATCAGTTTCTTTTTTTTGTCTATATTACAAATGGAATGAAATTTTATGAAATTATTTTTTTTTGGCACTTGTTCTGTCGCAACCTGATTTGTTGATAGAAATACCACCTTATGACATATTTGAAATCAAAGATAACTATATGAATATGCCAGAAATTCTAGAATCCAATTCTTAATCACCACTATCCTCAACAGACTGGTTTAATCACTGTTGCTGGGTTTAGGTTATTCATGTGTTCTATCAGGCAGTTTTCAACTAGTAAATGTACATAGAAAGATAGCTGTATTCGTGCGACAATTCATTGAAAACTAAATGAATAAATAGATAAATAAATCCTCTCTGTTTCCTCTCTCTCCTCAGCCTCAAATTGAACTACAAGAACATTCACTTTGTAAATCATTTCTCACAAGCAGCCAGCCAAAAAGCTACCTTTATCTTCTCCCGCTTAACAAGTTTAATTATTTCGCAAATTGAATCTAAATATTCGAGATCAATAAACACTGATACATAAGTAAATATCAGAAAAAGACATAAAATTCACTTAGATTCAACATGTGAATCAGTTTGTTTTATCATTTACTTAGTGTTTTGATTTTAAAAAAAAACAAATGTTTAGAATTAAGAATGTAATGCTTTAACAAAAACAGAAAGAGAGGGCAAAGAACAGGTAGTTTGATAACAGAGAGAGAGAGAGGGATGTAATTGAATCATTATGTTAAGAGGGGGAGCGTGGAAGACAGAGGTAGATAAGAAAAGTAGTTTCTTATTTCACTCTTTTTTCTCTTTCTTCAACCCTTTCTATCATCGTATTCATAGAATGGACGGAAACAGTAGCATCTGTTGTGGTATGATTTAGCTTGTCTCATTATTTTTGCCATTTATCTTTCTACTCCCCTCTATTCTACTCTATTCCCGTTCTTCTTTCAAGTCGATGGAATATTCGATTAATAAAGTAAGATGACTGTAACTGTCACCAACATAGTTGATCGCCTATTAATCTAGAGGAGATGTTGGAATAGCTAAACATCATTTTCTCGGAAGTTTGCATTAAGAATAAATGAACAGTTGGAAGAATGGACTGGAATGCTGGATAAGACAAGGCTCAATAGCATCAATCTACTTTTGTTTAAAGGAAAAAAGGTTTGTCAAGCTCTCAGATGCTACAGGGTCGAACTCCACTCTTACTCCAACTGAAGGTGATTACTGCAACTTTTGTATTTCATATATATTTCATTTATAAATCATTAAAAAAATATTTTCTAGAATGAATGTATTAGAATGATATAAGCCATTGCGTACTTCTAAAAAATTTTTGTAGATCTGTAAAACTTGTCAGTTTGGCTCAGTCGGTAAGAGAGCTGCCTCCTGATCACTCGGTCATGATCTGAAATTCCAAAAACACTGAAATACGATTCGGTTTCACTAAGTTTTTAAAACAATTGGCAATCAGGCGGAATATGTAACAATTGCATTTAATTTTATGCAAATCATACTTTTGTGTTTCGGAAATTTATAAACTTTGATTTAAAATTGTAGATGAAAGAATCCAATTTATGTTTTTAAAACAATCGTTGGTGAGTTAAAATATGCAACAACATTTTCTTTTATTATAATAAATCTTTGTAAAACCAAATCATATTGTTTATGTTTGTTATACTGCTGACATACAAGGTGACGTCAGGATGCGTCCCTTTCAATCAATTCTGGGGTGCCTCTTGTCAATATGATCCATTTTATTTATCAGTTTGGTTCAACTCACACTGGATGCATCCCTTTCAATCAATTCTGGGGTGCCTCTTGTCAATATGATCCATTTTATTTATCAGTTTAGTTCAACTCAGACTGGAGTTGGACAAAAAGCAAAATTGATCTTCATTCATATTACATCTTAGATTTTGATAAAGTTTCTGCTGCAGCTGTAAAGATGAGTAGATCGCATGATACTGAGTAAATATCACAAAATGAACTATCTAAAATAAGGTACAAGCATGAAGCAAAGACAAAACCATGATCAGACATATGAACAAAAATGATTTGATAGAAGGGCAGTTGCAAATTTTAGGCATGCATATGTGCAGGGGTGAAGGGGTAGCTGCCCCCCATCCCCAAATTACTTCCAGCACCCCTGCATATGTAGGAAGGCAGACAAACCAACAAGGAAAGAGAGAACAATAAACATTATAAACAAACAACATACACAATCAAAGTCAGATACTAATTCTAAACTACAGAGTAAAACTGCAAGCTTTGTTATAAAGTGTTCTGAAAAAATATGCACAATGAAAATTTAGAATAACTTTTTACTGCATTGAGATTTTGAATTTATATTTCAACTGTAGAAATTACATGTGCGCTGAAACTTTCACAAAAAATGGAGTTCTTACACTCCAGTTATGTGACCACATGAATGATTTGAAATGCTTGGTTCCTGCCAGTTATTGAGCAGGCATCAACTCACACTAGTTTAGTTGACTTATGTACCCCACATCCAATTACCATACAATCAAACGACCCATTCTCTGACTTGTTGCAATGTTGGGTCCAAAGGCAGAAAGCTTACTTCCTGTCAACTGTATGTTGACAAGCAGGAAGAAAGAACCACTTAAATTTCAGTTTCCAATCAAGCCTTTTCAGATTGCTTTTGTGCTAACAAGAAGAACCCAATTTTGTGGAAAAGTTTTAGCAAATTTATACTTTCTACAGGAAAAATTTTAGTTCAAAATCTCAATGCAAAATAAAGTTTTTCAAAATTGCTATTGTTTGTATTTTTTTGGAACACCCAGTATATGATTAATAACTGATGGAAGAGGTTAAGATAGAGGTGCAATTCACAACGACAGACAAGAATGGTTCTTATGCATTGATTTCTTTGGACTGCTCTCCTCATATTGGTATATCTTTTGAACAAAATATTTTGTCTGTTGTACCCTATGGCTTTTTTGAGGTGGATGTCATAGATGGGGAGGGTTTGGAATGATGGGACGGGTTGGAAGGTTTGGAATGATGGAACGGGTTGGAAGGTTTGGAATGATGGAACGGGTTGAAAGGTTTGGAATGATGGAACGGGTTGAAAGGTTTGGAATGATGGAACGGGTTGAAAGGTTTGGAATGATGGAACGGGTTGAAAGGTTTGGAATGATGGAACGGGTTGAAAGGTTTGGAATGATGGAACGGGTTGAAAGGTTTGGAATGATGGAACGGGTTGAAAGGTTTGGAATGATGGAACGGGTTGAAAGGTTTGGAATGATGGAACGGGTTGAAAGGTTTGGAATGATGGAACAGGTTGAAAGGTTTGGAATGATGGAACGGGTTGAAAGGTTTGGAATGATGGAACGGGTTGAAAGGTTTGGAATGATGGGATGGAGTGAGGTAGATGAGTGGTCAAAATGTCCTCATTCCAAAGAAATCTATACATAATGATTTCAGACAGAAAGAATGGTTGTATTTGGCCAAAATATGAAGCCTCTCAAGATATTCCCTGGAAAGTATATCGGGGAGAGTCAAAGCAATATATGAGTCAGTTAAAAAGGATGAATAAAGAAAATAAAAAAGAAAAGTGAAGTCCGCCCATATCTAGCATTTAAAGCCCTACAGATTCAATCAGAATATTAATCTATGAGGAGTATGCTGTATTAGGAAGAAGAAAACACTAGATTTGGTTAAAGTATTCAATTGATTAAATTATATGGCAAAATAAGCAAGCTTCTATATATTGTGGACCTGGGTTTTATTCAAATATTCAAAATATGCACAGAAAAATAGTAAGCCAAACAGGTTATTGATTCTCAGACCAAAACAACCGATTTCATATGCAGCACATCTAAGGATAAAGGACTAAAATGCAGGCATTACTTATTCTCCTTGGGTGATACCAATTATTGCAAAGAAAGCAATCAATCATTAATGATATTTGTGCACCATAACATCAGCTACTCAGGAAGTACAACCTCTAGAAATGGTCAACAATGTGGAGATGTATTTTCAAAACTTGAAACAATACTGGATGCCTATCTACTTCTCAATGTTCATGTCTGCTCAGAGGGTTAAAACGTCAGCATCACATGCAGAGGGATCCAGGTTTGAGTCCTGGTTTGAGAGTGGAAAATTCTTCATTAGGATAAATTTCCCAGCTCATTTAGCAGCTAATAGAGTACATCCTAAGTTGTGTGATTGAGGTGGAAAAAATTAGGAATGGATTTGTGCTCTTCCTATTTGAAAGGACAGTAGCGAACAAAAAAAGGGTTCCCTTCAGGATGCTTCCAACTGCCAGTGCACTACAAGTGTTTGATTTGGACTGACTTGTATGTGTACATCCACTTCTCACACACAAAATTGTGGTTGTGGCAGATGCATCCAATTACAGAGTTGGAGCAGTAATCTCCCATATATTTCAAGATGGAACAGAGATGCAGTAATGCTTGCTCTTTTCTTTAAATCTGACAGAAAAGAATTATAGGCAAATAGAGAACTAAATCTTGGCGGTTATATTCATTGTGAAAAAAAAAAATTTTCACAAGATGGTTGCCATTTCATGTTATCAGTAGGGCACAAGCCCCTCATTCCTATTTGAATCTGATGAGTGACACAATCAACGTTGGATATAATTTCAGATTCAGGATTGCTGTAGAGAAGTATTTGGCTAGGCTGATGCATTATCATGCCTTATCAGTATTCCAAAGATACAAGATGAGGATGTCATAATTGCTAATGTTGATCTGTTAATATGGATCTAACGTTGTAACCAACTTCGGGTTACATCAGTGGATATTGATATGAGTATTTTAAAATTTAGAATTTATTACATTGTGATGCACATTCGATGTTGTGTTTAGATTTGGCAACGTTGTAGAATTTGACTTTTGTCACATTTCCCTCCAAGAAATTACATTATAGTCAAATGAATTCAATTAATTTTGAAAATTTACAAAACTATGAAATATTTTTATAAGGCCAATTCAAAATTATACATCCATTAACAACTTATTTTGAATATGATCTTTGTACCGAAGAGATTAATCATCATGGAAATGAATGTTTCAAATTAAATGGATTCTTGTTAAGTAAGAGAAATATTCATAAGTAAACTCTGGTTATCTGAGAAATGTATTATGAAAAATAAAGGATTCATATTTACAGGAGCAAAGATAAGAATCATAAGGGACCTGAGAAACAATTGAAGTAAAACATTTAGTCTTATTTGTGAACAAATGTGCAATGAAACATTGATAAATAAAGGAAGTAGGTAAAAGAAAGGTATTTTGGTAAAGGATAAAGTCTGGCACATGTGACATCAAGCAGAGAGCAAAATCAACTTACTGAATTTCCTCTTCAATACATGGTTCCTTGACAGAGATAAGAAAATAATGTAAGCACGAGTCAAATGGTTTTGCACATTATACACAAGTAAAAAAAAGAAACAATGCAAATATATATATATATATATATATATATAAATAACAAAAAATACATTGAAATATAAGACAAATAGTACACATAATCATAATAAGCGTTCATAGGTACTGTGCAAAAAGAAATCTGATGCAAATATATAAGTATAAAAATACATGTTATACACAAGTCTTCATAGCATCCAAGCATGTTCAACATGATTATTAAAAAAAAAAAAAAAAAACAAACAATGAAAGCAAAACAGAAAAGTGTGGAAATATTAAAATAATAGTAATATATCTTCAAATAAACGTAATAGCAACAGATAAGAAATACAGACTTCCTCTCTAAATTACTTGGCTGAAGTCACAAATTATAAACTGTTTTGTGGGAGATACAAAAGTTTTCCACTTTTACCATTGTTCAGAGAAAAATATATATTGCTTCATTCATTACTAAAGAATTTGAATTTTCTTCTACTGATTTATACTATAAAATCCTTTTAAATATAGAGTAACAAATGAGTTATTGATGCAGTAAGCATGTAGATCTACCAAGGTCAGTTAAGTAAAATATGGGAGATATCATTCATGAGCTGTCAGTGTGTGGATCTAGAAACACTGTGACCCTCAAAGAGTGTTTTTATTCTTGGCCCTTGTAAATGCTTGGAAATAGCATTTTCAGCACAAAATCTTCATACAGAAGATATGCAGCAGTAAGAATCAATAGAATTTTTTCCATAAACTAAGGTCAGCATAAATCAAAGTGAAAATAAAAATATCAGACCCATTCACACGCACTCTCTCTTGATAAGATAAATATTTTTAACAAAACATCTAAATCATGATAGAAGACCTCTGTTATCTGATACTTTTGTTCAACAAAAACATGAATGCCAAGTATATGATATCAGCTTGATTAAATTGTTCTGGGAGAAAACAGGTTTCAACAAAAATCCCATGAGGGAGTGGGAGACAAAAGAATATTGAGGGAGAACTATGCAAAATTCAGGTGATTTGGCAGGTCTGATTATAGACTCAAGTTTGGTATTGAATTTTTACCAAGTAGTCAAAATATCACCAATCAAAATATTTTGGAAAGTAAATTTTTCTGACAGAAATCCTACATTTTTCCAAACGTCTTATTTTGTTGAGTGTAGAAAAGATGGAGAAAGAAATGAGCCTTCCTAACCTCTTCTGACTTGAGGAGCCGGTCATAGAGCAAAGACTGTTCTTCATAAAATTCTTCTCGAATCATTGATGATGGGTTCAACGCTTTAGCATTGTCTGGAAACATCAGATCACTGTCAGTCTGAGTTCCCTGATGAGATTTGGAATGACGTGGAGAATGAAACATGCGCTGTTTGCTAGAATAACCACCATATTCGGATTCTGAAATAAAAAAAAAACAATAATCATCAATTAGGTTATTTTCCTCTCTAATGTCAGAAATCAAAATAAGCCTGAAGCTAATGGAATGTAGAGAGAAAAAAATTAAGCAAGTAATGTAAAGATGATTTTCCTAATATCTTGAAATATATGAATGAAAGGTGTCTGTGTGTCATGCTATAAAAAACATGGATGCAGTCCAACTAAATTTGGCATGCCCACTAAATAGGCCTGGGGAAAAGCTTTAAAACAAAAAGTTTTTTTTAAAAGGGTTTTTGAGGGGGTTCTATTTACAATGTAACTACACTGCCGAAGTAGAACCTATGTTCAGCCCATATATATCTTATTTTATTTTTATATATAATTCTTTAAGAGGTAAAAAGTGAAGGAAACCTTTTACCTAATTTGAAGTTTTGAGAAAAAAAACTTGATGTTTTAGAGGGGGAGGGGGTCTAGCAAAACTGGACCCTTATTTTCCATTCAATATATACATTATATATATATATATATATATATATATATTATCAAGAAATGGATGCATGATAATTATGGATGTGTTATATTATTTGAAACTATTTGAAATGACTTCTCATTATGACAGAGCATGTGTCACTTGGCCAACAGCATTAACAGAATAAACAATGAAAGAAAATGAGGCTGCTGTAGGAATCAAACCTTTCACTGATTAGGCAGCCACTTTAACATAGTGTTTCTCTTACTATTGAGCTAAACAGCCCAGTGGAAAGGCACATAAATGTATAGTAGCCAAATAACCTGATTGTGGGATAGGTGCTCAGCAAGTACACTGAAAGAGAAACATTTATCTATTTTGCTATTTGAAGTCCCTTAAAATTTCATTTGGAAATCAAAGAAAGAAAGGTTTTTAATCAAACAAACAGAAACTATCTTACCATGAAAGACAGAATCATGTCTTCGTGGACTGTTGAGCTTGGGGCGACATTCCATGACAACCATATCTTTACAATGTTTGTGAACGTTAATAGCACAATCTGGTAAAGGTAAAAAAATACAACACTAAAATTTGATCTAAACTTTTTAAAAAAGTATTTTTATTCAATAAAATTTCTTCTTTCTGAAAATGAAGAAAAAAAAATCTTTAAAATTGTTTTTCATGAATTTATGATATTGTCCACATGGTTTTTATAAATTTGCTTTGTTGGAAGTCTCACAATAATGGAGATAAATTTGTAAGCATTTGTAGGAATGAAGATCACACTCATTTATTTATTTATTCCATTATGCCTCATTGGGGATCTCCAACTAAACAAATATTTATGAATCAACTCCAGAACAAGTACAAAATTCATAAAAACATATTCAATGTACACAGAATATAAGCATCTACAATTCAACATAATTTGCAGATCAGACTCTCTAGAAAACCTCACCAGACAGATTTCAAAAATTTCTTTCTAAGCCCATGCTCTTTCCATAATTTCTAAAGTTATCTGAATTATTTTAAAAACTCTGAACACTATTCCTGTTTTTAACATGAATAGGCAACTTATTCTAAAAACATATTGCTCCATTAGAAAAAAATCTAATTGTTTAGTAGATTCAATTTTTGAAATCTGTCCAGTCAATAAATTCTCAGTTCAAGGAGATATATTAAAGAATGGTGTACCATATTAAGAAATTCCATTATTTTGAATGTCTCAATCAAATTCCCCCTCATTCTTCTCTCAAGCACAGTTGTTAAAACCAAGGACTCCAATCTTTCTTTATAACCATGATCTTTTGTTTTATTGATTGTTTTTTTAATATTTTTACAAAGTGAATTATGAACCGAGTTATACAAACAATTCACTATTTTGATCAAATCACAGTTCTTCTTGGCAACTGACTTTATGATGCGGATTTTGAATTAAGATATCTAACCAAGTATTTATCACATGCAAAAATTGAATTCCTGTCTGAATTTTATTTAACATGGTGTATTAATCATTATGTATAGTGTAGTTAGTTCATTTGTTCACAATTTTTAGACTGTGTGTCCTCCATTCTTTGACAAATATCATTAGTTCTAGAATGTGGGATCACTCCCAAGAGCTTATGCTTGATTTGACGGCACACATCATATTTGTTTTCAGTGTCAACTTCTGAATTGCTTCCCTTGCATTGGATAATCTGGAGTTTTTTTCGATGCGCCCTTTATGAGGAGAGTTTCCCCAGATGCTGTAGCTGAAATGTTGTGATCAAATGGACACACAAACAATGGAAGTAGTCCGACCATGTATAATGATGAAAATTTAAGTCACAAATATTTCTGAGAATGACAATTACTTTTGCAAACGAAGAAGTAAATAGTTTTTTTTACCTTTACATTTCCAACCTTGTTTAATAAGTCCCCAAAGCTGAGAAAAAAAAATGAAGACCTCGTTAGATTAGAGCAAAAGATGAACATGAAATTACAATCAAAATAAGAACAGGTCTAGTTCGTAACTCAAAAGAAACCATCACGTGACCAACGTCTTTTGGTAGCATGTTGGGGGGAGGGGATCAATTAAAAGATTTAAAAAAGGGGGAGGGTTGATCATTGAATAAATTACTTCTCTCACATTTTGTTGGGCAATGATCACTAAAAAGTCTGTATTTTCAAAAACAAGCGTGAATGCTGCTGGACACAAAAGGGACCAGTTTAGCATAAACTTAAATTGTAAATTGAAACCCCTACTAAAAACCTATTTAACGGGGCATTTGAAAAAAAAAGTTCTCAAGACATAAGGAGTCAATGATTAAATTTTCAGCCTTCTAGCTCCATACATGACTTGCCGAGATCAACGGAATTGTCAATTTCAAGGGGATGGGTGTAATGAAACAGTAGGATAAAAAAGGATATAAGTGAGTGTGAGAGATATATACATAGCCAGCCAGACCAATTTGAAAACTGGAGAAACCTTTTGACATTTGATGACAATTTTGGTTAACGGTTTCTAATTAGTCTGAGGATAATTTTAAAATGTTTAAGTTGCATGAATTTCCAGAGAATTTATTGAAATGCCAGATGGATAAATACTGGCTTATCATTTAATGGTTAGACGAGTTCTAAGAGCCTTTTTAAATGAGCCTGAAAGTCAGACTATAGATGCATCAGTTTGATCTTTAGTGTCTCTGAGAGAACCTTTATTTAGCACTAATATTGTTGTAAAATAGAATTTCAACCATGCAATTGATGCTGTTCGTATTCTGATGTGGTAAAACAGAACTCCATGTTCTGATGATGTAATAATGATAAAATGTCACTCAAGCGTCATCAGATTCAAAGGAGTGAGATGGAATGCTTCATGGAGATGGTGAGAGATGTTCGATATGTCAATTTGTCACACAGTCACTGCTATAGATGCTACCACAGCAAAAAAATAGGGGATGAATATTGATACTTGATGAAGACAGAAGAAATTAGCTTGAAAGTCAATGGCATAAATTCAGTACATATACTTACCAGACCTGTACAGTGAATACAGAAAGTGGGTTGGAAATATGTCTTTTCATGAAAGTCATGTTTGAAGCTGCTTCGAAGGGAATGACAGTTTGCACGGATAAAATAAGTTTTCATTTCTGATTTACTGATCATGCCATCTCTGGAAAAGAAATCAAATAGATAATTCTAAATACATTTTTACAGAAATCATCTCAGTACATTCTATGTAAATAATACAGGTCTAGTTCATCACTCAATAGAAACAAAGTGACTCATGTCTTTTGGCAGCGTGCTGTGTCAGGGGTGATCAATCAAAAATTTGAAAAAGGTGTGATTGGGGAATCAAATTCTTCTCTAGCTTTTTCCAACTGGACCCTCCAACTAAAAACCATTTTTTTTTTTGGGGGGGGGGGGGACACACACTATACCCCCCCCCCAATTTCTTCATAGATATAATATGGGGTAAATGTTCAAATTTTCAGCTTCATTGGTTTATGCATGATAAATACATAGTGAGCTAACCAGACTTAAAAACTGAAGAAACCCATGTTGATAATTTTGGCTGATGGTTTCAAGCAATCATCTGAAAAATGTTAGGGAAATCTAAAATAGAAACAGCAAAGTCAAAATTTAGAGATATTTAGCATTACTCATTAGAATAACAGATATAATACTATATATATGTACCTCACCTGAATGAATCAATGTAAACCTGCCCATGTACCTGAACAAATTATCTAATATGATCTTGGGAAAAAAAAAAAAAAAAAAAAAAGTCTTCAACTTGGACTGCATTGACTTACATACCACACCAATAGAGCTGCATGCATATGTGATACATAGCCAGCCAGACTAGATTAAAAACTGAAGAAACCTATTTTGACAGTTTTGATGACGGTTTCTAACACTGGCATGAAATCAGGTGTTTTAGTTCATGTCTAAGAATGAACTTACTTGTCAGCATCAAGAACACAGAATGAATCAATAAATGGAAAATTGCCAGCAATTGCCTCAAATTCCGCATTACAGATGAAGCCATCTTTATCATGGTCATAGTTTTTGAATACAGCCTGTGAAAATATAACAGTATAGGGGTTAAAACATAAATATGAATGTCCTTTTCAATGAAGGTAATATCAATAAGAATCATCACGTGTTATTTAAAGATATCAAAACAGAAAACCTTTTTTACACAATCCTAGTTTGGATCAAATCTTTTGGAATTTGTGGTACTATTTCCCTTCAATATTCTTTTATGTAGTTGAAGGAATCTGGGTTTCACATTTGATTTTAATTAAATTAAACTAAATCAAATTAGATTTTTGGTAATAAAGAGGTGTAAAGTTCACAGTTTGAACGGAATGGGGCAAATCATTTTTGATACAAACAATTTTATTAATTTACATTTCATTTAGTTTTTGAAATCAGATAGAATAACTGACCTTTCATTTTCCATTTGAATTTATTTCTTATTTTGGAATATACGTACAGAAATAATGTTTTTTTTTACAACTTTAATAGCAAACTTTCATCATCCAACAAATTTTCAAAGTTGTAGGAAAAGTTGTTTATGAAACTGGGTGAATGCAAGACTTTTCTACTTGAAGTAATCAAATTTTTCACTTGAAATTCCTTAGATTGAACAATGCAAAAATATAGTCATATTCATTCTCACGATTGTACAATTTCTAATGTTTTACATACATACAGCCAGCAAGCCACACCAGCTTAAAAATGAAGAAGCCTACGTTGACAGTTTTTAATCCTTGTCTTAGCAAACTTTAGCCTATTCATGCTAGTTGGAGACAGATAATGTGAGTATAGAATGGAGAAAAGGTAACAGAAAATTAATCACCCACCAAATCAAAGCCAATGAAAGGGAGAGGATTTTACCATCATCCCATATCTCAGACAATTCCCCCTATGAGTACAACTATTATTGTTTGTTACATTAGCCCAGCTTTGACTGAAACTATGGGCTCTACCACTTAGAGTTTCTTTAATCATTTTGCATTGATCTGATCCAGTAAGCTTGAGACTTTCCTCTTCTTCCTTATACCTCTGAACAGAATTCTAATTTTTTTAATTGCTGCAAAAATAATTGCATTTTTTGTTATTCCAAAATAAACATCTAAGTTTGAAATAACATACTTAACTATGTTCAAGGAATATACCATTCTAAAGCGTGAATTTTGCACTATTTATTTAAGCTGAACATTTTGTTTTTACTACTTATTCTGGTCTAGTTGAGGCTGTCAAATCAAAGATGGAAAAATGTAAATTCAAACCATTTTGTTGTAGCAAGAGTTCAAAATGGAACGTAAGGCAGCAGAAATTGCTTGCAATATCAACCAAGTATTTGGCCAGGGGAACATCAACAAATGTTACAGCTCAACATTGGTTCCAAAAATTATGAAATGGAGAGGAGAGCCTTGGAGATGTGGATGTCCTTTTGTGTTCGATGATATCTAATTGAAGGCCATTATTGGGGTAGACACACAAAACCACCGCAGAGGTTGCAGACAAATTAAAAGTTGACCATTCAACAGTTGTTCAACAATTGCAACAAAATGGAAAAGCAAAAAAGCACATTTTGCATGAACACCTCAGAATAAAAAATGAAAAAGCTTGCCTGTCGTATGAATGACCCTGCAGAAATTGAATGAACTAGGCTACAAAACTACCACATCAAGCTGACTCAGCAGATCTCACCCCGACTGAACATCACTTTTTAAAGATTTTGACCACTTCCTGCAAGGTATGCATTTCAACAACAAGTTAGCAGCTCAAAGAATTCATAGGTTCCAGAACCCCAGAATTGTATGCTCCAAAAATAAATGGACTTGTTTCCAGTGGGCAAAAAAAGGTGTAGATTCTGAAGGTTCTTATTTTGATTAGTAACGTTTATGCTAAGCTGAGATATACTACTTTCAAATTTGATGCTGAAAAACCACAATTATTTTTGTCCTGACCTAATAGAAAAATGTATGTGCCTTTCTGAATGATAATATTTCACAATCTGAAAAAACATCTTACCTCTACCATGTTATGTACATGTTTGTTTATAGTTTCAGCATCTGGCGGACTGACTCCTGCAACCCAATCGGCAAAAACTACTGGTTTGGTGGGAGTAACTGGCTAAAATATAAACAGAAATGTGAATATTTATTGTAATAACAAATAACTATCACTCAATACTTAGAGTGAAGTCGAGATTAAATAGAAAATAATGTATTAATATAATCTTTACATTTCAGATGTCATTACAAATGGAATTTAAAAGTTATCAGTTATCAGAATTAGCACTACTGAACATGAGTGTCTGCTGGAGAGGGACAGGGCATACCCCCATCCAAAATCAGGCCATCCCACTTAGGGTGAGGGAGTTTGAAAGTTGGAGCCTTATGGTCAGTAAAGGATAATGATGCCATACAAATGTTTTATGTAACCCTAACTTGTGAAATATATCCTTCTACTCCATTTCTTTGGAAAAGAGGCACTGGGCACTCATGGTGTCAAAATATTTCTCAAAGCTACAAAAAAAAAAAAAGAGAAATGGCAAAAAATTAAGTGTAAAGATGGAAGCTGAATAATAAGAAAATGTTAAAACCTAAAATAGACTAAAACTTACCGCACTTAATGAAGATCTTGGTTCTCGGGCTAATGACAACTCATAAATATTATCCTCAGTGTAGTGCATGTCAAGAGACAACTGAAAGAGATTAAACCAGCAAAATCAAATCAGCATTCCAAGGGAAATTATGAATCACCCATATATACTGCTGTTTAACTTGTAAATTAAGCAGAGGTGGTGGTAAAATTGAGTTATTTTGATGAAAATACTACCAGTATAGTCTGAACCATAATTTTATGATTAAAAAAAACAGGTCGGGTCAGTTAATTGATAGGGTGATCAATTAAGGTTTGGGGAAAAAGGGTGATCAATGAATAAGGTAATTTTCTTGCCTTTTTGGTGCTGTGATCACTGAAAAGTACAAATTAACTGGGGCAGATATTTACCATACTCATCGAGGGGATTGCATGTGCAAAGTCTAAAGTTTCTACTATCAATGGTTAGGGCTAGATGAAGTACTGATAGATATAGAGATACATATAAATGTCAGAACATATGAATAACTTAAACCCAGTAACAGTGATTAACCAGTCAATTGTGGGTAGTGGTAATTAAAATTTGTAATCTGTGTTTTATGGGAAATGATGTTTTTGATCAATGATAAAAGATATTGGTTATGTATAAATGTTTTTGGATTGTTGTTCTCATCTTGGTTCATCTTTTGAACACAACGACAACCACTGATCTCAGCTTTCCAAAACATCACCATTTGTAACATCTACCCAAAGTAGTCCATAAGGTACAACAGCTGAAATATTGAATTCAAAAGATGAGCCGAGATGAGGACTACAGTTTGAAAACACTTATACATAATGATAATCCCTCATCTAAAAAATTCAGAAAAATATTTCAAGTTATTATTTCCAAGCCATTTACATCAGTTGCAATTGATATGGATGTAATGTTTAGTACAATCATTTGATTATGATTCCGATGAATCAAACAAATTTAAGTAAAACCTTAGCTAGAAAATATAGATAGAAACCATTGAATGCCCAACATGCTGTTTTTAGGCATCTATCTTTATGATTTCAATTTCGAATTCTGAAGCAAAAAATGTAGTTATAAATATTTAACTAATTATATGACATTAGCTTTTGCTTGAATTTTCATCTTATGTGTGATCATACGAGTTTTAATAAGATAATTACCCCCTCTTGAAGATGCTGCCCTCAACAGAAAACAGACTATTGTTTTTGCATGAGTTCAGATTCAGTAAAAATGCTGTTCAACCTCTCAAGAACATCTATTTCGCATTTGAAAGCTCAGTTATACTGCCAAAAAATTAATGAAAGGCATTCAAAATTAACCAGAAAATAGTCAGCATTGGTGAACAGACATGGATTCACTTTATTGCATGACAACAACAGACCCCACTTTGACAATCCAATCTAAATAGAATTGAGGCAACTTAATCATGAAATTTTATATCATCATTCATATTCACCAGACTTATCTCCAATAGATTATCAACTATTCCTACACCTTGAGCTTTTAGCTTTACAATAAAGAATATGCCAACAAAGAAACATTAATGATAGCAATTGAACAATTTTTAGCTTTGAGAGACATTTATTTCTATAAAAGAAGGATCTTTACACTTACGCAGGAAAAAGTTATTAAAGCAAATAAAAGGATATTTTCATTAACAAACCAGGCTTGTTTACATTTTTAAGCTATATACATTTTTCCATTCATAAACAGCCATTTCATGAGGGACAACCAAACAGAACATGAAATAATTAGAACAATATTAAGGGGAAGTAATTCTACATTGAATATGAAGTAGTTACTCTATCTGAATTTTTTAAAAAGGAAATGATGCTAAATTTTTTAAAAATATTCAAAAACAAATTTCCTCTCTCATATCAGCATATCTTTGGTCATACCTGACAATATGGAAAAATGAGTTAACTTTAATTGTTATGTTTATAATAAGTATGATGACGTAAAACTCAAAAGGTTAGCAATAAAAAGTCAATAAAAATAGGTTACAAGACATTTTAACTGAAGATACATCAAATTTGTAGTGATTGTAGCAAAGAGAGTGTAGTTCATTAAGTGAGCTACTCATCATCAAAGTTAGACGTAATAAATTATTTTGGACTAGAAGTATTTTGAACACTATGTGTATAACTTTTGACAATTCATCTCAAAATATTTTCTGATCATCGATAGTGAAAACATTGTTTTCCAAGATGATTAAAGACTTTATCAACAAAATTTCAGTTTGAATAAAATGTTCAAAAAGTTTTGATATTTTCAATCCAAAAATTGATGGACATAAATGAAATGTTTCTAATTTAAAGCCTATTTTTCTGCTTTTCTGTTGAAAATATCTTTTTTCTACTTTGAGAATACAGTTTATGTTGTTCTCATTTATTAAGTTGAAAAAAAATATTTATCATTCTCAAAAATATTCATATTTACTTAAATTGTATGCTCACGCTTTGAAATCATTTAATACATTGAATAAGTACAAAGTTTTTTTGGACCAAAAATTTGACTCTAAAGAAAGATTTACGCTTTGGCCAACACTGTGACATTGCATGCCATAGTTATGGATTTAAATAATATGCAAATTTATTTTCTTTTGTTTAAAAAAGAAAAAAAAACACTGAAAAAGCCATACTAAGAGACTACCAAACAACTCTATATGTGTGCGTATTTGTGCATTCCAGTGCTCCTGGCCATACCGTTTTATCTACAGAATTGAAAATTGGCACAAGTCCACTTCTGAAAAATCTTTTCATTTTTGGAAAAAAGCTTTTTCGTCTGTTTTAAGGCCTTGTTTTGACAAGTATAGTTCATTAATAACATCTTGATTCTCTAGAGTCTAAATGTTTCTAGATCATTTTTTTTGTTTTTTTTTTTACACTGATTTGGATATTTTCCAGTGGAAAACACCAGTGATGTCATAAATAGTATTTATTCTGATCATATTAATTCTACGATGGAATTTTTTCACAGGTCAAATTTTTATACTTGTTCAATTATTGACTGTGATTAAGATTATTTTTATAGCTTTGATTAAATCTTACCATTAACAATAACATGTTAAAAACACGATTTATCTAAATCCATAACAATAGTATGTGATGTCACAACTGGCCCAAACATGAATCTTTCCTAGAGTCAAATTTTGGGTCCCCAAAAACTTCATTTTGTCGATGAATTGACAATGAATGCATAAAAAAAAAAAATGATTTTTTTTTTTGTTCCCAATGTATTGATGTTATTAACTCACCCGAAGGGTATTGATGAGATCCATGTTTGCATCAAGGGGAAGATTTTCATTCTGCAAGCATGTGAGTTCTTTGAAGATTTGATATAACTGAACCATTTTACGGAAATGAATTAAACTAGTTGTTGCACCATCCACTTTGTCTGTAAGTGCCGTATGTAAGGAGATTAAATCTTTGAGGTGAACTCCACTGTAAAGAATTAAGGATTAACAATTAAAAACTTGAAAATTTATTCATGGCAATTTATTGTAAACTGACTTTTATTACATTTAGCTACAAATCTTATACAAAAGATTTCAAGAAAAAAAACTTGAATTATGGGTAATTCTTGAAGTATTCAAATTCTTTAAACTTATACTCTCTTCTTGAAAGCTAAACAAAATACTCCACACCAACATGCATTTATGACTTATTATCGGATAAGAACTAAATCTCCCTATTGACAAAATCCTTGGCATCAGATTTGTATTGTGGATATTTGCTGGCTTATAAGACACATGCTCTACAAAGGTATTTGAAGACTACTGCTGACAGCAATTTATCCAGGCCCCAATTTCTCTGGTGTTCAAGTGCCGTCCATCCACACTTATTAACTCAGAAACAAATATCCAGCCCCCCGCCAACTCTTATTAATCCTCCGCTGCCCCTGTTCATTGATTTAGAGAGTTCACCCCTACTCTGTAGTCCCTAACAGGTGGTGGGGTTGGAGGGCAAGGCACCAAAGATTTGTCAATATTTTCCAATCAAAAAACAATTATTCGACAATGCACAGAGGATAATTTGGTTAAACCATGTTCATGAACATATCTAGTTTAACCAAGTTTAAATGTATCAGCTATTATCATCGGAATTTTGGGCCATCAAAAGTCCTCTCAGTTTAATTTTTCTTCAAAAACAAAAAAATCTTCTTGTCATTATAATACTGAATGTTTCGATTTCTGATGTGCGTATCCCAACCCCTTCTATATATCTCTATTTCTCTGATCACTTTGTTCCGTTCAGATCCTGCTAAATTGTGTAATGGCCATAGTTTCCCATCCCACCATTCCCTGGGCTTGTTCAAACTCCCCGACTTATTAAATTGGGACAAGTTTTCCAACCCCACAGCTTATTCCGCTCTAACCCAAGAGCAAGCAGCAGTCCATTCCAAACTGAAGTAGGCGGCCACTTAGTCATAATTTCAGCTCACTAAATGCAGTAATATTTGTATAATTCTATCCTTTTATTCAGTATATGTCTTATATACCAAAAACATGATATATACATTGTATGAAAAAGAGAAATGTATGTAAGAAAGAAAGAATATTATAAAAATGGTTGATAATTATGATTTACAAAAATAGTTTATAATTAATATTGCACAGACAATGCAAGAGTTTGGCTACAACAAAAAAGCTCCTTATTAAAAGGGAGTAAAAGGTAAAAGCTGCTAGTTATCTGTTTCTTTCCTATACTGAGAGTTTTGTTAATAGTTTTAAAGTCCCAGTGTTTTTTGAAAGTGGTTTTGATGATTGTTATTGTGTACCTTCTTTTCTTCTCTCTTAGATTATTTTTGAATGTTTTCTTCAGTTCAGTCTCCTAAATTTTTTCTCTCGTTGTTGTTGGTGGCTTGAATTTTCTGCACTTTTCAATGAATTTCCTGGTTTCATCTGAGATTTTACTATTGGTTTGTGTGCTCCTTGGTTTAAATATAGAGGTAGCTTCTCTTAGAAAGGTTGTTATTTTGTTGTAGAGTTTATACTCATCAAGACAAGGACTACAAAACATTGAGCAGGATACACAAGATGCAAGCAATCAGTTTAAAGACTTCCACAAAGTCACACCATGGGAGGTAAAACAAGCCACCAAACAAAGAAAAAAAGTAAAAGCCCCTGGATCAGATATCATCATCATTGATCTATTCTAAAAAGCTGGTGAGATCATCACAAGAAAACTAGCTATTCTATTCAACTTATACCTAAAACAAAGTAAAGTCCCAGAAGACTGGAACATGGCTATCATAATACTCTTACAAAAAAAAGAAACCTGGAATACCTTAACAACTACAGACCTATAAGCCTCTTCAACTTTTCACAAAAATCATCACCAACCAGATCACAAAAACACTAGATGAAAACCAACCATGGGAACAAGTAGGCTTTAGAAGAAAGTACTCAACCATGGACCATCTTCATTCAATAAATCAGCTGAAAGAAAAAGCAGCAGAATTCAAAATGTCACTTGCTGTAGCATTTATAGACTTCAAGAAAGCCTTTGACTCTCAGGAAATTCCCAAAGTCCTGAGGGCCATCACTCTATAAGGTATACACCCTGTATAAGTCAGAGTACTGCAACATATATACAGTCACAGCAACTCTTTTATCAGGCTATATAAAGACTGAGCCCTTACAGCTCCAAAAAGGGTAAGACAAGGTGGTACCAGCTCACCCAAGCTCTTCATAGCCTGCCTTAAGATGATCTTCTGAAACTTAGACTGGGAGAATAAAGGAATCAAAATAGACGGCAAATATCTGAGCAACCTCAGATTTGCACATCGCCTTCTTCGTAGTAAACCTACATAACTAGTGCAAGATGAAGAAAGCAAGAAAGTTGGCCAACACATAAACTTCAGCAAAACAAAGGTCATGTGGAACAACCACATTGGAAATAAAAATACAACGATAAAAATTGAAGACGCAAAATTGGAGTAAATAGACTACTACATCTACCAAGGACAATGAATCTCCAAGAAACCCACAAAAGAATAAGAAATCGAGCGAAAAATCACTCTAGGGTGGCAAGCCTTGGGCAGGGCAAGCTTAAACTTCAAAAACAAGAAGTTCCCATTAATTCTAAAAAGAAGGGTAAACAATCAATGCATCCACCTGATAGTCACCTATGGAGCTGAAACATGGAACCTGACCAAAGAATCATGCTCAACCTGAGGTGAAAAATCACAAAACAGCACAGCATATCAGGGAGAAAACAGGAGTCCGAGACATCATAGAATCCATTAAAAAACAAGATGGAGAGACCAACTAGACAAATTCAGAAATTATTAGCTTTGTAACATCCACAATAGAGAGATGTGGTGAACCCTGGGGAAGGTCTATGTCCAATAACGGACGATAAAAGACTGACGATGATGAAAAACTGCTACCAAGGTAATTGGAATATTAGATTGGTCCTTTAAATATTCAAACAAAGACCCACAAACCATAAGAAAAAACAATGCCAATATCTGAATTTTGCATAGTACAATATTTAAAATATACTGCCCATATAACATGACCAACTAATTTTTCCATTCAGAAACTATTGTTATTTGCCAATGCAAGGAAAAAAATCTCAAAAAATTCATAGCTAAAGATTGAGACAATGTTTGGTTTATCTATGATGCAAATACAAAAGAAAATGAGAAATGAAAAGGAGTTGATGTTTTTAACTGCTGACAGTTCTGAGAAGGACAAATTTTATTTTGAGACCAGAACTGAATTGGTTAACAGTGTTAATAAAAAATTAATTTACCCAAAGAGAGAGTGGTTGAAGAGTAATAGACTGTGTACATGGCCAGAAAGAAACCTGTCTGCATAATAGGAGAGGCGATAATATCAGAGAGAAAGAAAAATAAATTATTTCTTATTACGTTATATGCTCAGCTTCATCTGAATTCCTTTAGTCATGTTGACACTTCGGCTGAAACATTAAGAGCTTATCACACAGACACAAACGATTATTTTTGCTTCCCACCCCTTTTCGTGATCATTTTCGAATTGACTGTGTTGCTGTTTATTACGAAATTGAAGCTCTTCATTTGATTTTTGCAAATCCCTTTCCACCCCAGGGAATACGAAAGAATGTCAACAAAAGATGGCCGACAACAGGAGCTCATCTTTTTACCAATTGCTATTTGCCAAAGCAAGGGAAAAAATCTCAAGAAATTTATGGCTAAAGATTGAGACATATTCGGTTTATCTATCATTCAGATACAAAAGATAATGAGAAATAAAAAGGAGTTTGTGTTTTCATGTGATTATCAACATATGCAAAAACACTCTAAAGGCACTAAGTGTCTAAATGAGAAAATATAATGATGAAGATGAAAGAGGAGGATTTAGCAGAATGTTTGCTTGTAGAAAAAAAGAATTGTTTTGAGCTGCTACTTTTGCATATATGAAACAATTATGTCAACAATTTAAAGGCTGAAAATTTGGTTCAACACAGAAGCAGTTGTAGCAGATGGTTTGGAAAAGAAGAATAATCACTGATAAAATGATTGCTCAAGTCTAAGAACAGTAAGAGTTTGAGACAGATTTTTCATGTAAACATTGTAGTTATTATTAATTTCGATCCATATTGTTAATTTATTTACTCACTGCTGAAGTGAACCCAGCTTGAGTTCAGTTGTTATAAAAAGCAACGATTAAGAAGGTGGAAAATAATAGCAAAAATTAATAATAATGATTTATAATACTTCATCTCTCAAAATAAATAAAAGCAAAACATTCCAGTTGTTTTGCATAAATACAGAATAGAGGTGAGGCCAATCAGGAATGTAAATTAAAAATGGTTCAAGTAGAACTGGAAGAATGAGTATTTGAAGCTAATGCAGTCAACATTTTCTAAGCAAGAGGTCACAATATTGGTTCTATTTTTTGTGACTGTTATGGAGAAGGTGATGCAAGAGATTCAATACAGCTGAAGGTTTCAGTAATTGAATAATGATATGCCATCCAGATTTAAACCTGAAAATAATGATACTTTACCCAGTATTAGAGGCCACTGAGAAGCTGTTTCCAGAGTCCTAGGATCATTGATTAATGATTTTGACTCAGGCAAACCATCTCATTTACCAATAAAAATGCTGAATGGTAAAATTTAATCAGGAAAATACATGCCGTAGGAGTCTTAGGTTGGTCTGAGAAAGGCTATCTGATTAGCCAAGAGATGTACGAGTATGGTTGTTTCAGTAAAATGGAAACTTCAGAGATAGGATAACACAAAGCATATAAACTGTGCGTTACCTTAATTACTTCTGAAATGTGATAACCAGGATTTTGAGTTTCCTGGGAGACAAGTAAGAAACAGGATCAATGACTAAAAAGGTTCCATTCATTAATAGACTATTCGATAACTCCAGTGTTTTGGAGTGTCCAAGGAGAGAAGACATCAGACCTTCATACATTTGCAAAGTAGATGAGTAAGTAATCCTTGCAACCATTTCCGGAGGGACTCTACGCTAAGACAAGTTACAATTTTTGACAAACTGCAGCAGAAATCAGCCTAGTCTTCAAAAAATGATTATTGATATAAAAGAAAACATTCTCAGTAGAAACACATACCCTAGTTTTCAGGACAGCAAATCCGTCTGATTAGAATTATTGAACAACTGTAGCCACCAAAGGTGGCATAGAGTCCTATCCCTTTTTTTTGTGCATTCATGTTTGTGTGTTCCACCACTCATGCCCATACTGACTCGGAAGTTGGCATCAGTACACCATCAGACCCCTTCTAAAAACGTTTATTTATTTTTTATTTTTGGAAAAAATGCTTTTTGACCTTTCTCTAGAATCTTAATCTTTCTATGTTTTTTTAAAAAAAATTCTATTTTAAATGTTTTCCAGTGGAAATGCCAGTGATGTCATGAATAGAATTCTTATATTTATTCTTTGATAGGATTTTTTTCCATTATTTCAAATTTTGATACTATACTCATTCAATTATTGACTGTGTTTACTTCTTTTTTTTAACCTAAGAACATTCAGCTTACTACTATCTATAATTGCAAACTAAAAAAGTCACTTTCTTCATCATAACACGCACCTTGTCTTCCTGTGTGTTTTATCTCCTTGCTACCAGAATAGGTTAGCCTGAAGCAACCCCTTCAACTAAAATCCATGACAGAATAACAAACAAGAAAGCAGCTTCTACAATCTATAACATAATGAAGGTTTTCTACCTACTTTTAAAAACATGGCACAGTGACCATCTTGGAGATACAGAGACAGAGTCTACAACCACACTAATAAGTACAAGTAGAGGAACTTATACATCTATCATAATGGCATAATGATCGCAAGCAGTGGTTAGTGATGGAGGAGTTAAGTAGAGGGTTCATATTGTGTAAATAAATTGCAAATGCATGATAAAAGAAGAAATGAATGATAACACCAGTCAATAAAAATTTTATTTTATGCTGATTCCAAATACATTTCCAGAATTTTTCTATCACCTTTAGTTTTTTGGTTCCAGCTTACTCGTGTATCATTCATCATCATCAGTCTGTTGGTGTCCGTCATCAGACATGGACAATTGTGAGACGTGATGTCCAGCGGTTGTCAGCCATTCTTGCAACACGTCCAGCCCATTGCCATTTGAGTTTTCTAACAGTTTCTACAATGTCTAGAACTCCTGTCTTTTCTCTGATATACTCTGCGGTCTTATGATCTCTCCATGTGAGGTTGAGCATGATTCACTCAGGCGCACGTTGTATGATTCTCAGTTTGAGGGTCAATCTTTTGGTTAGGTTCTATGTTTTAGCTCCATAGATGACCATTGGTAGGATACATTGGTTGTATACCCATCATTTTAGTACTAGTGGGATTTTCTTATTCTTGAAAGTCAAGCTTCACGAAAAGCTTGCCAACCCAGTGTGATTCTTTGTTTTATATTCTCTTTTGATGACTTCATTGAGAGACATATCATTAGCTATAGTGTATATATATATATATATATATATATATATATATATATATATATATATATATATATATATATATATACACACACACTTCATCAACAAAAAATGAGATTTTACACAACTTCCATTATGTTTTGAAACAAAATTTGCACAATATTTAAAACAAATGTAGAGACACGTTCTCTCAAAATCAAAACTATGCTACCTTTCACTGTCACAGCTAGTCACCCACTAAGCTGCCTAGACACGTGCAAAATACACTTATGTTTATGCTCATGACTGTCTACACAATATTTCCAGAAGTTCTCGATTTTCAATTAACTTTTGTGGAAGAGTGGGGAATGGGTCAAGAAAGAAATTAAATTTTACAGTGTATTCATACACAATTACCTACCCACATTATACTTGTGTACATACCACATTCTATAGCCAAAAATTCATGCCAGTCCATATATTTCGAAAAGAATGATTTTCAATGAAATTTTGAGGGAAGTTAGGAGATTCAGTAGCTTTCTTCAAAATTGATGTGTGCTATTAATATGGTGCGGAGTGAACAAATAATGATAATATGATCAAAACTTGAAGTATCCAAATGAAACTGTCTTCTTTCGTTCATAACAAATGAAAGATATTGATATAACTTCTCGATTTATGAAAGTAATAAGAAACTAAAGTTTTAAAAAACTACAAAAAATGAGATTTTTTATTAAATTTGAAATTTTCTAAAATGCTTTAGAATTAGTTAATAAATATACTCATCTAAGATTATAAAATAGCTAGCTTTACACAGATGCAGATGCAATGACATAACCAATGGAGTTTTATCCCATGAGGCATGGTACTGCTCTGTGAATTCAAGTCCAAGGGGCTCAGGATTTGTCCTGAGTCCTAAAGACCAGTGCTCCTATGTCCTTGCAACAATGGTTGTGAGGACTGGAGACAATTTTTGAGAAGTTGCTTCCCACATATTTGTGTGTGTGGTATCCCTATGTTGAATGACCTTGTGTCACATCTTTTCCATGTTGGGACTCAAGTAATTAAGAGCTTTAGTTAGAGACCAATATCTTTATAGCTTGCATCCAGCAAGTCTTTAACTGTCAAGAATTATGTTCCTAACTTTCCAGGAATTTCCAGCACTCAGCAATTAAGTTTCTGGCTCTTCTCAATTGAGTCAAAACGACACCCTTTCAGTTGGAATTTTAGTTTGGGGAAACAGGAAAAAGTCACAGGGGGCAAGGTCAGACAAATAGGGTAGGGAATGATGTCTGGGTTATTGGCAGCAAACAACTATCAAACAAGTGACTGGTCTCAGCACAAATTTTGCAGCAATGTATCTCATGCCCAACAAGTCTGATAAAAAGGGTTGAACACTCTCATATGACAGTCCCATAATACTACAAACATCATGGATACTTCAACTATGATCTGAAGAAAACTGAGTTTCTGCAGTTGGCTTTTTGATCTTGAATCAGAATTTGATTCAGGTTCTTTGCTTTGTGAGAGCAGCCATTGTGAAAACCCCCAAAATACTTAAACAAACCGTTCTAAAAATAAGAGTGACTTTTGTAACATATCCACTTTTCATCACCTATTATTGGATGAAGACTGGCCTTGGGTAAAGTTGAAGTTGGTTCATTTCATTTGCTCCACAATCTCTTGGGATCCAGTTTAACTTGTCTACCTAGGTATGGTCCACCTCTCAGGACTTGTCCTTTGCTAAAGGGTGGGTCATTCTCTTGCTTTGATGCCAGTAATCTTGGTTTCATGGTTGTAATAAACAGCTTGATTCTTCCATAGCTTATCCATCCTCTCCTTAAATATGTTCCTACTTGATGCTGTTACTAGATCTTAAGGAAGCGTTGTTCTGTGAGAAATCTCCAGCACAAAATTTCATAAACCACTTTTGACATTTGATCATTCACAGCACCTTCTCCATAAACTGCACACAAATAACACAAATATTATTTTGTGTGAAAGTCACATTTTTATCTTTCTTAGAATAAAAAAGCATGATAGCAAAAATATTACTTACTCCCATTTTCAATGTAGGAATCAACAAAAGTATGCCAGTTTTGACAAAATGAAAAATAATCAATGCCGAAACGGCAACTATCACAATACAATTGACAGCAATCTTCTTGAATGAAGTTAGTTAAAGCTAAATACTCAACGCCATAGAAAGAATAGAAGTTTTCAAGGCTATCCAATCAGAATCTTTTTAAAAGACTTATTGAACACTCCAAAGAAAAGTGAAAGTAGGAAAGACATTTCATATTGACAACAAATATTGTTTTGTCTTAATTGAAGCACAAAAAGAAGAGTCCATGAATAATGAACAGTCAGTATTAAAGATATCTTTTGCGTGACTGAAATATTAAAAACAAAAAGTAAACACTCACAGAATAGGCACCCTGAAACCAGTACATTGTAGGTATTCCCGTCGATAATTGCTGAAATTATTGTTAGTTGATAATAATTCAGTAAGTTCCATGAGAAGTTTTTGCGTATCAGATGTTAGACAACTATTTGTCTTATTAAGTCTAGCCAGAGCACTATGGGTGAGACCACCAACCACAGCCATCAATGTATTGAAGTTTTGGAGACTGCGAAGTTTCTGAAAGAAAATTATCATAATCAGAGGTAATGAATTATAGCATAATTTATATATTGTATTTCAAAATTCCAGTCATTAGTGGACACATATTAAACAGAAATAACAACATATACCCATGTATATTTGCAACACATTTATAATATATTATGACACTAAATAAACATGTTCGATGTTTTGGAGTCTCTTTATATCAAAACCAGAAACCCAGTCTTGTGCAAACAGATGGAATGTTTTTTTCTCGCTAAAACTATTCAACTGAGCATGTTTCAGAACAGCATTTACAGGCATCATGCTTTAAGACAATGTTGTAATATGATTTCCAAACCTTTTAACGATACTTTTTTCAAATTTAGATAACTTTCTGATGTTCCATCCTCTGAATAGTGACAGACAGATTTTCGGGAACAAATTTATTTACTGACATTATATATATATATATATATATATATATATATATATATATATATGGGTAGATGTTGTTGTTTCTGTTAAACAGGTATCTGCTAATTACAGGATTTTAAAAATTTAGAAGACATGTATTTACATTGATAAAATTATACAGAAAAGAATTAGACATAGAAAAAGATAAAACGCCTAAAGTTGAAAATGATTATAACAAAAACTTACTAAATAACAATTGTTTAGCTCAGAGGTTCCCAGGGTGCTGCAGTTAGCTCTCAGGGGTGCCGTGGGATATTTGAAATTCCAATAATTCTAGGCAAAGGTAATTCAATGCAGTGATGTATGGTCACAATGATAGGGTGTGAAATCAAACTGGTATGGTATGACTTAATCTGCCCATCTTGTGTTGAGGAGAAGAGGAGGAAATATCAAAAATATGATGATAGCCATTTGGACTTAGACTTTACTTCAACGTATTAACAATGAAGAGAGGGTTGCAGCTGGATGATGCCACTGATATTAATGAGGATGCTATTTTGGCTCTGCAATGCCCATGATAGAGAGGTCTGGCAAATCTTGGAGAAGGTCTATGTCCAATGACGGACTCTAATAGACTGATGATGATGATATATAACTTGCTGATAACATTCTAGACAAATTTTTTGTAAAAAGTATCAGTGCAGAAACAAAGGCTCAAGATCTATTCAAAATAATTTGGAGTGGACAAAGTACGTTGGTGTCTGTACAGATGGCAGTCATTCTACGTTCGGATCTCAAGAAGGGTTGCAAACACTCATTTGAAGCAAAGCTCCATATACACTGTGGATCCATTGCATAATTCACAGGGGAGCACTTATATCAAAGTATTTTGTGAATCCAGTTCTGGAATGTGTAGTGGAAACAGTTGACTTTATAAAAAGTTGGCCATCAAAGGGAAGATAAAAAAAAAAAAAACTATGCAAGAATATGGGAGCTGAAACATGCATCTTTGCTATACTACTACAGATCACAATGGCTGTCTTGTGGTGGAGCACTGCTTTAGAATTATAACAGGAACTCTATACATATCTTGGAAGCAAAGGACAGGAGTGTGCCAAATTATTTGTGGATATAGATATTTAGCCTAATTAGCATACTTGTATAAATAAAAAGTTGTGAGCTTTAAATCTCTCCCTGCAAGGAAGCAACATGCACATTTTGAAATTTGTGGACAAGGTTTTAGTCTACGGAAGAAAATTATTACTATAGAGAAGAAAAATGAATGACAATAATGGCGCCCCTAATGAAGTTGATGTTTCTCACGATATAAAATTTGTTTTTGATGAATGCCTATTTCAGCTTGGTGACTGGTTTCAAACTGAATTTAAATTACAGGATTCATAATTTTCTACAAACTACATGAAAGTCAATTCTATTGTTCAGTACTTTCCTAATATACTAAGGGTGCCGTGATTCAAAAACATTTGGGAATCACTGGTTTAACTCATTTATCAATGCCTAAACTGTAAAGATAAATATCAATTAATTTCAGTTGTACAAATCTAACTTAATTCCTTTTATTAACAGCATAGAAATAAAATTATATCAAAACAACTTTTTCTGGTATGCGTTTTGCTAAACAATGTTGGATTAACCTTTCCACTTCGCATGCTTTGTATTGTATTGTATTGTGGGACTTGAACTTGAATGCTGATTTAGATATGAAGTCTTATTAAATAATTGAACAGAAAACATGGAAAAAATTCCGTCCTTATTTGATAAGTAGTGAAAATTTTACTAAAATCCAATAAATAGTCGATATTTTGAATTTTTTTTTGATCAGGTAACTATTCCCATAATGCATTGTGTGCAAGTCGATTAGAGGGGAAATGACAGTGAACGACACCTTCAAAATTGTATAAAATTTGATTTTATCGTCAGAATCTTCATCTCATTAGTATGAACAAAGATTGGTCAAAAATCTGAGGAAAAATTGTGTGTACACTCCTAGAACCCTAGATATTTAGAAAAAAACCAAAGTAGAACTTTTGTGAAAATGTAAACAGTCTGTCTGATATTGTAGTAATTTTGCATTATTTATTAGATTTTAGAAAAATTTTCACTACTTATCTAATAGAAGACAGAATTTTTTCCATGTTTTCTTTTAAATTTTGTAATAACTGTTTAAATCAGCATTTGAACTACAAGTCCCACAACGTAATGCATTCAAAGTAAAAAGGGAACTCTTCTATTGCTAACTCATGAATTTCTAATTCACAGCCAAATGATGAATATCCTGTTATCTAAACCGCAGATGGAAATTTAAAGACATGAATGAACTCTCATTACCTGAGCCACATTGATGAATTTCACAATGACTTCAGCTCTTTGTGCGGGTGTTGTTCTGTTTAACACCATACACTGGACCCACTGGGAAAGTCCATTAAACAGAGCTATGGATCGTTCCAGTTTTGGATTGTCTTTAAGGGTAGCAGTCAAAGCATAATTTTTGAAGTCTGTGAACTGAAAAGAATAGAAAAAAGAATTAAAACATCAAGTAGATACATTACCAAGCGACAAAGCAGTTGCATCTATGAACTTACAATGATAGTAACTATATGTTCAACAATATATCAACCTTCAATGATAATAGTAGCAGGAGGAAGAAGAAGGGTAAGTAGTCTTTCTAAAAATCAATGGATTCTTATACTTGTAAAATATTCCAGATTGAAAATATTCTGTGAGTATTATTTCCAATAAAATCATAAATGCATATTTCTGGCCATTTTTGGCTTTTTTTTTTAAACACAAAATTACAAACCTTTTATTATGACGTAATAGCAGCAGGTTAAAAAAATTGATCAGAATAAATATTCTTTTAGATAACATCATACGTCTTCCTTTCTCCCTCTTGCTGTTATTTAATGTAATCAGAACCAACAGACCAACTGAAAAGTGTCTTATTGAGATGTGTTCGGCTGCATCTAAAAAAGAGTTTTACTTATCTCGATTCATGTTGAAAACTGTACAGATCTGCTTGGGATTCTACTGCTTAAATCCCGATTTATGAGTGAATATATATTTTGTCAGTGATTTAGAGGTTTGACCCTTTTGAGACCAACCTTGAAAATTAAATGCAGCATGAATAGAAATCATACACAATGTTCCAAATCTTAGAAAACAAATTCTTATTGAAGGCTAACATTTGTTGAAAATTTTGAATAATTGTGAAATAATTGATAAGTTGTTATGAGCTAATAGGCCATGTTAGTTTTTTTCTGATTTAACCTTGATGTTGGTGATTTATATGGTTAATTATATCTGTATTTTACATGGATTTCCATTATTGGGGCATGAGCTCTAATGTATGTAGATAATACTTCAAGTGAATTAGTGGTACCTATCTTACAAATACTAAACCATATTTATCTAAGAGCTTCAATTCCCGGTATGAGTGGAGAGTGAGAAAAACCTTCTATTAGGACAAATTTCCCTGTGTACTCAGCAGCTAATTGAGTACACTCTAAGACGTGTGATTAAGGTAGAGGTATCCATTTGGTGAGCTTGCATCCTGTCAAGGTGGTGGTCATAAAAATTTGTAGGTATGAAGTCCTGGTTTCAACCAGACTTGGGACTTGCAAGGATCACTAAGCTGATGCACGCAACAGAAACCAAGATTTTGTCACCAGCCTCCATACTCCATTGGGATTAGTATCTTAAAAAAATCTATCTAAGATTTGCTTTATGTTTCTCTTTGTCATATAATGAATTGGTTGTAATTGTACATGAGGGATAAAATGACACTATAGTGGCGGATTTAGCCCTTTGTTCTACCATGCATGTTATGGGGCAAGGGAATTAGCACTGGGAACTTGATAGTAATAATTCAGTCATAATATGGGAAAAAAAAAAGTATTTGTCACATGAAAGCAAGAAAAAATTTTAAAAATATGGTTCTGATATCTATATTGCAAAGTGTAACGACTATATATAGACAGTCCAGCTTTTGAGCACTTTGTTCCCTGTCCGACTTAAACCAGATGTTTCCAGGGTTTGACTTGAAAAAATTATATAAATTACTTAGTAGTTTAGTAGTTACAGCTATTGAAAGGTCTACCAACTTAACATGCTCACAGACCCGCTAGTAATACGTTTGCTACCTCCAGGTTGGGAACAGCAGACCTCAGTGGTCCATGGCCATCTGGTCAGTAGGGAACTACGGGTATGGAATGTGATGTGGGCCCAATGTTGTCTTGAAGGGATTTGGAACCCCCTCCTGTGAGGATTCCTGAATCCATCCCTGCAGTACAAGCGATTCAAACAATGCATTAAGCAAGTTTTATGCACAATTTAAAAATTATCAACTCACATTTATTCTTCGAAATACTTTATACTCCAGGCAGGTGAGTTGTTCAGCAAGTTCTTCTGGTTTAAGATGATCAAAGACAAGCGAGACTTTTCTGGAATGTCGAATGGAGGGATTGCGAACAGATATACAACGCATCCAGTCATATGATGGTCTGCAATGGAAAAAGCAAATGCTCAATACATTCAAAAGATATGCACTGTTACAGAATGACTATTGACTTGTATATCATGAAAATTACAAATTTCTAAGAGAGAAAAAATACCTAAAAGTATAAATCTTACTGTTAGGTTTTCATCACAATAATAATTTAAGTTTGCCCTTGATCTCTGTTCTTTGATTCACAATACATTGTAGACCTGATATAATGAGGAATCACTTATAACATGGTTTGAGCATGGATCCCAATTTAAAGACTTTGGCTCTCAAAATAATAGATAGAAAGATCCCCAAGAAATTTTATACACTGGGCCCATTAATGTTAAGAAGTTGGATCAAGGTTTGTAAAAATATAAAATTTGTTATGTGGACTTGCTTATGATGCACTAGAAAGATTTTTGACCCTGAATTCCACCTTACAATCAGTAGACAGTGCATTTAAACTATTATCTACAGCTCCTTCATTTCTTTTTGATTATATACGTATATAAGAGAGTCATTATAATAAGAAACTATCAACCAAAATGTGAACATCAACACAGGTTTCTTCAGTTTTTAAGTTGGTCTCTCTGGCTGACTATGTATGTATGTGAATATTGCATGTACAAGCCGCACCCATTAAGCTAGAAATTTCAACATTTACTCCTTATTATGTACAGAGAAAACATTTTTTTGATTTTGGAAATTACCTCAAGTGGGTATTTTAGTGTGTGTGTGTAGGGAAGGGTTTAATTTGCAATGTAATTTTATGTTAAATAGGTACTTTAATTTGTGTCTAGCAGCATCCATATTTTAGTGATTACTGCCCATCTAAAGGCAAAGAGAAGTAATTTATTCATTGATTGCCCTTTTCCAATTTTTGCTGCAAAAAGACATTGGCCACAAGACTATTTCTATTGAGTGCTTAACCAGACCTGTTCAGTCTCTTAGTTAGTAATGCTTGTATATAAGTTGGTAATCAGTAAGTTACAATATTTATAAATAATTGTTCAATACAATTATTGAAAATGCCCTAGACCTGCCTATCCCTACATTAGCCTGGTATTTGATTTTATAGCATTGGGAAGTTTTCCTGAGGTCAGCATTTTTGTATTTATTTTGTATTTATAAAAAATCCAAAAATGGTTGAAAACATGCTCAGCTTAATTGGGAAATTGGAATTAGGTTTTCTACTGAGAATTAGCCATTAAACGGATAGTAAGAATGCTGGCTAACACCCTGTTCTAAGCTATCAACATATCCCATTTCTGAGGAAATTTTAATTAGATGAATCAATAATTGGAAAAGTTTAGGATCGCAATCATTATTTAGCCACGTAAATTCAGCATAGAATAATTTGCTTTGCATACAATAAACATGTTGAGTGGAAAGACACAACAAAAAAAATCGAAAATGTAGAACTGAAGAAAGTAAACCATTACATCAACCTCGGATAATGGATCTCTATGAAATCCTCAAAAGAAGAAATCAGGAGAAGAATCACTCTAGATTGGCAAGCTTTCAGCAGAGCAAGCTCAATCTTCAAGAACAAAAAAAGCTATAAGTATTAAAAAGAATGGTCCACAGCCAATGCATCCTACCAATAGTCACCTATGGAGCTAAAATATGGATCCTAACCAATAGACTGTCTCTCAAACTAAGAACCATGCAACATGCCCAAGAAAGAATCATGCTTAACATCACATGGAGAGATCACAAGATAGCACATTATATTAGAAAAAAAAACAAGAGTCAAAATTATAAAACCAATGAGAAACCTCAAATGGCAATGAGCTGGTCATGTTGTAAGAATGGCAGACAACTAGAGATCCCCAGAGATCCTAAGCAAAATTATGGCTGGCAAAAAATAAGATGGCAGGACGATTTAGATAAGTTCAGAAAATATTGGACACCAATGACTGAGAGGTCTAGTGAACCTTGGGGAATATCTGTCTAATGAGAAAAAGCAAAAAACACTTAACCAACAACATCTGTTTCTTTTCAGGGCAATTTTGCACATTTTGTCTTTCCTCAAACATTACTACAATTTTGTGTGAATAACCAAACACTTGGCCTATGTCAGAGATACATATTTGTTAATCAATCAATTCATTCAGGTCTGTTTTTTAAGGGCTACAAAGCAAGGATGACAAAGACATAATGGATGGGAAGTCATATCATTTTTAAGGTTGTAAGATATGGATTTCACTTATGGCAAGATCATACAAATATAATGAGCATGTGACCTCATGTATTCAAAATGGCTGCCATATTCAAGCATTTCATTCATGAGTATCATGGAATTTAAAGCACATTTATGTGCGCTCAAGGCCCGAATGAGTTAAGTCAGATCTCAGGCAGAATGAAGAGTGATCCATACACCCATGTCTTACTAGATTATACTAGTCAACCCTAGGCTAATTCTAGGTGCAAATCTCCAGCTCACTCCGTGCCAATTATTTCATTTCTCAAATTTCAGTGTTTATTTCATATTACTACTTCTTATTGTTACTAATATCAGTTTTAGAGGGATTGTGAGTAAACAAATGTGACTCAGCAAGAAAGAGAGACAAGTCTGGTTAGTCACTCAATAGAAGCAGTCACATAACCAATGTCTTTTGGCAGCATGCTATGTTTGGGGGAATCAATTGAAAAATTAGACGAAAGGGGTGATCAATGAATAAGTTTTTGTTGAAAGGTGGAAGTCTGATTTTAAAAAAAATGTAAATTCTGCCAGTAAACGAACTAAAGAACCAATTTAGCAAGAAGTTACATTTAAAAATGAACCCCCCACAAAAAACCTACTTGATGGGGAAATTTTCAACTAGCAAAAAAATTTTTTTTTTTCTGCTAGATATGATAAAAAGTGAATGTTCACATTTTCAGCTTGCTAGTTTCATTGGTGTGGCCTCTATGTGCAATACACACATACATAGCTAGACTGACATGAAAACTGAAGAAACAAGTTGACAATTTTGGTTTGACGGTTTCTAATCTTGCTTGGGTAATCGCATCCATTTCACTTCTTATGTGAGTAACTATTTCCAAGAAACATCCCATTCTTTACTTTTTTGAACACTGCTTGTATGTGTTTTCTCCGTCTAAACTACATATCTTTGTTCATCTGCAGGCTCTTTTTTTTTTCAGTACAATTATTGTATTGTTTTCTGTAAGTTCTTTTGTTTCAGTTTTAGGTTTTTTTCTAGGAATAAAACTATTGCACCACACATGTGAATAGGGGAAAAACTATTTATTCTGTCAAGATAACTATGTATAAAGAGGCCAGTACTTGTACAATTCTTCAAAGAATGATAAATGTACAGTACCCGTCATGAGTATTTGAATAAGCGGCCATTTTGCTTCTAATTGCTTGGGTTTGAGAGTTAAAAGCAGGAACATTATGCAAGAAAAAACAAATTTTCTGCTATCAACATAACAAGGCATGCATTTAGTCATGTTTTGTGGTTCTGAATGGTAAACTTCTTGAAGCAAGTTTTTTGATTCAGTCTTCCAAAAATCTTGTTCAGACTTGATCAAGGAAAATAAAAAGTGAGCTTGCTTTATAGAAGAATTACCAAACTGGAAAGTTCATTTCGACCCCCACCCCCACCAAATGTACAATGGCCCCTGTGATCTCAGGAAATAAAAACAGATTTTGTGCTTGTTCAAATACTTACGGGCAATACTTTTTTTTTTATCAATGATAATTTATACATAATACTAGCATTCCAAGGGAAATTATGAATCACAAACACCCATATATGCTGTGTTGGGGGTGATCGATTGGAAAGTTGGAAGAAGGGTGATCACTTCTCCCTTCTTGTTGGCTACTATGACCAATAAGGGTTGGATGGAGTACAGATAGATAGATCATCATCATCAGTCTTTCAACGTCCATTGTTGGACAAAGACCCTCCCTAAGATTTGCCAGATCTCTCTATCATGGGTGCTGCGGAGCCAATACTTTCCAAATTGTCTAGTTTGTCTTTTCACCTCACATTCTGCCGGCCTTGGTTTCACATACGATCTCTGTGGATCCATGTTGTGAGTTGTGATGTCCATCGGTTATCTGCCATTCTTGCAACATGACCAGCCCATTGCCATTTGAGTTTTCTAATGGATTCTATGATGTCTCAGACTCCTGTTTTTTTGTTTTTTTTAATATGATATGCTGTCTTGTGATCTCTCCATGTAGAGTTGAACATGATTCTTTCATGCGCATGTTTCTCAGTATGATTAACCTGAACCCAGACACTGTGATTAAACCTGTCTGTGGTGGGCATTTGATAAGTTATTAGGTTTGAGCACAATGAATAATGGGAAATTTAAAAAAAACAAACAAAAAAAACAAGTATGAATTAATTTTTCTCAAAACCAAAGTTAGTAATTCACATGTCAAACTGGATTTGAATTCTTTTCATTCTTTATTGTTGCATTTGTGTTTGGATTATGCTAATAGGTAAGTTTAGGGTTTTTTGCTGTAATGGAACCCCATCTCATAAAACCTTTTGATATGTACACTTGAAACTGACAAATATCTGGAAGGTTTGTAGGTCTAACAGAATGAAAGCATGTATAGTTTTATGGATCGAACTATAAAAGTTTTTGAGGAATTCCCACATGAAAAAATTTTTTTTTTCTGCATTAGAGAGTGTAAATGCAGACCCTCAAAGGAATTGCTAATTTTTTGTTGCAAAATTTGACCAAAAAATGTGTGCTGTAAGGATTTGAGACCTGCTGATTTTGAACATGCCTTAGTTTTTGTTCTATGGTTCATAGTTCTTGACATCTTAGAGTACAAATAAATTATAGTAATTTGTAATAAAGATGTAGATGATGGGCAAGAAGCAAAATCATGATACTTACACTTTTGAGAGATCAATGAGTTCTGAAAAATTGGTATTGCCTTCAGCTTCAAGTATTTGACCAAACCTTTCAACAATAGTTTTTAATCGTTTATCAAGGTCAAAATGGAAAGGAAACACCCGAATCCAATACCTAATAAAAAGATAGCAATTACAAATTAAAATTTTAGACATAATTGATACAATATTACATCAAGAGATATTGATCATTGGAAATACATACAGAAACAAAGAACAATGAAGAACACTCCAAAACTATCTTTACTTTTGAAATGTACAGAAAAAGGAATAAAAAGCAAAAATTTGAAGGCTTGAGCCATTGGATGATTACAGGGTAGTAGCAGAGTATTATAGAAGACAAGAGATGAATACAAACTAGCACTCCATGGTAAATTATGAATCACCAACACCCATACACTCTGTGTTGGGGTGATCAATTAAAAAGTTGGAAAAAAGGGGTGATTGATGTATAGGTTACATCTCTCACCTTTTGTTGGGCTATGATCACTAAAAAAAAGATCTGAATAAGTGGGCATAAACTAATGACCAATTTAGGATAAACTTACATTGCATATTGAACCCACCCACTAAAAACTCATTTTGGATGGGCATTTTCAAAAAACAAAAAAAATAGTTTCTCTACTCATTGAGAGAAGGGTGTGTGTGTGCAAAATTTCAAGTTTTTACAATGAATGGTAAGGGCTGGGGCAAGTCTCAATAGTTACATACATATAAATGTCAGACCACATGAATAACATTAGCCCAGCAACAGTGATTGAACCAGTCTGGTGGATAATGGTGATTAATTGTTTTTTGAAGAGAGGAAAGATGTGTACAGTTCAAACAATTTAACTATTAGAATTATTATTTGAATACATCAATCAGTTCTTTCATGGAAATTTTTTTAAATTCAAGATTATTAGAATGCTTGCAAAAAGAATTTTACAAGAAAATAACTTAATCTTATTGAATCATAGTAGTCCCACAAACAGCCTGCCAGACCAACCAGCCTAGTGAATTACCAATTCTTCTCTCTTTGCTTGTTCTTCTTCAGAAAAGACCTTTTATGGGTCTATATGGTCATTTTGGGACCAAAGATACCCAAATATTGTGCTGGTATATTTAAGATTATTTCTTGTCTGTTTTTTAAAAGAATTACATTGGAGCTGAAAAAAAGATACAAGACACAGTTTGATATTTAAACTTATTGAATTGTTATGAATGTTCTATGGATGAATGGTAAGAGGATTATTTACAGATATTAAGAAAATTTCAGTTACTATTAACATTTATGATAAACATGCATTGACATAAAGATTCAAACAACTTAATCTAGAGACCCTGGAATATAGAAGAAAACATGCTAACCTATTGAAAGTCTATAATATAATATAAGAATCTGCTGGCTTTGTCTCTCTACAGTAAAACTAGAGGACTTAGTCAAAGTACAAATTTAGACCTCCACTGGTGTTAGAAAAAAATTCTTCTTGGCAAGAGTAGCAAATGCATGGAACAGCCAAAGTAAAAAGACTGTCACAACCGAGAATACTAATATTTAAAAAAATAACATTCATTCTGGTATCGGTCATATCGAATTAAATACCAATTTTCTGAGTAGTATAATTCCATCCCAACTAAACTGAAGCTAGCTTAATGACTCAATTAACTGTTGCCCACAAAAAAAATATTCAAGTACATAGAAGTGCTTTGAAAACCCCCCCAGAACAAACTAGTAATAATACTATTGAATGTTTAACATGCTTATTTGTTTCTGTATGTTTTTTCAATATCTGATAATGGTATGTAAAGCCAGTGTCTGGCACATCTGCTTCATACTATGTACATTCATGAGTACAATAGATCAAATGTTTTACATGGTTCTTTGTTTCAGTATGTATTTTCAATGGATTACTATCTCTCAATGTAAATTCATGTACCAAATTCAAAAGATCAAACTTGAAAAATAAGCTTACTTAAAAATTAATCAGATTGTCAAATTAATTTTTTGTGGTGCATAGGATCTACAGACCCTGCAACTCTGGGGGGTGGGAGGATCAAGTTCTGGGGGCGCAATATATCTGAGGAGCCCTAAAAATCTAAAAAGATAATCTAAAAAAATGTGTTGGGGGTGCAGTCATACTTAGCGCCACCGCTAGTAAAGCTAAAGAAATTGATAGCATTGAAGTTGGAAGAATATAATCATGACAGAAAATCAATTTAATATCTAATATTTCTATCCTCATGAAATTATCTTCATTAGGCCGAAACTTATAAGTTAGATTGTGTAAAGGGAAAAAAAAAATTCCTGACTGTTAAAACGGGTAGATATCATTTAGACGTCTAAAATCTATTTATCTAAAATTACCTAAAAAAATATCAGCACATGGTTTGAGTATAGTTAGTCTAAAAATGACCCAAGGAGTACTTTATTGAAAAAACGAAGAAAGTACTTTTACAATGTGTCTAGTGATAAGGGCATACAAATTTTTAAGGTTGTAGTCTAAAAAATATGACAAGGTGTGCCCAAAGACACACACACACACACACAAACACATGTAGACACAAACAAGCAAAAAGATTAGTAACCCATTTGGCCATTCGTGGTGTATGGTGATTCCATGTATACGACCATGTTTCTTCATGCAAAATCAGGATGTTAGACAGGAAATTGATTTCCAACCAAATTTTTGGAAAAATGGGAGGTTTTCTGAGGCCTGCATTTTTACATTTAGAAAAGGACAAAAAATGCCCAAAAGAAGCCAAATGGCTGGTGAGAACATCCTGAAAAGTATAGAATGTTTCTGTTCCAACAATAAACTAGGACTCAAAGCAGATCAACGACATACTATGAATTCGTGTTTGGCTTGATGACGAACTAGATTACTAACCTGAACACGTGACAGATCTTTGCCTTAAGAACCTGTAAAGGACAAACTGTTTCAGTTGGTATATGACTACAGAGGGCAAGGTCACACTCGGTATGGTCTTCAACTCCCAAATATCTGAACACTCAGGTTAAAGGGTATAGTGCACAAATACATACAAAGAACAATACATTCAATATTTACAAGTAAAACTATAGAGGGGAAACTATACGCATAAGATTATCATAGAACAAAAACAAGAGTTATTAAAAAGAGAAAGCAGATACTATGAATTGTGATTCAATCCATCATATTCCGGTATGACACGATATTGACAACTGAACAAACAGTTTTGCTGCACTAAGGTCAAACTCCTTGCTTCATTAAAATCTAAAAGGTAAACAAAACAGAATTCATTTCTTCATACAATATCATTCCAAAACTATGAGTCCCATTTCAACTCCTTTATTAGTAGTTCCAGTAAATGGGATTTGCTAACGAGCAAAACAAATCAACCCGAGTCGGGCTGGGTTTGGCTTAAGAAATATGAGTGAATTTGTCATCAGCTGCATGTGTATAGACTGTTATTCATGCACTAGGTCATTGGTTTTTAGTCTGGTCATTGTTATCCGTCATTGTTACATACAAAAATAAAGTCAAAACTCAATAAGAGTTTGACAATAAAACAGCTTTTAATAATGATACAAACTACAATCAAATTTCCTGGTTGTTTCCAGATTATTCTCAAATGAAAGTTGAGTAAAACATGAAAGTAATCCACACACAATAATTGGCAATGCGCAGATGTCTTCTGTCATGTTAAGGGACAAAATAGTATAGACTAACAAATTAAAAGAAAATAGTTTTATCAAGTTAAAAGGATACAATTCAACCAAATGTTCAGCTAGTTCCTGAGATGGAACGAACCATTTATGCATCAGAAGTAAAACACGGGGGTAATGAGTATCATCAATCAGGCCACCATCTGTAGCTGAAATAAGAATTCATCAAAAAAGGTTAGTTGAATCTATTGCCGAAATTTTCAAATCACACAGAAGGAAAGGAAAAAAAATTTGCCATGAAAATATTTCAAAGAGCATCTGATAAAGGAAATCATCATAGCCTGTGCATGTACTAGAATGATTATCTAAAAGATTATCTAAAATTATAAAAATAAAAAAATAAATTAAAAAAATAAATAGATATTTTATCTTAAAAAAATAAGAAAAAAAAGATGGAAAACTTTGGATATTATTGGTCGGTCAAAATTGACCCCAGAGACCAAAAAAGATTTTTTGAAATTTTTGAAAGAACAGAAAAACATTTTTAGATGGTGTGTAGTGGTGTACTTATTCAAATTAGTTGTAGCCCCAAAACAAGGCAAGGAGCAGCCGGAGACACATACACATACACACAGACGAGTAAAAAGAGAAGAATCTGTAGCCCACTTGGCTGGTTAATTAGGCAGGTCATTTGTAGGCTTATGGTGATTCAATATCTGGTTACGGTATGTGAAGCCAGTGTCTGGCAAATCTGGTTCATACTATGTACATTAATGAGTACAGTACGATAATTATTTAGCATGGTTCTCTGTTTCAGTGTGTATTTTCAATGGATTAATATCTCTCAAAGTAAATTTATGTATCAAATTCAAAAGACCAAACTTGAAAAATAAGTTTACTTGAAAATTAATCAGATTGTCCAATTAATTTTTTATCATGTATCATATATTGTTTAAAAGGTGCCAAGTGAAACTGTCCAGGTGGTAGTCTCAAAAATGCCAACCAGGAGCAAACAAAGAAAAACACACACCAGCAAAGGGAGAAGAATTTGTAGCCCACTTAGCTGGTTGGTTTGGTGAGCCATTTGTGGGTCTACAGTGATTCCATATATATGACCACGTTTCTGTGTACAAAAGCAGGATGTTAGACAAGAAATTGATTTTCCGCACATTTTGTATGGTTTTATTCATTTGCATGTTCCAAAGCTCTTGGCCATACCATTGAAAATTGACATCAGTAATCCATTTGACCCTCCTAAAAATTTTTTTAAATTAAATATAGGTATAGTTTATTGATAACATATAGATTCTCTAGAATATAAATATCTCCAGATTTTTTTTTTCATGTCTTTTAGATGTTTTCCATAAATATAATAGGGGTATCCAAAATATCAAAATAAAGAGTAAGCTATCGAGAATCAAATTCACACCCTCTCGGCAGAGTGAGTCTAGTATACACTAAGCTGCTTTCAACCATTTGGCCGTGGGGCTCCCGTCAAAGATGCGATTATTAAGAAAAAAATGAAAATTAAGATGAAGGTAAAAACTTGTCAGAATTATTAATAAATGGATACTTCATCTCTTGGCGAATTCTGATAGAATGTATAAATCTATTGATTCTTTTTGTGATTGACACATACATACACTCACAGATGCTATTTATGGACAGTTTTTGCTAATGCTGTTAGAAGACATTAATCATTTCAAAGTAACGATTTCTATTGAGTGACTAACCAAACCTATGGATTTATCAATGATCTGATATTTGGCAGAATAGACAAAAGCTGAAAATAGTAAATTAAGACAGGTCTGTTGAGTACTTGATAGAAACCATTACATGACCAATGTCTTTTGGCAGCATGCTGTGTTGGGGTTGATCAGTTCAAAAATTGGAAAAAAGGGGTGACCAATGAATAAGTTGCTTCTCTCACCTTTCAGCTTGGGAGTGATCACTAAAAAAATCTGAATTTCCAAAAAGAAACGCGAATGCTGCTGGACACAAACTGAAGGATCAATTCGACATGAACTCATATCGCAAATTGAACCCTCCACTAGAAACCTATTCAGGGTAGGATATACCCCCCCCCCTCCAAAAAAAAAAAGAAAGAAGTTTTTTTCTAGACATAGTAAAAAGTAAATGTTGAAAATATCAGCTCTCTAGTTCCATTGGTGCAGTCTGTATGTGAGATACATATATCCACAGCCGTCCATCCTAACTTACTTAAAAACTGAAGAAACTTATGTTGACAGTTTTGGTTGACAGCTTCAGAGAAAAAAAAAGCATGAAGCGGTCAAAATCAAAACAGTAATATAAGAAGAGCTTGATATAAATCTGGGTTGGCAATGAATAAAAAGGCAGTCTTTTATCTTTCAGACTGCTATCTTATCTGTAAGACACATTGACATCAAAGAACATCAAGTCAGATCAAATGAACTTCTCTGACCTATTTACTTTCAAGCTCTGTCTTCTACAGAGAATATAACAATTTCACCATTATCTCAAGGCAGGAACATATAACTGTCACATTACGTGAACTCATGCAAGCTCATCGAAACCATGAAAACCTGGCAATAGGATTCACACATGTGTCATAGCACCTTGAGTGATTTTACACATGCTCACCAAGTATTAAATGAGGCACATCATTTTGTAAGTCAGTCTTAGATCTGGAACAAACCTCACGCAATCATGCACCTTATAAATGAGTGCAGAAATAGAAAATGTGAGATGTGAAGATCTGAAGTCATTTGAGCCGACCAGCAAGGATTTGTGATATCATTTGACTAGCTACCCTTGTAGCAATGCGTCTCCTAGCTATTCAAATAGTGTCAAACTGGTGGCACACTACTAAAATACTACTCAAATGTTCTACTCAAATGTTTTTGTCTAATTCATTTACTTCTTACAGTTGGTGTAACCTGATTCAGTGTTGGCAATGCAAAAAATATTTTTTGAGTAGGCAAAACTGACCTGATTAGCCTTTCGAGTTTCAATACTTCTGTGCTACTGACAAGATCAAATTTAACATTATTGGGCCCAGTGCATAAGATTTCTTAGGGGTCTTTCTATTTTTGTAAATAGCTATTATTTTGAGAGCCAAATTTAACATTCTGAAAATTAGGGTCCATGCTCAAACCGCATTGATTCCTTGTTATAATGGTTCTTCAGTGCTATTTTAGAACTGCACTTTACTAACTGACATAATGAATAACCTATTTTAACTTCTGAGCTCCATAGTACAATTACAGTAAACTACATCTATGTTTTTTGTCAGAATTTTTGTAAGACGGAATGTATGAATCATCATGGTCAACCATAGTGGAATCACTACTTACTGTACATGCTCCATTGAAGTAGGCACATCACATTCATTTTTTTGTATATCTAGGTTGTGTTTTCGATGCAAACAGGCCAGCATGTTTCACCTATATAGTGTCTACTCCAGCTACAAAGGGTTTGCTCTGATAGTTTGATGTTTAGCACGTCTACCTCACACACACCTGGTATCTCTTCATTAGGACAAATTTCCTTGTTCAGCAGCTAATTGAGTACAATCTAAACAGTGTGATTGAGGTGGGTGTATCCCTCCAGTCAGTGGACTTTCATCCTGCCAACGGGATAATCATAAAAACTTGTAGACATAAAGTCTCGGTCTCAATCAGACCTGTAATTTGCAAAGATCACCAAGTTGACACATGCAACAGAAACTGGAACTTTTTCCCCAAACGTCATACTCACCCTACCCCAACCCTGTTTTTTCTCTTCATTTATGCACAAATCACAAGGGTCGGCCTTGAAGAAGTTAGGGGTGGGGGACTTGGATCAAGGTTTGTAAAAATGGAAAATTCGTTACAATGGATTCACTTATAAAAAAGTAGAAAATTATGGACCCTGACTTCCACATCATAACCAGTCAATAGTGTGCTGTAACAGTAATTTCCTCATGTATATACTTCTTAGTCAAATGTCAAATGAAAAGTCTTTTTCAATTTGAAATGGAAAATTCAAACAATTTGACAATGTGTACACGGTCCACTTATCAAAATTTTTATAGTTACATACCTAAATGCTTGAGATGTTAATACATTTCTGAAATTGAATTATTGAAAGAAAAAGTTTACATAAAATGATTATATAATGACAAAATAAGAATGGATACTCACAAAAACTCTGGACGCACAGTTGGACAAGTTGGTCAAAAGTAGCAGCCCGAACTGTAATTCCAGGGAGCAGTGGCTTCTCTTCTTCCAGATAATCAGAAACAGGAGCCAAGTTTGAGTTCTGTTCGGTAGATTCTACTGCACCTTGGCAAGCCATTAGTTGAGCTGGGGTTAATACCTCACTACAAGTTTCAGCTGTGGTGGGGTCTGGAAGATTTGTGTCGGAGGTAGATGAATCCATGTTTGGTTGTGGAGTAAGAACTTCTTTGGTTGGTGTGGCATTGCAGTTAAGAGAAGATAAAGACGACGACGGGGGAGGAGAAGGTGGCGGTGGGGGAGGGGAGGGGGGACGTGAGACTTGAAAGGAGTGCTCACTAAGCACCAGCGGCTCATGGCGGCAAGTCACCTCTGGAATTTTGATAAAAATTTATTCAAGTTAAAAACTAGCAAACTTCAGGATCGAGCAATAGAAAATAAAATATTCGGTCTAAAATTCTTTAAAAGTTGATATTTTTCATTTACAATGAGATATTTGATATAAATAGATGTCAATTTGAAAATAAAAAACTGAGACTTTTTTTCGCATATATAAACAATTCATTGTAAATCCAACATGTTTTGCTTATTCGACAAGCATCATCAGGGAAAATGCAAAAAACCTATATACCGGATGTTAATTTAGCAGAGATTGTCAATAATCATCAAGATATTCGGATCATAAAGAATTTAAACAATGATGCTTTGAAACTAACATCTTCAACTTTGTAGATTCTACCACAATAATCAAACTTCGCATACTTTGGTCTTCCTCAGGAAATGATTTTAAGAATAGTACCATGAAAATCAACGATCTGGTTCAGAGATGTCACCTCAATACTCAGGCTTAATCACAAAGAAATTTCGGTAGAGTTGGACTAAGGGAACATAAGACCATAAGTAGGGTGGGGGGAGATGAAGAACTGGACTTTCATTAGAAGATCTGTGGGACGTACAATAATTGAAGAATATTTTGAACCAGTCATTCACGATACAGTAATCTCAGACAAGGCTTTCAGCACTGGGTTTTTAGATAAAGATTTGGGCTTTCCGATACCTGTCTTGGTTTGTGGGGTTTTTTTACTTTAAAATTTAATGAAATCTAATTTTTTTAAAACAATACTCTTTCAAGTTTTTAGAGGCATTCTCACCTTTCTATAAGAGGCTCTGTCTATCACTCATTTGGTTAGTGCCAATATTGTTTCACAGCCATTTCAAGTCAGATGTACTTGAAAATAGATAGATAGGTGTCCCTTGATAAGATGCTTCTTCCCCCCCAAAATCTCCCTCACAGACCTGACAATACTGGCAGTCAAACTTTGTTTCAAAATCAATTTTTGCTGCAGTATCAAGACAGATTTACTTGAAACTTGGGAGAAAAGTGTCCTTTGATAAGATGTTTCTTACCTAAAAAAATCTTCCATTCAGGGTCACATGATCTGGCAATAATGGGGTTTAAACTTGATGTTTCAAAATTGATTAAAATGAATTTTCTCAGCCATCTCAAGTCAGAGACACTTGAAACTTGGCAGAAAGGTGTCCTTTGATAAAATGTTCCTTATTTATAAAATCCCCCCTCTGAGGAATGAATATCAAAACTGGCTGCTTATCTACAAAGGCAAAATGAAACACAAACTTCACTCTTATGCCTATTTGGACTGAAGATGATTGCTTTAACTTTTGTATTGAATTACCATAACACCATAAATGGACGATCAACCAGTCAAGTTGATTACTTCACTCTTGAGTCTAAGTGTGCCTTTATGTTGATGTTTATGTGTATGTGTGTCTCTGGGCCCTCCTGATCGCATCTTTGTGGCTACACTCCTTGAAATTTGCATCAGTACACCAATAGGTACCATCTAAAAACATTTCTTTTTGGTGGGGGGGAGTTTCCAAAGTGCTTCTTTTCTATGGCCATTTTGGACCAGCAATGCTCAAACCTTATGCTGGTATTTTCTATATTTTCAGATAATTTCAGATAAAAGATATTTTTTTAAAAAAATAATTTTAGATAATTAATTCTGGTACAGGTGTGGGCTACAGTGATTCATTTATCCAAGGTGCAGATATTTTATATAATAAATTTAAAAACCCGGCTGCTGCAGGGACAAACTCCACTCCTATGTCTATTTGGACTGAAGATGATTACGTCAACTTTTGTATTGTATGTCATAAATAAAAACTTCTACCCAATGTATTTATAAGAATGAAATAAGCCCTTGTGCTATTTCCCATTTCTTTCAAAGCTCCCACCTTCACCAGCCTCTTCCTTTAAAATCTTGTTCCAGATTGTTAGTCAGTGAAAAAAGAGGTAAATGCACCAGAAGAACTAAAATTGGCAAATTACATTTCAGAATGTCACAGTAAGTCAGTGGTGGCAATTAGTACTACAGGTGCTTGCATATCTAGGAATTAGGATGAAGGGAAATAGTAGTTCAAATTAATACACAGATATGATGATTACCAATGTACAAATGTTTCCTGCCAAGCTAATATTGTAATAAAATAGAAGTTCATTCATGCAACTGAAGTGTTTTTATTCTGAGTTAGTAAAATAGAAATTCAGGTTCTGATGACATGATAATAAAATGTCACCTACACGGCACCAAGCATAAGCATTTCTCTTCCTTCGGAATGGGGAAGAATGCTTCATGGAGATGGTGTGAGGCATTCAATAAGTCGATTTGTCAGATTGCCAGTCAGTGACAGCATTTGCTGATATAGACGCTACTGCATCTAAAAATGGGTGCAGATGAGATCAGTAACAAAGGATGTTAAATGTAAGCACAAACATACATGTGTATACATATTTATGAGGTTGATGCAAAAGTCCTATGTTATCTTTTGCATAATATCAAGCAACTTTTAGAAGTATCTTTGATAATTGCTTGTGCAATCGGTCAAATGTAGTATATTGTTAAAATAAAAATACACATAAAATAGAATTGTGGAGAAGAACAGTGGTTATCATTTAAAAACTGAGACAGAAAAAAAGACTTTTTTGGATGAGGCAATCATTAACAATGGAAAATGGATTTATTATAAAAATCCAAATTGAAGAAAATTCCTACTTTTAAGCTGACTGATGACCTAACCCTAACCCTAACCCTGACCCCTGAGTTAGAGAGAAAGTTTAATTGCCACAAATTGGTTCGTCTCAATTGGAATTCTCATGTAAAAAAGATTGACTCATGCCAAAAAGAAAAGTATCGCATAGAGTGCAATGAACTTTCCTGTTCCTAGGTGAACAAACTTTGCATATAAAGAAGGTTATGTAGGGTGATACATTAACACTGTTGTGTTTAAAATCTAATACAATGAAATAATCTGTTGGGGTGTTTATTTCTACTCAGTCTGCCCCTAATAACTATTCAGTTGAATATCAAAGAAGATTGTATAAACATAAAAATGTAATAAAAAGATCCAATTTTTTCAATTTGACCAGTGGTCGAGAAAGCCGTAAAATTACTATGCCTGAGAGGGAGTTGACTGGAGTTGAGTGGTCGAGTTAAATCTTACAAACTGTCCATTAACATGACTATTATATGTCAACAAGCATTGTCAAAATTATTGATAGGAGTGATGCTATTTTGGAGGGGTTATTCTATCTCTAAATGATTCTATGCAGAATGAAAAATTTGGCAGTAACCAAAGATTCAACTCATAGACCGCTTGTAACTGCTGTGAAACCATGAAATAAATAGGATAAAAAAAAGGAAAAAGGGGATCTCTTTTGTTAATAGAATTGAAAGAAATTTTTCAAAATTACAAATAAGTGCAACAGGAAAAGGAACATTTGTTACATAATAAGAGTATGGGATACACAAGGTCAGCAATTTGAGAGTGATTTATTACATCAAAAATATGTGTGTGTATGTGTGTGTGTGTGTGTGTGTGTGCACCCTTCTGACAAAATGACTGTGTGCTTGCGTGTTGTTCTGTTCTCATCCTTTTCACATGAAAAGATGAAAGGAGCCAAGGGTCAGTAGGGTATTTGCATCTCTTAGAAAAAGAACTAGCTTTAACTGAATTTTGCATATTGTTTGTGGAAAATGCAGTATAGAAAATGTAGCATTTTAGATGCCAGAATCTTTCAGTGCCATTTCAATTGATTACATTGTCAAGGGAGAGACATGACAAAATAAAACATGAATCATTTTCATAATCAGACTCCTTGTCCTTAATAATCAACTAGTTACATCTCTCCACAGATGCAGGGTTTTCCTTTTCACAGATTCATCATCAGTTTTCCCAGCGACCAGATCTGAACACAAAGGGCTTTTCCAAAGATTTGCATCGAGAGTGTTGGTGCAAGTATTAAACACACACACATTAAGAAACCATGTAACCGACATTGGGGGACATGGCAGCCAACTCTTGTACAAAAAGGTTCGGACAAGACGTCCTCTGCTATTGTCCCCACAGATATCTAACACGGATAAAATGTTGCACACCATTATCCAACACATTGCCTCTATGAGTACATGAGAATTCTGCTTCTATAGAAAAACAAAAACCAAACTAAATGCCATTATTACCAGATTATGTGACCCCGAGTGGAAGATTATTTTAGCCAAAAAACATCTTATTCTATCAAATTTCAAGTAAATCTGTCTTGAAATGGCTGATAAAATTGATTTTAAAACAAATTTTGAATACTAATATTGTTAGACCACATGGCCTTTAGTTTATAAGTAAGAAACATCCTTTTAAGAGATATCTTTCTACCAATTTTCAAGTAAATCTGACTCAAAGCAGCTGAGAAACAATACGGGAACAGTCATACCAACCAACCGATGGACGAAAAGGAAAAGAAAAAGAAAAAAAAAAGAAAAAAAAACAACAAACAATCAGCAAAAGTAAGAATATTTGATTCCCCCCCCCCCCAAATATATTAAGAATTGTTTTTCATTGACGGAGATGATAATTTTAGAAAAGAAAAATATACATCAATGAAATTTCAATTAGCTGTATAAGAAAAAGATCAGTTGAATTGAAGAAAAACTTTTCATTACCCATGGGTCAAGAATATCCCATTAACACGCCTGGCACAAAATTTCCGTGTCCCTGAAAGGAAAAAAGGAAATCAAAATAGAATAAAAACAGAAATAAAATATCTAATTTTTTGTAGACGAAAAAAATTTCCCCTGAAATATGTTTCTCCCAAGAACCCACTTTGTTGAAAAATAATAAAAGAAAAAACAAAGGAATCAAATTAAAAAAAAAATTTCATTTTACACTTTTTAACCCATATATGCTTATAGGCCTACTTTTAACCCACTGAAAGATTGCCGTAGAAAACATACTTATGATAGAAATCAGATTAGATTACATATGAACACTCTCAAGATGATATTCAAGTTTTTTTACGAATAAATTTTCATAACCATTCTTATAAACCTTCATTTACCCCATATTTCTAACCATACCAAAATCTAACAAGACATAAATTATTTAATTGAAATCATTTTATAACTTTATTTAGCTAAGGAATTGATTTAGCATGAACTTGCATTTCAAATTGACCCCCCCAATCTATGGGGGATTTATACTAAAGAGTAATATTTAATTTTCAACTCTCTAGTGCCATTGATGCATCCAATTCATGAGATATGAACACATGAAGCAGCCAGTCGAACAAACTTGAAAACTGAAGAAACCTTTCATGACAGTTTTGGTAGAAAGGAAAAAGATGGAAAAGAAAAAGAAAAATGGAAAGGTGAATGAAAGCAGGCTAAACAGTTTTTGTAACTAATATATACACTTCATATAAATATATTTAGAACTTACTTTTGCCAATGAATCATATTGTATATTGGACAATATTTTTCCTTTTATTTTTAATGCAATGATCATTTCCGTTTCAGACGTTTCAATGAGGATTAACTTGAAAAATCAATTGGAAACAGATATTTTTTTGATGTTATTAATATTTTCATTACAGAAACAAACGTTGCCAAATGCTGTCAGAAATTCTCTACTCATACATAGCCAGTTAGACTAACTTGAGAACCGAAGAAACCTGCTGACTGTTTCAGTTGACGGTTTCTGAAAACTGATGAATGTAAAAGGCAACTTACAATTCCAATCAGAAAATGTAATTTCTAGAAGAGAAAATTTTCTTTACTTATAAGGAAGTGTTTTAATCAATTTTTCTCTCAGTCATTCAAAGAGATAATAATGAGGGGCTTTAAAGATTTATGTCACTGTGATTTTAAAAGGTGAGTGTTGTTTATAAGTCAGGTGATTCAATCACTCAACAAAAGCAACTGCACATCAACATCCATTGTATTGGTTGAATTCGGCTTCTAAACTTAGAAGATCTACACAAAGAAAATCCTGATGTTTTTATTTCATTGAATTCACGCTGATAATTGTAATTAATTAACATTTCATTCATTCAACTGTAATCAAAGAAATATCTGGGTGCATGAGCATGTGTGTATGTATGCACCAAGATAACTCAACAACTGGCCATTGTATGAAGTTGATATTCGCCATGTATATAAGTCAGCACATCAGGCATGGCAGTGTCAAGTTTGAACTTGTTTGGATGAGTGGTTTTCGAGAAATCTAATGCACTGCGACTACTTGATAGCAAGCCGTTGTATGAAGTTATATATTAGTCAGCATACAAAACATTGCACTGTTGAGTTTGAACTTGTTTGGATCAGAAATCTAATAAAAACGATTAAAAAAAAATTACAGATTAAAGATCTTCCATCTAAAATTATAGATCTAAATTTAGACGTAAATATCTAAATTGGCAACACTAAAAAAAGTAACTGAAATAATTCAAAGCCATAGTTGCGTATGACAGATGGAAAATTATTTTACAGGACAGTTATGGAAGGCTGCACTACACACTATAAAAATTGAGGCCCTTCCAAACATGCACTTTTGGGGTAGATACTGGCCTAGTATGAAACAATCTTCAAAATCAGTGAGAGTGCAGGCAAAAGTTGTTTCAGATTTACTTCTAATTTATATATATCATAAAGCCTAAATATAATTTTGTTCACTTGAAAATATTTTTGTGGATCTACTTACACAATCTGCATTACCGAATTGCCTAGAACTAATACCAAGTCTGATAGTCTATGGTAAAATAAAAAATTGTATTGAACTGAACTACCAGTTGATAATAAACATAGTGAGGAGGAGATTATGGATAGAGAATGAGTTTAAGGATTTGATTTGGACTGATCCTTGACACATACTATTATCAAGAAAAAAACCAATTGATGCTTAGTTTTGAGAACGGTCTCATCATTCAAGGAGTTTTTCATCAAACTCTTTGTTGTTTATGCTTAAAACATGATGTTTAGGTCGATTCATTCTACGGCCTCCTTCAGGAGTAATATCTAAATGTGATGGTGGTAAACAGAATATTCCAATGGTAGCTACATTACAACATAGGATTTGGGTAATGTTGGTTTCTTCCTCTTTCCTGGTTTAGCTTGGATTTCCATATCTTGTCTCTGTTGAATAGTGGAAGCCACATCATATTGAACTCTGCACTTGTCTGACTTATTCATTGAGTCGACATGTTGATATAGGCTGCCTCCTTGATTTTTCTTAGTTTTCAAAGAATTCCTTGTCTATTATGCATTCTTCTTTCCAGAGAGGGAAGTGTTTGCTTTTTTCTCTCCAAATATGATCAGCCATTCCAGATCTTCCTTCTCTCCTTTGATAACTGCTTTTTTATGTTTGTCAAGTCAAACCTTGAGAGGCTTACCAGTTTCTCCAATATAGACCTTTCCACATTGGCACTTAAATGCAGTTACTGATCAGATTTTTCTTTTATGGAGGACTCACTTTAGTGAGTAAATTGCAAAGAGTGTTGGAACTGCTAAAAGTAACTCTGATGTTGTCGGACTGACAATTGGACAAAATGTTATGTCTATAATAAACAAGGAGTTCAATCGTCCAAAAAACTCTTTAAAAAAAACCTTGGGTCTAACAATTCTGTAGAATTTTGAGCAAAATAGGGTTAACTTAGAAAAAATTAGAATAAATTGATTAGATATATAGCTGGAATATAAATTTCTGAACAGTATATCTTTTCCATTTGTATCTGCTTGGCATAAAACGTTACACCTAAAAACGTGAAAGTAGGTATTCCAGCATTTTACATGGAAATTTTCAGTATATGTATACTTGGTAGTCTAGAGTTAAGGATTGTGGATTTATTTCTTAGTGGAGATAACATCAGCTGCAGCAGCTGTTAAGTCCACTGTACTATCTCCTTCCATGACAAGCGTGATTGCACTAATCGCTGTCACCTAACAGTGTATCTTGTCAATTTGTATCTGCTGAGAAAAAAAAAAATTAAATCTAGGTATTCCAGCATTTCACAGGGAAATCTTAATTAAACATGTACTTTATAGTTCACAGTCTACGAATTGTGGTTCTAATTCTTTGTAAAGATAGTTGTACCTATAATCACTGAAACACTGGGAATGATCCCAAAAGTCTTTTGCAAATGAATTGGTAGTTAGTCATCTGATGAAGAACTAAGGTAATGCTGATATCTGCATCATTAAATGTAGAGAGAATATTGAAGAGAGTACTGACGATTTAAGAAGACTTGCTGTCACCTGTTCCCAAGCAAAGACCATTAGATTTCTCTGGCAGGGAAAAAATAGATGATAATAAATGACAGGCCCAACACAATCATCAGTGAGTAAAGTGTGAGATTTGGGGGCCTGAGGGATTAGGCTCATTGACAACCCACCTCTACAACATTTAGTACAGTGGTTCCCAACCTGGGGTCCACAAAGGTATCACCTACAAGGATAGTAGTGAAAATAAAATGAAAATTATTAATGGCAATGATGTCGCTAGAGATTTTAGTGGGCCTCCATTCATTAATTGTCATTTACCATAATTTGAAAAAAAAAACAGTTCAGATGTAAATAAGAAGCTGGAATAAAGTTTTTGATTTAATAATATCAGATTCATCATCAGCCTTTTAAGTGCAGATGGACATAAACCTTCCCAAGGATTTGCCAGACCTCCCTATCATGAGCATTGCGGAGCCGATACATTCTGAATATGTCCAGTTCATCTCTCCATCTTCTCACGATCCATGTTATGAGTCATGATATTCATCAGATGTCAGCCATTCTTGCAACATGATCAGCCCTTTGCCATTTGAGTTTTCTAATGGATTCTATGATATTCCCAACTCCTGTCTTTTCTCTAATATACTGAGCTATTTTGTGATCTCTCCACGTGATTTGAAGCATGATTCTCTCATGTGCACATTGCATGGTTCTTGGTTAGAGGGTCAATCTTTTGGTTAGGTTTCACATAATAACCTTTTTCTATATTTACACTAATTCTGAAATAATGATTCTTAGGTAATGGTTTATTTTATCTATGCATTGCTGTTTTCATTAATTTTTACACATTTAATAGATAAATCCCTTTGGATATTAATTATGTTTACCTTTTTTTAGAAAGGTGCTCTGGAATTGGGAATTAAAAAAACAGGAAAATTAAGAAAAATTTAAGTAAAAATTTCCACTGGGCAAATTTTTTTAGCTTTATTTGATTAATTATAATGCGGATTTTTGATCTGGAATAAAAATAAAAAAAAGAATTTTTCACTTGATATTTAAAAAAACAAAGAAAGGTTAATCATCCTCAGTCACACACAGTTCAAACAGTTCCTGAGCGCTTTTAAAAAAAAAGTGAGCCTCATAATCATCTTGAGGGATTTATCGGTTGGATGTGTAAAAATCTATATAAACAGCTATATATAAATAAATTAAATCTTTGAAGGCATTTGCTGCTTGGGTGGTGACAACTTTCCCTCACAGGATGTGGTTGAAATGCTTGGAAAAGTGGTAGTCGGGCAGAGTGAGGTTTGTTTAGTGAGCTGAGTGAGATAAGAGTTTTGTAGCCTAGTTTGTTCAATTTCTCTTGTGAGTAAGCTGGGTGAAGCAACCTAGTTCATTTAATTTTGCTTTTTAATCAGGGTCATTCACATAACATGTTGAGCTTTTTTTTTTGCTTTTCCAATTTGTTACAAATGTCAAACAACTGTTTAGATGGTTAGTATTCAGTTCCTCTGTATCCTCCTGAGTTGTTCTGCACTAATGGATCTCAACTGGATGTTGTCAATCACAGAAGGATGTCCATAATCCTTCTCATCTTCAAAGCCCTGGTGTTTGTTCTTCAAATTTTTAGCTGTACATTCTTTGACAGTCTCCTGGTTGATATTGCAAGCATTTCCGTTGCTTTAGATCCTATTTTGAACTTGTGTTGCAAAATTGCTTGAATTTCCTTTTTTTCTATCTTTGATTTGACAGCCTTAAATAAACCAGAGTAAATAATGAATAGAAAATGTTCCACTTAAAAAAATAAAGCAAAATTCATGCTTCAAAATAGTATATTCCATGAAAATATTAAAAAATAGTTTATTCCAAAATAAGCATCAAAGTTTAATGTAACAAAACCTGCAATCTTTTTGCACCAGCCTAAAACATCTATAAGCATCAAAATGCATTATTTCCTTCCTCTAAGTGTCAGTTAAGTGACAATTTCATTGTCTACAGTCAATGTCAGTCTATTTTACATGAGTCACAGAGTAAATTCCAAAGAACTTATCTTCTGTCAAAGCTGGACCAGAGGAAGTATAAACTAGATTTCTTTGACTTCGTTTTTTTTTTCATTTGAGTGTGTGTGGGAGGGAGCAGCAAGGATAATAGAAAGGCGTTAGATTTCTTCCATTATTTCTTTTATTAACACATTTTTCCTGCAATGATAAGGATCACAATTTAGTTTATCGATGTTAACTGAGAAACTGACAGATGATGAAGAAATGTTGGTTCTAGCTATAGAATATATAGGATGAAAAAAATTGACTAAAAGGAGAATGGGTGTTAAGGAGAGAAAGAAAGAAGACTGAAAGAAGGAAAAGAGAGAGAGAGAGAGGAAAAAAAAGGAGAGAAGACATTCAAGTCAAATTAATGCCAAGACTAAACATAGAGGCAATGCTAGAGTTGAACTAGTTAATAGTTGAATCTATACAGCACTCAGAGAGCACATATCTCTACCAATGCCATTGTTACGAAAAGTAATTATACATGGACCCACCCCAAAATTTAATCACTTCTTCTGAAGACCATAGAAATATTGTGTGTACAGATATGAACTTTTAGTGATATTATGGGCTTAGGAGTATATATATAATCCAGTCTGAAGCATGAAACTGTCATTGTAATTCCTTGCATGGTGGGGACTACTGTAGCCCACCACTGTTGGGATATGAGCAGCAACTTGATCTGTCACGGTTGGGTCACCTAGGAAAGGGGGACTGATGTTATGAGATCTGAAACCTTGATAAATCCAGGCATAAAATGTCACTGACGATGTATCCTGGCACATCCGAAAAATGGAGTGTGGTTTGCACATAAAACTAGGGCAACTAATTGTACATGGATCCACCCTAAAATTTTAGAAAGAAAAAAAAAAAAAAAATCACATTATATATTAAACCCCTTACAAGGCAAATTGTATTGTATGGCTTTTGAGATTTCATTATAACATAAAACAAATACCAAGATCAAGAATTCCATCCAGAAAATTTTATCCAGTCTGATATCAGCTCATAATTTAGCTAGAAGTTTTAATTGCTTTTTTTTAGCTTTCAGAAACATACATCTAATGATAGATGAATCATCTATATAAAATGAACAATAGTTTAGAGGATTTTAATAGTATGTCATGTAAAGGAATCAAAGTGATACACCGTAGTTCAGTTAAAATGTGGAAGTCGGGGTCCATAATTTTTTACCACATTTTAAGTTAATCTGCATTGTAACAGATTTTCCATTCTTCAGCTCTTGATCTAAGTTGACTCCCCCCCCAGAAAAATTCTTCAAGTAATTTGAACAGAAATGAAGAAAACCAAGCTTGTCTGGCAAGAAGACAAAAATAATCATAAATTTAAAATAAAATCATGACACCACACCAGAGGGTTACATTTTGACAAAACCTAGATACATATGTAGTGAGTGTCTAGAGTAAGAGTTCAGCAATATATTAGTAATTCTTTTAGTGATGGATAAAAGAGAAAAGTACGATGAGTTTTGTTTATTGATTACTGAAATATTTTTGTCCAATTCATTTCTTTTTTTACAGTTGGTGTAACCTGATTCAGTAGAGGTTCTCCTTTTGTATTTAGCTATTATTTTGACAGTCAAATTCAATGTTTCTGAAATTGAGGCCCATTTTATAAGCACATTATAAGTGGTTCCAATTATATCAAGCTGTTTTATAATGGGTCTACATTGTAGTATAAAGCAACTGGGTCAATACTTAGCTTTATTTATATTAAAAAACCCAACAGAAACATAAAATCAATAGAAATAAAAATTCACCTATATCATACTAGAAATACAAATAGCTATTCCAGATTTTCCAGTCAAACAAACAAATAAAATGAATGTCAAAATGCAGTATATACATGTATATAAATATGTGAAGTGCAAGAATGGCAATTAGTTATTTATTAAGACAGTTAACTTCAGGATACCAGATTTGAAGAAATTCAAACCATAAAATTCTTAAAAACAGAACATATTTCCAGTAATCAGGTGCCTAAGAACCTGTACAACAATTTTCATTCTAATCAGTTCCAAAGTTCAATACATTTTGCATATTGATACATGTTTATATTATGAAATCTAGACAAACAATTGGACTGACCATAACTCATCATTTTGGGGTCATCTTTGTTGGCATTTTAGGGCCATTTTGGGCATTTTTCGGTTACTTTTAAAAAATTTTTAGCGCTTTTTGGCAGTCAAACTAGCACAAAAATATTTTTTGAGTTGGCTTTGTAGGTTTAAATATTAACTAGTTTTTTTAGTAAATAGCCCAAAACACCAACCAAGATGCTTAAAATGACCCCAACATTACAGCCAAATTTCAGTAAAATTGGTCAAAATTTGAGAAAATTTCCAAATTGTAAACAAAAACACTGTTTTTTTTTATAAGATATACACAAACAATCCCACAGATGAAATCTCCCGACAAGCCTACATGAAAAATTTCATTGAAATACGTTAAGGAATAACAAAGTAATCAAATTGAGAGAAAAAGTGACAACGACAGACACCCATCATAAATGATAGCTTTTTTTCCCCACAGGGAGCAAAAATAGACATTAAAACTCAAGTCAAAAATCCTCACTTTGATTTAAATCTATTTTTAGTATTTTCACAACTCCAATCCATACTTGAGACATGATATCAATATTTTATTTGAAGTATAAAATTACCACAGCAATAATTTTCCTGTTTCTTGTTTCAAATATCTCAAGTTATCTATACCATAC
>OY735221.1:16718445-16908445 GCA_963457665.1 Thysanoteuthis rhombus | reverse complement strand
TTTTGGGTTAACATGACTGAACAGACAGAGAGTGAAGAATTTCATCATCATCATCATCATCAGTCTTATAATGTCCGTCGTTGGACATAGACCTTCCCCAGGATTTGACACAATTCTCAATCATGGACGTCGCGGAGCCAGTATTTCCTGAATCTGTGGGGGTTTTCTGTGGGTGCTGTCCCCACAAACTATACTAAACTAGCCGTGGTTCTGGGTTAGTAAAAGAAGGCAACAAGACGGAATTTCGTTTATATGTTTTATATAGAATATTGATTATCAATATCTCTGGAGACGGGAAATGCCTATTCGCAGTTGAAAAGAGAGGAAGCCGATTATCATCTAAGTCAAAATGACGACTGGTCTCTCATGTCACGAACGGTAGTCTACTGAATGGTAGCAGCGGTTGACGGTTACTAAGGGCGGCGTCTAGCATGAGAGAGAGCTGGCAACGAGTCTCTTCTCCAGACCCAAATTTTACTCTGCTTGCTTGTTACGAAAATTCTTCCTATTTAAGCCCTTGGTATCGACACTGTATCTCTTGTAATTAACTTCCCTTTCTCTCCCTCTCCTGCCATCTCGACCTTTCCGGAAAAACCCAAAACATTGACCCTCATTCATCTCGCGACGCAGGTCTGTTCAATATCATAAATTAGTCTCCCCCTCTCCCAAGGACTCAGTAAACAACTTTTCCTTCACAAGCTTTACTCTCTCTCTCTCTCTAGACCCCAGACACTGACCCTTATATCTGGCTTTGTTTTTTAAACTCAGGATTTGACAGATGACACTAGATTGAAAAAGTACAGGCAACTCAACTTCCCACGACAAGGTCATCGAATCGGGAACAAAACCTTTTTCCAAAAGCATTTGTTTTTGCAACCCAGGATTTGACAGATGACACTAGATTGAGAAATCGCAGATGCCCGCACCCGGAAACACGTAATTCTCAACTTGCTACAGTATCCTCAAAAAACACATTATCCCTTTTAACACAGATAACTCCTTTTGTAATAACAATCGTAATTACTGGTAATAACCATAGTAATTTTTAGTAACAGCCATAGTAATTTTCAGGACACGGGGGACTCCTGGCCCCCTAGTGTCACAAATCTGTCCAGTTCATCTCTCCATCTTGTGTTCTGTCGGCCTCGGTTTCTTATGTGATCTCTGGGGATCCATGTTGTGAGACGTGATACTGCCCTAAGTTAGCTGTGAATTGTTCTTATAACAGCAGAAAAACCAAGTCAACTCGATCCTCCGACTTGGACTGAAGTTTCTCAACTAAACAGATGACTGCTTGTATTTACAAAGGTGATTAATCAAAGTTCAAAAGTAAAAAAAGTTATCAACTGTTGAAGGGTTTGTACACTAAAAGCATGAGCAGGAAAAAGACTAGTACCAAATAAATACTGAGTACATGATAAACTACAAAGCAAGCAGAGGATGAATATCTTTGCCAATGCCATTGTCATTTAAAACTGATTGAATACAACTCTGATACAGAAGGGATCTACCCTAAAATTGAATTATTTCTACCTTAGCCCATAGCCTATCCTTCTACAAAATGTCATTTGAATTCATATAGAACTTTTGGAAATATTGTGTGGACAAACAGGAGTGAATTCATAAATGTATCAAAGAAAAAAAAAATTTCTCTCAAACATAAAAAAATTCTCGGATCCACACTGGAATTCAACTAATTCTTATCACATGGCCTACACTTAGAATTTCATCAAGACCTTTTCGGAGATATTTTGTGGACACATAGCTAAACAGTAAGAAATTCCTGGATCCTCCCAAGGATTTAATCAATTCTTTCCTAGCACATTGCCCTAGCTTCCATAAAATAAAATGTCATTAAAATTCATTGAGAACTTTTTAGAGACATTGTGTGTACAAACAGACGTATGGACATGAATGAATACCTCTTCATTGGCAGAGGTAAAATATCAAGCTAAGTAAAAAAAATTAAATGTGATTTAAAAAGCGGCATGATTTCAATATCCATGTTATTTTGAGGTAGTTTTGTAGCTGCCCAATGTCTTTTGGCACTATGCTGTATTATGGGTAATCAATCAGGAAATTGGAAAGAGGGGTGATCAATGAATAAGTTACTGCCCTCATATTCTATTGGGTAGCCCCAATTTATAAAAATTGGGCACTAATACTGCTGAATACGAACTTAGATTGAACTCCCAACTCAACACCTTTTTGGGGGTGGAATATTAAAAAAAGTTTCTTTCTGGACATATTAAGAGTAATTGGTACTGCCAGTACATATAATAGAGCCAGCCAGACCCATTAAAAAATAGAAGAAACCTTTGTTGATAGTTTCTAACTGGTCTCAGGGATAAGATGCTTTTCACGAAGGAACTCGCCATAACAGTCAATAATTGAATTTATCATCAAAATTTCAAGTTATGAAGAAAGATTCTGTCAAAGAATAAATATGGTAAGAATAAATTCAATTTATGACATCACAGGCATTTTCCACAGGAAAACATCTAAAATACAGTCAAAGAAAACATCTAGATTTTTCTAGTATGAGTGTACAATTAGGCAACATCTTGAAACATGTTTTTGTTTTCTCAAAAAAGTGGTTTCAGGGATTTCTATGTTAATTTTGGTCCAACAATGCCTAAATCTTGTACTGGCATTTTTTAAATGAAAAAGTTAAGATAATTTTAGATCATTAGCTCTGGTACATAAGCGGGCTACAGTGATTCATTCATGCGAGGTATGGATACATGAATCATTTTTAAATTCTGATTATATTTTCGACTTTTCTAAGCTAGATTAACTTTGAACGCGAGTAGCTGTGTGCATTGCACTCAGAAGAAATATGTTACTTTTCATAAGAAAAAGATTAATCAAGTATTTTTTAATTGAGATCACCCCTTTCTCAAATGACTATCTACTTTTGAATTAAAATTCTTATAAAAAAGTACAAAAACCATGAATATTTATTGCTGAATTTTATCGTTTTCCATGTTGTTTTTTTAATAAATTTCAGTTTGATTATAGTAATATGACAATATAGTCATTTTTACTTCAATAGTAGTTACTTCAAGAATATTGTATGTATGTATGTATGCATGCATGTATGTATGTAATTATGCATGCATGCACGTATGTATGTATGTATGTACAGAAAGAGAAATTGCAAGAGAAGATGAGATAACTCATATTCCAGAAGATACTTCTAAACAATTTCTTTCAATTTTGTGGAAAATTCTTCAATGGCATAAGGTATCAGCAAGTAAAGATATTTTATTTTGTGGTTCTCAAGAACTACTTCTTCAGTTCTTCTGTGAATAGATTTGTTATCCATAAAAGAAAATGTTTATTATCAATAAGCTTTTGGGAGCATCACTTGAGAAAACTATTGTAAATAACACGAGAAATAATGAGTTTCGGATTGTATAAGTCTGGAAATATTGATAGCAACTATTGAGTTACTTTTAGCTCCTCTGGTCAAAGGTTGATTAAAGATTGTAGGTCAGCCTCTTTGAGCTGTCAAATGAAATATTAATCACCGCCAGATTGCAAATAGTCTTTGTGCTTGTTGCTTTATCATATGGTTGAAGAAATAAGGTTCTCAAGATTATAATATATTCCATCAAGATGATGTTCTATTCACCTACTTGTACAAAGTTTAATTTTTCCTTGAATTAATGATTTAGTTTTGAGGTTTGTAGATGGATCTTTCTGAATTTTTCAATTCTCTTACAGAAAGTTTGTTTGGATATTGGTTAACTTTTTCAATGACAACCAGGTTCCTAAATTGGAGAAGAATTCTTTTTTAACAATCGTTTTTGCAGTATCATAGTTGATATTGGATGTTTTCTTTAGCTCTTGTAGAAGGAGGAATTCACATTTTTCACTAAACCAATACAAGTTGATAAGAGCATTTTTATTTGATATCATTTTCTTCCATTTTGAAAAGGTTTTGATTATCTTGCAAAGTTAAACAAAAAAGTTTTCATCTCAAAGTCTGGCACATGTTGATGAAGATATGGAAAAAAAAAAAAAAAAAAAAGTTCCATGGTTCAGCTCCAGGGGTGACTAAACAAGAGACTAACCCTCAAACTGAGAACTATGCAACTGCACATGAAAGAATCATGCTCAACCTCACAGAGAAATCACAGGACAGCACAATATATTTAGGGAAAAACAGGAGTTGGAGACATCATAGAATTCATTAGGAAATTCCCATGGCAATGGACTGGCCATGTTGCAAGAACGGCAGACAACTGATGAACATTGCAACATCACATAAGTCCCTAGAGGTTGCATATGAAACTGAGGCTGGCAGAATTCAAGACAGAGAGACAAACCATACGAATTCAGAAAGTACTGGCTCTGGCCATGATAAGAAAGGTCTGGTGAATCCTGGGGAAGGTCTATGTCCAACAACAGACAATAAAAGACTGATGATAATGATGACTACCTTTATATGCCGTGTTGGGGGGTAATCAATTACAAAAAAGTTGAAAAAATGAGTGATCAATGAATGAATTACTTCTCGCCTTTTGCAGGGATTTTATCACTAAAAAGGTCTAAATTTTCAAAAAAACATGCACGGAACAAAATAGTGACCAATTTATCATAAACTTACATTGCATATTGAACATCAGTAAAAACCTATTATGTTGGGAAATTTTCAAAAAAACAAAGAAAAATATTTTCCCTACTCATTGCATGAAGTGAGTGAGCAAAATCTCAAATTTTCTATGAACGGTAATGGCTGAGTGAAATCTAGATAGATCCATCTGTTAAAATATTGGAATAACCTAAACCAGGCAATGGTGATTAAACTGGGCTGTTGTTGGTAGCAGTGATTAACAAATGAAAATGAATGAAGTCATCTGTGAAAGGGGTAAAATATCTTAATTCAGATAATTTAGAGGTCTGATAAATCATTGCTACAAAAAGAAAAAAAAATCAATTCATTTGTTTGATTTTATTCATGTTAGATCTGGAAAAAAAAAAAAATCTAAAATGAAAAGTAAGTCCAAATCAGCAAAAGTAATTTTCTGAGAAAATCACTTCATCGTTTTTCCTATTTTGATTTTATAGACTTCCTGTCTCTACTTTTGGCTGAAATTCACTTTTAAAATTTGCAGAACTCATTTGAAAATCAATCTGTGCACACTTGTAAAAGCATTTTCCATTCATCATCATCATCATCAGCAGCAGCAGACCATAGAACATGATTCTAATTTAACAGATTGGCAAGACCTCACTATCATGGGTATTGCAGAGCCAGTACTTCCCTTTCTATTCAGTTATGATGATTTCAAAATGAATTTAAAAGGTTTGGGAATATTTTTAGAATAACGTAAGCAAATAATTTAGCATAATAATAATGATGATCAAATTCTCAAAAAACAAACAAAAAAAAAACGAACCCTGTCATTTTTTTTTTCTACTCAAAAGCATTAGTCCAATGAGAACCAAATGTGTCCTACATTTGTTAAAAGATATCACCGGGGCCCCAGAACTAATTTTTGGTGCTACAGATGACACGTGTCAAATATGTAGTTTCAATATAAGTATCAGAAACTGTCAAAACAGGTTTCTCCAATTTTTAAGTTGGTTGGCTGGCTATGTATGTTTGTATCACATATACAGGCTGCACCAATCGAGCTATAGGGCTGAAAATTTTAACTCTAATCATGTTTACAAAAGAAAAAAAAAAAAATTTTTTTTGTTTTTCAAAGAGTCTGTTTAATGAAAACAGAACTTTCGTTCCTCATATAAGGGTTCGCAGGAAGCAATGAAATATTTACAGTAAACAGACATCTAGGAGTGAGTCATAAGATTGAAAAAGATTTTGTTTTTGTTTCTCAGGTTGTGAGTAGCGAAGAAGTTATACGAGTTTAAATTTGTCATGGAATAAAGATCACCAAAACCTGCATTTTCTGTCCTTGAATGTGAAAAAATTAAATTCTCATCTATTCATAAGTTTGGTAGTGTTAATTAATTGAGTTAATTAATAGAAATGAGTAATTAAAACTTTCCTTTTATCTGTTATTTGGATTTTATTTGATGTTGATGTATATTGTATGCAATGATCTTCGACAGAATTAATTAACCAGTAAATTACCTATTCTCTGTATTGAACTTATGTTGACAAGTGCTCCATATTAAGCCTTATCCAAAAACCTAACGATATAAGAAATCATTTCTTGGTGAGAATATTTACTAACAACTCAAGTGAACTCAATTTCAAATCTTGTGTAATCATTGAGTGCTGGAAGTTATGATACTAAAATTCTTCCTTAAACTCTTTTATCGATGCATATACATCAAACCCTTTTGATTTTGAATTTTTACCTTTTTGTAAATTCTCAGCTTTATAAACAGAAAATATAACTTTTTAGATGCATAAGCATCTCTAATTCTGATGACCCACTGACATACTGAAACACACCTACCACCTTTCATTTACCCTATTCCATCGATGGCTGAAAAAGCAAACAAGAGAATTAGTGTTGACTGTATTTTTGATTGTAACACTCCTTGCTAGATCAACTGATTAACAAGTTATTTTAACAGATTGGTCTCATTTGACTGTCTTTCAGGTTGGCAGTCCATGAGATAAAACTAGCACATCTATGGTCTGACTTTCAGGCTGATTATGATAAATTTGTATATATAAGTAATTTTGTTTGTTTGTTTGCATATTGAGTACTTTGATTAGTTTCATTCTTTTTTCTAAATCATTGAAAGAGTTTATGGTACTGAATATAAAAAAACTACTTTCTACTAATGAGTTTTTAGATATAAGACACTTGTCTATCTGTCAGTCGGCCCCTAATATGTTAATATAAATTTCCTCAGCAGTATCATGTTGAATCGATACAAAATTTGAACCAGACCTTCCGGTGAACCATTCTCATCTTCCTACTACCATGGATGGTGGATGCGTTGTTGAATTTATGGTTCCTGTCCTTTTTTTTTTGTTTTACATTTACATAATGTGAACTTCTTCTATGTTTAGTATATAGTTAGCTTCCAGAAAAAACTCAAGTGTTAGTTGAAGCTCCTTTTGATAGTATGTCAATTTACCAATAGTTATCAGTTTACATTGTTCATAATACCAGCTTACACCATTGAGTTACTGCAATCTTTTTTCCTTTGGTATTTATTAGGGAATATCCTAACAGTGTTTTTAAAATTTCATTGTCATCATTAGTCTTTCAATGTCCCTCTTTGAACATAGGGGAAGGTGAATTGTGAAAAAAAAATTTTGTACAATTTATTAATTTTGTTAAAAAAAATCTTATTGAAATAGTTGATGATCATTCCTTTTATAACACTACAGTTATCTTTATTTCAACCAAATTCTAGTATGGACCGAAAACTTCTTCGATGACTGATGACATCATACAAAATTCTACCAAAAGAGGATGCTTTAAATGCATGGTTAATCACTAAAGCTTTATTTCACAGACCTTTAAGATGATATTATAATTTCTCAAATAGAAAAAGAGTGAATATATGTTCATGTACACAGAGCCAAGTTTACTATCCAGAGGCTCTATGCTCAAATCGGATGACAGTTGTACTGTCCTAATCCTCCCTCAGAGGCACGGTAAAACTTTGAAGCCAGTTTGGTGTCTACCAACTGCACACTATTCATGTACTATGGTACAACCATACCTCAGCCTTACTGTGGGAATATGCCTGAAAAAGGGTGGCAGACCCCCATAGCTATCTCACATCTGTCACAAGAAGGATACTCCAATCAAACCTACGACCTTGTATCCAACTTCTATCATTGTCCAACTGGTAGATCATAGGATGCTAACCCTTGGTTTAAAGGGTCGGGTTGTCTCTGGGTAAGCTGGCCTCACCTTAAAAATCTGTGGAGGGATATTCTGCACACAGACCTTGCTTTATTAGGTCCTACTGCTGTGGATATCAACCCCCAAACAATCCTCATCTGCAAAGCCAAGCCATTTCATTCATGTGTAGTTTTTGACAACGTGGACATTAAAACAAATGAATAGATTGAGCTTGAACACACATACTTTTTGACCCCATGGATGTGAAAACTTAATGAAAATATACAATATTATTACTGGAAGGAAAATCATGTTATTTCAACATAGATCTGATGAATAAGCAGTTACAATTGGCATAACAATTGGAGTTACCAGACATTCTTTTTTATGTGTTATGAAAATCATTCCTTTTAGGTTTAGGAACTATATTTTTCAATCACACAGGAAAGGAATGCATGTATATATATCAGGGATTAGCTGTCTGAGAATGGCAGACAACCAATAGACATCCCGACTCATGACATAGATCCCCAGAGATCAAATGCAGAACCAAGGCCAGCAGAATAGGAGCCGATGAGACAAACTGGACAGGTTCAGAAAATATTGGCTCTGTGATGTCCATGATAAAGGGGTGTGGCAAATCCTAGGGAAGGTCTATGTCCAACAACGGACGATGATATACATGATGATGATCATCATCATAGGATAGGCAGTGACTACCTTTCCTGAGTAAAAATCATAAAGGTTGATTATTAAATATAAAAAGTAAAAGATTTCCAATCTATTCACTCAACAGTAGATTTGTATCTCAATTCACTAAATTCAATGTTTGATTTGGTGAATGGTTAATATCTATGTCCTATAATAATAGTAACATATACATACAGTATTCATAGACTGAATGTAACAAATATGGGATGGAAGTTATTTCATTTCCATCTTGAGCATAATTCTCCTGCACTTTCAAATCCAGTACATAATACATGTAATGATGTCAGTCGCTCATATGCTGTGAACAAAGCTACATGCCATGCATTGACTGAGAATAAAAGCATTGAGAATCTTGCCTTCGCTAGGTAAAATAAATATCATCCGCTATGGTCAGTCATCTTCAAATAGAGATTAAACACATCTGTTTGCATGGAGATGCTATGGCTGCTACAATTCATGGACCAAATTTTCAAACTGGCCATTTTTAATGGCTTAAAGTGGTTAGATTGAAAAAGGTTTTCTTAGGAAGAAATGGCTAAAAGTTTCTGAATTCAAAAAAAAAAATTTACTGAAGAAAGAAAAGGAAGCAAAAAACTGAACACTTGAAGCAAAAAAAATAAATTGATTAAATCAGACAACAATTTGTTCCAATCAAATGAAGTGTTTGAGTTACTTTACTTCCTATGAATAATATCGCAAAAACATTTGTACCCACTAACCCTAACCTACCAACCAACCTATCAACCCATTAATCTTAATTCCAAACCAACCAACTAACTATTGAAAGTATAATCGAAAATGTTATTTGAACATCAGTAAAAATCTAGCCACTTTTAGCCATTCAAAATTTTCTCAACAGTAGTAGCAGTCATCAGAACTCATTGATTATATCCTTTGCCAAATATTGTAATTTTGTCAAATCTTACCTAAACCAAATAATGACCAAAATTTATTTTCAAGACTAACAAATTTCTGGAAGGTTTGAATTTGTTCTGCCAATTCCATTTTCCCTGCTTTTAACCACCAAGTCATTGACACTTCCAGTGATTCTCTTAGGAATAAATAAATCTTTAAATGAAAGCTTACAAATTAGAGACCCTAAATTCTCTCATGGGAATCTTGGGGGTCAGTGCCACATATCTTATGTTAATCCTGGAGTCAAGTTACCCGTATAGACAAGCTCCTAGGATGCAGCCATTTAGAAGTCTATAAGATGCATATGCACAAGTGAGATAATAAACAAACATTCTCTGTCTTTTTAGTGATAGGCAATCATCAAAAATTATCTGATTGACATTTTATAGCTATAAAAAATTTGCCCTAAGTGATTGAATCCAAATATTACCCAGAAAATTATGTTTTATCCAAAGAAAATGGTCTAATGTGAAAGCTATTTCACTGGGGCAGGTTTTAAACTATATTTCAAAGAGGTCTATGAATCTGGAAGCAAAAGAGGAATTTTTTTGTCTATAATTTTAAAGTATGGATGCCTAAAAAAATTGATGTATATCCTTTCTATCAACAACTACAAAACTAACCAATCTCCAGTTCTAAACATAGGGAACAAATAGTCAGAATATCAGAATCTTTTCCAATCATTATTCTCACAAATGGCCCCAAAATTTCTTATAATGAAATCAATTTTCATAAAAGTCTTACAAGTTTTTTTTGTTACACATCACTTGGTCAATGAAACAGTTTTAAAGTCACATAAACACCCCTGACCTTTCTTCTCTCAGAGTATCAGCAGCCTGCCCTGAATGAAATTTTTTTCTATTGGAGTTGAACGTAATTGCAGAATATGAAAAAGATGACGAATTTCAAACAATTGAAACAGGAAATATAATTCAAATGTTGTAATAAAATATTTCTTATGTCCAGATATTGGTAGATCCCCTTTAGGCCTACAGGAAGTAGCTGAAACCTGCTCGGAAGATTGAGCTAAGTACAGATATAAATACACATATTTAGATTTTTTCAAATTTCAATTATATTAATTTTTTAGAACGTTTTAATGTTACTAAATGTTTAATTATAACAAGTATTATGGCTTGACAGTAGATATGTTAATTGTATAAATGCATAGTTAATACTTCCAAAGTAGTAGCTATAGCAACTACTCAAAGACTAGGCTTTGGAGAGAAATAAGATCACTTACTTCTCAAAGATGAAATTCTAGATAAAGAGATCATATAACTTGTAGCGCTTTGGTCCTCGTATAGTTTACCCTTGAGAAGTGAATGAGGGGAGTTGTTAAGACTCAGTGCAAGCAAGAAAAAGTAGTAATCCTTAAAACACAAAATCAAATATAACAATGAAATTATAGCAAAGTCATTTGTGTACAATATAAAGTAAATAACTAAAAGTTTATGTTTTAACAGCTTCACTCTACATTTCTGAGGGATTATTATAGACTTGAAATTCAAAGGTGGGGTTCCTCAGTCATTTCATCTTTTTTGACTCAATTTTCCTATAGCTGAAGTTATTCACACTAAACTATTCTATCTTTGGATGATCTAATCAACTTTTAGGAAAATGACACTTAAAGACATATGACAATGCATTCAGGTGACATAATCAATTATAATAATTTCCAACAAAGTCTAATAATACCAATCTCCTTAATTCTATTAGGAGTTTACATTATCAAATAAAACCAATTTAATTACCAATAAGAGCATGCTGCTTAAAAAACGTAACTTAAATGACTCTTTGAAATGGAAAAGACTTAATACAGTCATGGATATTGAAACATTTGAAATAAAAGCCTTTCACTTAGTGAAAGATCATGCATCCATGCTGTTATTGATTATAATCCAAAAAACACAATCCAGAATGGTATAATCTAAGATTTTAAAATTCCCAAAGATCAAAATCCCTAAAATCTGAAATTCTGAAGACCACAATGCTAAAAGTTCAATATCCTGAAATATTAAAAGTCTCAAACTTGAAATTTCAAAAAATCAAAATTAAAAAAACCCAAAACAATCAAAGTCATCATAATCCGTCTTTTGAAGTCTCTCAAGTTCTTGCTATAGATAGTTCTAAGTTTGGGCATTCAACTAAAAAAAATGACACTGCCAGCAGGAATCTTTGATTTCTTTGCAAATAAATTGTATGCTTGAAGATAGGGCTGGCTTTTGGAGCTGCAGCACTCAACTGAAAAATATTTTTGCAGGTACCCCTGGTTAACAGTCAAGATCAGTAGAATTTTAGAAATATAGATAAATGGCACAATGGAAAGTAATCAAAGAGTGTGCCTGAAAAATTCACAATTGTGTAACGACCTGTTGCTGAATACATTACAATATCTCAACAAGAAAATGAATTGATGAACACTATTCAATTCAAGTATAATGACAAAAAAAATTAAAAATATAAAGAGTGTAAACAAGCATTGTTGAATTCAGGAGAAAAATCCAGGATTTGCTAGACTTATCTATCATTGACATTGCAGAGCCAATACTTTCTGAATTTGCCTAGTTTGTGCTTTCCATCTTGTATTCTACCGGCCTTTGATGTGCATGTTGTATGCTTCAGTTTGAGAGTCAATCTTTTCGTTAGGTTCCATGATTCAGCTCCATAGGTGACTATCAGGAGGATGCATTGGTTGTATACTCTTCTTTGTCCAAGGTAGATGAAGTGGTCTACTGAGTGTTTTTTCCAACGTGATTGTTGCATATGACCTTTGTTTTGCTAAAGTTCATGTGAAGATCGACTTTCTTGCTTTCTTCATTTAATTCATCTATCTTTAGTTGGGAGGTTGTGGAACTTCTTTGCAAAAAGGGGGGATGTTGTCTGCAAATCTAAGGTTGCTCAGATATTCACTGTGTATTTTGATTCTTTTATTTTTTTAAAGTTATTGGTGTGTAGTTGGTCTTTCAGGTTTCATTTTTTTTTTATATAATCATGATTGCAGTATTCCAATCTTTTGGGACTTCACTTTGTTTTATGTATAAGTCGAATAACTAGTTTCCTGAACAAAAATAGACGGTTTCAAATCCTGAATCATCCTTTGCTTGATACTGTATTGAGGATTTTTAACTTTTTTTCACGTCGGTCTCTCTTACTGTGCAGACCTGTGTAATTGTTCCCCCATGTTGAATGACAAAAAATTTCCATTATTCTAACCACCCTTCTGACTAAAATTTTGTTTCTCAGTAATAATCTTTGCTGCAAAAAACCCTGTCAATTTTCTTTTAATATTTCCAGGGGTACAAAATCTGCTGAACTTCGTGCTTGTGTAAAGGTCTACATATGAAATATCCAGTTCATGTTACAAAAACATTGTACATGCAAATTCATGATAATCATTCTACATCAGTTTTCAAATAAACTTCATGAAGCAGGAAATGATAACATTTTTCTGGACTCATCAGACAATTTACACAGGATTCATCATGGTGTCTTCCATTAACAATGAATCAAGATATATTCTAACATCATCAGTTGTAAGCAGTTCTATGAGTGGGAATTACCAGTACAACGATACCATAGATGAACTTAGTGATGAACAAGATAACTACCAAGTACAACAATTGGTCACAAATCAATTAGTATCTAGTTGAGATTCTAACTTTTTTTTCCATCCAATATAATTCAAACGTCACAATTTGCTTCATCAGCCAAGAGAAAACAAGTTTCAATGATGTTGATGGTTTGGGGGATTTTCATATCTACTAGATACCATGTATCAGCCCTTTGCAAAGACCACACTGTTAATTGTAGAGACTTGAAATTTTGCACACCTACTCCTCTTGGTATGTGGGGAAATGTTATTTTTTTTTTTTTTTTAAACCCCTTTTCTTAGAGGAAGGTTCAATCTTCAATGTAAGTTTATTCTAAATCAATCCCTTAGTTTGTGTCCAACAGAATTCATGCTTGCTTTTTTTTAAAAATTCAGACTTTTTTTTTTAGTGATCAGTACCCAATAATCTTCAGGACTTGGTACAGGAGAAGGGGGGTTTCTGTAGTACAAATGGTTAGTTAGTAGCACTTTTTACCAGGGAAATATAGTACTAATAAACCATCACAATGAATTTTACAAGTACATCTTCATAAAATGAATAAAAGGTCATGAAAGAAATTGAATGAATAAGATCTCCTTTGCTGAATATAGTCTAGAGTTTCAAAAGGTCATGATGCCAATATGATTAATAGATGAAAAGGCTATAAATAATTTCTGGCTTAGTTCATTAAATCTACTTTTAATAGCTACTATATACAGACACATGTAGACATTTACACCACACAATATGCAGATATATATATATATACTTTGATGCGTTACCTCCAGAATATATCATAAATCACAGATAAGTAAACAATGTTAGGATCAAAATGAAGAATTATAACAAACTAGTAGATATACCTTCCCTAGCAGGTGGTAGTAAATTACTGTATAAGAAAAAAAAGGGTATTCCAACAGATAAGTGGCGTAAATTTGCAATTTCTGTTCAAACAACATGAAATTATTTTGATATACATCTTATTTCCGAAAAGTTTGATCCATTTTTTTTTTGAGGTTTGAAATTAAGACTAAGCACTCTTCCCGATTGTTAAAAATGATGCACAGCTAAAAAAATGTTAATGTAATTTTTCCAGAGCAATAACAATATGATTTAAATTAGTGCATTTACTACTGTTTTTCCTTGATTAATTCTATTATTTTTGTTTGTACACCGTTTTTATTGTTGGGCCAGTGTGTGTGGGGGTTTACTACAACCTTGATTATAAACTTTCATAGGACTAAGGAGTTTGTTGATTAGTAATAGTTTCTCTTCAATCTTTTGCTAAAGCGACCCATGCCAATTTCAGCATTTGAAACCATTGATAGAATTTGCTACAGAAGATCATGTGTGCAAATTTTTTTTACTTTCAAGAAAACTTTTTTCAGCTTTCTTTCATCATTGGAATTATCATATACAAGCATTTATATCAATTTAAATCAATCTGTGTATTGTTGAATACTTTAGTTATTAGAATATTCAAAGAATCTGTACATTTAATGATTGGGAGAAGAATCCATGTATTCATTTTGTAAAAATCAAATAAGTTTCAGAGAGTAAGGATGAGAGCAAGAGCCTAATTTCTTAGAAAAGGGAAAATAAGAGAGAGATCAAAACATCATCTTGCTTTAATGATAATGAACTTTTATCACCAGTCAGATCACAGCCATATAATATTTGACCATTTCAGAATGAGTTTAATTTGAAATGTAAATCAAACCCCCACTCTACGAAAAAAAAAATTTGGGAGGGATGATTTTCAAAAACTAACTTGCTAAAAACTTGCCTAGAACTCCAAAGAGTGACAGAAAATTTCATGGTATTATGTTGCGTGGTTTTTGCAAAATATGAATTTTTTTTTTTTACATTTTCAGAGAAAGATTCTCTTTCTCTCAGCTCCTCTGTAAACCAATCAAGGTTCTCCCTCTTATTCTCTCACCCACTGTTAAAACAATACAAAGTATCTACTCCTTCCTTAATTGTTGCTGAAAAAAAAAAACAAAAAAAAAAACAGCAGTCAACAGTTGAAAGAGGCTGAGCACAAAAAGTCTGTTCATTTCAAGATCAATTTTATAAATAGATCACCCCCTAAAAGCATATTTTGGTGGGTGATTTCCAAAGAATAATCTGCCATTAGCATTATGGGTCATGTGATTAATTCTTCCTACAGATATTTTTTTCAGATTTATAAACATTTTTTAAACAAAATAAGGATGTAGTTTTAGTTTAACTAAAACAATGACAATATAGTTTACTCACATTTATTTGCAGGCATGAAACAATCATTCTGATTATTAAAAAAAAAGTTTAGTATAGCTATTTGTCACTTAACACCTTTCCACTAAATGCCTGATCACATAAGGTGAAAATTGTCAATAAAGTTACTTATGCAACACAGGACAGGGGCTGCCGTTACAAAGTTTACTGAGTTCATATAATCATGAAAGTCTCAAGATAAAAACGTTTTTATTCGAAAAGGATCTCTGATTTTCTGCGATGTCATTAAATTGGGATATAATTGAGTACTATAGGTTCATTATATAAAGGCAACACTAAAAAGAAACAACTTAACTAATTCTGACTTGGGGATTCTGCAACAACAACTTGAATACTATCTTAGTTGTCTCTACATCTTAATGCAAAATTTCCAGTTCAGTCTAACTTTCAACAATGGCCTTCCAAAGATTCTGGTAACAAACACCATCTTCGAGTTGGGCCACAATAAAGTTGTTTTCATTGTTACAACAGCCAAATTGTCATTGTTCATTATGCTTTGGGGGGGGGGGGTCCAAAACCAGACAGTTGTGGTTGATATAGTTCTGTGGGTGGGTATCATATCATATTCTCTATCTCCTGTTGATGCATGTTGTAATGTGAGAGAAGCAGAAGGAAACATTATTTAAGAAAATAACATACATTGAAAAACATGCACTGTAGGGAGAGCATTATCTTACATTAAAGACACATAACCTTGATTTAACATGAGACATAATCAAGGGATGAAACCTGAAAATTGACCAAATCAAGTGAGTTAATTTGGGTGTCCCATTGTACAAATCGTACCTCAGTCTCTCCCAAACTGTTTTTCTACTAGGGTAATTGGAAGTCATCATGATATCCCAACCATTTTGAAATTCTTAAGTTTTAGAAAATACAAGCATGAGTCAATAAGCAAAATACCCCCCTAAGTGGAGGAGTCCATTGTTAAGGACAGAGAGCAAAGAAAATCATGCTGTTCATTATCAGAGCAAATGAAACAAAAAAATGTGAAATTTTTTTTATTGATGCAAAGGTTTTTTGAGGGGGAGAGAGATTGATTTACAATTTAAGTTTAGGCTAAATTTATCCCTTTGTGTCAAGCAGCATTCAGGTCTGTCTTTTGAAAATTCAAACTTTTTTAGTGATCACAGCCCAACAAAATTCAGGAGGAATAATTTATCCATTGATCATCCCTTCTTCCAATTTTGTTAAAATGAATCACCCCTAGGCATGTTGATCACAAGACAGTTTCTATTAAGTGACTAACCAGACCATTTCAGATGAATAAAAATTGAAACAGTCGGACTGCACAAAAATCCAAAAAGTTTTTCAACAGTAGCTGATGAATATTTTTTTTTAATACTAGTTGTGAATAGTTTTTCCTTATATAAAGTGTAATTTTCCTTGTTACGTTGAATATCTATAAGTTGAAATTAGTTCCACAAGTATAGAATATTAACTCATTTTTTTCCAAGTAATAATCCATTTTGAAGGATCAGTGCAGTAGAAAAATCTACTTTAACTAAATATTTACCAAAAATGAAACTAAAATATTTTGTAAGTACAGAAAACCTACCTGTAAGATTCTTAAAGGTAGGCTAAAACTCAAGACTTGTCCTCCATGTTGATTTCCTTGAAGATGCAATCCTGAAAATGAGAAAAATGATTGTAAATATAAGGTATCTGATTATTTTTACATTTAGCATTATATTTTGAATTATAATGGTTTCATCCATTTAGTAATTTTAAATTTGGGCGAAGTCAGAATTTAATACTTGGAGAATTTAACAGCAGAATATTATCCTCAAATGCACATGCCAACTTCTTGTAATATTTTTTAGACATTTTATCCACAATAATTTTCAACAAGATGAAGTAAACATGAACAAGTAAGAACATCAATCTTGGAACAAAAAAAAGAAATCTAAAAATACTGTGTATGGAGTATCTTTTACTATGAGGCAAAGCCCTGAACAGTAACAACAACACTTGAAAAATGTATGGAAGCATTTGAGATGTGGCCTTACAGGAAAATTGTTGAAACTGTAATGAATCTAGAAAACAAACAAGGAAGTGCTTCAAAGGATGAATGAAAAAAGAAAACTGATCAGCATCTGAGAAAGAAAACAAAGATATTTTGGACATCTAATAATACTAAATAACACTTACAGAACATTGCCAGAAGGATATATCGATGGAAAAAGAAACAGAGGTTGCCCCAAGGATCAATGAACCAGATTGCAGTATGAATGGGCAATAAAAAAAAAAAACAGCAATGAAAAATAAAAATAAAAACTGAAGAATCACTATGTCATCCAATGTTGAAAGGACATGAAACCTGAAGAAGATTCACAATATGTTTCATTTTTTCATCTTTAATTTACATCACTTTATTTCTAAATCAATTTGTTTTCTAAATGAACGATGGAATCCAAAGAGAATGATGCCTGTTTTAGCATGCCTAGTTCAAAAGTAACCCATCAAGTCAGGTTTCCATTAGAATATATAAACAAAAAAGGCAGATATATAAAGTCAGATTTTATGGTGGGCAAAGACTAGATAAATAGATAGATAGATATAAATGTCAGACAACATGACTAACCTAAACCCAGCGACTGTGATTAAATGAGTATTGTGGACAGCGGTAATTAAAAAACAGGTCTGGTTAGTCACTCAATAGAAACCATCATACTACCAACTTCTTTTCGCAGCGTGCAGGGGGGATGATCAATTGAAAAATTGGAAAAAGGAGGTGATCAATGGATAAGTTCTTACCTTTTGTTAGGCCATGATCACTAAAAATCTTTTAAAAAAAAACAAGTACAGATGCAAATTAAGGGGGTCAGTTTGGCATAAGCTTACATAGCTAATTGAATCCCCACTAAAAACCTACTTAGGGCAAATTTTAAACAAAAGCAATTGCTATTAATTATTTCTGATGTCATATTGTAGTTATTTTTTCAATAAGTCGGGTTTAAATGAGCATATATAAAATTTTTAGTTAGCTGGAAAAAGTAAAATTCAACTATTTTTAATGATTTAAAAGACAGCTTTAACTAAAAATAACAAGTCATACTTGGCTACACTGAGCTTAACATGCCTAGCAATATATATATATATATATATATATATGTCACGATCCAATCCAAGTTGACTTATAAGAAACAGGGGTTCATCCTCATTATTGGCCTTTTAGCATCCATCGTTGGGCATTGCCATTTGAGTTTTCTAATGGATTCTATGATATTCCCTACTCCTGTCTTTTCTCTAATATACTGTGCTATTTTGTGATCTCTCTATGTGATGTTAAGCATGATTCTCTCATGTGCACATTGCATGGTTCTCAGTTTGAGGGTCAGTCTCTTCATTAAATTTCATGTTCAGTTCCATAGGCGACTATCGGTAAGATACATTGGTTGTATATGGTTCTTTTTAGGACTTTTTTTTACTGGAGTGATGCATATTGGCAAAGTGTCACAGCGAGGCTTCCAGGGATAAGGGACATGAGTTCAAGTCTAACCAAGGCTCATTCTTTATTTCTGAGATGTGCTACTTAACAGTCAGAGAATAATGATCTGAGAAATGCAATGAAATGCAATGTAAAAGCGACAAAAATAAGATAAAAGAAAAACCAGTCAAAATGATTAGTTTACAAACTCTGTATGTGTGAATTCTTGTTTATTTATAATGTTATTTGCAACGAACAAAACTTCTTTACAATGAACAAAAGATACAACAAAATTTATAAAGAACACTAAAAAAAAAAAATTCTCTCAAAGAATGATAAACAATTGGATCCCACTAGTACAGCATTACTCAACTATACTAAAACACTGAACAACTTCTAGGTTAAATACGACAAATACTCATCACATAAAAAGAACCTAAAAACTTTTGAAGTGAATAACTTTAATTGAGGTGAGATACAAATGAAGATTTGTGCACCATTTTTACTAACAAATTTTCATGCAGTTTGTATGGTTTGAAGGGTTTATGGAGAAATATCAAAAGAACTACTAGATGAAAAAAAATTGAACATTGTTGAGGGAATTAATTGAGCATGGACCTGCCCACAAATTTTATCACTTATTCTGTAGTCTATTGCCCACACTTCCATAAAATTTTATTGAAATTCATTGAGAACTTTTTGAGATATTGGGTGGACAGTCATAAACTTTTAATGATATGTGTTGACATATAACTATGGTGGATAGGAAGTAATAATGGTTACATCTTCTACAAAATTTAATCACTTCTCTGGCTGCCTATCGTTCACTCTTTCACAAAATTACATTGAAATCCATCAAGAATCTTTGAGATATCATGTGGACTGTCAGCATTTATATGAATGTATCAAAAACAAAACAAAAAACAGAAAATTATACCCCAAACAAAAAAACAATTTTGGGATCCAACCAAAAATTTAACCCTTACCTTATTGCTCACCTTCAACAAAATTTTATTAAAATTCATGGAGAACATTTGTAGGTTTTGTGTTGACAGATGGAAAGTTGGAGAGAGGGAAGGACGTACCTGAATATGCACATCTTACAGACTTGCTAAGTGTTATGCATTTAGCATAGTTCTCCCGCAATATTTTTTTCCTTTCATTCTCCCCCAAGATTTTTGTTGAAACGTGTTTTCTCCTGCATTTTATTAGAGAAAAATTTAATCAAAGTAATATCACATTTATATTTTTCTTGGATAAAAGTATCGGATAACTGTGTTCTCCTTTCTTAATTCATATGTTGAGCTAAAAAGAATTGTCTTATCAAGAGAGAGTGCGGAGGTTCTGATATTTTCATATTCAATTCGATCAATGCTGACCTTAGCTTAAAGAAAAAAAGATTGCAATGATTCGTTTTGTGTATATTTTGCATCAAGATACAGGGCTGAAAATGCTATTTCCAAGCATCTAAGAGGACCAAAAATCAAAACACCTGGCTCACAACACCCCCTCCCCCCAGCTGATTTCCCTCTGTACTTCGTATAGACGAATGATGTCTCCTGCATTTTACTTCACTGACCTTAGTTGTCAGAGGTAAAGGAGAAATCATTCATTTGAGAAACAGAAAGAAAAAAATCAATTCAATCAACAAATTGACTGAGTTATGAATCATAAACCAAATGTGATAACAAAATCCAATTGTAATCTTGAGTCAAATGAACTCTTCTAAAAAGTAGATGCAATCAAATCAAGTGTAAATTTTAATGCCGCAAGGAGATCCATAATGAATGGATCAGTAGGAAAGACATCATCATGTGTCTTAACTTCTATTTTTGGATATAGACCTTCCCCAAGATTTATCAGACCTTTCTATCATGGGCATCAAAGAGCCAGTACTTTCTGGATTCATAAAGTTCTTATCTCAATCTTGTATTCTGCTGTCCTCGGTTGCACATGTGATCCCTAGGGATCCATTTTGTGAGTCGTGATATCCATCGGTTGTATGCCATTCCTGCAACATGACCAGCCCATTACCATTTGAGCTTGGTAATGGATTCTATGAAGGGTTGGACTCCTGTCTTCTCCTTGATATATTGGTGGTCTCTCCACATGAAGTTGAGCATGATTCTTTCATGTGCACGTTGCATGGTTCTCAGTTTGAAGGTCAGGTTCCATGTTTCAGCTCTATAGGTGACTACTGGGTGGATGCATCAGTTGTATCAACAAAAGTATACCCTTCTTTTCAGGACTAACGGGATTTTTTTGTTCTTGCTCTGCCAAAGGCTCACCATCCTAGAGTGATTCTTCACTCGATTTCTTCTTCTTTGATGGGTTTCATAGAGATTCATCGTTCTAGGGAGATGTAATGGTCTACTTTCTCCAGTTCTACATTTTTGATTTTGCTTGTTGTTTATTTCTGACGTGATAGTTGCACATGACCCTTATGTTGCTGAAGTTCATATGAAGGCTGATTTTCTTTGTTGGAGATTGGGTAGGTTTTCTACACTTTCATATTATTTATGAGAAAGAGAACAGTTGCAATAGAGAGAAGGAGTTATTTTTTAAACAAGGCACGCCCACACTTTGGACCAAATGATTTGGATATAAAAAAACTTAATCAAAAAGGAAACATTTCAATGTTGATTTGCAAGTGTTTAAGCTGCAAGAACTCCTACTATTACTGTTACTTTCTATTTCAAATGAGTTTGATTCATAAATGTACTCATAGTTGTCTGCTGGGAATGGGGTGCAAAAAGGATTGGGTACCCTCCACTGGATCAGGCCTTCTCACCAAAGGCAAGGGAGTTTGAAAGTTGGGACCTTATATACTATTATTTGGGGCTTTCGTTTGTTCGTTGGTACCTTTTCTCCTCTAAAAGTATGAGGTCTTTTGAACTAATATCCTGCATGTAGACTGAATAGAGAATAAATTCCAACGTAGGCTAACCTTGGAGGTCATTCTAGCCAATGTTTGGTTCTAAAAATCAGAAATAAATGATTTTAATAAGTGGATTTATCATGAATGACACATATTTCTTACAATAAAATCAATTCTTGAACAAGTTTTGATGTCTTTTGGTCAGATATCAGTTTCGTGGCAATGGAACAATTGATATGAGCAGTAAAAGTAACACATGGATGTTTTTGTTTCTCCCTTTACCATTTCTCTTTTCTCAATGACAGAAGGCAAGTGAGAGGAGAAGGTGGTGGATGGGTGAAGCCTAGAGATACAGGACTGTGTAACTGATAAATCAGGTCATTTTTTTATGAAGTTCCCACCTTTCAAATCCCTTCCCACTGAAAGAATCCTCATTTAATGCTGACACAGTAAAATAGAATTTCATTCATGCAATTGAGTCATGTTTGTTCTGATGACATTAAAAAAATGTCACTTAAGTGACATTAGATTCATAGAATGAGTGGGAAGGAATACTTTGTGGAGATGTTGTGAGGCATTTGCTATGTCAAATCGTCAGTCAGTGAGTCAGTGACACAGATCACTGCTATAGATGCTAGCGGATCTAAAAATACAATATGAAAGAATTTCTATCAGGAACCTGGCAATATCTAATAACAAACATCTGTTGTCTATTCTTCAGAGTCACAAAAATAGTTTTAAATTACAACTTGAGAGACAAAATAATGTCAGTGTTACACTGATTTATAAAGATAGCAGTAATGCTGACATCAAAATATCAAGAAAAGGAAGTACTTATCCGTACCATGATCATTGCTGCCATGATAAGTAGGAGCGACACTATGTAAGGAATGACAGTATAATATGTAGAGTTAAAAAATCACTTTTTAAATTCCATGATATATCAAATTTGTGGTAAATGTGACAGAAGAGATCTGCACAATCTAAGAAAAAAAAAATTTTAAAAAAAGACTGAGAAAAAGTCGAAATCAGTTCATGCAGAATAATATTTTACATGATGTTGTGGTAAAGTTGTCAGGATTATGAATTAGAATTTGAAGTACATATTTGCATGCATCAAATAGGAAGCTGTCTACCAAAACTCTCAACATAGGTTTCTTCAGTTTTTAAGTTTGTCTAGCTGGCAGGCATCATGCATACAGACCACACCAAAGAAGCCAGAGGACTGGAAATTTGAGATTTATTCCTTTCCATGTCAAGAAAAAACTTCTTTTTTTTAAAAAGTTTTTTTAAAAAAACCTCTCCGCCCCGATAGGTTTTTAGTGGATGGCTCAATTTACAATTTAAGTTTATGCTGTATTGATCCCTTAGTTTGTGTCCAGCAGCTTACTTGATTGTTTTTTTGAGAATATGGACTTTTTTTTAGTGGTCACTGCCCAATGAGAGGTGAGAGGAATACCTCATCAATTGATCACCCCAACATGGCATGCTGCAAAAAGACATTGAGCACTTGGTCGTTTCTATTAAGTGACTAACCAGATCTATCCTCATTCCTTCTGGTTTTATCACTATACTTTAACCGATAGGAAACTGGTCCTTGATTTGTATCCATTTGCCTTTTTCCAATCAAGAACAAGAAAATCTTATTAGTCCCAGAAAGAAGGGAATAAAACCAATGCATCATCCCAATAGTCACCTATAGAGCTGAAACATAGAACCTAACCAAGAGACTGACCCTTTAACTGAGAACCATGCAATGTGCACATGTGAAGATTGTGCTCACATGAAGAGATCACAATATATCAGGGGGACAAAAAGGAGTCTGAAACATCATAAAATCTATTAGAAAACTTGAATGGCAATAGACTGGTCATGTTGCAAGAATGGCAGACAACCGATGGACATCACATCACGACTCACGACATGGCCCCCCAGAGATCAGATGCAAAATGGAGCCTGGCTGAATACAAGATGGAGAAACAAATTAGACAAGTTCAGAACGTGCCTAGAATGTACCTAGTGGTGTACTCATACACCATCTTGTAGCCTCGAAAATGTGATCAGGGGCACACAGAGACGCATACATAGATACAGACGAGCAAAGAGAGAAATCTTTGGCTGGTTGGTTGGTTGGACCATTTCTGGGGCTACAGTAGGTCAATAGCGTAAAAGGAAAGGCAGGTTGTACTTTTGATAAGCCAAGATCAGAGTGTCAGATATTTTTGCAAGCAGTATCCATATTTTTTTGAAATCTTATCCCAAAGAGGGTGATGTGCCCCTTATCTTTCCAAATATGTTTATCTATGACCAACTTGTTGATAAGCCCTTGGATTATTGCTTCCCAGTATTCTTTGAATGAAACTTTTAAGGATCAAGTAGTTTCTCCAAGTCTCTGCCATGACTACATGGTGTACTATACACATGATTTTAAGACATATTTATCAAACATAGAAATCTAAATTTTGTGAGCAGGTTGTATAGATCTAACACCAGGAGGTTATACTAGAATAAAAAAACCCACAGGAATCCCTAAACTGAAAAAATAATGTCTCCAGTGGTTTGTGAGTATTCTAAGAAGGTTAACATATATGTTGATCTGCTATGTATACATAGCTAGATTTTTTCAATCTAAATTGGAAAAAAATAATAACACTGGTTACAGGAATCTCTTATACCTAGATCTATATCTATAGTAGGACTGCCCCTCCTACCAGATGAATTATACACTTGAGGCAGGCCAAAAACGTAATGATAAAACCAAAAGGAATGAGAACAGGTCTGGTTAGTCACTTGATAGAAACTGTCACTGACTAAGGCAGCATTCTGTGTTGGGAGCAATCAATTGATGTTACTTCTCTTACCTTTTATTGGATTGTGATCACTAAAAAAGTCTCCATTTTCAAAAAACAAACAAAGGAATCAATTCAATATGAACTAACATCGTAAAGTGAACCCCCCCCACTAAATCGAAGGTGGGATATATATAAAGAGTAAATGTTTTCAGCCCCCTAGCAGCCTGTAAGCACAATACATACACAGCCAGCCAAACCAACTTGAAAACAGAAGAAACCTATGATGTCAGTTTTTAATATGAGTTAAAGCAACTAGATAATGATAAAGACTGATATAATTATTGCAGATGGATGTACTTTTGAAATAAGCATTATAGCATAGAAGTCTAAAACCACAAAGATGTATATTCTTTGAGTTAATAATGCCCTTCAGAATGCTCTAATTTTTCAAATGATTATCAATATAGCCTTATGCCATACTTGGCTCTATCCAACAATAAATATGTCTTAAAGGTACAACAGTTTAAAAAAAAGAGCATTCATAAGCTTGTTATTTTTTCTTCAATGTGCAGGATTCAATAAAAAAAAAAAAACATAAAAACAGGGAAATTTGTCTTGAAAGATTCTTAACAAATGCTTCCAACTTTGATTGTTTACATTTTTTATTACGAAAAAAAAAACAAAAAAAAAACACAATACAGGGAGTCCCAGAGTTATGAACACCTGACTTACAAACTTGTACTTACAAACGAACTGCCATAAGTAATTTTTTTAGATCTAGTTACAGAAAGTGGTTTGTAATCATTATATTGCACATCATCTGTGGTTAAAAATCTGTATGTATTTGGGGCTAAATTCTTTAATTAATATGCATAGAAAGGTAAAATATACACAAGAGACAAATATTCAACTAATTGGCACTAAATATGCACCACACAAAATTGTTCCAACTTATGAACAAACCAAATAATGCAACTCGTTCATAACCTGGGGACTCCCTGTACTATAAGGTTTATATATCAAGACAAGAAAATCTAGTGAGATGAAATTACCAACAAGATCATACCGATATACTGCAATGAGCATTTCCATTCAGTTGTAAGACCTATTTGTAGGTACAATCTATTCATTTCAATTTGATAATAATACTCCTCTAAAGATGTGTTCTCACCAAATTTCGAAACAAATTATTATAATGTTTGGAGATGATCATATGACCACATATTTTATTTGGTAGACCATACTTTTTCCTCTGAAACCATGACTTAGTTTAGTTGCTATAACAATGATTGTGGTAGTAAGAATTTGCGAAAGTATATTTGTTCAGGTACAAATAACTATTAAACATTCAATAACATAAAAAAGTCATCGATGACTCATAAAAGTGACTACGCCTTAAAAAATCTCAAAAGTATAAAGATCCCCCTGGTAGAAAGCTGTTGAAAGAGTGAGAGACAGACAGTAGCAATTAATCGTTTATTACGACCTTTAACTCCAAAATACCAAATTTTTCTTCTTATGCTTATACAAAAAATTTAAACAAACAATCGGATCAGCCATAACTCAACCCTACCAAGGTAGAATCTCTCCACAAGCCTCCATACAAAATCTCATCTCAAATATACTGAGGAATAAGAAAGCTATCCGATTGAGTAAAAGGAGATGAAGATGCTGACAACTGGACACTCATTGTAGATGATAGTCTCCAGCATCGTTTTTCCTGCCTGGGACAAATATTTCAAAGATGAGTAATCATACCCACAGCCTGGATGGAAAGATCATACACACAAACTCAGAATATGTTTAAAAAAATACTTTGTCACAGAATATCTAAAAAAAGTGAAAAAAGAAAGATTTAATCCTATATCATGGTACAACCAATAAAATCAAGATACAAAATGAATAAAATTGAACAGTTTTGGCAACAGTGAAATTTAATGCTGTAAGCAAAGATTTTTAAATACAAATGGCCGATAATGTAAGATAAAAAGGCATTCTTGGAAACTGACTCGTTACCTTTGTTTCATTTAAATAACATCAATGAGATAATTTTTATATACTGTATTCTGGTAGTTAAGACAACACTCAACCCCATTTTTAGGGATGCTTCGTCTTAGAGGCCAGCTACAAAAACTGACTAAATAGTAAGCTAAAACCATAAAATTCAGACTGAAATTGGGCTCTAATATCTAAAGATAGCATTATCTTCAAAAATATACCGTACTTAAAGATTAATTATATTGTTTAACTATATTTTTTTTAAAAATGTAACATTACATGCTATATGTACCCCTGTTAGTGTATATGATTTTTGAAGCAGTGAGATTTCAAGGTAACTATCCCTTTTACTGGGATTGAAAAGTATGCTTGAATAGAAAGGCAAATAACTGATTGTTATTGCAGTGATAGCTGTTTATTCATCAGACAAATGTTGAAACTATTTTTTTTTAACAATTTAGCACAATACTGCAAATGTTTCCAAAATTTCAGCCCAATCCAATATTACTGATCATATGTATTGGATGCACAGACTTCCTTATCTATCAGATTATTCCACATGAAATTGATAATTTTATTGCACCCTTCTGCAGTTTTATTGATTTGAAAAAGAAATGTCACTCTATACAAACCAACGTCTTATGATAGTACCCCATGTTGGGAGTGACCAATTAAAAAATTGGAAACTGGGTAGATCAATGAATAAATTACTTCTCTCGCCTCTTGTTGGGCAGTGACTTTTCAATTTTTTGATTCTAGGAGTCACTTTGAAAAAAAAAAAACTTCCTCATTGGCATCCTTAGTAATCTCTTTGAAAAAAAAAAAAAAAAGTCAAAATTTTCAAAAAACAGACATGAATTCTACTGGATACAAACTAACCAATCAATTTAGAACAAACTTAGATTAGAAAATTAACCGCCTATCAAAAATCTATAGGGAGGGAGGGATTTAAAGAAGAAAAACGTTTTTTTTTAACTATGTAAATGTTTGAATTTTCAGCATCCGGTACACATCATACATAGCTAGCTAGCCAGCCAGACCAACATGAAAACTGAAGAAAACTATATTGACAGATTTGGTTGATGGTTTCTAACTATGCAAATATTACACTGCTACCAATATGCAGGTATTATGACTAGGGAGCTATCTACCAAAGCTGGATATGGACAGTTATGGAGCTTGGATCAGTTGCAATGAGTGGTACAAATACCCTTGAAAACCACTAATAGAGTCTTGCATATACCACTACAGTCACTAATAAGAATCCTCAAGCACATCACAGTGTATAGAGCCAATCAAGTTCATCAGTCCCTTCCACCTTGATCTATCGATTGCTAGATGTTAAGCCAGTGCTGAAGTGACACTGCAGGCTTTGAGGTCTTTGGCAACAACAATAGACCAGAATGTGCGATATGCACCTGGTTCATTTCCATCTGGACATTCCAGAATCGACAGATATAGCCAATGGAGCAGAAGGATATTTTGTAGATGGGCTGAGCAAAAAGGATATAATCGGAATATATCTTAGCAGCAATCCCGTTACAAGCAAAGAATGATACCATCTTTTCATGTGAGCACATTAAGTTAGGGTTGCATAAAACAATTGTACAACACCATCATCCAGAAACCCTGATTTGTGGTGGGGTAATAAAGGCTCTGTTTGAAGCGGATACCTATGCCATTCAAAAATATGAAATTTAGAAGACTGCTGTAAAAACCTTATCCAGAGAACTTGGAATCTTTTAATACAACAAATGGAACCATTTCAAATCAATTAAGAACAATTGGCAAGACAAAAACTTGATGTGTTTCAATACAATCAATTGAGGTATACAAAAATAGAAATCTGAAATTAAATGGAGTTGTCCGCAGTAAAGTTTAAACACTATTATTGCCAGATCACATGACCCCAAGTAGTAGATAATTTTAGGTAAGAAGCATTTCTATCAAGAAGAGCTTTCTATCAAGTTTCAAGTAAATCTGACTCAAAACAGCTGAGAAAATTTATTTCAGAACAAAGTTTATATGTCATTATTGACAGATCCCATGACCCTGGGGTGGAAGATTTTTTTAAGTAAGAAGCATCTTATTAAGTGATATCTTTCTATCTAGTTTTTAATAAATCTGAATAGAAACATTTGAGGAACAAAACGTGAACCGACTGACCAGGAAAGAAGAAAAGCCTGCATTAATCATGATGAATCAAATGGCATGGAACCGATCCATTTTTACCTCATATGAAAAGTGGATTTTGTATCATTACTGGAATAGATTTGTTGGATGCAGACGGGAGGCAAAACATCGCGGAGCCAATACTTTCTGAATTTGTCAAGCTCGTCTCTCCATCTAATATTCTGCAGGCCTCGGTTGCGCATGTGATCTCGGGGGATCCATGTCGTGAGTTGTGATGTGCATCGTTTGTCCGCCATTCTTGGAACATGGCCAGGCCACTGCCATTTGAGATTTTTAATGGATTCTATGATGTCCCTGACTCTTGTCTATTCCTGGATGTACTGTGCTGTCTTGTAGTCTTTCCATGTGAGGCCCAGCATAATTTTTTCATGTGCACGTTGCATGGTTCTCAATTTACGGATCTGTCTCTTGGTTAGGTTCTATGTTTTATAATTGATCTTAAATAAAACTCATAACAGATTGTATTGAAATGTAATGTTTTAAGCATCATCATAAACTTATTTGAGAAATAATGAATAATAGTGATTGTTGTTACAAACAAGAATAAAGTCAAAACTCAAGAGTAGAAGTTGGACAATTGATGTTTATTCCTGAATTTCTTGATACCTGTTTCTTGATTCAATATTAAACAAAATCATTTTTAATCAGTTCAGACTATTTAAAAGTATCAAGTCTTATGGAAAAATAACAGGTTTGGTTGGTCACTCAATAGAATTCATCATGTGACATACTTTTGGCAGCAATGCCTTGTTGGTGGGGGAGCAATCTAAAAAATGTGAAAAGGGATGATTATTGAATAAGTTACTTCTGTCACCTTTTGTTGGGCAGTGATCACTAAAAAAGTTTGAATTTTCACGAAAAAAACAAGCAAGAATGCAATCAAACACAAACTAAGGGAACAATTTAGTATAAATTTGCATTGCAAATTGAACCTCCACTGAAAACTTTTTTTCGGATGAGGTGGAAAATTTAAAAAAAAAAGTTTTCCACATATAAGGTGTAAATGCTTGAATTCTAAACCCTCTAGCTACATTGGTGTAGCTTGTATGCGTGATACATACATAGCAAGCAAAATAACTTAAAAACTGAAGAAACTTATGTCAATAGTTTTGGTTAAGGATTTCTTATACATACTACATGAGAATAAGAATATTTTCAGCCCTTGGTAAAAACAAAAAAATACTAACACTAAAAGAAGTCTGAATTTGAAAAATAAAAAACCAAGTCTGAATGCTATCAGACATAAACAGAGGGATCACTTTAGGATAAACTTACATTGCAAATTGTACTTCTCACTAAAAAAACCTACAGGGTATTTTCAAAAAACAGTTTCGAGTTTCTACATTAAAAGGTTAGGGCTGGGTGAAATTCACATACATGTATAGAAACATAGATTGATATAAATTTCTGAACACATGAATAACCTAAACCCAGCTACAGTGTCTGTTGTAGGTAGCAGTGATAAATGAACAACATTTTGGAAAAGAATCAAGGCTAAGAAGAAAATAAATCATAAAATAAGAATGAGGAATGCAGAAAATATCAACCAATGTGGTCCTGTGCAATGGTAAAACTCTGGCTACCTATCATCAAGAATGGACAAAACATGGCCGTATCTCCAAAGACCTAGCAATCTGAAATGTCCAGCATGATGTGGCAACCAGGCAGGCACAACTGAAAGATAGTGTAGATGGTGGATTAGACTGAAGGTATAATGCAGAATTCATGAGGGAGGGGCCAAAAGCATTGGCAGACGGTAAAAGTACAGATGGAGACAGGACCAAATTAAAACTACTTGATGCTTTAAGCACAGACTCTTTATTGGCCTTCCCATTGCTTCACTTGAAAAAAAATCCCAAAGAAATGGAAATTATAATCATGATAAATACATTACACAATACACTGTTGCTAAACTTAATACCTATGAAACTTGTGCTTGCACAATTATCAGTTTTAAAAGTTATAAAAATACAATGATTATTTTCCTATAAAATATATATAAGACAGAATCTGTGCTCAGATGAACCATCTGGATGTTTGAATTAATGCTATATGTAAGGGAGAAAATAAAACTTTGAACAAACAATTTAAACAATTTTTAATAATTAAATGTGTAAACGGAGAAACTGCAAGAAACCTGTATCGTTACCTTCTGTTTTGGTACCCAAATAGTGAGCTTATTTTGCTTAATTTGATCATTGATGGGGACACCAGAAGTCAATTTGCATCAACCACTACCATTTCTTCACTAATAAATATGACAAATCAAATATACTATTTTCCATCGTTTTTGTACATCATTGGTGAAGAGGGTACAAATTAAGCTTTTGCCTCACAAGTAGTACCCACTTTTGCGGTTCCTCATTAAACAGTACCTTGTGTTATATATACATATATTTTCTTTTCTTGGACAAGTGGAATCAACTTTTCAATACTCATAGAGTTGCCAGCAAGTGTGGGTGGTATTCACAGAGCCAAATAAAATCAAATTGAGTGGATAGTAATTTATGAGTAAGATTCCATGAAATATTTTTTAATGATTGTTTTGACACCACTTTTGATCCTGTTCATTTGATCCATTTTTGGAAAAAAATTCTGTGAAGTTGTTCCAATCAAGTATTGCCTTATGTTTAATAGAATTCCTTATATATTTTTCTATGTTAATATGTGACATAAATAAATGAAAAAATTGATTGTCAAAGAAGAAAGGAGGATATAGAAAGCAAACATCCAAGCATGGAAAGGAATGTGGATTACATGAAAATCAGTGATCTTCCACCACTTGTCAAGCAATAAATTATGGGCAACTGAGCCAACCTGCATTGGAACGTTGTTCTTTGGTACTGGCAGCTAACTTCAAAACATCTAATTCTAGCAACCAATGTTCCAGGCATGAACAATATGAATGCGATCTTCAGCAGAAAATCAACATCTTGAAGTGTCTGTATATAATTGTATATTTATTGTGGAAAAGTCGACAATATAGAAGGAGAAAAAGAAAAAAAAAAGACTTGAGACTACTTGGTACATCTCAAATTTATATCAAAGAGTGTTATAGCTCAAGTAAATTTCACCTGTGGACCCCAGGTTTCATCAGAGCTCAGAGAGTGAAAGTTGTTTTGAGAGAAATGGTGAAAAATACAGAAAAATGCTGATGATAGAAATTGTTGGGTATGGGATTTTTTTTTTGTTACTCAGTATTAGAGAGGAATGCTTTACATATAACAGAAAATAGTAAAAATTACATAAAAATTTCTGTAATTTTCACCATTTCTCTCAAAACAAATTTCACTCTCTGAGCTCTGACAAAACCTTGGATCTATTCACGTACATAAGCTATTTCACTCTTTAATAGAAATTTGAGATGTATTTATAGTCTTGAGTCTTTTTCCTTTTTTCCATATTGTAAACTTTTCCACATCATTCTATTGGAGCCACACCCTTTCCCTTCATATACTTGTAAGTACGTATACTCAAACCACCAGACATTAGATATATCTAAACAATTCTCACTAAATAAAGAGCTCAATTTTTGTTGTAAAAAAGTTCACAATCACTTTGAATTATAGATATTAATCCAGAAACAGAAAATTCTTTCAATATATTTTCCTTATGCTTTGAAAAGACCACACACAATCGGACCACAGTATTTTAACAGTATCATCATAGTATAACTCAGCAAATGCCAAATGTCTCTCTTTGATCTCACAACTTAAAAATGACCAGAGCTATGACCACCAAATTACCTGTGTTTATCAATGGGAACTCCAAACAGGATTTCTGTTTGTGTTTGAAATCTGGCAAAAATGAGGATATTATCCGATTTTAATAACACTTTTGATATCTTTTAAAGGACAAATTGAAGATAAAAAAATTTTCCCTTACCAAATAACAGAATTTTTTTTTTCATGATCTATTTCATCTATACAATACAGTTTTCATTGATTTTCTTTTACATATCTAACTGAAGGTATTATGTTTACCTTTTTTAGAAAAACACTCAGGAACCGCTCAAACTGGGTAAATCGATAAAATTGAAAAATCTTTAAAAAGTATTTAATAAAAAAATTTTTTTTTTTTTAGATCAAAATTGAAACAATGAGTAAAATAAAACTAAAGAATTTGCCTAAAAGAAAAATATTTTTCTTAATTTTCCTGTTTTTTCAATTCATGATTGAGCAATTCAGGAACACTTTTCTAAGAAAAAAAAAAAAAGAAGAAAAGGCAAACATGAATATCTTGAAGGATTTATTAGTTAAATGTGTGAAAGCAGCAATATATAGATAAAATAAATCACCATAATGGTAAAAATCATAAGAAAAAAAATGTTTAGTAGTCAGTACACATAAAAATCATAGGTTGTGCAAATTTTCCACAGAGACAAAAGTATGTGTGTGCGCAAACTTTAGAATTTGACATAGCGAATCAATAATTTTCAGTATAAACTCAGTTATCTCTAGAATTTGAAATCCTGTGCGCACTTTAATTTCTTTTGTACACTGGTTGCAAAACATACACAGCTTAGTGAGAACAATGCCAGCAATCTCTGAAGGGAAATCCTGCAGGATGCGAGGCTGCACTCAGTAAATACAAACAGAAACACAATCAAGTACTTTGAGGTCATAGTGGATGTAATCAAAAACTGCAGGTTATCTAATGCTGGGATATAACCTGGCACAATAGATGTTATGCAAGTTACAAAAGCAGAAACAGGGTCAGTATGCACCTTGTTGATAAAAGGAAGGCATCATCAAAATGGATGTAGGGGATACTGGAATATTCCCAGGGTGCATTGCCATGACCCATCAGAAACCAGACATTGTTCTACGATTGAACAGACTCCAAAGAACATTTTGGCCGTTGTACTCAACAGTCTTCATGAGGTATCATCTCCAATTAATCTGATGGTTCTAGGTTCAATCCCAGTGTGAGACAATAATAATACTACTAATGCTAAGATTGGGGTGTGGTCAATATACCCCCATTGGTTAAATAAAGGGTTTGGTTCGTTACTTCCCCATACCTACCAGATGATACCTGATGAAGGCCGTAGAGTACAACTACCAAGATGTGGATAGTCCGAATAATAATAGAAAAGATAATAATACCTCATCTCAAAAATTCAGAGATAGACTCCAAAGAGTTATAATGGCTGAAGTGAGTCCTGTTAATCAATTCTGGAGTGGGTGTATGAGCGCAAATGGTTGCACTATGCTGACATGCAATAAAGATGTGAAATGCATGACTGGAGATGCAATGTCTATCCAGCTAAGCTGTGCTAGAGTCAAACTCCCTTGCTTCACTAAAATATAAAAGGTAAATGAAAGAGAATTCATTTCTCCATATAATATTATTCTAAACTATGTGTCTCATTTCAACTTCTTTATTTTAGTTCCTGTAAATGTGATGTACAAATTTTAGCAAAACAAGTCAACCTGACTTGAGCTTTAGAAGTGAGGGCAAATTTATCATCAGTTTTTGCATACGTCACAGTGTCACTGTTATTCGTGCATGACAGCACTTGTTTTTTGGTCGAGTCATACATATTGTATTAAAGAAATCTGACTGTCATTTTTGTTGTTTGACTGCTTTGGTATACTTCTTGGTTTCAAGTGTATGACTCAGTTTTCGGTGAGGGAAAATTGTAATCGTACAAAAACAAAGTCTATTTTAGAGTTTGACAATCACTTGCAAGAGATACATTGGATCCTTTGTACACTGATGTCAGTGAAGGAGTATTAGTGAGCTCGGGTGCGAGTTGGAGAAAGTCAACTCAAGGTATTTTACTGTGCACAGGGGTTAGAAAGTGTGAATTGATATGTGATCAATTTTTGTTTTGGTTCCTGAGTTGTCGTGTTGATGGAGTTGTGTTTGTGATTACTGTGTTAGTGTATGTGTGTGACCAGTGTGTTTGTTCATGCGTATTTTCTTCACTGATACTCTCTCCTTACTCTACACTAACAAACAACACTAACTTGCTGTTTTTTTCCTCAGTTTAGTATAATATCTGAACATGTGAGAACTGCACTTGTTATTTTTTTTTATATATTGCAAAGGTGCTTCTGAAGATGCCCAAGGAATATGGTGAAATACATTGAGTCCTTTATATCTTATCTTTATGAAGATAAAAGTTTTGAAATGTAACATTTTCTTCTACATTGTCATATTACAACCACCATACATTTGTGTATTCACTCATGTTTGTACATACAATATCTACCAAAGTTCTCAATGAATTTCAATGACATTTTCTTAAAAAGGTAGGCCATGGGCTAAGGACAAATTGATTAAATTGTGGGGTGGATCCTGGAATTCTTTACAGAGACCCCCAACCTGCATCATAACCATATATTAGTTAATTTCATTCAGTTTTTAGTGACAATAGTGTACTTTCTAGTTATTGGTTGAGAGAAAGGCCAAGTAAGAAGGGTTGTGAATGGGAGCCAGAGAAATTTCTTGTGTAGAGCTGTGTGTTGAAACACAAAAGTTGATATGATATATCAATTAATAAAATAGGTTAACTTGTTTACCAGCAAGTGAATATAGTTTGGCATATTGAAAGCATTATAGCAAATGAAAACAGGATGACTAAAGGATGGAGGTGTTTGCAACATGTGTGCGTGGAGGAGCAGAAAACAGCTTTGCACCGCCTTTCAAAATTCCTCTTGGAGGCCCTGGTTTAAAGTTAAGAGTGACAAATACATCCTCGACCACGCCCATATAACAAACAGATCACCAAAACAGAAATAAATATGCAGATGCATGCTGGGTCCAGTGCATGAATAGTTTTCTACTTATCATCTTAGCAAATATCTTCGCTTGTGCTCAGTCTGTTAATTTCCTACATGGATGTGATGTTTCTTGTTTGAACTTTGTTAAATGGGTATATTAATCATTGTGTACGATATAGACATGGAAAACAGTCCGACCATATGTTCATCTATTCATAATATTTTGGACGTGTACACTCCGGCCTTCATTGGGTGTTATTGCACACATTCTAGAACCAATAACACATGACAAAGACCAGAGGGTACATAGCCAAAACATTGTGAACAGATGAACACATAGACAAGGAAAATACTTCGATCATATCCAATATATGATGAAAATTTGTCTAACCACCTTGACATGAGGTATCTCCTAGATAAATGCGTTTCCCCCCAAAACAATGGTTTTGTGCTATAGATATTTCACTTTAGATGGTTATATGCTATAATTTCCAATAAATTTGATTTTTGATGCACAAAAACGCATTTTAAGAGCTTAACAAAAAGTAACATTTTCAAGTTTTGAATATGGAAGCTGGAAATTGTTATTATCGTATAATAAGGTTTTTGCTTACATAAACAAGTCGAATTATAATTCATTTTTTTTTTAGTTTGCGTACATAGCCTCAACATAAATCTGCATACAATGGTATCAAAAGAAAAAGATTTTAGATTCTCTTTCAAGTCTCTTTACATTGAGAATAGGATCAATAAAAGAAGGATTGGTTTTCTATTGTTATGGAGTAATAAACTGACCCCTCTATGATTATTACATCTGTGAAACATATCCCAGGTTATGAAGAGGGGGATCGCTTTTTCATTAGTATTTAATGATAAACATTCATATCTATTTTTTTAATCAACAAGTCTATGGAGCAGATACAAATTTCATACACTAAAGCAAATTATGTCAAATACATCGGTATGGAAAGAAAAATCTTTCACATACTTAAAATTAAACACACCCAATGTTCTGCTCCCCAGTATAATTTGTAACACAACCACTCATTTTAACCAAACTCTCCAATATATACTAATAATTCTGGTGGAGTCAAATGATTTTTATAAATTCAATTTTTAGCACAATACATTTTTAAGGAAATAAAAACACTAATATTATACGTTCGAATATTTTAGGGTAGCTAAAGCAGACTTTAGACAATCAGGGGATCTCAATGAACTGGGGACTAGTTTTTTTTTCTTTCTATTCTTATCAAATAATAAACGAACCCTCCAATGATTAATGAATTATCACGTTTCTCTCTGTTGATTGCATTTGACCAAAAACAAATGGTTGCAGGCTTTAGATATTTCAATCTTCTTTTAGACAATAATTTTTAGAAAAGATTCTGTGATTTTGGAGGTACAAAATGACATTTTCAGAACAAACACAAAATAACATACATCGTATTGTAAATATTTTTTTTAATTTATAGATTTGTAATTCATTTTTCTTACATTCACTGCATTTATTTTGATTGTAGATCAATTTTGCTTTCAGTGTTTAGATCATATTCCAGACATGGTAAATGAATGTTCTTTTCCTAAGAAAACTGCAAGGTATGAGAACAAAACCAATATTTGACAGAAACTCACTGTATTAATTTCAACTACTATTTCCCTTCATTGAGCAAATAAAATTACATATTTGCTATTCAAATAATAGGATGCCTGTCATCAAATAATTAGCAGACACAACAATAAATTGAATTGAATCTCAATAGATATTTTTTTTCTAACTGTCTGGAGGGTGAGTTTTTTCAGCTAGTCATATATAATGATGGATCTTGATGAATCTGCATTCTTGGAACTTTCCAACAATTTTACTGCAGTTCTATACAGAATAGAAAGTAGCCACATACTCTCTGCTCTCTGTCACACAAATTGCCCAGTAGGTGGAGCAACTAGTACAGCAAGAGTTGTTCTAGAAAAGGGTCCCTAAATGATGTATGGGTTCCAGGTGATGAGTGTGGACAAGAAGTCGGTGACTTCAGTTGCCTGTATACAAGAACCATACGCACACACATTTATATAGACAGATATATTCAAATATGTCTGTATACAGTGTGTGTGTGTGTGTGTGTATGGGGGGGATCGGAGTTAAACATGAATTATCAAATGGGATAAAAATCACGTTTCAGAAGAAGGTCAAGGGTACCTTTCTGAAGATCTCCACAGGAGGCTACTCCCTATTGGGTAGATAGACGTGTTATATATCATTTTGTTGGAAACTGTATGGAGACAAAGAAAGAGTATTTTTTTCCCTTTTGTTTGAGTAAAATCCAACTTTCTTACAGTTATAAATATGGTTTGTGAAGACCTGCAAGTTGAGGCTGTATCACCACTTTTGTTCTGCAGTGTATATTCTCGAATGCTATTTCAAAGCAAAATCAAGCAGATGTGCCAACAAATAGGATTGAAGTTCAAAGATTGTTTCTTAGTAGAGGTCGATTTTTATTATTATTATTGTCATTAAAGCAATCAAATGCCTGCCCAATATCATAAACATAGTGTTTCAGTAAACCATGGAACAGAAGCGATCTCTTTCCTGATTTTATCAAACCAAAAGAAAACCTGTCAATATCTTTGAAGGACCATAGATTTAACTGCCTGAATGAGTGTTGCTTAGTATTACTCTATCATTTAGAAGACATATCTCAAAAATATTCCAGCATCACTAGTGATATATCGATATTAGATAAGTTTAATTGAGATGAGAATTCTAAAGCCAATTTTTTCATCTATCTCATAACTTGGAATACATGTAACAAGACCTTTTGATAAATTGATAATGGACCCCAAAACTAATTATACCACACTCAAATGCCTACCAACTATTGTATGAAGAACTTTTGACAATCCCTGCACAAGTAATGCAAATTGAGAAACAGACATTTAATTTTGTATCTTCTGTTTTAGGGCAATCTCTTCCCCATCCGCTATTAATTTGTCATAAGTCCTCTGTTCCAGCTCAACAGAATGAAACTTTAATCTTAGTGCAGAGTTTAATGAAATTATTTGCAGATGGACTGCATCAACAAAAAGGCGCAATGTTTTGTTTTGGTCCCTCGGCATTCGAAGATATTTTCAAGACATTTTGTGAAGCAAGTACAGTTAGTGACTCAGTGCTTTCAACTCTCAATGAAAATGTCCAGGTTTATGACAATGGTGAGGGAAGAAATGTGGACATGATTAATTATGAACTGTCAATCTGTGGGAAAGAGCAATTGTCAGTAGATCTGATAGAGAAGATGCAAGATTTTCAAAAATTTCATTCAGAAGCACAGTCAATACACAAGATGAAATTCAAGTGGAATAAAGAGATAGACAGTCTCCAGAATACAGAGTATGAAATAAAGGATTTAATCAATTTGAAGCAAGATGCTTCGACTTCAAAGACCGAAGGTGCAGACTATACCAAGTTCTTGCACAAGTACAGACAAAGTGGACAATTTTGTGGAGAAGGTTGTTGAACGTAAACTGAAGAATGAGAGACTGTATAAAGGAGGTCAGGTATGCATTCTTAATCTACATAAAATGGTATACTACATGTCCATATCTAAAGGAAAAAAAAAAAAAAAAATCTCAATTTTTTCATTTTTTAATGATATAGGACGTGGAGGCCTTCAAAAACGTACCTGATCCCCAACCTTTTTTTTTTTTTTTTTAAAGCAAAATGATTTTTAAGCTATTTGGCAACTTTTGGTTTAGTTACAAGTTTCTACCTCAACTTTTGCATTTTAACAGAGATATGTGGGTAGTTTATGAATGTATTCAGGCATAAATCCTATTTTAATACATTGGATTAAAAGTGAAAGACAAGAAATATTTCTTAGAAACCGCCAAGTTTCTTCAGTTTTTTAACTGGTCTAGCTAGCTGGCTATATATGTATGTATGTATTGCACATGAAGTTTTATACAGAGGGATGAAATTTCAACATTTACTCCTTAGTATGTCTTGAAAAATGTTTTTTTCTTAGTTGTTCATGTATTCTGGCATCAATATGTATATATGTAGGTATCCAGACTCAGCTCTAACAGCTCGTGAGAGATGAAATTGAAAAAACAACTGACACATGAAAAAAAAAGAAGAAAATTGTTGAAGTTTGCTCTCAAAATCATTTATCAAGTCTTTAAAAAGGGAGAATCGAATTCAAATTGATAAGGGACATGAAATCTTCTATCAATTTCATAATGCTTGCAAGGTAAACAATAATAACTCACACCAACCGTTACATTTCCAATCGTAGTAGAAGTTATCTTCTGAGTATACAACTGTAAAGCCCAGTTACATTGTCTCTCTGAGGAGCTGAATAAAACAAAATGAGAGTATACCATTGTCATAGACAAAATTTGTGTATTTAATCAATATATGAATGAATGGCTTGGTGGACAAATGTTTTGAAAGGGTTTTCCATGACTATGGGATCCTCAGACATCAGGACCGTTTTTGCAAAATGACCCTCTAAGTGCAAGTAATGTTTTCAAGTGAAGTGTGATGTACATTATATACACACATACCTTAAAATGATAAAACAAAGCTAAATATCAAAATGATAGCATAAAAAGAGGTGGTTTTGATCAACAGTATGCAGCCATGTTGATATAATCGTTTTGTTTTTAAATTCCTGAAACAGTTACATGGTAAACAAGTAATGATCTTAATAGGACAAATTCACTCCATAATACCTAATTCTGTGTAAAACTTAAAACCCTCTGGAAAAAAAATCACATAGATTATATAGACAGATATTGGGAAATAAGTGACTGAAACGATATAAGATTTTAAAAATATATTTAGAGTTTAAGGCTGTTTAAACACACACACACACATGCACACATGGGTGCATAGACACATTTATAACACAAGCATGTTCATGTATATACAGACATGAATATATTCACACGTGTGCACGTATAAACATTTTATAAGCAAGTTAGCCTGGCATAGAGGCAAGTCCAAATGAGAATAAAAGCATGAGATTTTGCGGACCCTGATATTCTCGGAAAAGCATGTTTGCCTATCTTGGAAATCAGCATTAAAAATCCTGTCTTTTCACCTCGATTTAAATGCAACCATTAGTGCCAGTGGAAAATATAAAACCATATCAGTCATGAGAAAGGTTTATGAATATACATAGATGGGAAATATAATTACTAAATCCTGAATATGTTTCAATTCACTCAAGATTAAATGTACTGGTAATATAGCAGGGTTACAGTAAATGATCATATATACAGATCAATACTTACACAGGTTCCACAATAACGGGTGTATCAACTGTATTCAAAGCCATATTATTTTTTACACAATTTTTTCAAGCCAGGACTCGCTCCTTGCTCTTCTCTTCTAATGATTTGTACATCATAGAGGAAGTGGAAATAAGTAGATATATACTCAGGCACTTAATCAAGGACATCCTAAGCGCAGTGCTCGGCTAACTGGAGTATGTGTCTCTCTTAATGGCAAACAGTAATCAGTGTTGAAACTTCAGTCTATCGAAGCTTGCTAAGTCAAACTACTTTGTCCCGCAGCCAATAAAGACTGTGCCATCATCCTCATTGTAACCCTGGTATGGGTGGCTGATGGGTACTATGCTTTGCCAACCCATGATTTTTGGCCTATGGATCTGGTGAAGCCAACGCTATTTTATCCATAGATGGGAGGAGAGGAGAATCCATATGTTTCCTATGGGCATTGGTGCGAAAGTGAACACAAGTAGACACAGCTGGGGTTTGAACTTGGCACGCGGAGTCGATTGCCCAAGCTGCTCTCCACTACGTCAGCACATTTCCTAATTATATTAATAGATGGTATATCCTCTTTCAATTCATGATCAGTGTTGAAGGAGGATATATAGTATACTTATATGGGGCACCGAGTACTGTTGATACTGCACACGTATTGATCCATGCACGTAATCATTCACTGTAAGCCAGCTATGTTACCTGTAAGTTTAATCTTCAGTGAATCGAAGCACATATTCAGGGTGTTGCAATTCCATTTTCTATCAGTGTATATTTCATATCAATTCACATAAATGATATAATATGCTAAATGATTATGAATTAGAGACCTACTTTCATATTAGAAACTGTAAACGAAAACTGTCGACATACGTTCCTTCGAATTCTCGCCCAAAATAGGATTTTAGTGAGGGCGTTAGTAAGGTGTTCAATATACAATCGGTTTACTAAATTAGTCCCTTTGAGTCCAGCGGTGATTATGCTTGCTTTTTTTTAAAAACTTTTTTAGCAAACAGCACCAAACAAAAGGTCAGAGAAGTAATTTATCAATGTATCACCCAAGCATTGCATTCTGCCAAGACATTATTCACTTGATGATTTCTTTTAAGTGACTAACCAGACTTCTTGATACTTTGAATTTATGTTTATGCTAAATTTTTCAGGTTCATTAACCTCAAATTACTTCATCATCATCATCATCATCATCAGTCTTTTAATGTCTGTCGTTGGACATAGACCTTCCCCAGGATTTGCCACACTTCTCTATCATAGGCGTCGCGGAGCCAGTACTTCCTGAACTTGTCAAGCTCATCTCTCCGTCTAATATTCTGCCGGCCTCGGTTGCGCATGTGATCTCGGGGGAATCCATGTCGTAAGTCGCAATGTCCATCGGTTGTCCACCATTCTTGCAACATGGCCAGCTCACCGCCATTTGAGATTTTTAATGGATTCTATGATGTCTCTGACTCTTGTCTTTTCTCGGATGTACTGTGCTGTCTTGTGGTCTCTCCATGTGACTTAGAATGAATTTAATCAAATTTTGCACAAAATCACTCAAATGATCTTTACAGAATTTCTTCCATGTTATATGGAGTATATTTATCAAAAATCTTTGACTAGACTGGCTGCTTCAGGGTTGAATACCACTTTGAATGCAGAAACTGAATTTTCAAAAAACAAAAGTTCTCCCTATTCATTGAGGGGAGTGTGTGTGTGCAAAATTTTAAGTTTCAACCATGGATGATCAGGGCTGAGAAGAGTAGGGATGAAAAAAAAGAAAAAGAATTATAGTAAAGATTTTAAAAGAAAGAAAGAGTAATAAATTCTAATTAAAAGAATTTTTTAGTGACATCAGGTAATTCAATCTAGCATCCATAGCTTTCCATTTCTCTTGTTGATTGATGACATAGGAATAAAATCTATTTTTTCCTTTCTCTCTCAATCCATCATTATAATCTTTTTAGTCTAAACTTATCATTGTTGTTAGGTTAGAAGAATCAAGTCAACAAAGGAGTTTGACAAATAGTTTTTACAGTTTGTTTCATTTATTCCTGTTCTACAATGCTAAATAAACAAATTAGGTAAAGCTAAAAATAGATTTATTCTTGGTATGTAGTAATTATCTAAATAGTTATCTTTAAAAAAAATAGATCATTTATCTGAAATTACCTAAGAAAATACCAACACAAAATTTTAGTATTGTTGGTCCAAAAAAAAATTAGTGCTTAGTGGTGATCTCATGCAAGTTTCCAAGGTTGTAGCTCCAAAAATAAGACCAGGAGACACATACAGGCATACACATACATAGATAGATATAGACACTCAAAGAGAGAAGAATCTGTAGCTCACTTGGCTGGTTGGTCTGGACATTTGCGGGGCTACAGTTGATCAGTATGGAAAACAAAAAGTACATGCTATTCTGGCTTTAAAATGAGAAGATGTTTAATAATTTTATCACTTTTAATAACACAAGAAAAATATGAAAACAAAAATATTTACTAGCACTCCAAGGGAAGTGCTGAATCATCACCACTACCATCCATATATTCTGTTTGGAGTGATCAATTATTTGGGAGAAAGAGGTGGTCAATGAATAAGTTATTTTTCTTGCCTTATGTTGAGCAGGGATCACTTTAAAAAAAAAAATGTCTGAATTTTCAAAAAACAAGCAGACCAAAAATAGTGACCTATTTAGCATAAACTTGCATTGCAAAAAAGCCCCCAAAAAACCAATATTTTCACTTCTCATTGAGAGGAGTGTGTGCACAAAATTTCAAAGAATGGTTAAGACTGGGCTAAGTCCGTATAGATATATAGGCACATATAAATATCAGACCACGTGAATAACCTTAACCCAGCAACAGTGATTAAACTGAGCAGTAGTGGGTAGAGGTAATTAATAAACCAAGTTCTGTCTGCATTTGCAACTGAGCTCATATAATTTGTTAATCACCATTACCCACAACAGACAGGTTTAATCACTAGCTAGGTTTAGCTTATTCATGTGTACTGACATTTATATGTATGTATGTATATATCTATCCATTTAGGCTTCACCTAATCCTTACTGATCATAGTACAAACTTGAAATTTTGACTGCACATACATACACACATCTCAATGTGCAGGGAAAAAGTTCTGATTTTTGAAAATTTTCCCCGAAATAGATTTGGGGGGGGGGGGCTCGATTTTCAATGAAAGATAATCTCAAATTGGTCCTTAGTTTGTGACCATCTTTAAAAAAAAATTTAAATCATAAATTTATGGTTCAAACTATACTGATATTATTTTAATCAAGGTAATTTGATTCTACCGCCACCACTGCTTAATTTACTAGGTAAAAAGCAGCATACATGGGTAGCGGAGATTCATAATTTTACGCAGAATGCTAGTATTTGATATGAATGTACAAAGATTTATTAGAGTATTTCTAAATATACATAGAATATTATATTTAACTTAAACCAGACCTACATACTAAAAACATTAAGTAGCTATTAAGGAAAGTATTATGAAATTGGTGTTTGGGGATAAGTGGTTTGAACAAACAGGATATGGTCTGGGGAAAATAATACTTAAGCAAAGAAAGAAATCACAAAAATTCCACTTTACAACTAAAACAGTCATACACTATTGCCCATAAATGAGTATACCCTTACCAATTTTTGTTTTTTTATAGAGAGTTAATTTTCTTCTCAACCAAACATAGCAGGATTTTATTATTTCTAGTAGAACATTACACAATCAAAACAGATACAAGAATTCCAAGGGAAATTATGAATCACCACCACCCATATATACTGCTTTTCACCTTGTCAACCTTGACAAAAATACTAGCAGTATAATTTGAACCATAAATTTGAACCTACAATAAAAACCTATTTAGGGAGAAATTTTCAACAAAAAAAAAATTTTTTAAAATTCCCCACTGAGTGCAATATTTCAAGTTTCTATTATGAACGGTTAGGGCTGGGCAAAGTCAGGATAGATATATATGTCAGAACATATGAATAACCTAAACCCAGCAACAGTGATTAAACCAGTCTGTTATGAGCAACAGTGATTAATTATCACTTATTTATGACCAAACTTTGCTGCATTGAAACTGTTGCCAAAAACATGACAATGTTGCCATTCAAAAACATGTATACTGCTAAGCAAAAACTTTTTTGGCAACTGTGTTTATATATTGAAGGGTTCAGTCATTAATAATACCCACTAATATCCGTTCTGATTGTACAATGTTCCACTAGATATTTTGAAAAATCCTGTAATGTTCGGTTTAGAAGAAATTCAACTTTCTACAAAAAGTTGTAGAGGTGTTAAACAGTGTATCTTCCTTATCCATCCTTAAATTTATTTGAATATTCTGTAAATTAAATCCTTTTATTAAATCCAGGATTGTTATAAAAGTCACTACTTTAACAAAGTGACACCTATGTGAATGTTATAAACTATGCATATATTAACAAAAAAAATCTTTGATGATCTGGAAAGAAAAAGAAAAAAAAGAAATGAAAATTACCTTTTTAATCAAACATATAAGAAGGTGTTTATATTTAGCATGGGAAAACCCCATCTTTTTCTAAGAGCAAAATAGATAGTAGCAGTAGAGACGGTTGTGGTAGTAATCAACTGTAAGTGCAAGGAATCAGTTTGATACAATAAATATACAATGCCTATAATAAAACAATGACCATTAGTATCATTGTTATCATATTCAGCTTCACACTGGTCATTGTGGTCACACTGAGTTAAGAGAAATCACTCTAAGTATTATTACTGCAGTCAAAACAACATTTACATTCATCCCTATAGTAACTATGTCATTAGAGGAAAAAGGTAGAAAGACTTTAGATGCAGATAATGTGGATGGAAAATATGCATAATTACAAAATAAATAAAAGTATGATTTACAGGAAACAAGTTGAAACGAAAATATAGGAGGCTGTCATTCGCTCATTAACAGAGATTGAGTGTCAAGGTCTATTTGACGTCATCACGAGTCAGTTTTTCTCTTACATGTTTCCATGGAAATGAGACAGCCTGCAATAGTGAGAATTTGCTGCCAGTATCATCCCAAGCTAATACCATGGAAACAGATCGGCAGGACATGAAGGATGAGGGATGTGCAAATTCTGAGGGGAAGAGTCCATATTAGAGACTGTCTACCAAAACTGTCAAAATAGGTTTCTTCAGTTTTCAAGTTGGTCTTGCTAGCTAACAGGCTACGTATCATGCATACAGGTCACACCAATGAAGCTTGAGGGTTAGAATTTTTAACACTTACCTCTGTAGGTCTAGAAAAAACTTTTACTGTTTTTTTTCCTAAAAGTTTCTAGCAGCAAAGTTCAATTTGCAACGTAAATTTATGCTAAATGTGATCTTTATTACATGCCTGGCAGCATTCATGTCTGTTTTTTGAAAATTTAGACTTTTTTTTAGTGATCACTACCCAACAAAAGGCAGAAGCAGCAAGTTATCCATTGATCATCCCTTCTTCCAATTTTTTAATTGATAACCCCCAACAGGATATGCGTCAAAAGACATTGGTCCTGGCACAGTTTTTTTTGAGTGACTAACCAGACCTGTTAAGATAATCACTGATTTATTGGTTGAATGATTTATACAATCTGGAGAGGTGTGCATGAAAGATGATTGTCTATAACCAAAAGTTGACATTGCATTGGTCAATAATTGAACAACTACAGTTTTTAAAATCTGAAGTCATATAAAAAAAAAAAATTCCAAAGAATAAATTTTATTTATGACATCACCCCGGCATTTTCCACAGGAAACCATACCTGTCAAGACAAGGCTCCAAAAAGTTCAAAAAAGTGTTTTTTCAACAAAAAAAAAAAACAAAAAAAAAAAAAACACACACAACATTTTTTTTAGAAGGGATCTAGTGGAGTACTGATGCCAATTTTGATGTCTACAGACAAAACAGTATGGCATAGAGCTAAGAACACACAAACTCTAGCATATATAAAAACGCCTCAAGGAATAATACACCTGAAGAAAGTTGTAGAATGATTCAATCGAAACGTGTTAACAACACAAATGACAAAGAGTTCAATTGTCCAAAAATTCTTTGAATGTGAATGACCATTCTCAAAACCATGGACAGTAACAATATCTGTGACAAAATAAGGCATTTCAAATGAAGACCAATCAAATACTAACATGTATATTCCTAGGGCAAAGAACAAAAGTCACACCGAACAAAATCACCACACTTGAAGTGTCAAGCCAGACAAGAACTCATTGGTTAGATTAAAACATGACAGAACTTTCAATGATTGGTGACTATATAAATGTTTTTTCTTTTACTGGGTCTCATATTCTAAATGTATTCATTTTCTAAGTTTTTCAAACATCCAACAATGAAAAAAATAATACCACATAGTATTCATTTTCTCTATACCTTAACTCATATTTTAATTACAATTTTTTTAAAGCTTAACTTTTTTATTCATAGTGGCATCCAAATATTTTTAAAAATACATCCTTATTTTTGAGGAGAAGATTTTATCGGGGCTTGTATTCTAATCACACATTTTTAAAGCTTAATATTCTTTGAGGTATCTAAAAATTGAAGAATAGCACCATCATAAGTCAGAAAACAAATGTGATACCAAAAGAGGTTTTCAGACAACTGAACTCCAGGTTGTATGTATTCTAAACACCTTAGGAACAGTCTATTCAACAGCCTTCCTTCATGTTAACAACACAGACAATGAGAAGTTGTTCAATCATCAAAAAAAAAAACTTTGAATATTAATGATTCGTCTCAGAATGATGGACAAAATTCTCTTAATTATTTCAAATATATTTTCCTTCAATAGAAAGAATATAATTCAACATTTGCAAATTCTCTTCAAACAATCATTCCAGAAATCTTTGCTTCAAAATAAAACTTGCTTATCTTTTTTTTTTCAAGAATACTATTAAATATGAGGTCAACTTGGAGGAGAAAAAAAATCAACACAAGTTTTCACGTGTATTATACAAAACTAGCATTCAAAGGTAATTTATGAATCACCCCCACCCATATATGCTCATCATATGAATTTAGCATAAACTTATAGTGTAAATTGAACCCTCCGCTAAAAACTTGCAGGGGGGGGGAGTAAAAAAAATACAAACAAAATGAAAAAACAACCATTTCACAACTCAATGAGGAGAGTGTATGTGTGCAGAATTTACAGTTTTTACTCCTAACACTTGAAGCAGGATGAAGTCCAGATACATAGATAAATACATATATATAATTGTCAGAACACATGAATAACTTGAACCCGGCAAAAGTGTTTAAACTGGTCAGTTACTCCTTGAAAATTGAAACCCCCACTAAAACCTCATTCTGGACAGGAATTCAAAAAATAATAAATAGATAAAATGAAAAGTTTTCCCAACTCATTCAGTTTCAAATGGTTAGGGCTAGGCCAGATCGGGATACATAGATAAATATAAATGTCAGAACATGGGAATAACCTAAAACCAATATCTAAACCAGTGTTGAGGATAGCAGTGATTAATTGATATATGAAAACTATACAATAAAGTTGAGCTGTTTCATCATCAGTCTTTTAACGTCTGTTGTTGGACATAGACCTTCTCTGGGATTCAGCACACTTCTCTATCATGGGCATCGCGGAGCAAGTACTTTCTGAACTTGTCTAGCTCGTCTCTCCATCTAATATTCTGCCTGCCTCGGTTGGGCATGTGATCTCGGGGGATCCATATCGTGAGTTGCGATGTCCATTGGTTGTCCGCCATTCTTGCAACATGGCCAGCCCACTACCATTTGGGATTTTCAATGGATTCTATGATGTCCCTGACTCTTGTCTTTTCCCAGATGTACTGTACTGTCTTGTGGTCTCTCCATGCAAGGCCCAGCATAATTGTTTCATGTGCATGTCGCATGCTTCTCAATTTGCGGATCTGTCTCTTGGTTAGGTTCCAGGTTTCAGCTCCATAAGTGACTATTGGGAGGATGCATTGGTTATACACCCTTCTTTTTAGGATCAATGGGATCTTCTTGTTTTTGGAGGTTGAGCTTGCTCTGCCAAAGGCTTGCCATTCTAGTGTGATTCTTCACTTGAGCTGTTTAGTAGTTACAAAATCAACTTTCCCATAATTATCCCAACTTTGCAGACATTTGGGATCAGAATAAACTACATAGATCTTTAAAGGCAATAATAATAAAACAATTTTGAAGACCTCAAATATTAAGATTTATTTAAACATCATATTTAAAAAATCTTTGAATGCATAAAAAAAAAAAAAAATTTTTAAAACTTAGAAATATATATTTAGAATATGACACGCAGTGAAAAAAACATTTATACAGTCAACAATCAGTGAGATAAGTCATGTTTTCATTTAACCAAGGTTTTGTCCTGTTTGGCACTTTAGGTGTACAGCCTTTGTTCATGTGATTTTTATCCATGGAGATTTTGTCCAGGGTGGTTCTTATCCAGACCCCATGTTGCCCAGGCTGAAGTACAATTTCCAGATAATTTCTGACCATTATTTATGAATTGTATGAGAATGGAGAATTCTGAATAATTGTTGGATATCTGTGTAATGTTCAGATTTTAAAACAAGAACCTTAAAAATAGTTCAATGATGTGTTAGACACCCTAATGTCTATATCAGTGATTTCTGATTTTGAATGGATTCTAAACATAACGGTAGAGGCAGAGGAAGGTGAAGATGGTTACCCAAAAAATCTGGCGATTAAAAATAAAATTACTTTAAATTAAAGTAAGTGTACAATTTTTATCAATAACTTGTTCTCAAATCTTGATGTATGGTTACTTTATATGATAAGCAGGCTCTATGAGTATATATAACATTTTCAGCTATAAAGTTAGCTGGAAAGAGAAAAGTTTAGCAAATAACAGTTGATACTGTAAAAAACACTTAATACGTTAGCTATTGATCTGAATAGATTTTCCTTTAATGATGTCACATTTTTTGACATCACACCTCATGATGTAACAGCAGCAGGTAAATAAAGCACAAGACTCTCTCTTTCATCTTTCTGTGATTTAATGTAACTGGAACTGAACAACCAGAAAGTATCTTATTGAGATGTGTATACACATCTGAAAACGAACCAACAAGATGAAATAGTTTTGATAAAAAGAATTTCTCAAAAAATATCATCTTGCAATGTATGCAGTCAGTTTCCATCAACAGGGTTGTTTGAATGGAAAAAAGAAAAAATTGACGACAAAGAACGAATTTGAAATGATTATACGAGAAAGCAAGCTTATCATCATATAAGAAGATTAAAAAAATTTCAAAAGATCAAATCTGATTCATAATTCTAACTGTTCCATATGGTACTATACTGGATTGTTTATGCCTATAGGCCTATATTTAGTCCACCATAAAAAAAGATACTCATTGGTGTAAAATTTAGGATGGTGGGATGAAGGATGCAAGTGCCCCTTCCCCTTCCCAGATTCAAGCACATGTTAAATATTTGACAAATCTGTGTAATTCGGGAAAAAACATTGGAAATTTTGGGCAAATCAAGTCTTTTGCCCTCTCTCCCTTATAGAAAGATTTCCCATACAGTTATGAATGTATTTATGAAATAGAGTGGATCAATTTACATTTGAACACTCAAATTGATAAGAAACATGATTTCAGTTTTGTTTTACAAACAAATTTGCATTACCATGCTAGTATACTTTCATTTACCCTATAATTCTAATTATACCAAAATCTGACTATAGGCATAAATGGTTTATTGGTATACTTTAGGTAGTTTTCATAGCAAATATTTTCTCTGTATACAAAGTAGCAGCAGAAATTTTGAAAGGAGATGTATACCTAGAAAAAAAGTAGGAAGAGACAAAGGAGAGAGTGAAGAGGTAGACAGAGAGAGGTAGACAGAAGTAGAAAACAACAAATCATCATCAGCCTTTTAGCAAACATCGTTGGACATAGACCTTCCCCAAGATTTGCCAGACCTCTCTATCGTGGGTGTCACTGAGCCAGTACTTTCTGAACCTATCTAGTTTGTCACACTAAATTATATTTTATCGAAACCACTTCTACATGTAATCTCTGGGGATCCGTTTTGTGAGTCATGATGTCGAGCAGTATCTCCCATTCTTGCAACATGACCAGCCCATTGCCATTTAAATTTCCTTATGGAATCTACGATATCTTGGACTCCCGTTTCTCCTCTAACATACCGTGCTGTTTCATGAACTTTCCATGTGATGTTGAGCATGATTCTCTCTTATGCACAATGCATGGTTCCGAAATTAAGGGTCAGTCTTTTGGTTAGGTTCTATGTTTCAGTTCCACAGGTAACTATTGGGAGGATGCATTGGTTGTATACCCTTCTTTTTTAGCGCTAGCGATATATATTTCTTGCTTTAAGACCAACCTAGGAGGATTCTTTATTTGATTTCTTCTTCTTTGCGGATTTCATAAAGATTTGTTGTCCAGTTGATAAAAATAAGTGAAGAAATAGTGAATTGAGGAAACAATGATAGAATACAGGTCAGGTTAGTCATTTAACCCATATTTCTAATTATACCGAAATCTGTCTTCAGCCAGAAATGGGACAAGACTATAAAATTAAAAACAAAAACAAACTTGGCAGCATTAAGATCTAACTTCCTTACTCTGTTAAAAGGTAAACAATTGCAGAATTCATTTCTCCATTTAGCAAGACAAGTCAACCTGAGATAGGGTTTAGAAGGGGGAGTGAATTTGTTATCAGTTTTTGTGTATGTCACTGTTTTTAGTGCATGACATCGCTGGTTTTTGGTCTGGTCATTGTCATTCATGTTACATATGAAAACAAAGTTGAAACTCAATAGTACGACTTTGACAAAGCTTGTGCCCGCCAGTCATGAGTAGGAATCTACCCATTGATAAATCACATTAATTACTACAGTAAGATGCTGCCAAGCAAGTCGTTTTGCTGTTTGAGCATACTTCATTGATGAGAGGATAAACATCATGGAAACAATTTTATAATGCTGCTGAGAGAAATAACAGTTCTCAGTTTTACAAAGTTAAAAGAAATTTATTTATTGATAAAACATTTATCTAGACCTAGAGTTTGCTAAATCTGAATGGTAAAATTCATTATCCTTTTTAGTGAACTGAAATTAATGCAAATAATATACAAGGAGTATTTAAACCCAGTCCACTGAAAACAAGAAACGTAAGTTCAATGATACGTCCACCATTTTCACATCCGTATCTGTGATCTCCAATTTCTAAGAGATTCTAAACAAAGAAGTAGCAGCATCAATAGTCATGGCAGGAGAATGTGGAAGATGAAGGTGTATATAGAAAGTTTTGTGTAATACATCTCTACGGTTTGGGCATGCATTTTTTTAATCAAATTTGAAGAAAAAATTCCCTAAAAATTGTGTCTAGTGGTTCTCAGAGCAATTTTCATAAGTTGGTATCATTAAAAGAGTTACTTAATAAAGGTCTATACAAGATAAAAATATTATTAAAATTGTTTGTTTTTTTCTTTCAGGTCATCATTTTTGTAAAAACTCAACTTAATCAGAGCACTAAACGTTCCTGCCTGATGGCTTTTTTTGCCAGATTAGAAATGTATTTTATAAACTCCAACTACAATCCAATTACTGATTAAATACACTTCATTCATGGTTTTTTAGATGAATGAGCAATAATGCAAGTTAATTAGATTATAGGACTAATTTGAGATGAGATGTTTCACATATTTTGATCATTTAATTATATCTATTCCCAAGCAGCAGTATTAATTACCACACAGATCACACTATCCAAACAGAAATGAGATAAGCAGAACTTTAAATTATTTTTCTAATCATTTATTGTGATTATAAGTTGAAACAAGCTAGGTTGTGTTAGGGTCAGACTACCAGGCTTCATTAAAATCTAAAAAGTAAACAAAAACAAAATTCATTTCTCATTACAATTTTATTCCAAAACTACATCTCCTATTTCAACACCTTTATTAGTAGCTCCGATAAATGGTATTTGCAAACTTCAGTAAAATTAGTCAACCCGAGTTGGGCTTCAGAAGTGAGAGTGAAATCAGTTTTTGTATACATCACTATGTCACTGTTATTCATCCATGACATCATTGATTTTTGGTCTGGTCATTTATCCACTTTTGCAGTTAGGAAAATAAAGTCAAATTTCAATAGTCGGTGATTGACATGTCTGTTGAAATTTTTGACAAATACCTGGATATTACATAAAATGTTTTTTGTTTTGGTGGTTCAGAGTGGTTAGTACTGAATTTAATCTAATCTGTTTGAAAACCCTTAATTCAAAATGTTTGGTCAACTTTTTGAATTATACACAAAACATGCTGTGTTGGGGGTGATCAATTAATAATCAGTAACTTCTCTAGTCTTTCATCAGACTGTATTCACGAAAATGTCCGAATTTTCAAAAAATAAGCAGGCACAAACTAAGGGATCAATTACTTTGCAAACTACCCCCCCCCAAAACCCTATTAGGGAAGGTTCAAAAATTAAAAAAGGTTTTTTGCAGACATAAGAGTAAACGTTTAAATTTTCAGCCCTCTGGCTTCATTGCCTGTGCACATGATATATATCATAGCCAGCTGAACCGACTTGAAAACTGAAGAAACCTATGTTGACAGTTTTAGCTTACGGTTTTTATCTTTACCAAACCCCATTGCGGAGTATAGGTACACAGGTATACTAATTCATTCTAGGATAGTAGATATTATATTATTTAGAGTGACATTACTCCAAGGACAGTTGGGCCACAAGATTTTCATTGACAATTGTAAAACACATAGTTTTTTTTAAGAAAGTTTAGTCATGTCGGAATACAAAAAAGTGCAAATAAGGGAATTAATTTTTTTGAATACTTAACGGAGTTCAAACTTTGGAGCTCTTTAGTTTGTGAGATCCGTTCTTGTCCACCAAGCGAAATGTTTGTCCTGCCACAAAATTTTGGCTTACACTTGAGAAAGAAAGTACAGTACAAAAGATTACATCAAAAATCAATAATGAAAAACAGGATTGATTATTCACTCAATAGAAGCAGTCATATGACCAACATTATATGGCGGCTTGCTGTGTTGGGGGTGATCAATTTAAAAATTTGAAAAAGGGGTGATCTATGAATAAATTATTTCTCTTGCCTCCTGTGGAGCAGTGATCACTAAAACAATCAAAATTTTCAAAAAAAAAAAAAAAAAAAAAAAAGCATGAATGCTGCCAGATACTAACTGAAGGACAGATTTGGCTTTTAAATTGAATTGTAAACAGAACTGCGAACTAAAAACTAATTTTGGGGATGGATTTCAGAAAAACAAAAAGCATTCTTTCTAGACATAATTAGGAGTAACAATTCTCAGCCCTTTAGTTCAATATGTGTGGCCTTTATGCATAATAGATAGCTGGCCAGATAGGTAGAATCACTTGAAAACTGAAGAAAATAATGTTGACCGTGCTTCATATACATCTATGTAGGTTATCAAAAGAAAATGGAAGTATGAACTGAAAGAATGATTATAAAATTGCTTTATATTATATAGAAACTCTTATTCGAAATTATCTCCTGTTATTATGCAGTGAATGTATCATTTGGCCTAGACTTCTTAAGTAGATAAAACAATTTAAAAAAATGGGGTTGCTTCAGGAGTCATACCTGCGACCGATAGGGTAGCCACTTCAATGTAGCATTGTTCTTACCATTGAGCTAAACGGTTGCTAGTTGTGTAAAGGCACTAATAATGGTTTCAACCCTAAATTACTCTTTTATAAATATTTAGTGTTTAAAGCTGTTTGGGCTTCTTCAGACAAATTGCTGAAGAAGCCAAAATGTGGCAGAAACAATTGTATTTACATAGCAAATCCTTTACTTCATTATATATATATAAAATATTCCCATATGGGTTCTCGAATGTATATAAACTGCCAGTAGCAAAGCTCCCATTCTGGTGACATTTTTTAAAGTATGTATAAAGAAATTAATAGTAGACACATAACAAAACTGAAAAAGCAAGGATTACAGTTTTCAAAACATCTTTGTTAAACTAAAAAAATAACGATTTTCATGAATGTAACCCAAGGAAACTTAAGTTGAACAGTCCACTTTCCAAAATAGCACACATCAAGAGGAAAAAAATTGATGACATTGTTTTTCATCATCATCAGTCTTATAGTATCCATTGTTGGATATAGACCTTCCCCAGGATTTGCTAGACCTCTCCATCATGGGCATTACAGAGCCAATACTTTTTGAACTTGTCTAGTTCTTATATTCTTGTGGACTTGGTTTTGCATGTGACTTTCGAGTCATGATGTCAATTGGTTGTCTGCTATTCCTGCAATATGACCAGTCCATTGCCATTTGAGTTTTCTAATGGATTCAATGATGTCTCGGATTTCCCTACTTTATTGTGCTGTTTTGTGATCTCTCCATGTGAGGTTGAGCAGGATTCCTTCATGTGCATGTTGCATGCTTCTCAGTATGCGGGTCAGTCTCTTGGTTAGGTTCCATGTTTCAGCTCCATAGGTGACTGTCGGGATGATGCATTGGTTGTGTACCCTTCTTTTTGAGACTAATGAGATTTTCTTGTTCTTGAAGATTGAACTCTTTCTACAAAAAAGGATTTCCATCCTAGAGTGATTCTTTGCTTGATTTCTTCTTTTGAGGATTTCATGGAGATTTGTTGTCCCAGATAGATGCATAGGTCAATTTCCTCTGGTTTTCATCATTATATTTGTTTTTAATCTGTTTGTTTTACATGACCTTTTTTTTGCTTTCCATTGTTTTTAGGCATTTCCTTTCATGAAATAATGGTTAGAAAGAAAAATATTGCCACCTCTACCTAAAAATGAATCATCATAGCCAAGTTCCTTCATTTTTCTCACATCCCCTCTCTGTAAGTTCTCAGCTCTCTATCACCCAAGATTTCACTGACTCACCTACCACATCCTAACTGTTCGGACAGTGATACAAGAGAAATACATGACTAGCAGAGATCAAAGGCAACAGTCAACTGAAGCTGTCAGTTTTAAGGGAACAGATGTGACATAACTAGGACAAAAAAGGATGTAATTTTCATTTTCAAAAAGTTAAAATTTAACCATATACTCTCTCATTATATATATATATATATATATATATATATATATATACACACACACATTCAACCAGGATTTTCCGCAAACACTTAAGTATCATAAATGCTGCATCACAGCTGTGGGAAAATAAAATGTGTCCATTTTAAAAATTGATCATTATTGTAAATCTAGCACCCCTAAAAACAAGTGAAAAAAGACAAATTTCAAAAGAGTTGAAAAGCAGATTCTAGAAGATGGCTAGTGGACTAAACATGGAAATTTCCAAGGCATCATGGCAAAAAATGTGACCAGGAGCACTGAAATAGATACAGGTATGGATGGACAGATGAGTGAAAAGGGAAGAATACCTCTAGCCTATGTTTCAGTTGTTTGGTTTAGTTGGCGATCATGGCTATGAGGATTCAATATCTCGTATTTAGAAAGAGAAATTATATTCCCCTCTCGGCCATTATCAAACCAGGTGGGATCAATCAAAAATTTTATGAAGAAATTCCTTTAGAAAGAATTTCAGTTTACATTATGTTTCTGGTAGAAAACAAGTTGTCTAAAATGTGCAGAACTATTTGCAAGCAGAATTGATGACATGTCCATCTTGATTTGTAAGTCACTCAATAGAAACTTATGTGACCAACATCCTTCGACAGCATGCCCTGATGGGGATGATCAATTGAAGAATTGCAAAAAGCAGTGATCAAGGAATAAATTACTTCTCTTGCATTTTCTTGGGTAGTTATCACTAAAAATGTCTAAACTTTCAAAAACCAAGTGTGAATATCCCCCGAGATCACATGCGCAAACGAGGTTGGCAGAATATTAGATGGAGAGACAAGCTAGACAAGTTCAGGAAGTACTGGCTCTGCGACGCCCATGATAGAGAAGTGTGGCAAATCCTGGGGAAGGTCTATGTCCAACGACGGACGTTAAAAGACTGATGATGATGATGATGATGAATGCTGCTGAACACAAACTAAGGGGTTAATTTCGCATGAACTTACATTGCAAATCGAACCTCAAAAACCGATTCAGGGATGAATTGGAGAAAATAAAATTTTGTAGACATAATAAGGAATAATTGTTTACATTATCAATGTTCTAGCTCCATTTGTGTGGGCTATACACACAATACATACATACATAGCCAGCAAGACCAACTGAAAAATTGAAGAAACCTTGGCAGACAGTTTTGGTTGACATCTTATAAAGTGGATACTTCGTCTTTGAATTCTTCATCTTCTGTCCCATTTTGTTATGCAATATAATACTACTTCTGTAGTGTTTAGTGTAAATAAATCTTTCTGCAAGTTTTGTTCGATTTTGAAGGATAAAATTTTATTTTATGGTTTAGTAATATTTTAATTTTGAATTGCATATATGTAGAGGCATCATATATTTTCCAGTGCCGAGGGCCTCAAAGGTTTTAGTTGGCAGACTCTAGTTATTCAATTTATAATGATAACCTTTGCATTGGTCAATATTACACCTCAAAGTTTACTTCTAACAAGGAAAAGATATGATAAGATGACAATTGTATCTACTAGTGTTATTTTACTTTAATATAACATTGTTATTGATCTTAACATATTTTGACCAATCCATTCTACAGCCTTCTCCAGGTTATAATGTAAAATTCTGGTGTTTTCCTTTTCCTTTATTGTTAGGCTTGGATTTCCATTCCATGTTGAGTAGTGAAAACCACATAGAGTTGGATTCTGCACTTAATTATAAATGAAGAAAACCATCGGAAACCGAGAAAAAAAAAATCTAAGTAGCAGCAAATATCAACATTTCTACAGAGTGTATAGGAGTTCAATTCAATATGGCTTCTGCTAGTTCAACTGTTACAAGACAGCAAATCATATTTTGAGAGAGTAAAATCCCCCCCCAATACATACTTTAAAAGATACTTGGACATATTCATTCATAATTTCAAAACTATTACTAATCACAACTATTACTAATTTTTTTTTTGTCTTATCATTGCACTAAATTGTCTCACTAACACTAAAAGAAATTCAAACTTATAATGAAGCTTTATATCCAAAGATAGCAGCTTTGTTGGTGCTTGTTTACCATTGAATTTTCCATGGACTTCTATCCAGTTCTATGCAGGTTTTCTATTCAAAGTAACGAAGATGACTTATACAGTAGGCAAAAACCATTTTTTTTTTAATGCTGAAATATTCCAAATATATCATCCTCATCAAATTCATGCAACTATTCCCTTTGTGAGACAGTTACGAATATTTGAAATTTTGGTTGCTGAAAAGTTTTCGGTCTGATCAAGACTTAGAAACAAATTTTTTGGAAAGTGCAGGGAGCCTACAAATTAGCACTTTACAATATAAAGGAACACTCTTTCCAGCTACAGTGACAGAATAATGCTCGATCCGAGAACTTTTCAGCACATATATGCATTAAAAACAATACTAAATTGTTGTTGGATCATCTTCAGATACACAAGAACACATTCTGAAAAAATGAAAATGGTTCTTAATAGCCCACGTGATTAAATCAGGATATGGAAAAAGGCAATTTTGAGTACATTCGAAAATTGAGCACATTTCAAACAATCATTATGGACACTCCTATAACAGTACTAAATATGGTTACACATGACCAAATATGTTATAAATGAAAAGAAAAAAAACAAACTATGATTGCTTTATCTAGCATACTGTTTGAGCAAAAAGCTCTCAAAGTAAGCATCATCTTTCCACATTTTGGTCATAAAGCTGTATATGCCCTATGAAAGGAGTTATGAATGTCAGAACTTGGACCAAAAGACTCATTCTGCAAAATGCATAAAATTTCAAAGATTTTTTAAATTTCTAATCTATTTGAGATATTCAGAATAAATGTTAGCGGCAACTCAGTGTTGCAATAACCACCATTTATGATATAAGAAAGTGTGATCCACTGAATGTTTTACATGTTTGATGGTGGTACACAAACTGCCCCCTGGGCAACAGAATAGAGTGAGCACTAGTGAATGGTAATATGGTTTACTCCTTGCCATTTGTGGGGGCTAGGGTGGCAATTGAGCTAAATCTCCGAATGATTTTTGCTGGCCCAAGTCCAAATCTTTTGCTCTCACAAAACTATAGATCTTTCACCATAAACCTTTTGATAAACAAATACTTTACCATTCTCAAATTGTTAATGTACAAATAAATAAATGAATACAGTAAAAGCATACACTAAATAAATATACACTTCATAAAACTACATTACAATGTCTGAAATACCATTTAATGGTTCCCAACTGTAAACAAGTTTTCATCCATTATCATCTCTGGTTTAATATTGTCTACGATTTTAATTGATAATTTTCCACATTTTCTCTTCCCATCAATAACACACAATAACATATCTCTGAATTTTTGAGATGAGGTATTATTATTATTTCTATTATTATTTGGACTATCCTCATCTTGGTTGTTGTACTCTACGGCCTTCATCAGGTATCATCTGGTAGGTGTGGGGAAGTAACGAACCGAACCCTTTATTTAACCGACGGGGTATATTGACCTCACTCTCCTCTTAGCATTAGTAGTATTATTATTGTCTCACACTGGAATTGAACCTAGAACCATTAGATTACTTGCAGTAATTCTGTCAGATTCTGTCTGTAACCACTACGCTATGTGTCCATATGGACTACAGGTGCAAATTTTTAGGGGCCTTGAACCTCAGGTGACAGTTTTTGGTATTTGATGTTCTGTCTTCCATTATTAGAGGTTCTCATATGTTATCCATTTCAATGCTAGGATTACTGAGGCAGTTTTTCTTGCCTAGCATATGGGACGACTCTTTCAATTTTCGAATCTTCCAGTGTCTTCCCGATCAATTATTTCAACCTCGTTCCACAGGGGTAGGTGATCTCCCTTTTCCCTCCATACGTGATCAGCTACACCCGATTTGTTAGTTTCACCTTTGCTCACCGCTTTTTAGTGTTCTTCCACCTGAACCTTCAAGGGGCGACATATTTCTCCTGTGTATTCATGACCACGGCTGCACAGTATTGAGTATACACAGTTCTTAGTGTTCGATAACTCAGTGGGTGGTTTGGTGCGGGAGAGGTAGCTGCATAGCGTTGATCTACTTCTGAATACAGCCCGGATATTATATGGGGCACAGATCTTCTCAGACACATTCTTAAGGTAGGGGAGACAGACTGTAGTTGGTTTATGATTGTCATCCTCCTCCTCCGTCACTCTCCTTTCTCTAGTTGTGATAGTTAAACCTTTGGGGTAACCATTGTTCTGGAGATTCTTGCTTATGGTACGCATCTCACATACCTCTGTGGTAACAGAATCAGACAGAATTACTGTAAGTAATCTGATGGTTCTAGGTTCAATCCCAGTGTGAGACAATAATAATATACTACTAATGCTAAGAGGGGAGTGCGGTCAATATACCCCCGTTGGTTAAATAAAGGGTTCGGTTCGTTACTTCCCCACACCAACTAGATGATACCTGATGAAGGCCGTAGAGTACAACGGCCAAAACGTTGTATGAAAAACAACCAAGATGAGGATAGTCCGAACAATAATAGAAATAATACAATAACATGATGAAACTAATAAATTTCTAGTTAGTGTCATTTCAACACGTCACTTATTGTCAAAAGTCTGTAGTAGTTGCAGAGGGAAAGTAGACTACTACATCTACCTAGGACAGCGAATCTCTATGAAACCCACAAAGGAGGGAGAGATCAAGTGAGGAATCACCCTAGGATGGCAAGCCTTTGGCAGAGCAAGCTCAACCTTCAAAAACAAGTTGATTCCAATAATCCTAAAAAGAAGAGTATACAACCAATGCATCCTCCCTATAGTCACTTATGGAGCTGAAACATGGAGCCTAACCAAGAGACTGACTCGCAAACTGAGAAGCATGCAATGCACGCATGAGAGAATCATGCTCAACCTCGCATGGAGAGATCACAAGACAGCACAGTATATAAGGATGAAAACGGGAGTCTGAGATATCATAGAATTCATTAGGAACCTTAAATGGCAATGGGCAAGCCATTTTGCAAGAATGACAGACAACCGATGGACATCACATCTCACTACATGGATCCCCAGAGATCACATGCAAAACCGAGGCCAACAGAATACAAGATGGAGAAATGAACTAGACAAAATTAGAAAATACTGGCTCCGCAACATCCACGATAGAGAAGTGTAGTGAATCCTGAGGAGGGTCCAACGATGGACAATAAAAGACTGCTGATGATGATATGCAAATACATCCTAAGCTTAGAACATCTAGTTAAGATTGTACAGTGTATCTTCTATGAGGCAGTTTTTTGCTATACGTTGCCAATATCTCAATTAAATTATCCATAACTGAACCATCAATTATCAAAAACAAGCAAAATGGCAATAACTGTACCAATCAATTGTTCAAAATGAGAAAAAAAGTGTGCCAATTTGCCAATTGGTTGATTTTTTAATGCCATTTTATATTAAGAAAGGACACACACACAATCTGACTGTAAGTGTAGCACTGTCCTAATTTCAAAATGGCCATCATAGTAGTGGCAACCTTGTTACCAGCAAAGACTAATAGCTACTTTTTATATGGGTACATTAAGTTGGGAGTACATAAAACAATTGCACAGAAGCATTATCCTTCATAGACTATAAGATTCAAACTTTCTAACACCCTTACCCTAGTTGAGGGAGGGCAAATGTTATTCAATCATTGACTGTGACGGCGAGTCAAATTCTAATTTTAAAAAAAATTGAATTCTATTTATAAAATGATGACAAAGAAGAAAATATGAATTTGAAATCAACTTGACATCACAGTCAATAAGTGACCAAACGTAGCATCAAAATTTAAAGTTGTGTAAAAATATTCTATTGGAGAATGAATATGATTATTCATATAAATTCTATTTATGACATCATAGGCATCTTTCATTGGAAAACATCTAAAAAAATGAAATAGAAACATATAGATTCTGGAGAATCCAGATGTTATTTATTAATGAACCTGTCAGGCCAAAAAGCAAAAAAAAAAGCAAAAAAGAAAAAAAAAAAAAGAAAAAAAAAAAAAAAGCTTTTTTTTCCCCAAAATCTCAAATCTATTTTCAGAAAGTATCTTGTAGAGTATTGATACCAGTTTTTGAGTCCGTAGACAAAACAGTATGGTCAAGAGTTTTTCCTCTTAGTACAACAAAATGATATTGCCGAGAATAGCTAAAAATAAAGGAAAAAAAAAAGTTGTTATTAGTCATTCAATAGTAAACTTCACATGACTAATGTCTTTTGGCAGCATGCCATGTTGGGCACAGCCGTCCTCTTGGAAGGGGGTGCAAACAGGGCAATTGCCCCCCCCCTCCCTGGATCAAACATTTTCATGGAGTGTAAGAAGAGATTTAAAAGTTGAATCTTATACAAGCCGGGGATAAAGGGATCACAATGATACAACAGCTTAGGGTGAGTAACAGCTTAATATCTGACAAGCAACAACCAGATAATTTTTCCTCACCGAGTACATAAACTGTTGATCCTCCCTGGAGAAATAGCATTGGATGCCCATAATGTTGGGTGAGTTCAACTAAAAAAGATTGGGAAAGGAGTGATCAATGAAAACCTTTCACTTATCCTTTGTTAGGCAGATATAACTAAAGAAGCCTGAATTTTCATGATAAAGATTTTTACTAAAAACCTGGTTGGGGGGGGGGACAAAAAAAAACAAAACCCCCAAACGTTTTTCTAGACACAATGAGTGAAGGTGGAACATACAGAAACAAACAGCCATTCAGACCAATCTGGATACTTAAGTAGCCTATAGTGATAGTTTTGGTAAACAGGTATTCAAATATATACGTAAAACCCAATCAAAAAGACCAATTTTTTCTAAAAAGTGTTACATACTCTTCACTGATTTTAGTGATTTAAGAATGCGTTGATAAATGAAGCATTCTTTCACAAATCTTTGCCAGCCGTGTCATTTAATTTAGGAAATTAGGCACGGAAGCCAGAAGTCACTAAAATCTTCTACAGCTTAATATGCCTAAATCTGTAAAGATTAATTTAAATATTAAACTCAGTATAACACTATAGGGGAGGGCAAAAGGGGGAGAGAGATAGGGGGAGAGAGATGGGGGAGAGGCAGATACAGTGAGAGAGAGGGGGGAAGAGACGGATAGAGAGACAGAGGGGGGAAGAGACGGATAGAGAGACAGAGGGGGGAAGAGACGGATAGAGAGACAGAGGGGGGAAGAGACGAATAAAGAGACAGAGGAAAGACACGAATAAAGAGAGAGAGGAAAGACACGAATAAAGAGAGAGAGGAAAGACACGAATAAAGAGAGAGAGGAAAGACACGAATAAAGAGAGAGAGGAAAGACACGAATAAAGAGAGAGAGGAAAGACACGAATAAAGAGAGAGAGGAAAGACACGAATAAAGAGAGAGAGGAAAGACACGAATAAAGAGAGAGAGGAAAGACACGAATAAAGAGAGAGAGGAAAGACACGAATAAAGAGAGAGAGGAAAGACACGAATAAAGAGAGAGAGGAAAGACACGAATAAAGAGAGAGAGGAAAGACACGAATAAAGAGAGAGAGGGAAGACACGGTTAAAGAGAGAGAGGGAAGACACGGTTAAAGAGAGAGAGGGAAGACACGGTTAAAGAGAGAGAGGGAAGACACGGTTAAAGAGAGAGAGGGATGAGACGGATAGAGAGAGGGATGAGACGGATAGAGAGAGGGATGAGACGGATAGAGAGAGGGATGAGACGGATAGAGAGAGGGATGAGACGGATAGAGAGAGGGGTGAGACGGATAGAGAGAGGGGTGAGACGGATAGAGAGAGGGGTGAGACAGATAGACAGAGGGGTGAGACAGATAGACAGAGGGGTGAGACAGATAGACAGAGGGGTGAGACAGATAGACAGAAGGGTGAGACAGATAGACAGAAGGGTGAGACAGATAGACAGAGGGGTGAGACAGATAGACAGAGGGGTGAGACAGATAGACAGAGGGGTGAGACAGATAGACAGAGGGGTGAGACAGATAGACAGATAGACAGAGGGGTGAGACAGATAGACAGAGGGGTGAAACAAGTTATTTAGAGAGAGTTGCAATGAATTGAACAATCACGTGATACTTTTTTTTTAATAAAGCTCAATCAATGTTAATGCAGGAAGTGAAAGACAAAGTGTGCGATTGTTTGTAAAATAGATTACAATCCATTGTTTAACGGCGAGGTACCTTTAAAAGCTTATTTATTTGTTCGGCTTACAGAATGAAGGCACTATTACAACTACTACGATTGTTGCCAGATGGCGAATGAATGGAAAGGTTACTACTGTATTCATTGAGCTTTTGCCACCGTAAACTCCGGCACTATGTGACAAATGTCATGAGTTTAACACTTGACCGACTAGAGTTCACCATTACGTTGTAAAACTTTCTCCCCGAATGAATGAAGAATAACTTTTCACGTATGAATAAAACAGCATTTGTTCTCTCTGCTCATCATAATTTAATTTTGATCCAGAGACGGCCCGAGGTATATAACGTAGTATGCAAATGCAGCTCTTTAGGGCCCCGTTGTCGCCAGTGTTTGCGGTGCCGGGGCAGTTGTGCCCCCCCCCCAATCAAATTCTGTTTAGAAAGTTGGGCCAAACATGAATTTGATTATCATACTTGGATGCTCCAGGTTAAAACATCACGTCGATAAAACTGACCCTTATTTTCCATTATAACAAAAAACTCTTTGGAAAAAAAAGGGTTACAAAAGTAAATAAATGAATAAATAAAAAAAGGAGCTAAACGGGCAACTGTCAACATCACCACAATTGTTTCAAATCCATTTACGAGAATGGGCGGATTTATAATAAATAAGTCGAATTCCATGCCCTTAATACCAAGGCTAGGATTATTTCACCTCCCAAATAGATGAAATAGAAAGGAGCAATGAATATATATGAGAGACAGAGAGAGATCTACTTGTTTAGAATATTTCTGATCAATCTTAAGTCAAACAATATCATCAAATTTATGGCGAATGTATTGTAAATAACCCCCAATCTGTTAACGATGATATAATATGCTTCAAATCTGGATTATTATGAAATCTACCCTCCCCCCTCTCTCTCTCTCTCACACACACACACACACACAAACTTAGAAGACACTATAGACGATGAATTTGATTTGATTTACCACAAAAACAAAATATGTCTTCTTCACACGCACACAGAACACATAGCAGAGGAGATGTATACTGGGGATTTGGCCACTCAACTTGAAATTTAAAGGGATTCATGGAAAATGTTGCTCTGCAAAGATTATCATAAAAATCAATGGTATAGGGCTGCGGGAACGCGTGAGAAAGACGTCCTTTACTTTGTTTGGAAGAGGGAACGGCGTTCCCTCATTACATATACTACTAAAATTCTCAGTCTATTTATCTGTTTGTAAATCCCAATTCGCCAAAACAGTGAAGTGGCTACGGTTTCCCTAAACTGCGCTCAAAATTCACTCACAGGATCACTACGGTTGCTAAAGCAGGCAACCCTGCATTCCCCCACCTTTTTTTAGCGTGACACAACATCATTGATCACAATTCTAAGTGAGAGAGTAATAAACACCTTCAAAAACAACTTCAGGTTTTTAGACTGTTTCGAAACTGTGTTAGTTCAAAATCCAATGTATTCGCTGGTTTAGTGATAACACATTGTTAATCCAATTTCTTCTGCATCATTCGTTAATTTACTAACACTGGATTGATTACAATCAAGATTACTAAACACTTCCAGTAGTAACACATTACATATGTATAGTTATGAAATCGAATATAAAAGCAAAAGATGGTCTCAAACAAAAGTCATTCTTTTTCACATCACCCACAGTTAATCACATGAGATGAATACCTTTTTTTTTACTTTTTTTTTTATTTTTAACAATGAAATTTAAACATTATCAACTGAAAGATCTAAAGGAAAAAAAATGCGGCAACTATGATCCCAGTAGCGGTGTTGCCAAGACAAAAATATTTTCGCGCTAGTTTGACAGCCAAAAAGCGCTAAATAAAAAAAATAGCCAAAGAGCGCCAAGCGCACCAAAAAGATGCTAAAAATGATGGGGAAAATCGCAAAAATTACCGCGCGAAAATAGCGACGTTCACAAGATCAAAACAAGAAAAGCGCCATATATAGCGCAAAAGTGCTAAATTGGCAACACTGCAGTAGTAAAAATAATCATGATAGTAACAAAACACATCCATCCATCCATCCCATTTCAGGAGACCAATTCACAAATTCATTATTACAATTAAGATTTAGACAAGGAATCCCAAACTAGAATGACAGTCAGATTTTCTTAAATTTTGCCCCGAATTACAATCCTAAGCCTAAGGTGGTACAACAGGAATGTCGGCTATGTTGGAGTATGAGATTCGAAAATAAAGCAATACAACTGGCTCTCAGGGGGGGGGGGGCTCTACTCCTTTTTAGGGTCCGCACCACATAACTTGTACGAAAGAAAGGAAACAATTCTGGATCAGCCTGACTTGCCACATCGAAAAGAGTCACTTCTTTGGAGTTTTTTTTAATTTATGAAAATGATAACATAGGGATGCCGAATCAGCCATTTTCGACTAGATCTAGCCGATTTCCCCCTATTTAGGCGATAATAATCGGTGGTAGCCGAAAAGAAATAATTAACCGAACTAATTTTATTTTACAGCTAAATCATATCCATAAAATTAGCTAAAAATGGTAAGGGTTCAGCCGATTTTAGCAATTTTACAAAGTCAGTCAAAGTAAATCAAACTACATACGGAATTTCTTTTTCGAATCGATAAGCCGAATTTTAACTGAAACTTTTCCCTTGATTAGACTATTTTTAAAGTCAGATTCTGAATTTTCTTCAACAAATCCACACCAAATCTGTGAAGTTAAGAAAGAGTATAAGAGCAATTATAATTAATCATTTGTTCTAGAGTCTTATTATACAGTTATTCTATTTGAGAACAGGGCTTGGAAAGATTATAAAACATTTTAGCCGAAAGTTGTTGGATTTCGCCAATTTTTGAAGCAGTTTTAGCCGGAAAAATCTAATTTGAATAAGCAACACAGCGACAACATAGCAATAATTGCCATTTCCACCTGCCAGGTACGGAGTACCTGCACATGCCATTTTTTCATACTTATATTATTTACTCGAAGAATTATAATTCAAGGTAGCGACATCAGTAGCAGTCACCTTGGAAAATTACTTTGAAAAACTAATTTCTAATCGTAAATTAAAACTGAACACATGAGGAGTATGATACAACATTTAAAATGTTTTGTTTTTTTTACTACTCAGCAGTCAGTCATGAAACACGCTCTCTCACTTTAATGGCTGTGAATCGAATTTATCATCATTATCATTCATTATTAACAAACGTATAGAGAAAAAGAGGTATTTTGAGGTTAGGAAGACACGTGTAGCAAGTGAAAACATACAAAAATACTTCCGTGATATTACGCAATGAAGTATAAATGGACAACATTTACAAAGAGAGCGAAATATAAACAAGCACATGTGAAAAAGTGTCTGCACAATATGCTCCATCAAAACGATATCATTTCTCCAACGTTTACAGGTGAACTAAAATGTCAGATTCAGACAACAACAACAGATTGATATGATCCATACTTTCCCAGAAAAATTAATTTACAATAAATGAATGGTGAAAGAAAGGAACTATTAACGTAGTTATCTAAAAGGCACTGTAATAATTGAAACTAGCATCATCATCGTCAATAGTTAGACTACTACGCCAATTATTTATTATATGTAGTAATAATAGTCGCACTTGCTTCCTTCATGAAGCCCTCTCTCCTTACTACTCAAAGGACGGTCATGTGGAGATTATCTTATTTTTCTTTTTTTTACAACAGAATTAATATATGTCCGTGCAAGTCACTACAATATGAACGATTATTGGAAATAAAGATTTTTTCCCCCCGAGAAATAAGTAATCTCAGGACATAGTGTTTTTTTTTTTTTAGGAAAAGGACAGATGGGAGAATATATATGTACGAATGAATGGAGGGTAACAAATTTGAAAATAAAACCGAAAGTCTCTTGGAGAAAAGACGGTTCGGTGTTCAGGTTTGAAGATGATGATGTTTACAAGAAACATGAGCTACTACAAACTCACTTACGAGTTTGGTTGGAGGCACAAACAGTTTCGTTTACATATCTGGGGTTCAAATAACATTTAAAATAACGAGTACCATCGATGGTCTGTTAATTGAATTAAAAAGTTTGGTAAGATTTTCTTTAGTCAAGTTGATTTGTCGAAGAAAAAAGAAAAAGAAAAAAATCGCCAGTAATTGCTTGCGCTTTTTTTTTAATCTGTAGGACCTCAGAACCTTCCAAGAATGTTTTAGTTAAAAAAAAAACCCCAGATTTTTAAAAGGTTTCAGCAGGGTGGTCAGATATACAATATAACTGTAATGGAGAAATGGACAGATACTTTCCATCCGTTGTGCGTAAGTTTGGCTTCAAAGTATTCGGTCATTCTCGTGTGAAGGTTGTCATTTAGGTTTCTTTGATTTTAACGATGTTATTTTCTGCTTTCGTTAAGATTAAGGGTGACGCAGGGCTGTCCGAATATCCGCCCGGGGTGTTATTTCTTCCGACTAGGTTAACAATTGACTTGAGTAAATAAATCTTAAACTGGTAGACAAACTTGCACGGAAAAAGGAATCTGAAGAAATCAATTGATTACAATAAATATTCAAGCACAGAAGTTACTAAGGATGCTCACCTTGAAATGTACATTATCAATATAACATGCAGCATAATGTAAATTGTTTTTCTGTGGGGTTACATTAGGAATCAAATAAACGAGGGACAAGAAATTGATAATTTTTCTTGGCGTTTTTAAAATTTCATATTAAATGAAAAAGGTTGAACATTTGGTTTTCAAATTAAAGATTGATTTTTTTTACAGTTTAAGAACTACAAGTACGACTGAATCAAAAAATGTATCTTCAAACTGAATATTATCTATATTTGTGTCTATTAGGGCTAATTATTTAAGTAGAAAACAAAAACAAATGAAGAGGGAAAGAATTCAATGATTAATGCCAATATGCCCCACGGGATTTTGTGGTCAAACAACTTCGAGTTTTGTGGAAATATTCATTTGATTTGTTAAATCTAAATTCTTTCAATTCAGAGGGGAAAAAAATTTACAAAGCAAATTTGATTTTTTTTGTAATAGTAGAAAAAAAAAGGTTACAGAGGCAAATAACAAGGTAGGTATTATCAAGTGGCCGCATGGGTAGTTGTTTGGATGAGGTTCGCGAAGATAAGGGAGGTAAGTAGCAGAGATTATTTTACGCTTTTATGTACAGCGTGCATACTAGTTATCTCCCTTTTCTTTGCGAACCTCATCCAAACAATTCCCGTCGCATGTTCTCCGAGATGGGGGAAAAAAGCAAAATGAATAACCTAATTAAACAGGATGGAACTTGAAATTTATCACCTTTAAATAATTTGACTTTGAAAAAACATTTTAAATATTTTCAAATAACTTGAGAATAAGATAGTTTAATCAAATTGGTCCTAGCTATAACTGAAGAATTGTGAACTCCTTAATGAAGCTGATCATTAAAATCAAACAAAACATGGAATTAAACTTCTAATTCATGGAAAAAAACTAAAAAATACGAGTACTTCAAAGTAGCTAAAATTCACAAGAAAAGGTCAACTATAATCTGTTAATGAAAAGCGATTTATCCAAGAATTCAAGGTATTTCCATCGTTTTCTTCCAAATGGAATGAAATAATTACAAAATACTTGATCAATAAATAAATAAAGCAAAAAGGCTTTTTTATTTCATTTTTTTTTTTTTACAGTTGGAAGATTCTTCTTTTGATTTTTTTAGCTTTTGAAAATATATGAAAATAGGTTGATTTCGATCTTTTAAAAGCCAAAAATTACAACCTACCAAATAAAAAAAGTGGAAATAATCCACTTAGGAATAAGAGAAATGTCATGAAAGAAGAAGCTACAACAACAAATAATAGAGTCTAGTCAGAACAAAACAACGACGAAGACAATTATTGAAGCTTCTTCTTCGAAGTCTTTAACGAATGATGGAAATAAACAATTCAATGATATTTTCAGTCTCTAAAAATGTGCTTCACATGCGTTAAAAGCTTTGTTGACGTGATTTATTAAACAAACATGATCATTTTCTAAATTATCGATAGAAAAAAAAAACATTCACGAACTAATATGCTCATGTTTACATTTTTAAATATTAAAAAAGTCATCCAAAACTAAAGTATATCATATGTTTCGTTTCCAAATAAACTATACTTATACCTTCCAACTTAACGACCTTATTTCTAGACAAAATGATGAATCAATGAGAATTCTGAATTAGACCTTCCATTTACCATATAGATTTATGGTATTATAAATTATTCAGTATTAAGAAAAAAGAAAGCGTGCAACGAAGAGAGAAAGTAGCAGGTTTTGGAGCATCAATTAAAAAGTCTGAAGTGACGAATAATAATGCAAAATGCTTATGTCATATTTAGCTGTTGGAAGTGGCTAAATTGAATAATAGTTGTGAGAAATTTAAGTTTGAGGTTGTATCCAATAAAAAGATCTGCTTACGGTCGACGCTTTTTCTATGTATCCGTTGCTGAGTTCTTCCGTGTTGTATATAAGTCCAGTGTTTTATGTTTGATCTGTACTGGTTGGTAGCAGCACACACACCAACTGAAACGACTGCTAGCAGCGCACATATTCACACATACACACCATGATGTCTTGAGCGGAGAGGAAGGGGAGATAGAATAATTGGGAATAAGGAGTAAGGAGAGCAAGCCATGAAAAGATACGATGATAGAGAAAGAAAGAAAAAGAGAGAAGGATATAGGGGTAAGTACGGAGAGAAAGAGATGGAAGGGCTGCACAATTGTGAAAAAGAAGAAGAAAAAAAGGAAATGAAATAAAAAGCAATCAGAAAACAGGAAAAAAAAAATCTATCAGAGAAAGAGAAGCAAGTGTCACAAAGAGTTTAAAGGCTTTGTGTTAAGAGATAAAGACTGAACGAGGCTTAAGATACGGTGAGACTCTCTCTCCATTGACTGTAACTCTCATCATGGATGATGGTGTATTTTCCTGAAATATAAAGAACAGAAGAAATCAAATGAGGAAGATAGAGAAGTGCTAGTTATGGAGGAGGAATAATCTTCGTTGACACTAACAGACAAATGGAAAATAATCATGATTGAGAGGTTGGAAGTTAAGTATTGTTATTGGTTAGGGTTCTGGGTGACTGACGAGGAGAAATCAAAATAGGTTTCAAAGAATTAAACTCTGATGAAAAGGGAAGATGCTTAGAGACAGGATAATAAAAATGATAACCAGGTTAGTCACTTGATAGAAACTCTTACAAGACCAATGCCTCTTGGCAGCATACCAAGTTAAGGGTGATTAATTAAAAATTTGGAAAAAAAGGAATAATCAATTAATAAATTACTTGTTAAGCCTTCTGTTTTGCCATAATTGCGGAAAAAGTTTGAATTTTCAAAAAACATGCACAAATGCTGCCAGATGCAAACTAATGGATCAATTTAGCATAAACTTACATTGTAAATCAAACCCCCAACTAGAAACCTGCGGGGGGGGGGGGGGTTAAAAAAAAAAGTTTGTTTTTTTTCATAGATATGAGTAAATGCTTAAATTTTCAGCCCTTAAGCTCCATTGGTGTGGCCTGTACCTGCAACATGTACATAGATAGCCAGACTCTCTAGAAAACTAAAGAAACTTTAGTTAACTATTTAGGTTGATGGTTCCTTATATATGTATACATATTTTTAAAAAATAAAAATAAATAAAAAACAACACACGTTTGATTTAATAACAATGAAAATAAAAGAGGAAAAAAAAAGACATGGTGGATCTATTGCACAATTTACAATAATAACAAAAACCTCAGTCATAAAAAGAGGTTTAACAAGAGAAAGAGAAGAACAACTAATAAAAGATAAAACAACACGTCCAATTGGTTACTCAATAGGAACCATCACGTGGCATGCTGCTAAAAGATGCAGGCTATGTTGAGGGTGATCAATTAAAAAATTGGAAAAAAGTGCAGCCTGTACACATGCATACATACATACATGCATGCATGCATAGCCAAACAAACCTGCTTAAAAAATAAAGAAACCTATATAGACAGCTTTGGTGACAGTTTTGGTTGATGGCATCTAAAAAAAGATCAACAAAAAAAAAAAAAAGATTTTCAGAAGTGCAGCAGTGAGGCAGCAGAGCTGGCCCTTAGGTACTAGCAATACAGGCAGTCACCCAGGACGCCAAATGCTAGGGGGCGCTTGTCATGCACTTGAAACAGTAAAGCTTTCCAAATACAAATAGAAAAGGGTTATCTTTGTAAAGATGCATCATAAAGACATTTCGATGTTAGCAATTTTAAATGGCTTAAAGTGGCTAGATAAATAAATGAATGAAATAAAAATAAATAAATAAAAAAAATAATCCCAGTCTAATTGCTAGGTAACTCAGTAGATTTCATCTCCTCTGTAATAGGGTTAATTTTGAATTTGAAAAATGACCAAATTATATATAGGGTCATGTTTGTAATGTGCACGTGTGAATTTTTTTCAACTCATTTAATCTAAATAAAACATTTTAATACTCTGGTTCAAATTTCTTCAATACATTGATTTTTACATTGATTAAAACAATAGATTGATATAGTTTTTATTTTTCATTATTGTGTTTCAACCCATTGTCTAAAAATACTGTTTTTTGACAGGGATCAACATTATTTGAACAGCAGTAAATATCTTGCCACTTTTCGCCATTTAAAACTGCCAATATAAAATTGCCCATAGGGTTCTATCCTTTTTTGTATGTGTATGTGTTAGTTTGTGTGTTCCAGGGTGCCTGGCCATACAGTTTTATCAATAGATTTGAAAATTGGCATCAGTACTCCACTAGACCCCTTCTGAAAAAAAAAAAAACTTTGATTTTTGAAAAAAAGATATTTGACCTTTTTGGAGCCTTATTCTGACATTTAGATTCTCCAGAATTTAGATGCTTCTAGATTTTTTTTTTTCTTTTTTACTATATTTTAGATGTTTTCCAATAGAAAGCACCAATGATGTCATAAGCAGAACTTATTCAAACCATATTTATTCTTTGATGGAATTTTTCTTTTACATGACTTCAAATTTTGATGCTACATTTGTTCAATTATTGATTGATGTAGAGTTTATATTTAGTTAAATTGTAAAATGCTACAGATCTTGAGCATAACTAGTAGCTGCCCCTCCTGAAATTTATCTGGAAGATCATTTCTGACCAGACAGATGCAGATGTGATGCCCTTGGCATTGCTCTGTGTAGTCTATACCAGTGGGATCAGGGAGGGAAGTGCTCTCATGTCCTTGCAAAAGGTATTTAGAAAATTGTTGGCTCGGAGGAGTTATTAACTTTCTTTTCAAAGTTGATTATGAAAGTATTAAAACCAAATAATGTAAATATACCATGACTTATGCACCAGTGAGCTATAGGGAGAAAACAACAACAACGCTGTTGCTGATGAACAAATTGAACTAACCTTTAAGACTATAAATAAAAATGATAAATAAAACATTCCTCATCAAAACAAAAACATTAATAATTTTGATTTATTCTTCTGTAATCAAACGCATCCTAATTTCCTACAAGACAAAAAAAAAATATAAATATAATCAATCCATCATATATATATATATATATATATATATATATATATATATATATATATATATATCCCTCACTGATCCAGAGAAACACTAATATTTATAACAAAAAAAATTAAAACCACTAACCTAATTGTTACCAACAATTCTTCTAACCCAAAAAACTTGTCACAGAAAGCAAACATTATTTACTGATTTACATGCCCTTACATAACTGTAAAGAACAACAAATATTGGATTCACAACAGCCACATAATTGGGCTGTTTAACAAACCACTTATCTGATCGGAGTTCCATCTACCAACATATCAAACAGTATCATAGCCCCTCTTCCAATATCTGTAAGATCCTTGCTGATAAAATATTTTGTATAAATTCAAAAATAAAAAATTCTGGGGGCTATCTTCATCAAAGCCAGACAGATCACAATCAATAAAATTTCTTTAAGGATGGAGCTTGCATTTTGAAATGCCTCTAAGTAGAAGTTACAGAATCATCACAAGATATGCCTTACCAATACAAACTATAATCCCCCATTAATGCTATAACTTACTACTGCTACTACAATCGCTGGACTTACAAATCCACTCTTGATAATGACCAGAGATTGTCAACAGCACTCAATAGAGAAATCAATGAGCATAAGACAGTTCCTTTACAATTGTCATCCTGCCTTAAAGTAAACAAGGAAACTAGTAAAAAAGTCAACTCGACAAACATCTTTGATGGGAAAATTGCTTCCTAAATAGTTATATTGAGATGTTGGGGTGATCAATTGGAAAAAGGGGCTGATCAAAGGAAAAGTTACTTTTCTCACCTTTTAATGAGAAGTGATCTCTACAAATGTCTGAATTTTCAACACAAACTGAAGAATCGATTTGGCATAAATTTACATTTCAAATTAAGCTCCCCCCACTAAAAACCCATTTAAGATTAACCCCCTTCCACAAAAGAAGAAGTTTTTCCAAGACATGATAGAGAGTAAATGTTGAAATGTTCAGCCCTCTAGCTCTATTGGTGCAGCCTGTATGCATAATACAAACATAGCCAGCCAGCCAACAGGACCAACTTGAAAACTGAAGAAACCTATTTTGATAGTTTTGGTTAACAGTTTCTGATATTCTCAGTGGTGAAGTGCTTAAAAAAAAGTGAGGGAACACAGAGCTGTCTACCCTTGGAATGCGGCTTTTAGCCCCTCACAAGAAAATTGTTGGAATTTAACTAATTTCAGTGTCGTTTTGTGACCATGTGACAATAATTGGATTTTCGATACTTGCTGATTTTTTTTTTTACCTGTGAATTGATCAAATAGAGAATTTAGTAGTTTATACATTGTGAAGGAACACCATTGATTGAGTAAATCCCAGACAACCGACCGACACCTGGAGACACATCCGTGAACAACAGCAGCATACTAGAGTACACTGTATGTGGTCGACATTCACGGAGATGATGTTCAGGAGCCGATCTTCACCATATCAAAGTCAAATCACTTGACAATGCATCAAAGAGGAATTGTCCGATCACAAAATGGGTTTATTATTGGTGAAATAAGCCAACATTAACAAGGAACAAAAATTTGGGGATACCACTTTCAGTGCAAACTTTTCAAAGCAAAGAAAAATAGTGTCTTGTTCAGATTGATGTAGACCATCAGAAAGAAGTCTCTATGCAATAAAGCAAGAAACTGAATAAAGATCATTGCCATAAGATGGCAAAGTATGTTGAAATAAGCCGAAGAATGGTAGTACCATATCTTCAATTCATGGGTGAATCAGGGGCGTAACAAGGGAAAAAATGTTGTGGGGGGTGCCAAGGGGTAACCAAACCAAATGCAGCTGGGAGTTTTGAATTTCCTAGCATCTCAGGACCAAAATTCCTTGCATTTTAGCAGTCTGAGATGATAGAATATATCATTTTCAGCAATTCAATATTTGCATAAAAGCATTTATCTGGTTTCCAGGCAAAATCTCGGAAATTCGTCAAATCTGGTGTATTTCAGACTTGAGAATGGCTAAAAATTGCATAGTTCATTCCAAAATGGGTTATTTTTACTTTTATATTTTGTTTCATTCTATTTTTTTTTAATTTCTTAACTGAAAAAAATTGGGGGTTCTGCACCCCCTGGTCCCACTGCTTGTTAATATGGCAGAGCAGGTAGGAGAAAACAGCTTCATAAATCAATCAACATTAAGCAAGGAAATCAGTAAGTAGTCGAGATAGTGGATACAATTTTGGAATTCTCCAGAGGTTTTGCTTTGAGTGATGAATGCAACTTGGTTGAATATCCACAGGAAAAGATAGCAGATCTGGTAAATTTAATGCCTGAAATATCAATTACACTATAATTTGAGAAATCTCAATGTGTGTGTGTACTGGGATAACTCAACAACTGGCCACTGTACAAAGTTCATATTTGCCAGATATGTTTGTCCATGCATGAAATATGGCAGTGTCAAGTACAAAATCATTTGGATTTGCGGTTCTCAACATGGGAGGGGTTCCAAATATACAATAAGAATTCATCTTGAAATGAATTTATTTCTTTGCCTGAATATACTACGTCACCAGCAAATTTGCTTTTTTAATCAGAAAAGAAGGTACAGGAAATAACTTTTTCATCAATGTGGAATAATCTTTAGATGAGAATATATTTTCTCACTTTTCATTTATAGATCAAAATTTTGATATAAAATATCTAAATTTATTACACTGAAGAGAGGTAAACAAAATACTTTGAAGCTGTAGTTTTGTACAAAGGATGGGAAATCATTTCACATTGCAATCATGGAAGGCTGCTCCACACACCGTAAAGTCTGGCCCCTTTCAAACAAGCACCTTTTGAACGTGCAGGGGCAGGCTATGTTGCAGGAATGAAAGACAACAAATGGACATCACGACTCATTACATGGATCCCAAGAAATCACATGAGAAACCGAGGCCGACAGAACACAAGATGGGGATATGAACTAGACAAATTCAGGAAATACTGGCTCCGTGACGCCCATGATAGAGAATTGTGGTGAATCCTGGGGAAGGTCTATGTCCAACAACGGATGTTAAAAGACTGATGATGATGATGTACTCATAACTTACAGTCTGTTCATGGTATGTTCAAATCTTGATTTGCATCATGAAATAAACTCTTTAACTTATCCCTTGCCTGAATTTTGTTAGATGGGATGTATTAGTAATTATGTATGATTTGGTCTGACTATTTTCCAAGTCTATGTGTTCATTATTCACAATTTTTTAGCCATGTACTCTCCAGCCTTCATCTGATGTTATTGGTCCTAGAAGTAAAGAATAGATTACCCAATGCAAAGGTGAGAACTCAGAAACACCCCAATAACACAACCTGAATATATAAAAGAGAAAAGAGAAGAGAAAAAAAAAAAAGAAGAAAAAAAATGGATATTATATATCAAGTCCAGCCAGGCATACGCTTGAGGAAGTGATTCCACATTCTAGAGCGAGCATCACCCAACAAAAGCTGGAGGGTGCACGGCTGAAACGTGAACAAATGAATAGATATGGAAAATAGTCCGATCATTTCAAACATAATCTTTAAATCATTGATTAGAAGTCTGCTCGGATAGTGTAATGGTTAGCACATCTGTCTCATGTGCAGAAAGTCCTGGGTTCAATTCCTCAAATGGAAAACTCTTCCCTGTGCACTTAATAGCTGACTGAGTACACCCTCAGCTGTGATTAGGGTGGAAGTATCCCTGTGGTGGGCTTACATTCGACCAAAGGAGCAGTGATAAAGGCATAAAGTCCTGATCTCGATCAAACTTGAGACTTGCTAAAATCATGAAGGTGATGCATCCCTCAGAAACTGGGGCTTTATCATCAGCCATTATACACCACAGGGAGTTGTCTCTTAAAAAATGTGAAGTTTTACCTTTAACTAAAACTCTTCTTTGAAAATAGTGGTGTCTATTTATTTTTATTATGTCTCTGTATGTGTAATTAATGCGTGTTTGTAAGAGAATACCAAATATCCTCAATGGGACATGTCACAGTATGAAATGTGAAACAAAATTTCAAAGAAACATGAGAATGTGCACCTGTACATATATTTTTTGTTAGTTCATAGCTGGTCCATATCAAGGTTGTTAGGGGAAAAGGAAAACAATTCCTAGTTGAAGACTAGAAGAAATGTGACATACTAGATAACCAAGTTGAAAGCTAGAAGAAAACTTTGAAGAATGTGTGTTGCCAACTCAAATTTGATTTTTTTTAGCTTAAACTGCTTCGAAAATAGGCTAAAATCAGCTAAATCTCCCCCATTTTCAGCTAACTCTACAGCTAAAAATGTTTTACACTGATTTAAAACCACTTATGAAATGAAATGACTATATATCAAGACTTCAGAATATATAATGAATAAAAATCATGCATTTAACTTTAAAGAATACGACTACAAATTTATGGCTAAAATATTAAATATATATGCTTCAGTTGGCTATGATTGGAAATTAAATCGGTTAATAATTGTTTTAAAATGGTCTGATTTTTTGATATCTGCTAATGGAGATTCATATCGACTTAATAGTGGAAAATCAGCTAGGGGAAAAAAAAAATATATATATATATATATATATATATATATATATACATATATATATATATATATAATGTGTACTTTAGAGAGTGAGACAGACTCAGGAGTGAAGTTTTTAGTGGTAAGGTTTATTAATCCTTATATGTCAATAGTCCATACATGTTTCCGGATTCTTCCCATCATCAGTGGTGTGTGTTGTGTGAGTGTGAATTAAAACACACACACACACACACACACATATATATATATATATATAATCGCCAATTCAGCATGTTTGGTAGGGAGTATAAAATTGTTAAAGGATACAGAGCAAAGAAAGTCAGAACATAGACCTGGTTAGTCACTCAATAGAAATTGTCATGTGACTAACATCTTTTGGCATTACTCCTCGTGCTTTTGTTGGGCAGTGATCACTAAAAACTCTGAATTTTCCAAAAACTAGTATGAATGCTGCCGGACGCCAACTAAGGGATCAATTTTGCATAAACTTAGATTGCAAATTCCCCCCCCACACACACACACTATTTATGGTTGAAATTTTGGGGAAAAAGAAAAAAAAAAAAACACAACAAAAAATTTTTTTCTCTCTAAACATAAGGAGTAGCTCTATTGGTGTGACTTGGACATGAAGCACATACATAGCCAGTCAGGCCAGCTTAAACATTAAAGAAATCTATGTAGACAGTTTCAGGTGACTTGCAAATAGTTTTTATTATATCTACACAAGTCTCTCAAAGAATCCAATGTAGACTTATCTCATTCATACATGTATGGATGAATGTTTTCTTGCCTTCAACAACTTTCGCAAATTACTCAAACACTGAGAAATCTATCAAAGTGGAGCTTTCTTTCAGTATATAATAAATATATCCGTAACTCGTTCAAATGAATCACCCTAGTCTATGCATGTACTAGAACTAATCTGAAAAATTAATTAAAAAAAAAAAAAAATACATTACACACACACACACATATATATAAACTCGCACAAGATTTGGACATGGTTGGTCCTAAATGACCATAGAGACCTAGAAGAAGCACTGTTTTGAAGAAACAAAATATTTTTTAGATGGTGCCCAGTGATGTACTTGTGCATATTTTCAATGTTGTAGCTCTAAAAATGAGGCCAGTTATCATCTGGAGACTGACAATGACACATACAAGCAAAGAGAGAAGAATCTGTGGCTCACATAGCTGGTTAGTCAGGCCATTTGTAAGGTTACAATCATTCGATATATTTCTGCAATATAAATTATTTAAAATCATCAAAAAAAGCAGTATAATAGGTTTTGTGATCTTGTCACAATATGTTGTCAATATATCTATTCTATAGTATAAAACTCCCCACCCTATTAAACATTGCTGCAGCTCAAACAAATTTTAAAGTGAGGAAAGAACTTGAGAAAATAAGCTATAGATAAATAGTAGCCAGAAATTAATAATAAAGGTAGATTATTTTTCATATTAAAAAAAATATAGTAAAATACAGTTGACCCTTCAATTTCATGGTTGTCCAGTATGCAGACCCCCCCACACACAAAAATTCAATTTATCGAAAAACTCTACACTCCCTGCAAAAGCTGAATACTTATTACTGCAATAGTTCTTTATTGAATGCAATACATACATTACTTTATAATTAACATCCATAAAGTACCTCAACGGTACACTGCTGAGTTGTACATAAAATGAAATAGTAAACATGTACCGAGAACAAGAGAGTATACCAGTACTTGAACTTTCAAAAATGCCTTTTTCAAAAAATAAAAATTTGAGTATAAATTTACGGCACTATAACTTAGTAAAGTACTGCACACCTAATTCACTATGTTTTTACAGAGTGCAACCAAAAAGTTATGGTAATTAGGACCGTGGGAGCCAACCATATGCAGTTTGGTCATCTACCATATAGTGGAGCCAGCAGCACCCTCTCTGCGTCAGTGTACCAATGGCTGAGTGCACAAGTAGACATGTTGCCGAGTTACGCTTATTTTTGTAATGGCTTGTTTAGGTGCTTTATTGGTTTTTGCAATGGCTGATCTCATGGAGCACAGAATCTGCATGGAGTTCTGTTTCAAGATTAACAAGATGGCTGTAGAAATTTACAGGTTTCTTTAGGAAGCCTTTGGTGACAATCCCATGTCACAGAGCAGAATTTTTTTTCTTCTGATACAAGTATGGATGTCTATCAAAGAAAATGACTGTTCTGGATGACCATCAACAAGTGCAACACTAGGAAACATTGAAAAATTGCATCAGTCTATCTTTGCAGGTTGTACATGAACTATCCAGGATGTTTGTGATATCGTAGGCCTGTTGTATGAGAGCATTCAACACATTTTGTCGGACATGTTCGGCATGAGAGGCATTGCTGCAAAATTTGTGCCAAGACCAATCATTGTTCTACATTTGCTGGCTTCCAATGACATGGTAGTGATTCCCCAACCATCCTCTTTGCTTGACTCTGCTCTCAGCAGCTTTTTCCTGTTTCACAAGCTGAAATTCCAACTGGAAAGGGCGTAGTTTTGACTCAATTGTGGAGATCTAGAAAGAATCATAGGAAGTGCTGAAGACCATCACACTTGAAGCCTTCCAGGGATGCATGGAATTGTGGAAAAAATGCAGTGACTGGGTGGGGGGAATACTTTGAAGGAAAGTGGAAACTAGAAGCTAGAGTAGGTTATTTCCTCACTATTATGTAACTGTACATTATTTGTGGTAGTCCATGGTTTTTTACAGCTGCCTGCAAGAATAAATTTTTTTAAAAATCTAATTATTTATGACAAAAATCACAAATAATCAAAATAGAAACCAGGGAAATTGTAGGTCCTGTAATTATTTTCAATTCTTTTTTTTTAAAAAAAAGGACCCAATTAAATTGGCCAATATGCTTGAAAAAAGAAAGGAAAGGGGTGATTGAATCTTACAATAGTTCAAGCTGTTAATGTTTGAAAAAAGGAAAAGAAGGGCTCATAGAATTTGACAACTGTTCTTGATTTTGTATGAGGCCGAAGGACAAGAATCCTGATTTAAAAGTCATTTGTTTACGATGATTAGAACCAAAGACTGACCTCATATGACCTCCAATTTTAGCCTGTGTGTAAAGTCAATTTTCAATGATTCTCCATGCTAAATATTAGGTTGATAGGCCTTGTAGTTTTAGCAGAGAAGAGGCATAGACAAACAAACAAAAGGATCAAATATTAGTATAGAAGGATAACTGGTTTGGCCTTGTGTCAGCCTAAACTAAGCTTAGACCTTCTATGTGGCTGAGAGTTGTATTCTTCACTAGTGCCGGTGGTTGTCATTCAAACCCAGATAAAAGCAAGATTTCTAATGCTGATTTTCAAGGCATGCAAGCTGGTCTTCACCACTTGGAAGATTGGTGCAACATAATCTTCCTATCCAACCTTTTCTCCGTTTAGTTTAGTTGCATAATAAACAAAGCTTAGTGAATATCTGTACATCAGTGCCTATTCATTGGATATTAGAAAAACAAATTAAATCACCAAAGAGACTGTTCCATGAATATTCTAAAATATTTTATCTTGTGCCAAATGTCTTCCAATGGACATCCCACTTATCATATATATATATATATATATATATATTAGTGCCAGAATATCAAATCATGTGTAAAACAAGAAACACTGAAAAATTACATAAATTATATAGACTGAGTAATAATTGACTGGAGCAAATTTTTTGAAATCTTTATATAATATATATATATATATATATATATATATATATATATATATATATATTCAGTGTTTAAAACAGTAAAGCTTTAAAATTTCAATATTTTTACAATACTGAAGTCTATGAAACTGTTTTAGAATTAATATATAGAATTTAAGTTGTTACAAGTTTTGCAAACCTAACAGTTTTCCAGTTGCAATCAGTGTGTGATTGCTCCTTCCATTCAGGTTCAATCATACCAGATGTTTTTCTTTTTCATCAGGATTATTATGTTCAAGGTCAATTATTAGATGAAGGCTGCAACTTCAGTTTTGCCTACCTAGTGTATTCAATGGTCCACATGGTCATCCATCAAATTACTTGACCTTACAGCTTCATTCTCTAATGTGCACATTTGCTGGGATTGAGCAAATGAGGATATTTTATCTAAATCTTTCACAAGACAAATGGTTCTTCAGGGCATTTTGGCTACTGAACATGAATCAAGTGTTTTCTTGTGCATAAAATTAATTTTTGACCGGGTTCAGTCGACTTTTTCAAAATGGCACCGGAAAAATAATTTTTTTAAAAATTCTCAAGATAATCAACACTTATGTCATGGAATATGTTGTTTCCAGGTTTTTAAAAAAAAAAAGAAACGTAAAAATACATAAATTTTCAGGAAAACTAGGTATAACCATATGCTTCATCCTAGTTCCATTTTGATCGGTTGTGAAATGATGAAGATATGCTCTGAAGAGGCCATGTCAAGTAAATTGAATCTGCATGAAGTCTTGGTCTGTTTACCAATTCTACTTCCAGCAGAATACACCAGATATTTTAATTATCTTTCTTCTAGACACTTTGTAATATCTCAATCATTCTGAAAATCTAGAAAAAGATATACCACAAGCCATGGCATGGATTTGGACCACTTTTTGGTCACCACTTTGAAAAAATCCACTGAACCAGGTCAAGAAATTATTTTATGCCACAAATCTGGCTGGATTTGTATTCAGTATATAGGGTTGGGCTCAGGGTTGGTAGGTAGGTCTTGGGTTAGAGCTAATAAGCAGGTAAAAAAGTAAAAAGCCATTTAAAATTGGCCAGATTAAGAATGGCGGCAACATATCTAATCTTACCTATTCCAAAATACTTCTGCATACTTAAAGCATTTGTTTATAGTTGATGTCAGTTACTTATCAACTCAGTTCAGAAGTCAAATGGGTGTTGAGTCATGGTTCCTTACCCAAAAGTGATAAAAGCCAGTTTTAATTTGCATAGCTGAAGTATGGATGACCAATAATGACAAAACTTGATATTACCCTAAATGGCAAAATAATATTCCCAACATTAGAACACAATCATAAGATTAATAACACTTTAGTCCATAATATATTTGTCAGAGCAGCATGTGCTAATGGAGGAATGGTAGATTTTAACAAGAGTTTTTTCTAGAGCAGTGGTTTCAAAACTTTGAAAATTCAAGGACCCGTCCTATAAAAGGAAATATTCTGGTAGATCCCCATTTTCAGCATTAAGTTTTCAGACTGATTAATGAATTACAATAAGACATTTTTGTCCTTTGAAAGTTATTCATTAAAAATGGATCAAATTTATTTGAATTCCAATACATAGTACAGGTATGTGTACAATTATGTTTTTTAATAGCTGTGCAAAGGATGATGATATTTCTCTGCCACAAGATTTGCAAGGTCAGGTTCTAAGGGAACACTGCTGCAGACCCACAAGCAATATTTGGTAGACCTCCAGTGGTCCATGAATCCCAGTTTCAAAACCACTTTTCTAGAGGAAATTCTCTGAAATTCATGTTAATACTTTTGCTCATTATTACCACTGACCTTCTCCCCTTCTTAGCCTCAAATCAGCTGCTTCTTTCAAAGAATATCATGTAAGGAATCAGTATGCCTGTTGATATGGAAGTTGGGTCTTTTGGGGACTTATTGGTAGAAATTGATTCGTGTCTTTCTCAAGAACAAACTTACAGCCAGGATTTGAACTCGTTTAACTGATTCCATTTTCCATGTCATTTGACCTAATTCTGCGCCTTCACCGTACTAAATGTAAATGCTGGATTTAATTGTACTCATTACGGCATACCGGTCAAGTTTCAATGGTAAAAACGAGTGAGAATCGCGTCCCCTCAAAAAAAAAAAATCTGAATGGGGGGGGGTGAGAGGTGGGCTTCTAAGAAGATTGGATAACAATTGCGTTTCAGGGCCTATCAGCAACCGAAATTAACATTTTTTTTATGCGTAAGGATGTATCAAACTGCGTGAGATTTGGAAGGTACTGTTTTTTTTTCCACACAATACAAATGCTAAACTTAATTAACCTCAATGAAAAATCCAAGGTTCTGTAAACAACAGAGTAAGTAACACAAAGTTCGCTCTCTCAAGCAAAATGAAAAATACTCAACACTAAATAATGGGATGAATGAAAATCTTTGAAAAATAAATTCAATTCAATCTGTATTCAACCAATTGTTAATATACCTGTATGAAAGAATCTATCTCCGCAAAAAGAACTCCAACCAGAATTGTCTATTGTCTGCCGAAGAGTTTCCAGAGTGTAATGAATTAAGCCTAAAATTTAAAGGTGTGTTTAAAATGACATCTTTGTCAATTGAATTGAAATAATTGTTTTCCGAGCAAAAGAAGTTGGTACTTACTACTTCACTTTCACACCAGAATTTTATACCTTCAAAAAAGGATTTTACATCAACCCGTTTTTTAGTTTTAGTTTGTTTTTGTTTTTTAATTTTATTCGACCTATTTTATATTTATTATTGTTTGCTTTAAAAACTTTCTCCATGCTTTACGGTGTTTGAAAAAAAAAATCAAGAATTTCAAGGTTCTTCTGCCTTCTGGAACGAGAGTTGATTTTCTTACTCAAAAGAAAAAAAAAAGAAAACGTTCGCATTTCGTTGCATCATAACTTTAAAAAGGTTGTCGTCAAACCTATATCAACTCACCAAGCTTTTGAAATGTATCCAGGTAGATCTGTCATAATATAACGTCGAAACGAGCCTCACCGATCCTACCTCTGCTAATCCAAGTTCAGTAGTAGTAGTCTCGATAATCACGTGTTAGTCAAGAGTTACTTCAAAAATAGCACCTTCTTCTCTGGTTTGATTTTGAACTAAAGCTTGATTGCTTGTTCAATAGCTAAGTACATATGCACAAAAATAGGATTTTCTTCACTTCACTGCTTCTAAAGAAAAAAGGGGGAAATATAATAATCGGTCATTTGAAAGAAATTACCGTATGGGCGGATGAGGCAATAGACTGTTATTTCTTCTTCGACTTGTTAACTTCATCATAAGGTCAGTAAACATACACAATAACGATCAATCTAGACATAAGTGATATTGTTTTTAGATCCTTCAGTAATTCTTTTCACTAATGTCAGTATATGACAAAACGTATTCGTTCCTTGGAATCTTGGAATCAATAGTCAGTCTGTCAGTACCTATGTCTTTATCAATATGTATCTTTACTTACCAAATTCTTCAGCAAAAGTCTTTACTTGAGTATCTAAAAAAAACATCAACTCTTACATATTTTATCTATTTGCTTGTCTTCTACTGAGTACTAAAATTAAAATCGAATTAAAATTTATTCTTCGAAATTTCGCTTTCAAAATTTTTTAAAGATAACAATCAGGAAAGCAACCTGTTCACTTCAAAATAAATTATCAAGTTGAAAATTAATGACATCATGCGTAAACACATTTTTCAACTTTTAAAATGCACTGAACTTCTGATGATAAAATGAATTCCAGTTCTTCCTAAAGTGTAATGGCTTTTACTGAGAAACTCGAGGTGGGGGGCAAACAGGGCATTTGAACCGCCCATGGATCAGGCCTTCTCAACGTGGGTGAGAGGTGTTGAAAGTTACTGTCAATGAAGGATAATGGGGTAAAAAAATTGTTTTAAGTAATCTCAACAATGTTCATGTACAAAGAGACAATGTATTATTATTTACCACTAAAATATTCCAATTCAATGTATTTTATATATATATATATATATATATATATATTCTGCCCCTCCCCCCGTCTGGAAATATATCCTTTGCTCTTGTCCCTTGACAAAGTGTCAGTGGACGCCCATACTCTCAACAATCATAAATCCACCTCAATAAGCAGGTCTCTGGTTGGTGTCATTCAGAGAGGTAATTCATTGTGTCAGCCACCCCCTTCCAGGATATCTAGAATTTTGGTGATCTTTTTGTACTAATATTATGCATTATTCAATGTTATTGAATGTGATGGTACAAGATTACATTTACTAAAAATTCTGTTCATCTATAGTTTGCAAATTTTCTGTTCTGACTTGGTGAAATGATATGAAGAAAATAAATATCAGTACCATGAAAATGTTTTTATTCAGTATAATTTTTAAAAAAAATATACAATAAACTAAAAAGCACTCGGAGAGCACATATCTCTGCTAGTGTCATTGTCAGGTGAATTAATCATGCATGGAGCAAAACAAAAATTTTATCCTTCCTCTGTAACTCATATCCTACTCTTCCTCAGGACTTGATTGAAATTCATCGAGTACTTTTCGGAGATATTGTGTTGACAGACAAATGTTTCATTGGAGATAAGAATTACCAAGAAACTATAGGAAAAATGTTTAGGCTGTCATCTTGGTGTCACTTCCTCTGATGGTGTCACCAGGGGCGTACCAACCCCACCTTAGTACACCGTTGGTTCATCTTACCAACATGCAGTCTCATCTTAGTACATTGATTATTGTTTTTGCATTTTCTCCATTTATACCAGATGCCAGTGTAGATCATTTGCCATAATTGTTTTCCTTTTTTTCAATATTCTATCTCAGGCAACATCAGATACTTTCACCAAAACCATCATGTTGAAGTGTTCCAAAAGTTTTTTCTTCTTTGCGATACCTTTAAAATTTGTGTTTCTAATTAATTGTTAGGGTAACCAGAATTAGAAGAAATCAAGGTAATTTGATATTTGCAGTTCCATATCTTTTATATCATAAGATAGCTTTTAGTTTCATTTCATGAGTATTTTTAGACAGTAATTTTGTGAAGAAAAAGTCATATTGAACAAGAAATATTTCGAATATGCTAAGTATCTAAATCCATTAATGTAACCTTCAGGTAACCTTGGAATGAAACCAGACTTTTTTGTCAAACTCCAGTGCAAGTCTGAAGTTGACTTTATTCCTACTGTAATAACAAGAACATGAACAATTCTCGTCAAATTTAGGAGAGTGAACTGTTTACTGTTTGTCTCGGCCATCATGTTAAATCAAACCGATATGTAAAATTAATATTCCCCTACCGTGATTTGAAATTATGACCCACTGTTTGGTCGGCAGTTCTTTTATCAATTGAGCTGAATTAACAAGCCTTACATATCTAGAAAAATTTGTGTTTGAATTACACAAGGGCTTATTTCATTCTAATAAATAAATACATTTATATAATTAACATTTTCCTACCATGAGTTAAAATCATGACCGAGTGATTGGTAGTAAGCTCTCTTACTGACTGAGCTGAAGTGACAAGTCTTAAATATCTACGGATTTATTAATTATATATACAATATAAAAGTGAAAGTAATCATCTTCTATCAGAATTGAAGTAGGATTAGAGTTTGACCCTGCAGTAGCCAGGCTCGTTTATTCTTAGTGATAGCTCACGTTCGCAGTCAACATTGCAATAAATGAGCTCAAAAAAATCTCCCATTGAAAATTATGTGTTTGAGATCAGCAGCTGCTGCTGATGTCATAGTTGATGATTTAAAATCTTTGCTGGTAAATGCTTCTCTCGAAGCAGTAAGTCATAATAATTAGATTTTGATCTCTATTCCTGTACATTACAGTAGATTTGTGACAGCATCTGCATTTATGCAACAAAACATTGGGTTAATAATCCCAAATAAGATTGACACACTCATGGGCATACAAGACAGTGATGGGGGAACAAAACAGTGTAAAATCTGGGCAAAACCATGTAAATTTCCTGACAAATGAAGCCCTTTCTCTCTCTTAACCAGAGTTCCCATACACTCATGATCCAACTGATTAGTACCTGTCAGTAATTTTGAGAGTGTAACTGCTAATCTCACTACAGCACATACAAAGAGAAATTTAAACAAAAAGCATAAGTTCAAAGATGCATCCAATGTCCGTGGTAGTAGTAGTAGCAGTATCTTATTGAGTATCTTGAGTATTTTATTGAGATGTGTGGACGCATCTGAAAGATGAGAAAAAACCCAAAAGCAATCAAATTGGTAATGCTCATCTGCTATAGATATTTCACTTTTTGAAAAAAATAATCCAAGGAAAGACATTGCTAAATCTAAGCAACTTGAACTTGTAATACACAGCAATTTTTTAAATGGTTATTTTTAGCAATTTCTTCAAATCTATAATCTTAAATTTTATTTTTTGATGATTGTTCATAAGTTAGGACAGTTATGTGGGCATCATTAGATATTTTTCATAAAAGTTTGGAAAAGTTGCCTAAAATACAAATTTTTCACTTTCGATTGATACAATAGTTTTCCTAGGTGAGATTTTACTAAAGAAAATTTTACTGGTTGAGTCGAAAATCACAGACGTAGTAATCTGAAATCCTACTTTCTCAAATTTGAGCGAATTTGAAATAGTATATAAATACAGAATGTTTAACCATTGTGTAATTAACATTCTCCTACCGGGATTTGAAATAATGGCCAATTGATTAGTCAGCAGCTCTCTTACTGACTGAGCTGAATTGACAAGTCTTATTCATGTTAGAAATATGCAAGGGCTTTTTTCATTCTAATGATAGTTATGAAATGAACATTTTCCAACCATGGTTTGAAATGAAATGTTCATGGGTACATAAAGTTGAGGTTACATAAGTATATAAAAAATTCCATTACTTATTTAAAACACACTTTTGTTCGTCTTATTTTAAACTATTATGATACTTTCAAAGATTGAAATTTTCTAAAAATAAAGAATATGACTTTGTTTATAAAATCTAAGATAATTCTTCCATCAATTCCTGTAGCACATTTTTCCCCATATTTACATGAGTCATTTTAACATCTAAAAAGTTATAGCATGCATTTCCATCTCTTAAGAGACAACTTTCAATTGAGTATGACAACTGGTGATGAAATTCCTGGTTTCAGCTCAGTGATCCTTGCAAGTCTCAATTCTGGTCGAGACCAGAACTTCACACCTACAAATTTTTATGACCACCTCCTTGGTAGGATGAAAATCCTCCAATCACTGTAATCATTCTACTTGAAATGTACTCAAGTGCTCAAGGAAATTTTATCCTAATGAAGAGTTTTCACCCTCTTCTCTCATATTGGGAATTGAACCCCAGACCTTCTGCATGTGAGGCAGACGTGCTAACCATTACTTAACTAGCCGAGGGGTCTTTTTTACTTGTGGTTTGGTTTCATTCTAGTAAAACAAAACTATATCCCAGAATTTTAACAATAGCTGAGAAGTGTAACTTCTCTCAGACTATTCATTGTTGAAAACTTTGGATATATTTGAAGTGACTGATTAATTTGATTTTAATGGTTAATAAGACTGATTTAGTGGTCCCCAACCTTTTAAAGGTCATTCCCCACTTTTATCAATAAGATGATACCAGTTTTCCCTCCCTTCCATTGTAGGAACTTGCTACAAAGAATAATTTCAAAAAATTATTTTATTTTGTGTATGATTAGACAGTTTTATTATGAGAATTATTCAATTTTGTCATTGTAGAGCTGCTACTGTGTATTCATTACTCAAAGAGAGCAAGCACAAATGATTTGGAACACATTTGAAATTCCTATTTATACCAAAGAAAGGATTCTGCTATCATAACTGATAAACACATTAATGTGATCTCTATTCTTGTTTTTTGTAACCAGCTCTTCGATTGTGGCTCTATTAGAGAGCAACACATCTTCACCATCTTCAAGCCCCAAACATTCATTTCTTTTATTTTTATCTAATAGCCTCATTCTGCTCTTGGATTACCTAAATTGCTCCCTTGGGAGACCCCCACACCTCCCCAGTTGCGAACCACTGGGCTAGTCAGAGAGCTCTTATCCTAAGTATTTCTTTTAGGACAGATCATTTGTTATCAACAGATGGCTCCTATTTATTGTATCTATTATATGAACTTATATATATATATATTTTCAACAATTATTATTCCTTGTTGTTTCAATAACATTTTCATTGGTGTGTTCTCTTATCAATTGACTTATGATTTGGTCGACCAGCCCCAAATAATAACAGGTCTGGTTACTCACTCAATAGAAACCATCACATGACCAACGACTTTTGATAGCATGTTGGAGATGATCAATATAAAAATTGGAAAAATGGAGTGATTCATGAATAAATCAATTCTCTCACCTTTTGTTGGGCGGTGATCATTATTAAAAGTCTGAATTTTCAAAAAACAAGCGCAAATACTTCTGGACACTAACTAAGGGAATAATTTAGTATAAACTAACTTTGCAAGTTGAACTCTCAACTAAGAATCTATTTGGGGAGGAGAAACAAAAGGAAAAATTTTGTGGGGAGACATAAGAAGTTAATGTTGAAATTTTCAGCACTCTAATTCCGTTGGTGAATCCTGTATGTGTGTTACATACATACAGCCAGCCAGACCCACTTAAAAACTTGAGAAACCTATGTTGACAGTTTTGGTGGACGGTTACTTATAATTTGGCAAAACTTTGGAAATACTAGATCACACTCTTTTATCTTAATGACTTACAGATGAGGATATACTAATTACTTCCTCATGGGATCTTGATATAGCTGGCTTTTATAAAGACACTACCTTCTTTTAGGTACCTAATTGCCATCCCCACATCCTGACATTAATCAGTTTTGGCCCTCAACCCCCCAAAAAATAATCAGTGGGGCAGTTGTCACAATAAGAGCAGTCTTATTAAGACCCCCCCCCCCACACACACACACTTATTAATTTTTAAGAGTCCTCTCTAATAGTTGGAGGGAGAAACTACAGTTTTGTTGAAATTTTCCCTTCAAAAATCAACTATTGACCAATGTCAGGGGGGAAAAATTGGTTAAATTTACTGTGTTTTCAAATATCATTAGTTCAAGAAAGTTCAATCATATTTACTAGTTTCAGGGATTTTGAAATTCTTCAGCACCAAAAGACTTTTTAGTTCAATTTTTCTTTGAAAACAAAAAAATTTTCTTGTTCTTATCAATACTGTAGGTTTTTACTTCCCTTGTATCTATCCCATCCTTACTATAAATCTTTTTCAAAAAACTTTGTTTTGTTGAGATCCTACTAAATTGTCGACCGCCATGATTTCTTTACCCCCCTTCCACTTATCAAATTGTGATAGACTTTCTGAGCCCCTGTTTATTCTGATCCGCCTGTGACCCCTCAGCAATTAAGCACCTAAGAGTCGTTTTAAAATACAAACTCATTGAGGTTGAGAAATAAAGAGAAGAGTATTATTATAAAAAAAGAGTACATGGGTGTTTAACCTCTTTGGTGTCACTGCCAACTTTTTCATGATAAATCTTTCCACGGACTTCCTGTATAGTAATTATATAGAAGGATACAAAAAAATTTTTGACTCTTACAAAAAATCAATAAAAAAGTAGAAAGTAATAACCTCTAATGTTTTGCAATACACGTACCATTTTTAGATATGCAGACTTCCAGAAGACTTTTCAGTTAAAAAAAAAATGTTCTTATCAATACTGTAGGTTTTTACTTCTCTTGTGCCTACCCCATCCTTACCATAAATCTTTTTCAAACAACTTTTTGTTTTTTTGAGATCCTATGAGTTTGTGTCGACTGCCATAATTTCTTTACCCCCACTTTTTTCTTTTTGAGACGCTGCTAGTGCAGACACATTGGGTTTACATGATGAGTGACATCATGGTGCTACTTGGTAAATTAAGAATAGAAAATGTCAAAACGCCTGCTATTTTCTGCACAGTTACTCACCACCCATTTAAGAGTGGGCGATATTGCCTAGGTTGAGAAACCCTGCCATAGCCCAAGACATGGCCCGTCCGACCGACCAGGCTAAGTGGGCTAAAGATTTTTCTCTCTTTGCTCATCTTTGTGTGTCTCTGGGTGTTCCTGGTCACATTTTTGGGGCTACAACCTTGAAAATTTGCATGAGTACACCACTAGGCACAATCTAAAAGGTGCTTTTAGGGATCTGCCAAAAGACATTGGTCATGTGATAGTTTCTACTGAGTGACTAACCTGACGTTTTATCATCTAAAATTATCTAAAAGAATAGATCTTTTATCTGAAATTATCTAAAAAAATTACCAACCCAAGATTTGATCATTGTTGGTCCAAAATGACCAGAGAGACCCCAAAAAGCACTTTTCTGAAGAACCCCCAAAAGCATTTTTAGATGGTGCATAGTAGTGTACTCATAACTTTCAAGGTTGCAGCCCACAAAAAAAAATTAAACTCACCACTAAAAACTTATTTACAATAGAAATAAAAAATTAAAAAACTGACATAATATGGGTAAATGTTAAAATTTTCAGCCCTCTAGCTCTATTGGTGAGGCCTGTCTAATGATACATACATAAAGACATGGCCAGCCAGCCAGCCAGATCAACTTGAAAACTCATGAAATCTGTTTACAGTTTTGATGACAGTTTTCGTTGACTATTTCTTTCTGGACTAACCAAGCTGTGACCTACTTGGTCATCCTTAGAGAGAAAATTAGTGCAATCTGATGTGGCCATAATGAACACAGATTTGTTTAGAATTTACTGATAAATAAGGGAGACTACTCTATAATTAGCATTTCATTGTCATCTCTGTTAACATATAGGTCATCATAATATAGATCGGAGTGTATGTGGAAACAACCCCCACAACTTGTGTTGCAAATCACCTGGATTTTTTTGCATTCTTCAAGTTAGCACATTTCAAGGGTTTCCTAATTTGATTTCTTTGGCTACAATACACCATTTTGGTTACTCAGAGGTTATATACTGATGAACAGAATCAAACTTTTCATATCATTTTGATGGACGAATTGCAGGAAGTAAATCAACTTATTATTGTAGGGATAAGTACGAATGTTGGCCTCACATTATTATTCAGTTGCAAATCACTCGTATTTTTTTTTTGCATTCTTTGAGTTGGCACATTTTAGGGGTACTTTAATTCTATACCTCTGGCTTTAAAGACTCATTTTGGTTACTTTGAGGCCACATACAGATAAAAATAATCAGACTTTTAGTATTATATTGCAACTAGCTGAGATACCTGATGCCCCCCCCCCCAAGAAAGCTTCTAAATCTGACAGCACTGGGAAGCAAATGATATTTTATGGAGTTTGCATAAAAATGTTGGGAGCATACTTAAAAGATTTTTTTTTTTTTTTTTAAACTGGGAATAGCTTTGATCACATTTCGTGTTAGTCCACTTCGACATGCAAATTACTATCAGAATTGAATTGTGCTTATGTTATATTATCACGTTTGGGTTTGGATTAGAGTAAGTGATTTTGCTTTGAGAGAAACATGTTTTATTGTCAGTTTAGGGTTAGCACCAAGCACTAAGAGAAAAAAACATTCATGGTGACTTGATACAATGAATTACTATCCAAATATCAAATTTCAAAGGTGTGTTGAATCCCCCCCACCTCCTCTGGAAAAAGTTCAAATAGATTATGAAAAAACCTACCCTAATGATGCAGATTCAAAATATTCTTATTGTTTGATTCCATGGATCTAACTCTTACGCTTTTTCAGAAAATCCTAGACGGAAAAAAAAAACAAAGAAAAAATAATTTTCTTGATGCACGAACGTAGACCCTATGATATTGACGATTTTTTTTTTGCGGAATTCAACATAAAGCTGTGTGCTACAGGTAATTCAAAACCTGCTGATTAAGGAAATGCTTTTGTTTCTATTCTGTAATGTGTAGTTCTTGACATCTTAGGATAAAAACACATAGACACATACACAAGCAGACTCTCACATTCACACACACATACACATGTTAGTACTTTATAATATAGATATAAGTATATTACATTCTACTATTTTTAGAAACCATCCATAAAAACTGTCACCATAGGTTTTTTCAGTTTTCAAGCTGGCTGGCTGGATATGTATGTATGACGCATACAGGCTGCACCAATAGAGCTACAGGGCTGAAAATTTAAACATTCACTCTATATTACGTCTTTTAACTCTCCCTTGCTAAATTGTTTTTTGTAGGGCTTCAATTTGCAATGTAGGTTTGTGCTAAATCACTGCTTCACGAAAGGTTTATTCATTGATCACCCAGTATGCTGCCAAAAATGTTGGTCAGAAATAACTGTGACTATATTTTTATTGGTTAAGAAAGTAATGGAACAATTTTTCTGTACGTTGAAAAAGCAATGGTTGACAACAGAATCCCACATAAGACATAAGACAAATCAAATGTAGAAAACTATCCTTCTTTGGTGAAACAATATTAAACCAATGCCTGAAATAGGTTTGATTTATCTGAGTTAACCATGACCTTTCATTATCATCAGCCTTTTGACGTCCATCATAAGACATATACCATCCCAACATGTGACAGACCTCTCTATCATGGACTTCACTGAGCTAGTATCTTCTAAACTCACCACCTTATTTTCTGCTAACCACAATATCACATAATGCGGTGATTATTGGGAGGATACATGAGTTGTATACCTTTTTTTTAGGATTGATAAGATTTTCTTATTCTTGAAGGTTGAGCCTGCTCTACTGAAAGCTTACCAACCTATAGTGATTGTTCGCTTAATTTCTTCTCTTGAGGATTTCATAGAGATTCATTATCCTAGGTAAATGTAGAGGTCTAGTTCCTTCAGCTCTGCTGATTATTGTGTCTTTGTCCTTCATGTGTTTGTTGTACATGACATTTGTTTTACTGAAGTTCATGTGAAGGCCTACTTTCTTGCTTTTTGCATTCAGTCATCCCTTGAAAAAAACAACTGCTACTTAATTCAGGGTAACACGAGTATAAGTTACTGCATTTGAAACTATTAACTCATAATCTTTTCAGATACTGAATATTTGTATTGAGGAGGTATTTAACTGGTTTTTAAAAAAATCTTCATCTTACAGTATCTTTAATAATTTATGAACTATCTCTAGTAAGGTTGAAGATAAATTTTTTCTATACTGATATATTGAATCACTTTAGTGTCACAAATGATCTGCCTGACCAACCAGCCATCCAAGTGGGCTACAGATTATTCTCTCTTTGCTCATCCTCGTGTGTCTATGTGTCTCCAGGTCGTATTTTGGTGGCTGCAACCTTGAAAATTACACCCCTAGACACCATCTAACAATGTTTTTTATTCTTTTCAAAAAATTACCTTTTGGGGTCTCTATGGTCATTATGGATCCACAATGCCCAAATCTTGTGCTGGTATTTTTAAAAAATTTTTTATAATTTTTTGAAATAATTAGTTTTAGTACACACACATGAGCTGCGATGATTCATTTATATGCGGTTCGGATGTTAGTCTATTATTTTGATGGAGTCGCATTGTGCTACAATACATACATTTACATACATCAGTAGAGTCTCAAATCTTATAAAGGATTTTACTCATAACATCTTAAAATCAGTGGAATCTAAATGAAAATGATATCAGCATTTTTCAGTTGAAAGTGCTAGAAAAGAGACAGAAACAATGAAAATTATAGGGTCATCATTTAGTCATTTCTGAAGGTGCTGAAGAACCGTAGCCATCAAAGATGGTGAAGGGTTCTATCCATTTTTCATATTTGCATGTGTCTGGGTGTTTGTTAATGTGTTTGTGTGGCCATACCATTTTGTCTTGAAAATTGCCGTCAGTACTGGACATTAAACACCTAAGAAAATTGTTTTTGATCTTTCGAAAAAGGCTTTTTTAGAGCCTTATTTTGACGGGTTTATCCATTCTCAAGAATCTAGATGTTTCTAAATGTTTTTCTACTCTATTTTATATGTTTTCCAGATGAAAACACCAGTAAAGTCAAGAATATAATTCATTCTGACCATATTTATTCTTCGATGGATTTTTTTTTCATGACTTCAAATTTTGATGCTCTGGCTGTTCAATTATTGACTGCAATGTTAAGTTTCTTTTTGATTTTATTTTCACTCATTGATAAGACCGTGCCACATAAATATCGTTTATGAGAAGTAAATGTTAATTTCTGTTATGTGAAAAGTATAGAAAATGGTTGTTATTCATTTAAACTTTGCTTTCCTAACTATGACAGAGATATTTTGAAAATGACCTATTTACCATTGTATTTTTTATTCACATTCAAAGATAAATCACTTTTTTCAGAAAAACAACGACATATGAATCTAAATTATCATGTATTTACCCTAATGTTAAACAAAAGTGATCACAAAAGATTTAGAAATGAGTAGATTTTGCAGATTTATGATCGTACTATAATTCAGCTCCATAAACCAGACCCAAAAATATTATCTCCTATCATGTTCTAGTTATATATTCTTTGTCCAGTATATCCTGTGGAAGTACTTGCCTTGCTCTTCCGATGCACTTACATATTCTTCTTGAATTTTTTCATGGTGAGTGACAAGGACATGGACTATAAGTGACCCCTGGCTGCTCATTTTAAGATAGTTTTTCACCATAGTCTCAATCAGCTTCACATAGTTTATAGCCTTGCAATTGCCCCAAAAGACCTGAACCACGGTGTCAAAACTGTATCAAGCTGCTTTCTCTTTCCTAAGATCCTTTTGGGGAATCTTTTTGCTATCTTTTTGTAATTCAGTATCTGTAGTTTGACAAAGGCATTGCCTTCGATCTTTCCCTCAAACTGTACTCCATAGCAGCTTCTACTAAAATGTGAAAGGCCTATAAGGCATATTTTAGCCTGTCTATCAAGGATCAAGGCGAATCCTGGGGAACTCATTTCGCCTACCATACAACAGTGAAGACGTTGCTATTATGGCTGGGAGGTCATTTGGGGACTTCAAGATAGTGGCATTCCTGATGCTATCTTCGCCTTTGGGACAGCAAGGACACTCAGGCACACTATCACAGCTATGTGGATCTTTTGTGGAGATGTCATGTGGGAGCCGCTGGTTGACCTCCTGGAAGGTGTTGATGCCACCACATAAAATTAGGTCTTATGAGACAATTTATCCTAGCTCTTGATCGGGTGTTGGCAGTTTTTAAATACCTTCCTTACGGTATCTGAGGTAAAATAGGTAGTTTACAAAATATCAATGTTCTGATCACGAAAGCAAAGTTTGAATGGAATGATAGCCATTTTCTATACATTTTAGACATAATCAACAAAAAAAATACTTATTCACCGTGTGAAATTGATTAAACATTATCCTGACAGAAATTTTCAAAAAATGTTGAGATGGCTGCCAACAAAATGCACGTATGATGATAAGACAACTTCTGTAATGACAATTTACTGGAATTTTGATTTTACATAGGGAAAGAGTGATTTTGTAGGTGAACTTCATAACACAATTTATGATTCATTCTTTCAGACCAGATATGTTCATTTCTTAAGTACAAACTGTCATGTTGAAAGAGACGAAAATGACCGAGAATGAACTAAATGAGAATTTTGGTTGAAAGCAGTTACTTGGCCTTTGTATTATTGGCTGGCTATTCAGCACAATGGTTAGTGCATCACTGCGTTGAAGTGCCTAGTTTATGGGTAGCATGTTCGATTCCTGCTGCAGCCCCATTTTCTTTGATTGTTTATTCTCTTTATGTTGTCTAAATTAAATGATATATTGTCTGTGTAATGATGGAAGATCATTTCAAGTCGGTTTTTTCATAATATAACTTAATTTATAATTCATTCTGTCAGACCAAATATGTCCATTTATCAAATACATACTATCGCATTGGAAGAGACGAAAAAGACTGAGAATGGATGAGATGAGAATTTGGGTTAAAAGCATAATAAGAAAAAACTAACAAAAAATGTCACTAACATAGGAGTTTTAAATTAGGTAATGTTAAAAGATTTAAGTTTCCCTACTGAACAAGAAAACGACACCAACATCAACAACCTCAACAACAAAATAACAGCCTCTATAATAGAAGTCGCAACTATTTCTAAACCAATGAGCGCACAAATCATCAATTAAATCTCAGATAAAACCAGGAATCTCAGGAAAAAATGCTGAAACCTCAAGCCACCAACAACAACATAAGAGAAAACTGAAGAGACCAAACTGAATGAAATTAAGAACTAACAAAGAGAAGACAGAAGATACACAACAGCAGTCAACGAATCAACTCTTGGAAAAAGTTGTGGCTTCAAAGATATAAACAAAGGCCTTAATTTAGCAAATAACCAGCATACTCAAGGAAAATGGAGACCTAACAACAGACAGAGACAGGATTGTTGAACATGCCAAAGAATTCTACCAAAAACTCTATTCATCCAAACAAGGACTACAAAACAACGAACAGAATACACAAGACGCAAACAATCAACTGGAGGGTTTCCCAGAAGTAACCCTGTGGGAGGTAAAACAAGCCATCAAACCAACAAAGAAAGGAAAGGCCCGTGGATCAGACAATGTCACCAGCAATCTACTCAAAAAAGTGGGTTAAATCATCACTAGGAAATTGGCTATTCTATTCAACTTATGCCTAAAACAAAGTAAAGTCCCAAACGATTGAAACACTGCAATTATTTTGCTTATATATAAAAAAAGGAAACCCAAAAGACCACAACAACTACAGACCTATAAACCTTCTCAATTGTATATACAAACTAGATAGCACATTATATCTGGGAGAGACACAAGTCCAAGACACAGAATCTTTTAAAAAACTTGAATAGCAATGGGCTGGCGATGTTGCAAGAATGGCAGACAAATGATAGACATCATGTCTCACAACATGGATCCTCAGAGATCATGAGTGCAACCGAGGCCAGCAGAGTACCAGATGGAGAGACGAGCTAGACAAATTCAGAAAGTACTGGCTCTGCAACACCCACAATAGAGAAGTGTGGTGAATCCTGGGGAAGGTCTATGTCCAATGATGGATGTTGAAAGACTGATGATGAAAAGAATATTTTTATAAACTAGAAGCTTGACAGAGCTTGATAAGTCGACAAAAGGTGGAGATGAGACACAAGAGTGGCTGCTGAAATAATCAGCAGTAGATATCCTCAGCATCCTGATCATCTAATAATATCTTACAAATACTTGATACCCAAAACGTTGGATTTTATTTAAAAAGATCCAAGTGTAGAAGAGTCATTCTGGAATATTTTTCATTTTTTTCTGGTATTTACCTTTCGAGGACAACAACTTGAAAAAAAAATTTCTCATTATGAATTTCTTGTTGTCAGGAGCTTCAATTGTACTTTTGAATTCTTAGAATTTTAGGAGGAGTTGGATGATAAAATGCTTTCTAAGTTGAAAAGAAAAATGATGAAAAAATGGTTAATATCATTAAGATTTGAACTTTTTAGTGTCAAGTTAGAAGAAATATTTAGCTGAAATTGAAGTGTTTGTCTGATGTCCCTGCAAAATACTACCAAGAGATTCCTGTGTTACCATCTTGATTTCTGAGAGGGAAGCAGCTTGTTGTGAAGTGGAAGAAGGAATTGTTCTTTCAACTTACTACTCTCATTGATAAAAATGTCTAAAATAACTTGAACACAAATTATTGCATCCTGCACTTACTCTGTTCTTTTATCATTGAATAAATATTTACATAGTTCACCAAAGTGTCTTGACTGGGTGTGGGGTACAGAGATGGCATTTTCCTCAGTGTTGGGTGTGTTTGGGGGAAGCTCCTGAGAACGGGGATGGTAGGGCTGTCCCTCTATGAGTGGTGTTTAGCTCAAGAAGACTTATTGAGGACAAGCAACATTCCTTCACCGAGATTGCATATGAAGTATGTGTGGAGTATTTTTTCAACAAAGAAAGAAGCGAGCTATCATCAAAGCAGACAATAGAAAGCAAAAAGAATGATTCAACAAATTTTTTTAATTTTTTTCAAATCATTGTATGAGGTATTGTAACATTATCACTAATTCTATCTATTTTTTACCTTCATCCTAACTTTCAGTTGCTTTTCATCACAACTTTGACTCAGAGTGCAATTATACGGTAAAAATTAGACAGCATAATCGGAAAAGAACAATAAGGCCACAATGAGAACCAAACTCACACCCTGTAGCCAGAGGGAATCCTGTTTATGCCTAAATGCATTTAATCATTCAGCCATGGAAACTTCAAAGTTTAACAAAAGCTGATTTTACTCCTTAAACTTGAATCCAGACAATTGATATTCAACACTCGTTGATGTTTTTATATTTGATACGTAGTAGTCTTTAATACAATGATATTTTTCAATTTTTTCAAATTATTGATTGAAGTCTTTTAACATTATTATTATTAATTTTGACTAGTTTTTGCTTTCATCCTAACTTTCATTTGCTTTTTATCCCAACTTTGAATCAAACCATAATTTCTGATTAAACATTGCCAGAGAATTTTGGTCTGATTCAAAGTTGTGATAAAAAGCAACTGAAGTTAGGATGAAGGTAAAAACTAGTCAAAATCAATAATAAAGAATGATTCAGTCAAATAGTTTTCTTAATACTCAAAAAGAACAACACCTGAAGAGTAGACATTTGTAGGAGCTTAATCACAATGCCCAAATGAAAATCTTACCTTTTTACTAGCAGAGACTGTACGAAAGAGAGCAAAAGAAAAGAAAGGCTAGATGAACTTTAAATAAGAATCTATACATATTCACTAATAAATAACTTTAAAGCAAAAAGAGTAGGTTCCTTGAGTATAGAAAAAAACTTTTTTCAAAATATAAGTTGACCAAGTGGTGTTCTGATGGGGGAGGGGTGACAGAATCTGTGGAGTGACACCATGACCGCCTGAATTTTCTTTTAAATAATATATTTGTTTAAAATTGAATATTTTGTGCTACTTTTAATGCTGTTTTTCAATGACTTTAACCAAATTTTAGCTGTTTTCTAGCCATTTTAGATTAAATGTACAATTCTTAACTATTTGAAATGGCTATAAAAAGACTGAATGAGTTTTTTGACATTTTTTTTTAGGTCAGTTTAGAGCGGAAAATTTTTTTTGACTTGGCTACACTAGGGTTTACAACCTGAGTTACCGCCCCAGGTGACACCAATCTTAGGAATACCACTGAGTTGACCCCTCAAAATGATAAGCCACCTCAGTGAACTGAATAGACCAAATACACTTTATATATCATTAAATATTGGCAAATATTCCAAAATCCAAAAAATTACGAAAGATCTAGTCCCAGGTATTTCAGATAAGAGGTACTCAACTTGTATTGATAATGGAAACGGTATTGTGCAATATAAAGGACTGCTCTTTAGATAGGTAGGGTGATGATTGGGGGCCGAGTAAATGATGCAATCTATTAGAAACTAAAAATATCACCAAAATTATTAACATAGTTTTCTTTAGTTTCTTAGTTGTTCTGGCTGGCTATGTATGTATCATGGGTGCAGGCTGCTCCAATGGAGCTAGAGGACTAAAAATTTCAACATTTACTCCTTGTGTCTAGAAAAAAACCATCTTTCTTTGTTTTTTTTAAAATTCCTCTCCTAAATAGGTTCAAGTGGGGGGTCAATTTACAAGGTAGATTAATGTTAAATTGAGTTAGATTGTTGATTGTTTTTTTTTAAATACAGACTTTTTTCAGTGAGAGAAGAAACTCATTCACTTACAATCTGTTTTTCCAATTGATCACCCCCAACATGACATGCTGCCTAAAGACTTTGGTCATGTGATGGTTTCTAATGAGTGATTAACCAGACCTATTTCTCTTGTAAGAGTTAACAGTCATCTTTCTGAAAGGGGAAGGGATCATATCACCTCTAACTTTACTGTGTCCTTATTATTCAAATTTACTTGATTCGTCCAGTTCTTCACCAAGTAATTTATTGCTTGATTAATGCTTTTCCTGACTCTTTAACAATTGATCGCCCCTAACACAGCAAACTGCCAAAAGATGTTGTTTGCAAGACAGTTTCTATTGAGCGTCTAACCAGACCTGTCTTTAATAAAAGTCAATTGATGGGAATGAGGTAACAGTGCATGAAAAATGTGATAAGATCTTTTGTTGTTACAATTGTCTGCCTGTTGCAGATTGACATTGTTGGGATTGATGTAACAAAGAATGGCTTATACTCTGCAGATGAATGTGATCTCTCTGCTAAAGATAAATTGTGTGTATTTTGGATTTAATCTCTTGAATGTTATGGCAACTGTAGTTACAGGGTGCATTATAAAAATTCATCCGTCAGTTCTTGCAAACTATCCATACAGAAGCTCATGTATAGTACAAAGCAAATATATTCCACTGCCTGTACCAAGTCCATAAAAACAGTTATTTTTCAAAATGACCACTTTTTGTCTTGATTAGGATCTCTACACAAGAGGCCACACCCTTTCTTCATCTAAATTAGACCAAGATTTGACAAAAGCTTACTTCAAAGTGGCAACACTGCTATAGAATATCTTTAAAACATCACTCTCCAGAATGAAACAGATGGGAAAATCCATTGAATCGATGTCCAGGCTTAAAGCAGACTAGATGTCATTGACAATGCTCTTTGCACCACATCTGAGTGGTATTTGATATGTAAGCAGGTGCAACGTTCTGATCGAGAATGTAACACTCTCCAAAGGCTATAGTTACTCAAAGTAGCACTTTTTCCCCAAGTATTTGAAGATGAACCTGGCTATTCACTTTCTCACTGTCTTCAATGGACAACGGAGGAGACAACATCAGCCCAGCAGACTTTTAGCAACAAAAGTGGACTCTGCTGCCTTCAGGAAGGTTTTTAGCATCAGCTGCATGAACCCTATCTTTTTAGAATTCATCACAGCCTCCACAGTGAAAATATTCTCATCAGATCAAATGAAGATTCTGTTAGTGATGCTCTGAATTTCCACCAACATTTTCTTCTCTCTGTTGAGACACTTTTGCGTTTTGGTTGCAGAAATCAAGTGATGACATTGCATTTTATATTCCTTAAGCCCTATGTCCTCCTTCACAATCCTTTTCAATGACTTTTCTGACAATGTCTGCTCTTTCATAGTTTTCCTGCAGTGTAGTGCAGACCGAGCAATTTCTGTCGGGTTTGTCTTGCTTAAGGTTGTGCCAGTCTCATTAAGAAGTTTCATGACTTTATAAATGGTTTTTCAGCCAAAATTCAGGTCTTTGAACATTTGATGTTGTTTAGTCCAGCCTTTTTTTTCCAAGGCGACAATTTGGTCGTGTATAGACTTTGATGCCATGCTTAATACCTTTTTAGAATAGACTAATGAAACTAAAAGTGGAAAGATTGAACATTTTGGAAACTCTGCGCAAAATTTCAAACTCTTTGTTCAAAACCCAAGTTTATAAGATAAGATTGAATGATGAGTATATCTTTATGGTGCGCTCTGTATATAGAATATCAATAACAAAAGTTAAAGCATATCTGGAAATTAAAGAACATCTGATCAGTGCATTGCACGTGGCAAGGCCGCAAATCTCCAGCATATCCTGTTTGGTTTCAAATATTCTCTAAGAAGCTACACATGGAGATGCAAGTAGGGACTGGAAGTTCTATGTAAAGCCACCAAAAGATGTTGCAAAACTGCCAATAAGAATCTGATTACCACACAAGTAAAAATAGAATTCATGAAAAAGATTAACACTGTGGGAAATACTTTCTTATGGAATAAATAGTCCAAAACATCATTTGTTGGTGGTCATATAAATTGAAAAGTTGCTGTAGATTTAGATTGTTTTTTTCAATAACTTTGAGAAGTCATTAAACCACCAACTTTTTATATTTTTAGAAAATTGAAACTTTAACATTGCTGTAATTAATGGATGCATAGAAAAAAATTAGTAATATATTTTGGTACAACATGATTCCTCAGACAAAGTTCATAAAACTAGATTGAAAACTTGAATCTTACCTCTTAATTTTGCTGTCTCCTTGAGATCTCCATTCTCCTTTTTGGTATACATAAGCTGTGATGTTCAAATTTTGTACGACTAAAAGACTTTTCAACAATTTAAACTCTTCTCCTCCTGAATACGAAGATGAGGAGAAGTAGAGTGTAAATAGTCCAAAAAAACAAAGGAAGTTGGTATGTATATTTAGAGTGTTATCTTATCTTTTTGGCTGTGATCATGTAAACTGTTCTGTATTCAGGCATTGTCTTTAGGTCAGATCATTGAAAAAAGTACACAAAAGGATGGAATAAAAAGGCTCCAAGATTGAGCAAGGCAGCGTCCACATGGATCCACAAGGTCTGCTGATATTGTGAAGTATTGCTGGGGTGCCCTGGGTTAGTTCTGTCATTTCAACCCTGAAACCAATTTCATCATTTGATGAAAGCTTTGCTGGAGGCATTGCTGTTATTTTTTCTGCTGTAAATGTATGAACTTATTTCTATACATTCATACCTAGCATTATATATTCACACCTTGCATAAATGAATTGCCATAGCCTGGGCATGTATCAAAATTAGTTATCTAAATTAGTTCATCTTAAATGATCTAAAAATAAGATTTTTCTTATCTAAAATTATCTAAAAAAATACCATGGCAAGATTTGGGCATTGTTGGTTCAAAATGACCATCGTGACCTAAAGAGCACTTGAAAAAAAAAAACAACACTATTTTTAGATGATGCCTAGTTGTGCACTCATGCAAATTTCAAGGTTGTAGCCCCATAAATGTGACCATGAGCACCTGGAGAAATACATATAGAATATACAGACACTCAAAAAGAGGAGAATCTGCAGCCCACTCAGCTCGTTGGTTGAGCCATTTGTGGGTCTATAATAGCTTGTCATATGTACATATATATATATATATATATATATATATATATATATATAATTATGATAATTAATAATTGAGTCATCCACAGACAGCTGTTTCGTTGTGGTATAACTCTTCAGTTTGGCTATAGACTATCCATTATCCCATCCAGTACCACGAGGTAGGATCGAAACCTTTACTTTAGACCTAGAGGCTGGCATTTTACCCCTGCTCTGCACAGAACTAGACGGTCAGTAAGACTGAATTTAAGTGATATATTTACTTACGCACAATTCCTCATCCACCAGAGTGCACCATTCCAAAGTTGGAAGAGCACTGCTACATGGCTTATAATGAACAAGTTGCATTACTTAAAGAGTGCTCAACCCTGAATAAGGGAGCATTAATTCTAATAATAATTAATAATTGAGTTATATATATATATATATGTGTTTCCAGAAAGCTCAACAGCATTAAACACTAAACATTAAAAACCTTTACAAAATTTTTTTGTGTCGCTTCTGTCACTCATTTCCCAATATCTGTCAATACAATTTATCTAATTTCCTCCACTATTTTTTCCTGTTTTATATGAACTTTGTTATTATGGTGAGTGTGAGTGATGGGCCATGCCCTGCCATGCTGGCCCATGACATGTTGGCAAGGGGTTATTATGGTACTCTACGTAATTTTTTTCTTGTTGGGATCGTCAGTTGCTTACTATGTAACTATTTCAGGGATTTAAAAACGAAACAGTTATATTAACATGGCACCCCAACAATGTTGATCAAACCCTTCCTTTCAACTATGATTTTGATATATAGCTTATATCATACTCCATGTAGTTTATCATCGTTTTATAGCTTTATATACATAAATATTAAATTAAAGATTATTTTGTTTTGCTAACAAATCATGAGAGACAACATTCTGGCAGTAGTTGAAATTAATGTAATTATTGATACTCCAAGGACAATACCTATTTCAGACAAATTACTATGATCATTTTTGAAAAAAAAACCATAACTTCAGTAAATTAACTAACAGGCCATGTGTCATGGCTCATCCAGTAATGATGTTTGTTCTTTAACCAGTCATTCATTTTATCTTTTCAGTCATTGCCTGTAAGTTAATTTTTCTTCAAGTATTTTTGTGTTATGTGGCTGGAGGTTATTCCCCCATTTCACTCTTCAAAAACTTTCATGTAAAAGTCAACTTTCATCATGGAGTACCATAAGCCTAGCAGTGGCATATGCTGCTTTGTATCTTGGGTCTGTTGTGTGCTATGGATGCACAAAAGCTCAAAAGTATTTTAGTGTCAGTAAAAAGCAATGGACACTAAAAGTCTATTTAGTACGATGTAGGGAAGATTGTTCTGACTGTATTTTGTAAAGTTTCATACCCTTACTCATTTGATGCTACTAACTGTGAATAAATAAAAAAGGGATAAGAGAATTAATGGAAAAAAAAAACCGGGCACCCTTTTCCTTTAATTCTCTAATTTCTGCATTTGAGACCACCTTCTGTACATTGTGCCAAGAAGGCTTGAACTGTCCATTGCTTTATATAAACACTAAAATATTTTTATAGCACACAGTATTCCCAAGACACAAAGCATCACTGAAACCCAGGGAGTTAATTTTTACTTGTAGAGTCTGAATAGATAAATAATTTGGTTGATATTTGAATGTATCTTATTAAAGTTTTAAAAATTGATAGCTATAACGGTCTTTTTTATAAGATTGTATGTGAATGAATACAGTGTATATAGTATAGTTGTACAGTCATAGTATATCTCTGTAGTGGAAACCATAACATCCAAAGGTTTATCCTCGATATTGAATTTACGTATAACTTTTATCAGAAACCTTTAATCAAAACTGTCACCAAAAGCATTAACATAGGTTTCTTCAGTTTATACATAGCTATCCAAGTACCCAGGCCCCACCAATAGAGATAGGGGCTGGAAATTCAAACAAAAATAATAATCATAACTGTCATGTGACCAGTATCTTCTGGCTGCGTGCTGTGTTAAGGGTGATCAGTTCTTTTTCTTAAACAATGATCACCAAAATATTTGAATTTTCAAAAAACAAGTGTGAATGCTTCTGGACACAGACCAAAGGATCAATTTAGCCTAAACTTAGATTGCAAATTGAATCTTGAACTGAAAACATATTGGCAGGGGAGGGGGGTAGTTTTGAAAAAACAAAAACATTTTTTTCTAGGTATATTAATGAGTAAATTTTTAGATTCTCAGCCCTTTATCTTCAGTGGTGCAGCCTGTATATTTGATACATAAATACATAGATACACGCATGCATATCCAGCCAGCTAGCCTGACCTAGTCTAGAACTGAAGAAACCTTTGTTGACAGTTTCGGTCAATGCTTTCTAATACATGTGATGAATCAATTATTTTTGCCTTTTTTTAATAGTGATCATCTAACATTTAAAAAAAAAATATTTTTACTGATTTGTAAAAGATATTCCTTAAATGTGAAGTAAAAGTGATCTTTGTTGCCATGTGGATAGTCAGTAGCACAGCAAGGGTTTTCAGCACCCGGGGGCAAAGAGAGGACTCTGGGAGAGCATAATTGTTAACTAATAGGCATTTTTGGCCAGAGAAAATTTTGCCTTCCTTCATACCAGCACCCTGGGGGTGACTATCCCCTCTCACTCCCCTCTTGCAACGCCTCTTGCTAATTCTTTAAGTGACCTCATGAATCTAGGGTAAATCTTTCACATTCCATATTAACATAACCTTTTGTGTACATGTGAAGTTTATTCTACTTTCCTTCTTAATTCAAATTAGTAGCACAGCTTCTATGATTAATATTACTCTGCTAAGTGTGCAATTATTGAATCTGGTAAGCTTGTTCTCATATAAAATTGTTTTGTCACACTCCCATGTCCAGGGTCAGATTCATAAGGGGGCCAAAGGGGCAATTGCCCCCTCCCTATAAAAATTATCATAATCAAAAAATTAGTCTCTTTAATCCATTTATATACAAATAATTTTCCATTCCAGTAGTTTTCACCTCCAAGGCTTCACTTTGACCAAATCACTTCTTATTCAGATTAAAGTGGACGTTGATCGAACACTGCACTGCCAGCTTGACTAAGCAAGAGGAAAAACTCAATATTTCTAGCTGTGTAAGTAAATGATATTTTCATCAAATTATTTTGAGTAAAAAGTAATAATCTTTTAAAAAAATTGGTATAAAGGCTTTTGTTGGTTTTTGTGTGTGTAGGAGAAGTGTATATTTTCATAGAAGCAGAGGGTAACCTTATTCATTTTCAGTATCAATTCAATTTAATATATTTTCTTACATTTTTTTAAATTGATCATTGGTCTATATATAAGATTTTACGTGATATTCTGAACAGACCTATTGGATCAATTACATTAACGTTTATGGATTTATCTACTGAATGAACTATTATCTTTTTGGATTAATATATCAATTTGTCCTTTAGTTTAGTTTATTAGTCTAAAGGCTTTCATTTTTGTCTCATATGAGTGGGAGAAATGTATATTTTCATACGAGCAGGGGGTAACATTTTATATTATCAATACAATTCATCTTCATATATTTTTTTTTCTTTCTAACTTTTTAAAGAAAAGATACATTTCTCCACAGAAATGAAAGCCTTCACACTGATGATCTATTTTCCAAAAAATTGAAATTGAAATCATTTTCAATTTTTTCCAGTAAAAGAATTATTTTGAAATAATTTGATGAAAAACATCTTTTTAGTTGAAGTCTGTTCTATTTAGAGTCTGGCAGGAGTCTACATGAGGAAGCACTGAAGTGGACGTTGGAAACTATTTACGTAAATTTCAGAATTTTCAATGAATAAAATTTCATTTTGCATCCTATATTTGTTTATGTTTTTGTGACTACTTAAAAAGGTAAAATTATGCTATTTTAGGTGATTATAGCAATACTTTCCATAGCTATATTGGGTGATTTGGATGATTATAACAATATCTTCTGCAGTTACATTGCTGTAAAAAGTGTACAAGGTGTATATCTTCTTGAAATAATTTATTCCTATTATAGCTAACCCGTATAATTGCTTGTCAGAAATGAATTGATAATTACTTCTTTGAATTCATTTTGGATTTCATTTCATTTTGATGCCTTCAATTATTTTAAATAGATCATCAAGATTACTAATTCAGTAATTTGAAACTACAATAATTGGAATATGACTTATGAAAATAAATTTGTCTTACCTAAAACTCTGCTTGGAGTTTGTAGGGCTGTTTGTTCGATTCCTGCAGCAACCCTATTTTTCTCTAATTGTTTGTTTCTATTCATTCTGTCTAGGCTGAGTGACTCATTCACCATGCAACAACTGGAGGTCATTTTAATTAAAGTTTCAAATGATATAATGCATTCATGAATATTCTGTGGGATTACACATCCATTTCTTGATAATATGTATATATATATATATATATATATATATATATATATATATATATATATATATATATATATATATATATATATATATATATATATATATATATATAGTTATGAATATACTACAGCAAAAAGAAAAACTGTTCTGTATACATATGTATCATACGACAGTTTGTGACGTCTGAGAACAGCTAAAACAGATGATCTCATCTCAATTGAAAACGATTTTCTCAAAAATTTTCAATTGATTGATGTTTTGAAGAAATTCATTCCCAAGAAATTATGCAAAGCAAGTGTTTGGATTTTGATTCTTAGTTTTATAGAAATAAATTAGACATTTTCTTCAACTTTCTTTTTCCTTTTGAAAATATTGCTTGGGACTTCACGGTACCTGAAATCCAGGGGCCTTCAAAATTTTAATTTGGTACTGCTATGTATACATGACTTTGATGTGTAAATTTTATGATTTGCCATATATATTCAATTTCTGTACTCTGGGTCCCCCCAAGCTCTATATCTGGCCATGCCCATGTCCCATAGGTTATTTCAAAATTCTCCAAATTTGCTGAACTAAATTGTTTAGAATGACTTAAACAATAGCAACTCTTACCACATCTCATAGCACCATAAAGAGAATAGATTACAACACTCGTCTTTATTTATATAGTATCTTTGACACATCATTGTTCTGATGATTTCTTCATATTCTCCCATTTTCGTCAGTTGACAGTTTTAAACACTTATACTAGCATCTCTAGAGAAATAATGAATGACAATTACCCATTTATGCTGTGTTGGCAGCAATCAATCAAAAAGTTGGAAAAAGGAGTGATCAATGAATAAGTTAATGCTCTTGCCTGTTGTTGGACTGTGATCACTAAAAAAGGTTTGAATTTTCAGAAAACGAGTGGACACCAGCTGATGATTAATTTAGCATAAACTTATGTTGCATATTGAATCCTCCCCATGAAAACCTTTTTAGGAAGGGAATTTTTTCCCAGTTGAGAGGAGCATGTGTGCAAAATTTCAAGTTTCTTCTATGAACAGTAAGGGCTTAATGAAGTCCAGATAGATAGATAGATACTTGTAAATATCAGAACACAAGAATAACCTAAATCCAGCAACAGTGATTAAACTGGTCTTTTATGGGTAGCAGTGATTAATAATATCTGTGCCTTGTACAGATGAATCACCATAGCCCATACATGGACCTGAAGGGATTATCTAAAAAATCATCTGAAAAAAATGGATCTTTAATCTAGAATTATCTAATAAACACCAGTACAAGGTTTTGGCATTGTTGGTCCAAAATGACCATTGAAATCCAAAGAGTACTCTTTTGAAAAAAATAAAAAGAATAGATTTCAAATATTGTCTAGTGGCCTTCTCATGCAAATTTCCAAGGCTGTACCCCAAAAATGTGACCAGGAGTGCATGGACACACACACACGCATACATCTGTATCATTCACAAATGAATCATAGTAGCCTGCATGTGTACCAAAACTAATTTTCTAAAAAAAAATGATTTAAAATTATCTAAAAAAATGATTTTTTTTATCCGAAAAAATTATTGGCTTTGGGTATTGTTGATCCAAATTCACCATATTGACTCAAAAAGCATTTTTTTTTTAGACACAAAACAACATTTTTAGATGGTGTCCCCCCAAATATAACCAAGCGCACCCAGAGAGAAAGATACTCATACATAGATAGATAGACACATTGACACAGGTACTCGAAGAGAGAAGAATTTGCAGCACACTTGACTGGTTGGTAAGGACTATTTGTTGGGATGCAGAGATTCAATTCTCAGATCAGACCTTAATAGATACCAATAATAAATATATAGTTGGAGTTCCTTGCTGTGAGGTCTTATTCTGCAAATGCCTTTAATTGATATTTGTTCCTGTCAGTGACATCACTGCTATCACTACCATTTCAATTCCTGCTACTGCAGCTGTCACTGTTCTTTGAGAAACCAGAATGTCATATCTGTAATTGAAATATGCATTCACATGACTGTCACAATGTGTTTTATTGAGAAATAAAAAAGAATGAGTTAAATGAAAGAGAAGGAGGAAGAACTAAATGAGGGTGAAAAGAAAATGTCTGAGAATGATGGGACATATTGAATGTGATTTGAATGCTTTTATCAGAAAAGGTAGTTGTATTAATAAAAGCAATTTTACAATACTTTAGATAAGAGCATTTTAAATAACATAAGATAAAAGAAATGAAGTAATATATATTTATTTCAGTCATTTTGACTAATACTCAAACCCACTTATGAAATTAGCTCAACTGGCAAAGAAATGGAAAGCAGACCACATAATTTGGTTATGGGATCTATGAAGATATTTTTAAAAAAAATCATAAGTTGAAAACCAGGATACGTGGAGCTCTTTAACTGTGGATCACATCAAAACAACAAGAGAAATGGTGAAATCATAAAAAGATATGGTAAAGCAGTAAATTTGCCAGGCTGTAAATTTCCTATTAGAAATCGTCGAAAAAAATCTGTCACTAAAACTGTCAACGTAGGTTTCTTCAGTTTTCAGGTTGGTCCGGCTGGCTGGCTGTGTATGTATATGTGTATGCATCACGCATACAGGCCACACTAATTGAGCTAGAGGGTTGAAATTTCCCTAATTTAGTTTTTATTATGTTTCCAAAAAAAATTTTTTTTTTCTTTTTTGAAATAGGTTCTTAGTTGGGGATTCAACTTGCAATATATGTATCACACATTCATGATGTACCAATGGAGCTTGATGGCTGAAAATTTCAACTTTTACTTTCTTTCATGTTTTTTTTTAAATTTCTCCCCTAAAATGTGGGGGGTTCAATTAGCAGTGTGAGTTTATATAAAATTGATCCCTTAGTTTGTGTCCAGTAGCTTTAATGTTAATTTTTTGAAAATCCAGTTTTTTTTTAGCGATCGCTACCTAACAAAAGGTGAGAGAAGTAACTAATCCATTGATAAACCCTTTCTCCAAATTTTAGTTGATCACCCTTGCACAGCATGCTGCTTAAAGACATTGGTAATGTGACAGTTTCTATTGAGTGAGTCAGCAGACCTGTTTTTATTAAATGATGAACAAGGAAGCAGTTGGTTGCACATTATTTGATTTAATCAATTAATGTTCAAGCAACTGCTATCTCTTACAGTGACTTGGCGAACATTTTCTATTAGTTACCAAGAAAGTGCATTCTGTTTGTTAGATAAGAATATAAGACGAATTGAACAACTCCAGTCATCAAGGAGGTGAATGGTTCTATCCTTTTTTATTTGTGCATGTGTTTTTTTTGATTGTTCATGTGTTTGTGTGTTCCAACACTCCTGGCCATACCGTTTTGTCAACAGATTTTAAAATTGGCATCAGTACTCCACTAGACACCTTCTAAAAAAGTGTTTTTTTAATCATTTTTGGATAAAAGCTTTTTTGACTTTTGGGGGGCATTATTTTGATGGGTTTAGTTTATCAAAAACATCTGGATTTTCTCCATATATTAGATGTTTTCATGTGAAAAATGCCATCGATATCATAGATCGAATTTATTTAGACCATAGTTATTCTTCGATGGAATTTTTTTACATGACTTCTAATTTTGATGCCACGGTTGTTCAAATATTGACTGTGATGGTATTATATCTTTTTAAACATTTTCTTTATTGAACTTATTTTCTGTTTTGTTCCACTATCTGCCATCTTTCTGCCAACTTCATAATTCAGGCAATTTATTCAAACAATGTGCAATTCTTCCACTAAAGAAAAACATAGATTCAATGGGGTGTACAATTGGATTATTTGTTCTATTAAACAGAATAAATAAATTTTTACTATAATTATATCAATTATAATTGTTTGAAATAATTTGGGGGATTCCATAGCTCATAGTGGAGGACTCTCTCCCAATTCCATTTACACAGAATCATCTTGTTTGGATAAAGACAGGCCTTTGGTATGGCTAGTGGTCAGGGCCAGCTTTAAGCCAATTGTACCATTTACTCCCAGTTTGGCTCTGCAAGTCAGGGGGCCTTACACTAGGGTGTATTCTAGTCTTGAAAAGACACATCACATTGCAAATACACCTAATACTATGTTGCAGGTTTCACAGAGAACAGCAATAATTTTTATTTTCTGCTGAATCCTGTAAGATTCAACAGCGTTTGTTTAAATTTTGAATTTTTTTTATTGTACTTGAATTCAAGAATTGCATTTCTCTGAAATTTTCAAGCACACAATTTGATTGCTTTCCATTCTACCATAGAGGTATCTAGTATATAATGAACTTTATTTATATCTCTAAGATTCTACAGACCTTGAGGTTTAGCCAGGGGCCCTGCAAAGCAGTGTTTCCAAGTGGGCCCTGCAGCTCCTAAGGCAGACTTTGCTAATGTTAGTTAATTTCACTTGCCTCATGATCATTTGTGTTTCATATTGTTATAAAGTATCAATTTTTTATTGACCATTTATTTGAAACATGAAATATTTTTGTTACACCCAAGTAGCGTATTATACATGGAAATATGGCTCAGTGATTTCTCTTTCCCCCATTAGCTCAAGTGAAAGCCACAGATGAAAGTGACAAACATAACAATGATCATAAAAATGATTTGCAATACTTGACTTGGATATTTTGTGTGCATTGGCTATCTTCTATACTTCATAACATTGAGTATTCTCAAGCAAAATCTTGATTTGACCACTATCAACCTTATCTGATTCACCTGACAATAAAAGAATAGTTCAGCAAGAACTATCCTATACAACACTTTGCAAAACACTTTTGACATGTTTTATCATTCACTGTACCTTCCCCATACACTGCTGAAATCTTTTTCGCATTTTAAGTGCATTTTTCCCTTTCTTAAAATAATAAGGTATAATATGTTGAAAACGAACGAAAATATGCCAATTTCAAAAAAATTCTAAAAAATATATGTTGATTTGACTATAGTTATTATCAGAAGCAATTGTTGTGAGTAAGGTTTATTGAAACTAAACATGCCTAACGCCACCTTAGGGCAAAAAACAGTACAAACTTTTTAGGATACCTAATACATAGCTATGTAGGCTTAATGAATTTCATTGGAATGCACTGTAATAGTATAAAATAAAAATGACTTGCCACTTCAGTCAATAATTGAACAACTTTAGCATCAAAATTTGAATTCATGTGAAAAATTCTATTGAAGAATATGGTCTGAATAAATTCTATTTATGATATCACTGGAGTTTTTCCCCTTGAAAACCTTTATAATAGTAGAAAAACATCAAGATCCTGGACAATCTAGAGATTATTGATAAACCCATCAGATTGAGGCCCCCCCAAAAAGATGAAAAAAGCTGCTGACCAAAAAAAAAATCAAACATAAGACATTTTCAGGAAGGGTGTAGTGGAGTACTGATGTCAATTTCAAGTCTGTAGACAAAACGGTATGGCCAGGAGCACTGGAATACACAAACACATAAACAAACACACAAACATATGCGTATATAGAAAATGATAGACCCCCTTCACCACCTGTGATGGCTACAGTTGTTCAAGATCTGAACTGCACCCAGGGAAGATATCCAATACCAGTAGCTAGCATTCATTTCAGCCTACTGGATAACAATGCTTCAAGTTGGTTAATGCCCTTGAAAACCATTTGAAATCTGAGTAAACGGGTAGGGAAGCCTCATCTCTATCCTTCCTTCTTTAAAGAGATTAAAAGATAAAGAGGCTAAGTTGGAATACCTATAGAAAACAGGAACTATATCTCAATGGCTTTCAAAGTTATTCCAGATGTAGAAATTCGCAGAGGAAATGTATTACCTATTCAATCAGCCCACTATTGTCCGACCACCCAGCCAAGTGGGCTACAGATTCTTTTCACTTTGCTCGTCTGTGTGTGTGTGTGTGTGTGTTTTTCAAGCAACAACTTTGAAAATTTGTATGAGCATACCACTAGGCATCATCTAAAGTTTTTTTTTGTTTTTCGTAAGAAGTTATTATTTTGGTTTCAATGGTCATTTCAGGACCAACAATTCTCAAATCATATGCTGTTTTTTTTATATAACCTTAGATAAAAGATCTACATTTTTCAAAGATAACTCTAGATAAATGATCCAAATTTTTTAGTTTATTTTTTAGATAATTTTTGATAATTTTTGATAATATTTTACATAATTAGGTCTGGTTCATACATGGGCTAAAGATTCATTCATGTGAGGTAAGGATATATAATATAATGACTGTTAGAGCTCCCTGACACTGAAAATATAGGATGCAAACATTGACTGCACAGAGAAGTCATCTTTGGAAATAGCAAATTTGATTTTTCTATCATTAAACAAGATATACCAATGCTGCTTTTATCACCAGAAATAAGAACCATTGCCCTACCAGGGTTAACAATGAGAACAACAAGCCTGGATGCTGCAAGCTCAAACTCAACTCCTACTTTTATTTCGACTGAAGATGATTACAGCAACTTTTGTATTGTATGTAAAATAGATAAAAAATTATAAAAATATATTTTCCATTTTTTAGTATTAATGTATTCATTTATTTATTAAAATGAAATAAATCCTTACGCATTTTTAACAAAAATTTTCGAAGATACGTAAGATCTGTCAGTTTGGCCTGGTCATTAAGAGAGCGGCATAATCCCGATTTCAAATTATGGTAAGGAAAAACTAATTTTATTTATTGGTTTGGTTCAACATGCTGGAACAAACAAATAGTGAATAAGGTGGGGATAGTTTCCTGTTCTTGTTGCTATGGGAAAAAACAAAGTCATCTCCAGACTTGGATTGGAGTTTGACAATGACATATGGTGACAGGTAGTAGTGAATAAAAGCATAAAGTTTTTTAAAAGTTATCTTTAGGAAAGCAAGTTAAATTTGTATCTTAATGAATGAGGACGACATAATTCAAAGACATACACTGAGAGCATCAAAATTAAAAAATGATTTTTCAGCTTTGTATAAATATAATATTTTCAAGGTTGCTCTCTGGAGATTTATACCAAGTATATGTAAAAGGATTTATTAGAATTATAGTTTTTAAAAAAAAGAAGAGTATGCAACCAATGTAATCTCCCGATAGTCACCTATGGAGCTAAAACAAGGAACATAACAAAAAGATTGCCACTCAAACAGGATTCAGAGATATCATTGAATCAATTAGCGAATAAAAATGGTAATGGGCTGACTATGTTGCAAAAATGTTTGACAACAGGATATCACGACTCACTATATGTATTCCTAGAGATCATTAGTGAAATTGTGGCTGACAAAATATGAAATGGTGTGTCAATCTAGACAAATTCAGAAAGTATTGGCATTGCAATGATCAGGATAAAAAGGTGTGACGAATCTTGGGGAAGGTCTATATCCAACGAAGGACGCTAAAAGGCTGATGATGATTTAGTATACACACATTTTGATTTTTGGCTCGCTCTTCAATTTGTGAAAGACGCTGATTAAAGACTCAGTAATTCTGTTCATATTTTGGATGCTTTTCCTTTTGTATTTGACAAAGTGGAACAGTTTTGTCTGCAAGTTCTACTCTTTTTAACTTTAGCTGGGCTTTGCTGAAGAATTTTACTTTAAAAAACATGTTTTTAAAAAAATCAGATTTTTATATTGCCCAATTTGCAACCAGCTGGCTTCTAATTTGGGAATATGAAAAACCCAACCTAATAGGATAAATAAAAGTAACTTATCAATGAAAGGATTTATCTCTGCTGAGACTTACTGTTAGCTGTGTATTGGTATTCATATTATATAATCCTTATGGCTATTTTTGCTTTTTACTTTTCAAAGAATTATCCAGCCACATATGATTCTGCTTTTGTCAGTTCCTATCAATTCTTGACAATTATTTTTGTATCTTAATTTGTATCTCAAATAGGACAATATTAGGTTGGTGAGATCAACATATGGAGTCCTACAATGGTTTATTATTTAGTTTGAAAATCCATTCTCAAACATTCGGTGTCTGAGATCTTTTCTGAGATTTAATTTGAATATGTTTATGTTTGGATAGAGGATTGTAGCTTGTGATAGCTTGTTCCAGGTCGGAGCAGATCTGTCTGAGAAGACGTACTTTCTGATCCTGATGGCTGTTTAAATTTGTAGCTTCTTGCTGAGTCCTCTGGTTGCACTGCTTAGGGATGATTTTAGCATGATTTTATCTGGACAGATGATTCACTTTCAGTCTTGGTCAATGGTATTTAGACCTGAAGTTATCCTGTATATTCCCAGTAGATCAGCACAGGTTCTTCTGTAGGTTAGTGTCTCCAGATCAAGCTCTTCTAGCCTTTCCAAATATGGCAAGTGTTTGATGCTGAAGATCATCTTTGTGGCTCTTCTTTGTACTCTTTTTGCAGAGTTGAACAATCATAACCATCAAAGATGGCAAAGGGTGCTATTCTTTATTATATGTGCTTGTGTGCTTCTTAGCTTGTTTGAGCTCTCTTGGCCGTACTGTTTTGTCTACAGACTTGAAAATTGGCGTCAATGCTCCACTGGGACTTCTTCTAATAATGCTTTTTTGATAATTAGAAACAAAGCTTTTTTGACCTTTTTGGGACCTTATTCTGATGAGTTTATCAATAACCTCTAGATTCTCCAGAATCCAGATTTTTCTAGATGTTTTTTCACCCTATTTTAGGTGTTTTCAAGGGGAAAACTCCAGTGATGTCATAAATAGAATTTATTCTGACCATATTTATTCTTTGATCAAACTTTTTTTTACATGACTTCAAATTTTGACGGTTGTTCAATTATTGACTGTGATGGCAAGTCTTTTTCAGATTTGTGTTTTGGGGGTGAGCGAATCCAGTAGCTGAATTCTAAATGCAGTCTGATGAGTGATTTATACCACATTTTGAATATCCCCATATCCATGTTCTGTTGGTATGGTGGAGACAACCTAGCATTTTATTTGCTATGATGACTTTCCGTTGACAGTTTGCTATGATATTCAATGTTTTGTAATAATAGGAATATGTATTGTCAATTCAGTAACTTCTCACTGACTTGACTCGATTTTTCTTGCCTCACAATAATGACAAGTTCAGATTCCCGGTTAAGACTAAAAACTGATAAGTTTAAAATGAGTGAATAGAGAGAGAAGGGGAAAAATAGAGACAGATTCTATTCCTACATCATTAATCCATGAAAGGGAGAAAGAAAGAAAAAGAGAAAGTGAGAAAGAGTTGAAAGGAAGAGAGAAAGAGAAAATAAAAATCTGGACACAAGATTAAATTATCTGAAAACAGATTCTTCTAATCAGAACTTATTACTTTTTCTTTCCCATTTAAAACTTTTACAATGATTTTTATTTCTTCTCTACTCTTCTAAACCCTAACCCTCCATGGTAGAAACTTGAAATTTTGCGTACATACTCTCCTCAATGAATGGGAAAAATATTATCTGTTTTTTTAGATTCGGCTTAATGGCTAAAATAATTGTGTGTAGAGTTGAGTTTGAACCAGAAGCAGCTAGTCTTGTTTTTGTAGATAAGCACAATCTAGGTAACAATTCTCTTAGTAACTATGACCATCTCTAACCCACAAAGATATTTCAACTTGAGTACTTTAATCAAAATACATGAAAAAATAGAAAAAAACTTGAAATTTTTGTGACTGTTTTATTGCAGTATTATAAGAAAATTGTCAACCAAAACTGTCACAATAGGTTTCTTCAGTTTTTAGGTTGATCTGGCTGGCTAGCTGTGTACATATATATGTATGTATCACACATACAGGTTGCATCAATGGAGAGGGCTGAAGGTTTCAACATTCACTCCTTATTATGTCCAGAATAAACCTTTGTTTTTGTTTCGTGAATATCCCCCCTCCTCCAAAAAAGTTTTTAGTGATGGGGGACAATTTTCAATGTAAGTTTATGTTGAATGGATCACTTAATTTGTGTCCAGCAGCATTCAAGTTTGCTTTTTGGAAATTCAAACTCTTTCAGAGATAATCACCCAGCAAAAGGCGAGAGAAGTAACTTATTCATTGATCATCCCTTTTCCCAATTTTTTTCCCAGCATGGCGTGCTGCTGAAAGATTTTGGTCACAGGGTGGTTTTTATTGAGCTATTAACCCAACTTGCTTTATATTGTTTTCAATTTCAACGAATTCAGTGTTAATTAATTACTACTATAAGTACTTTTGAAACTTGATCAAGTAATAACCGATGTCATGGATGAGGAATCCCACAACTATTACTCTTTTTGTATAATAGTATTATATCGTCTGTTCTACCAACAAATATTTATATTGTTGCCAGAGAAACTGAAGGTTAGCATTATTTCAGCATATCAAACTGCCTGATTTTTTTAGTTGTACTTTGAATTACCGCAATTGTAAAAAGTGTATGTATGTTAATTTACCATTGTTAATGAGGCCAAGTAAATTATTCATTACTCACTCCTTTTTCCAATTTTTTATTGATCACCACCAAACAGTATGCTGCTGAAATATGTTGGTAATGTGACAGTTTCTATTGACTGACCAACTTTTTCTTCTAAATCAATTAAACTACCATAGCCCAACAAATGGCACGACCAACCAGCCAAGTGGGTTAGAGATTCTTCTCTTTTTGAGTGTCTGTATCTATCTATGTGCTATCTATAAGTGTATGTGTTTGATAGGGCACTCATTGCCACATTTGGGGGTGGGGGGACTATAACTTTGAAAATTTGCATGAGTGAAGTACTAGGCAACATTTAAAAAGGTCTTTTTTTTTTCTTTCAAAAAATTCCTTTTTGGGGGTCTCTGTGGTCATTTAAGACCAACAGTATCAAAATCTTGTGCTGGTATTCTTTTTATGATAATTTTAGATAATTTTTTAGATAATTAGTTCTAGTACATGTGCAAGCTATGGTGATTCACTAATACAAGGTACAGATATTTGATAATTTTTCATTATATTATTAAGATGAGGTTGTAGGGGTTTCTATAAGTTTCATTTTGTTGTTGACTCCATTAAGAAAGGATTTATAGTAAAGTATGAGTGAAGTTCCCACAGAAAAAATTAGGTGCATGCTTATTACTATTTAGAAGGGAGCCTGGATGTCATTTTTATAGCTGAGTAGGGAGAAAAAAAGGCTTGTAACTTGAAAGACAAATCGCAGAGCTACAAACAACATATTTATACATATTTTCTCAAATAAAAATGCTACACTATCTATTGGTATATATGAACTATAAACAAATGAGAGAAATGATTTTTTGTAATGTGTAGTGAATATAAAGTATTTTAAAGGTATAAAGTAGAAGTCTGTAATCAAGGTACTTAACTTACATTTGAGTAGTTGGATTGTTATATACACCTGTTGCTTGTCAAGGGGATTTTTCGGACTGTCCTCCTTTCCCTGAATAAATAGGGGGTTTTCTTTTCTTAAAACTTTTGGCCTTTTTCTGGGAATTTTCACCATTTATGGTGAAAAGGGATTATTTCCAGGAAAAATATCTAGCCTTGCTGTAAATACTCAGGGATGTTCTGTTTCCAAATTCAGTTGTTATCTTTTCAGGTAAACAGACAAATGAGATAAGAAGAGTAAGAGAGAAAAAAGAGAGAGTGATTATGTGTATTTGTAATATGTTTAAATAAAATATCTAATTCATTTATATTTTTATTTTAATAAAATCATTTTTATATATATATATATATATTTCTTTTATGAGGTACAACAGTTGAGCACACATACAACAGTTATTAAGTTAGCTGTCACCAAATAAAAGAATGCAGAAACAAGTGACATGAAAGATAACTCCACCTCTTTAGCTTTGATTTATTTTTTTAAATTGAACTTTAATTTAAAAGAGTTTAATTTGAAAGAGTTGAACTTTAATTTGAAAGAGTTGAACTTTAATTTGAAAGAGTTGAACTTTAATTTGAAAGAGTTAAACTTTAATTTGAACGAGTTGAACTTTAATTTGAAAGAGTTGAACTTGGATTTGAAAGAGTTGAACTTTAATTTGAAAGAGTTGAACTTGGATTTGAAAGAGTTGAACTTTAATTTGAAAGAGTTAAACTTTAATTTAAAAGAGTTGAACTTGGATTTGAAAGAGTTGAACTTTAATTTGAAAGAGTTGAACTTGGATTTGAAAGAGTTGAACTTTAATTTGAAAGAGTTGAACTTGGATTTGAAAGAGTTGAACTTTAATTTGAAAGAGTTGAACTTGGATTTGAAAGAGTTGAACTTTAATTTGAAAGAGTTGAACTTAAATTTGAAAGAGTTAAACTTTAATTTGAACGAGTTGAACTTTAATTTGAAAGAGTTGAACTTTAATTTGAAAGAGTTAAACTTTAATTTGAAAGAGTTGAACTTGGATTTGAAAAAGTTGAACTTTAATTTAAAAGAGTTGAACTTGGATTTGAAAGAGTTGAACTTTAATTTAAAAGAGTTGAACTTGGATTTGAAAGAGTTGAACTTTAATTTGAAAGAGTTAAACTTTAATTTAAAAGAGTTGAACTTGGATTTGAACGAGTTGAACTTTAATTTAAAAGAGTTGAACTTGGATTTGAAAGAGTTGAACTTTAATTTGAAAGAGTTAAACTTTAATTTGAAAGAGTTGAACTTTAATTTGAAAGAGTTGAACTTTAATTTGAAAGAGTTAAACTTTAATTTGAACGAGTTGAACTTTAATTTGAAAGAGTTGAACTTTAATTTGAAAGAGTTGAACTTTAATTTGAAAGAGTTGAACTTTAATTTAAAAGAGTTGAACTTGGATTTGAAAGAGTTGAACTTTAATTTGAAAGAGTTAAACTTTAATTTGAAAGAGTTAAACTTTAATTTGAACGAGTTGAACTTTAATTTGAAAGAGTTGAACTTTAATTTAAAAGAGTTGAACTTGGATTTGAAAGAGTTGAACTTTAATTTGAAAGAGTTAAACTTTAATTTGAAAGAGTTAAACTTTAATTTGAACGAGTTGAACTTTAATTTGAAAGAGTTGAACTTTAATTTGAAAGAGTTGAACTTTAATTTGAAAGAGTTGAACTTTAATTTGAAAGAGTTAAACTTTAATTTGAAAGAGTTGAACTTTAATTTGAAAGAGTTGAACTTTAATTTGAAAGAGTTAAACTTTAATTTGAAAGAGTTAAACTTTAATTTGAAAGAGTTAAACTTTAATTTAAAAGAGTTGAACTTTAATTTGAAAGAGTTGAACTTTAATTTAAAAAAGTTGAACTTGGATTTGAAAGAGTTGAACTTTAATTTGAAAGAGTTAAACTTTAATTTGAAAGAGTTGAACTTTAATTTGAAAGAGTTAAACTTTAATTTGAAAGAGTTGAACTTTAATTTGAAAGAGTTGAACTTGGATTTGAAAGAGTTGAACTTTAATTTGAAAAGAGTTGAACTTTAATTTGAAAGAGTTAAACTTTAATTTGAAAGAGTTAAACTTTAATTTAAAAGAGTTGAACTTGGATTTGAAAGAGTTGAACTTTAATTTGAAAGAGTTAAACTTTAATTTGAAAGAGTTGAACTTTAATTTGAAAGAGTTGAACTTGGATTTGAAAGAGTTAAACTTTAATTTGAAAGAGTTAAACTTGGATTTGAAAGAGTTGAACTTTAATTTGAACGAGTTGAACTTTAATTTGAAAGAGTTGAACTTTATTGAAAAAAATTAAAATGGAATTTCAAAGTAAAAGTCAGTGCTGCTTAAAGTGGATGATATCACACAAATCATATTGGAGCATCGTGAAGGCTGCTATGAAATGTGAATGGCATCACCATCAGCTGCAGTTATTCAAATAAAGTATACATTGCGTTTACCTCCAAGAAGCAATCATTGAGCTGTGACTGCCACTTAATTACAGGCATGGATGCTGCCAGACACAAACTAAGGGACCAATTTAACGTAAACTTACACTCGAAATTGAATCTCACACGAAAAATTGGGTTGGGGGCATATTCACAAAACAAATAAATTTGTTCTTTCTAGACATAATAAGATGGTTTCTACAACTTACATAAGGTTGTAAGACACTCATTTTCTAATTTTTAAATAATTTTGATGCTATCATTTTCATATTATGGCTGATTTATTCTCTAGCCTTTGAATATTTCACCACAACTTAATGAGATTTTGTACATGCAGTTTTTTGTTCGATTGAAGCCTAACTTGCAAGTAGCTGCGTAGAGTGGTTTTGTTTCTGAAATAACTGTCTCAATTCATGGTTAAGTGTGTACCATTCGTTGTGTTATTTCCTGGTAAACATAATCCATTGTCAGGCAAATCACACACATATCTAAAGAATTTCAGAGAACTAATCAAAGAAGCACTCATCCACTTCACACAATTGTTGAGCTTATATAGTAAGATATTATTTCTCAAAGATCTCAAAGACCTGGCTCAATTGGTGATTCAAAACAAATTGGAATTCCTGAGGAATGCATCAGATACTCATGAACAATCTAATGGAAATGCTAACATGTATCAGTATATATAACATCTGTGATTACGAATATATTCATACCCACACGAATTTGGCATAAGATCAATGTTTGTACTTATGATGACAAATATTTTCAAAGATATAGCCTTTAGAATGGTATCATTTAAAAAAAAAGATAAACATTCTCTCTATACACCCTCTTTCTATTATAAAAGATAAATATTCACTCTATCATGAAATTCATTCTCTCTTGTAAAAAATTAACATTCTCTCTATCATATAAGATAAACATCCTCTCCCTGTCTCTCTGTTGTAAAAGATGAACATTTCCTCTATCTCCCTCTCATTATCATAAAAGAAATCATTCTCTCAATCTCTCTCTCTATCATAAAAGTTAAACATTTTCTCTCTCTTTTCTATTCCAAACCCACACCAAAATGATTTGGGATGTAGACCAAGACATGAACACATCACTTTCTACATGCACAAAATATGTGTCCATTTCAAGATGAATTAATATTGTAAATTGACTACCCTCTTAAAAACATATTATGGTGGTTGATTTTCGAAAACTTACTTGCTAAACACCTACCTAGGGGTGCCAGTGGAACTCAAAGAAAATTTCACTATCTTATGTTAGATTGTTTTTATGGTAGTTGAGTGCATACAGACGGGCAGATATTTATTGAATTATGATAAGAGGATCACTTATGGAGCCGAAACATGGAGCCTAACCAAGAGACAGACCTGTAAATTGAGAACAATGCAACGTGCACATGAAAGAATTATGCTGGGCCCCACATGGAGAGACCACAGGACAGCACAGTACATCTGAGAAAAGACGAGAGTCAGGGACATCATAGAATCCATTAAAAATCTCAAATAGCGGTGGGCTGGCCATGTTGCAAGAATGGCAGACAACCGCTGGACATTTCGACTCACGACATGGATCCCCTGAGATCACATGCGTAACCGAGGCCGGCAGAATATTAGATGGCGAGACGAGCTAGACAAGTTCAGGAAGTACTGGCTCCGCGATGCCCATGATAGAGAAGTGTGGCAAATCCTGGGGAAGGTCTATGTCAGACAACGGACGTTAAAAGACTGATGATGATGAATAAGAGGATGGGCTTAAAACTACAGACAGCAAACTCATATTCATCAAACAGTACTTAAGATCCCACCCTCTGTATATTATAGAGAATGAATAGAAAATGGTAAAAACTTATATTTGTAACTCAGACAACTATCAATGATTCATGTACAGGGTATTTTCAAGATCAGTGGTCTTTAACCTGAATGGAATTGCCCATTAGTGGACAATATAATCTTTTAGATGGGCAGTAGAATCATTCCAACTTCTATCAAAAAAGTCAATTGCAAGAACGTTTAATGACTCAGCAGCCAAAAGATGGTAAAAACTAAAACATTGGAGAAACTTTGATGATACGCTGTATCAAACTATTTATTTCAATTGTTATGCAAAGAACCAGCCCGTAAGATTTTTTAAAAAGTAACTCTACCATTGGTCTAGTTAGAAATTTCACTTGCTTTAAATTTGTCTTGACTGAAATACTAATGCAAAGAAGATTGTCTCATGGCTTGAAGAAACATATAAAGTGTAATGAACTATGATTTTGATCTCATTGTTTTATCTTTCCAGTTCCTCAACATGTTAGCCAACTATGCAAAGAAACAAAGTTACATAGGGATGGGGATACATCAAAATTATTATCTCTGAAATTTGTGCAGTAAGAAATTAGAAATCTATTGGGTTGTTTGTTTCTGTTAACAATTCATTTCAAAGATTAAAGAATATAAAAAATGTGACAAAAGATCTCATTTTCAACTTTACTAGCAGTTGAAAAAGCTGAGAAACTAACATACCTGAAAAAAAGTTGATTTGACTGAGTTGAGTGACTGAGTCTAATCTTACAAGCCACACAGAACCCTGTCAGGCAGTGGCTTTTAACCTAGGTGGCACTACTGGCTAGTAGGTGATTAAAGCTTTTGATGGACAGTACAGGAACTTCACATCCACATGAGGTTATAAAAGTGGGCACTAAGCATAAAAAAAGGTGAAGAGTTTCTGTTCTAAACGAACACTGATTCTATGTAGCACCAGGATCCGCTGACACAGGGGCTCTTAACCTTCTTACCGTTCCAGGCCTCCAGCACATCAGCCATTATATCCCAATACCCCCTCCACTCGACCATCAAAATAAGCAAAATTATCATTATCATTGTTCTTTTTGAAAAGTTTAGTTTTACCGAGGTGCATTTTGGTGTCTAATTTCTCTTTTAAATACCAAGTGTAAACTTCAAAAAATTTGATTAGAATCATTAGTATAGTAACAGGAATGAGATGTAGTGATAGAATTATCCACTTTGACAAATAACAGATTACTTACAAGTCTTTTTCACCATGTGTGCCACGTTCAAATTTTTGCAAGAGACGAAAAAAAAGATGTTTCTCGTGTTCCTACTTACATGTGTCCCCATGTAGACAATGTTTACAACCACTGGTCACGGGCAAGGACAATAGATTTTCTCAATCTTTTCCCATCACATCCCATATCCACAGAATTAGCACCCCATACTCCAGAGGGGTATTCATACCCCAGGTAAAGAACCTCTACTTTAACAGATAAATAGATGTGGAACATAAAAATCAACAGTCACACTAGTTTGGGTTACATAAAACAATTGCATAGCATCATTATCCTTCATTGACTATAAGATTCAAACTTTTAATCCTCTCACACTTGGTTAGAAGATCTGATTCGGGGGTTGGGGGGGCAAACGCCCTATTCACCCTAGCAGACACTCATGTCTCCCTTTCGTACAGCATAGTTATTGAGGGAAAAATACAATGGCTGTGAGACGTTCAATATCAGAACAGTTTTCAGAAACAGCACCATTGATATTTGATAGTACAAACACTGTGATTCACAGTTGTGTCATATTATCTAGACTTCATGATCTGTACAGCTAAAGGAAAGACAGATTTATAAATCAACAAGACATGCTATCACAGTCAATAATTGAACAACTGTAGCATCAAATTTGTAGTCATGAAAAAGAAATTCCAATGAAAAATAGAAAAGGTCAGAATTAATCCTATCTTTGACATCTTTGGAATTTTACAATTGAAAACATCTAAAATAGAGTGAAAAAAAACATTTAGAATCTGGAGAATCCGGATGTTATTAATAAACCCATCAAAATAAGGCCTCATGAAGGTAAAAAATGCTTCTTTTCCAAAAATTTAAAAAAAAAATTTTTAGGAAGGGGTTTAGTTGAGTGGTGAAGCCAATTTTCAAGTTTGTAGACAAGATGGTATGGCCAAGAGCTCTGGAACACACAAACACACAGGGATGACTTTTTTTTAGTCGTTTGAACCCCTCTCTTGTATTAGTATTATAATTTATTTTCATGGCATTTCTTATTATTTCTCTTTACCCTAATTCCTTAAATGACCCCTTTGTGTGTTATCACACCACACCCTTGAGCATCTTGAATTGCAGTGTTTTTTGAATGTCACAAATTCCATTTTTACATTTAGAAATTAATTTTCTCGCTAGAAATCCACCCTAAAAAAACATGTAGCTTTCTGACTGGTCAAAACCTTCTCATATTTTTTGAATTTATTTTTCATGAATAAATTTGTTATACTTTGATGTAAATTTAATCCAGATTCTATGGCTCTTACATAATCCTCACATTGGTGATACTCCTTAATTCAATGGACATATAACCAGGCTTTGGTTGGCCATATTGTAATTACGAGTGGACCCCAGGTTATATAGAAAAGCAGTTCATGATAAACTATTGTCTTCCTATCAATTGTTGGTGCATTTTTTAAATTTTTCATTCATTTATTATTTATATTTTTTTACTTATATCTCTTTATTCATATCAGCTGACACATATATGAGTTGGTTCACCCCATTTAAAAATATGGGGCAACCTTTTGTTTCATGTTGTTAGATTCAAGAAATAGGAAAAGTAACTCCCACTTGGTAAATTACATGATATGAATTTTTAAAAATTGTTTTAATTATTAATTTCTGTTATCATATCATCTCATTATTCAAGGATGTGTATGTCATCCTGAAGCTCTAAATATCTGTTGTAAACAATTCATTATGAGATTTATGTGGCTCAGCCAAGAGGAGGCATTAGATACTGGAAAGCAATGTACCTTTTAGAAGATGAACACTGAATAGTCAAGCTACTTGATGTTAGTATTTATTCGGGTAAAGATATTAAAAAGAAGAGTATACAACCAATGTTTTCTCCTGATAGTCACTTATGGAGCTGAAACATGGAACCTAACCAAGAGACAGATCTGCAAGCTGAGAAGTATGCAACGTGCGCATGAGAGAATCATGCTCAACCTTACATGGAGAGACCACAAGACAGTACAGTATATAAGGAAGAAAAAAGGTGTCCGTGACATCATGGAAACTATTAAAAAACTCAAATGGCAATGGGCAGGCCATGTTGCAAGAATGAAAGACAACTGATGGACGTCATGTCTCACAACATGGATCCCCAGAGATCACATAAGAAACCGAGGCCGACAGAACACAAGATGCAGAGATGAACTGGACAGATTCAGGAAATACTGGCTCCGTGACGCCCATGATAGAGAATTGTGACGAATCCTGGGAAAGGTCTATGTCCAACGACGGACAATAAAAGACTGATGATGATGATGATTAGGGAAGTCATTCTCAACATTGCTCCAAGACTTGAGAGAGTGATTGATTTGAAAAATAACCAAAAGGGTTGATAGGGAAAAAGGTAGAGAAACTCTCATTTAGAAAGTAGACATGACTTTCTGTTTTTCAACAGTTCCATCTTGTAACCTGTTTTAGTCTAGTTGGGCAATTCTCACTCAGGTTGAATGTTGATAAGTAGCCAAGCGAGGCATTAATGACAATACTTAGTGTCCTTGGTTTGCCCTGTAGTTGTGTCTGTTAACTAGTTTATAAGTTATTGACAATCTTGAACAACACTTTTAGACTGAGTAGATAACAAAGCAGAACAGGAAGTATCAATTTACTAAACTTAGAAGTGAAAAATAGTGTCTACAAAAAATATTTTTTATTGTTTTGATCAAATGCTAATGAAGACAGAAAGGTCCTTTCGCCACTAGCCATATTGTTTCAAATGTGCAAATCATGAAATTATGACTACAGCCATGCCCGTTCCAAGGGTGCATGTATGGAAGGGGCTGGACTTTATGATATGTGGAGCAGCCTGCCATGATGATACTTCTAATGCCTTTGATATCTTAAGATTGATTTTAGTGGAAGATGAATAGCTCCCCTGAGACTGGTCCAAGTAATTTTTTGAGGCCACAGGACAAATCTCAGGCCTCTTGCGCTTAGCAACACTGGGTTTCAGTGAACTGTCATTGACCACATCCTTCTACCGGCACAAGCTCTGATCTCTGGAAACCTGAGCGACTGCTTTAGCCACTAAACACATTGTTGCAAGTGTACAAATGATGAAAATATATTGATTAGTAGATATGTTAGAAAAATGACCAATATGTTTAGTTACTTTGTCTTGTAACCTTATTTATAAGTGTTTATCTTATCAATGTATTTTACTTACATTCAGGACAATCTATTTAATTTATCTTCGTAATGAAAAGAAGATGTCATTGACTTGATCGGTCAAATGTCAACACTGTCTTTAATCATGTGACACATTTTAACCAATGAGCACCAAAAAAGAAAAACAAATAGAATTAAATTGCCCTCTATTTTATATACATTATCACAGACTATTAACCAAAACTGTCAACATGGGTTTCTACAGTCTTCAAGTGATTCTGGATGGCTGAATATTTTCCTCTCCATCCATCCATTGTGTACAGAGCTAGAGGGTTGAAAATTTCAACATTTACTGCTCATTAAATCTTGAAAAAAAAGTTTTTTTTTTTTTTTTTAATTGCACTCTTGAATAGGTTTTTTTTGTCAAGGGTTCAATTTGTAAGTAAATTTAAATAGATCCTTTATTTGTACATGCTTGTTTTTTTGAAAATTCAGACTTTTTAGTGATCATTGCCTAACAAAAGGCAAGATAAGTAACTTATAGATTGCCCCTTTTTTCAATTTTTTTTATTGATCACCCCCAACACAGCATGCTGAGATGTTGGTCATTTGACAGTTTCTACTAAGTGACTAACCAGATCTGTTTACTATTAAATTCATTTTACCAAGTTATTCAACTTTTATTACCTAAATAAGTTTTCTTTCACTATCTTATGTTATTTGTAAAAATCTGAGATTCCTAAATAGAAATTCAGCCCTTTCCAACCATTATAATTATATAATTAATGTTTTCAGAAATAGAGACCTATCAACACGGTTGTGATTCCTGTTCTACTCTACAGATAAGATTCTTGGAGCCCCATCACACTAAGCAACTGGAGAAGTTTCACCAGCATTGCCTATGAGCAATACTGCATACCCATCAGATCCAACACATTTCACAATTTTACACTACCATTGTTGAGGCTATGCTACATCAGAGCTGGCTGAAATGTACATGTTATATCCCCAGGATGTGCACTGATAGGTTGATAAAACACGTGTTATTCTTGCAACTCTCACAATGAACTCTGAAAGGTTGGTGCTCCTAAGAAGCGCCACAAAGACACCACCATTACAACAATCCTCAAGTACTGCAATATTGAACTGTACCGTTGGGAAACCCTCACACCAGACAGTACGTGCAACGGGGAAATACCATTTTCAAGGCTCTATGCCGGAAGAGAGAGGCAGAGACGCATGCCTGAAAAACGAAGAGAGAGAGAGAGAGAGAAGAGAGAGAGAAAGAAAGAAAGAGAGACCCGGAGGGCTGAATTGTGTATTTCCTTTTGAGCCGTCATACTCATTTCGAGTGGCAGTGAAAAAGAAGAAATTTGGAACATATCTTTTATATCAGGATATTAGTGATGACAACTATTCTCTTTTCCCACGATTCCTCTTCCTTTTCTCTCTTTTCCCTTTTTTCGATTGTGACTAATCTTGAAGAAGGAAAGGATAATTTAAATAAACAGACTTCCATTTGTTGGCCAACTGTACATATATGTCAGCCTATTGACCTTATTCTCTTTCAATGCAGACATGTGCCTTTCTTACCACACAGGCACTTCAATTTTTATTGGTAAGAATTAATGTTTTCAGATTAAAAACTGATTTTAAACAAATTCATCATACCATATCAAAAGCTGTCAACCAAAACTGTAACCAAAATAAGTTTCTTCAGTTTTCAAGTTGGTCTGGCTGGCTGTGTATGCATTATGCATACAAACTGCACCAATTTAGCTAAAAGGCTGAAATTTTCAGCATTCAACTTTTAGTATGTCTCAAAAAAGGTGTTGTTTTTTTTGTTTTTTTAAACAGTTTTTAGTGGAGAGTTCAATTTGCAATGTAAGTTCATGCCAAATCAATCCCTTAGTTTGCATCCATGAGCATCCATGTTTGTTTATTTGAAAATTCAGACTTTTTTTTTGTGATCACTACCCAACAAAAGTTGATAGAAGTAACTTATCCATTGATCATTCCGTTTTCTAATTGATCAGCCCCAACAAAGTATGCTGCCAAAACGTGTTATTTACATGGCAGTTTCTGTTCTATGTGATGGTTTCTTTTGAGTGACTAACCAATCCTGTCTACTATCAAATTCATTTTACAAAGTTATTTAACTTTTATTAACTCTAAGTTAATCAAGTTGGTAATGCACATTATTCTTCAAGGAAAAGTAAAATGTGGGTAAAGATGTTGATAAGAGGTTGTTGCAATCTGCCTTGTGGTTGCAGGTTCAATTCCTGAGTTGAGTTGTGCTGAGAAATCATATGTGCTGGTTCACTAGAAGAGATGGACAAGCAACTTCGCAAGGCCGAAAAGATAGTGATGGAACACTGATATGAATTATCTCCCCTTGATATGAAGCATGGAACAAGAATAGTCTGCCCCATGGATTGAATGAGAGGTTCTGTTTGAAATTTTGCAAAGGGTACCAAATAGAACTGACAGCTGTAAAAGGGTTTAATGGCCAAAATATTGTGATAAAAACAATCAAGATTAGAACACTTGTCTGAAAAATTCAGTAAGTATTAATGAAAATTCGTCGTCTCATACAGTTTTTTGTTCAAAACTTGTAATATTGAAGGGAATGATCCATTTTAAAATTATAACTTAACTTTGATATGGTGAAGGTACTCAAAGAATTTTCCTCAAGATGTCTTGTGGCTCAACAGTTTTGTTATTAAGTTGGTCTTGACAGGAATACATTTCCAAAGTTTTGGTTGAAGCACTAAGAGTGACTCATCATATTTCAATTAGACCCTTTTTGTCCCACCCTGGAGTAGTGATGCAAATACCTCTTTGTTCACTGTGGTGAAATGAGATGTTTAAATAGTTGGGTACAAGTTTTTGCAGTATCTTGAATATCATTATAATCATGTAGCATTCTCTCCCTCTCTGTAGGGACATAAGGTTCAGTTTACAAAGTCTCTCTAGTAGGGCAACTCAGTGAAGCCACTGATTTTGTTGTTAAACTAAGATAAAGTTGCAAGAAATGATTAATAAAGGTTAGTTGATGCCATGAACCATGAGATTATTTGATTCTTGCAATTCTGTTGACTGCAGAAAAAGTATTACTAAACCATAAAGGAAAATGGCATGAACCTGTAATCGAGAGATAAGTTAACATTTTTGTTTTCATTCTAACCATATCATCTTTCTTGTTTTTCTTAAATGTTTCAACCAGTACGAGGGACGGATTAAGACCTTTAGAGACCCCTGAGCACTGAAAAATATATGATACCCCTATATATATGTAATTCAAAATAAAAACATTACTGAACCATAAAATAAAATTTTATCTGTCGAAATGAAACAAAACTTAGAGAAAGATTTATTTACGGTAAACACTATGGAAGTAGTATTACGTTGCATAAAAAATGTGACATTAGATTAAGAATACAAAAACAAAGAATACACTTTTCTTTATTAGACACCGTCAACCAAATCTGTCTACACATGTTTCTTCAGTTTTTAAGTTCGGCTGCCTGGTTATGTATATTTGTATGTACCATATGTACAGGCCAAACTTCCCTAGAAGTCACTCTTCAAATTTCAAAGTACAGGCGATCACAAAATTTTCATTCATACTTACCACTGAAACTTCATATGTCTGAAGTTTTTACTGAGAAGTCATCAAAAGAAAGAGTGAAGAATCACAATAGCTTAACAAACTCAACTTTTAAAAACAAGGAAAGCCCACTAGTCCCAAAAAGAAAGGTATACAACTAATGTATCCTACTGATAGTCACCTGTGGAGCTGAAACATGGAACCTAACCAAAAGATTTACCCTCAAACTGAGAACCATGCAATGTGCACATGAGAGAATCATGCTCACATGGAGAAATCACAAGACAGCACAGTATATTAGAGAAAAGATAGGAGTCTGAGATATCATAGAAACTGTTAGAAAACTCAAATGGCAATGGGCTGGACATGTTGCAAGAATGGCAAACAACCGCTGGACATCATGTCTCACAATGCAGATCTCCAGTGATCGGGTGCAAGACTGTGGATGAAAGAAAGAAAGATGGTATGATAAGATAGATAAATTCAGAAGGTATTGACTCCGTGATCCCCATGACAGAGAGGACTGGCAAATCTTGTGGAAGGTGTATGTCCAACAACGAATGCTAACAGGCTGCTGCTGATGATGATGAAATTATGCAGCTACTTAATCAACCTCAAAAGCTGGGACTTGCTGTCACTTGATTTTTAATTAGAAATTTTCTATCCTTGACTATTTATTCTTTTTGTTTACCCTACATCTAACAGACAAGATGGCATTCCTCAAGCTTCTGGCTCTCTGACCCTTATGCTTGTTTGGAGAGTCAGAAAATCTAGCAAACCATTATAAACTTCCGAACGTAAGTACTTCATCTGACCTTATTTCACATACATTTTTACCATCACAATTAATGTAGGAACACAAAGCACTTGAAATGTACAAGAACTCTTGATCATTTAGTACTTGCATTTACAATTGGAAATATTGCTAAAACAACTTAAAAACATTCACATACAAAAGACATTAACATTGTTGTTATTTTCACCTTTATACTTGGCAGCATGTGTATTGGGATACTGAGATTACCACACAGGTCCTACTTCAGTAAAATGATACAACCAGTAATTTCTTACCATTGAGTTAACTATTAATAATAGCTTTTCCTGACGTATAATTTGAATCACCTCTACTTGAAGCACCTGGAACTTTCAGATGATTGCTCAGATGATATGACCAGGTAAAGTGTTAATGAACTTTCACAATCAAATAAAATTCAATTTCTCTGTTTTCATTCAAATTCATTGGATTAAGTTTTGTAAATCATTACCATTAACTATTTTACTAAGTCATTTCAACTTATTATAACTCTTCATAACTCATTACTTATTATTGAATTTTGTATCAGAATAAATTATTTTGTTTAATATTTTTGTAATTTTAGTATTGTGTGTTCACTGTTCAATATGTAAATTATTATCTTATATAGTTCAATAAAAAGTGTTTGAGACTACAATCAAAACATAACCATCATATATTTTTTTTCTCTATTCAATTCAAATTCAAATTAGATTAAAATTCATGAAGAAAACAATTAAAATATCATCATAATATCGTTTAAAATTGAAAAACAGGAAGTTAATGTTATGATCTGTTGACATGAAAATAGAAACTACATTTTCCTATCTATTCGCTTCCCCACAAGAACAAAATGTGATCGAAGGTTGTTTTTAATGTGAGGTTCTGGACATGGGAAAGCTAAAAAAATTTCTTTTAGTGTGATGTGAAGGTACTGCCCCAGGGTATACTGCTTCCCTGAGACTGGGTAGATTTATTTTTTGAGGCCACAGGCCTCTTGCGGTTAGCAATACCGAACCTCAGTAAACCATCATAGGCCATTTTGTTGCATGACACAAATCAACCGAAGCATTTACTACAAACAGATACTACACTTTAATGTTGCAATAAATGCTGCAAAGCTCCTATTTACTTTAACCTGTGCCATGAGGAAAGGATGACATAGGGTCGGTTTTAGATGTGGGGGTATCACATATGCAAATGTGTGGGTAGGAACTCCAAAAAAATTCTATTCTTTGAAAACAAGAGCACTCAGTTGTATTTGTATTTTTATTGTAGTTTGAAGGTCAATGATTGTCGGTCAAATATTTTTACAGGTTGAGTGAAAATAAGTTGAATTCTCTTTTTATCAACAATTTAAAGTTGTCAATCATTCGCATCATTCCAGATGATTCCTAGAATTGGAAATTGTGGAGCAAAACTGCCACCAAAGGTCTCTTCAGTTTTTAAGTAAGTCTGGCTGGCTATCTATCTATCTGTATGTACCATGTGTACAAGCTGAACCAATGGAGTTAGAAGGCTGATAATTTAAACATTTACTCCTTAGAAAATGTTTTTTTGAAAATATCCCCCTAATATACGTTTTTAGTTGGGGTACCAATCTAAAACATAAGTTTAGGCTAAATTGTTCACTAGTTTGTGCCCGCCTGTTTTTTGAAAATCCAAACTTTTTAATGATCCAACAAAAAGCAAGAGTAATAACTTATTTATTGATCACCTTCAACATAGCATGCTGCCAAAAGATGTTGATCATGTGATGGTTCTTATTGAGTGACTAATTAGACCTGTTTTATGCTCTATTCAGTCTTCCCACCTGGAGGTAATGGAAGCTTGTAGAAATGTTAAATGTTCAATATGATTAGATTTTCAGGAGAAATTTGCATATAATGAATCTTCCTTCGAATATCAGAAGTCCATGATTTACTTCAAGTTTCTTTGCATGTTACATATTTAAGTGTGTTTTTAATGTATACTTACATCCATAAAATTTCTATAGGTTGGTATATTTGAAAATGGAATATATATCGTTCATTTTTCTTTTTAGATATATTCACACGTCTTTGTAAGACAATTTTTATTTTGGTCAGTTGGTCGGCCAGCTGGATGATCCCAGTCATGTTGAACAGCATGAATAGGAAGGAAAGTATGATGTCATTAAAAAGTGTAACATTTTCCAATTTACCAGCTGCTAATGATGTCATATTAGAATAAATAAAGTCTGTATGAAAGCTGAAAATTGCTTAAAAACACCACTAATGGACACTCACGATTTTTATTCACAATAACACTTGTAGAATATTACCACATGGAGATATTTTACAAGAGAATCAATTGACTAAAAGACAGACCACTTGCTCCTCTTCTTTTACTCCCTCTTCCTTCCTACTATTACTACCATGGATGGTGGATGCATCGTTGAACTTATGGTTCTTGTTTAATGTAATGCAAGTGTGATTCTTTTTATTTTTTATCAATATGAAGTCTCATCCTAACACTTTTAGATAACAATCTATCAAAAACCTTCAATCCTAAATGTTAAAATAGGTTTCTTTGGTTTTCAAGTTGATCCGGCTGGCTGGCTGGCTGGCTGGCTGGCTATGTATGCATCATGTGTACAGGTCACACCAATGATGCTACAAGGCTGAAATTTCCAACATTTACTCCTTATTATGTCTAGAAAAACGTTTTTTTATGTTTTTTCAAAATTCCTCCCTAAATAGGTTTTTAGAGGGAGAAAGCTTGAGTTTACAATGTAAGTTTATGTTAAATTGATCACTAGTTAGTTTCCGCTTGTTTTTTGAAAATTCAAACATTTTAGTGATCCAACAAAAGGCGAGTGAAGTAACTTATTCATTGATCACCCCTCTTTCCATCTTTTCAATTGATTGCTCTCAACACAGCATATTTTTTAATTGATCACTTCCAATATGGCCAAAAGACACTGGTCACGTAATCATTGCTACTTACAACAGACCAGTTTACCACTGTTGCTGGGTTTAGGTCATGCATGTATTCTGGTATTTATATCGATCTATCGATCTATCTATTTGGACTTCGCCCAGCTCTAACTGTTCATGATAGAAACTTGGAATTTTGAATGCACACCTGCCTCAATGAGTTGGGAAGATGCCTTTTTTGTTTTTGGAAAATTTTCCCCATAAATAGGTTTTTATTGGAGGGTTCAATTTACAATGAAAGTTTATGAAAAATTGATCCCCAAGTTTAAGTCCATTTTAGAAGAAAAATCATAAATTTATTATTCAAACCATATTGGTAGTATTTTCATCAAGGTAACTTAATTTTACCACCAACAACTGCTTAATTAATGAGGTAAAAAGTAACAAAGATGGCTAATGGTGATTCATAATTTTTCTTGGAATGTTATTTCCAGCATTATTTGCCATAATCTGTGGAATTAATTGGATTTTTTAAAATTCTTTTCAACCTGGAAAAACAAAATTTGTATTTCTTTTTTAATTTCTGATTTTCTGAGGCAGTTAGATTATGTAAATATTGAAGTTTTCTTGCCGAAAACAAAGCTGAGATTCTTGAAGTATTCTCAAACGTGGTCCCATGGGAATTCCTATGCTCTGAAGACGCTCCTCTGTCATGTAAGGCAGTTCTAGCATTCCAATATGCTCATTTGAGAAGTTAGATAAATATCTCTGTGAATAGAAAGGAAAAATGAAAATGAGTGATGAGTAAAAGGAAACTTTGTTGGAACAAGATACATTCTCAGCAATTTTGTGTAGATGTTAATGTACATTTTCATGAAAAATAAATTTTGCAAGTTAGTCATTTGTTTAAAACTGAACCCCATTTTACTTTCGCCCGCTTAAAAACTACCACACATGAATCAATCTTGAAAGGCCACACCAATGTTCTTGTCGTGTCAACAGCAGTGTACTCATAACTCTTGTTACATCATAGCATAAACTTGTTCTGGCCATATCATTATAAACTATACAGTATGTAATATCTGGGTTACATACGTAAGAGTGTGGTAAAGAAACTACAAAATTCTGTCATGAGCATTATAGTGTTTTTGAAAACATATTTTTGAAAATGTTATTGTATTAATGGTCTTGTTAAGAATTATCAAAAAAGCATGTGGACTAATCAACACTGGATTAAGGCATTGGCAGCGGAGGCTTCAACTCAGGGCCTAGTGAATGCTGGATCAAAGAGCAAGCACACTGAATTATCTCTTGGAGAGAGGTGTGTATATATATATATATATATATATATATATATATATATATATATATATATATATAGTAAACATACTGTGGTGGAAAGACCACTGTACTGTTTGCATAACAATTTGAGACATCTTAAAATGACTATAGCTAATTTGCTCTCATGGCAATTGAAAATGATGTGCTCAAGAATTCACAATTTTTGGAGAAATTTGTTTCTAATTTAGAAAGCAAAACAAATGTTTGAATTTCAATTGTTGTTAGCATTGAGAAATTGAATTTGATTTTCCTTCAATTTTTTCTTTTCCTTTGAAAATTTAACTGGGACATCACAGGGGCCGACAAAATCTTTATTTGGTACTGAGATTAATTTTTGATTGAAATGGAAAACAAATTTGACAATCAACAAATAACTCTAAAGAGCTATTTAACTATACATAAGTAAAATATATCTTCTTTTTTTATTTTCGACGTTTGGGACCAATCAAGTCAGATGTCTTGACCATGCCCGGTTCAAACTTGAACCTGTCAGTCAGTGAGCAGTACTTGGTAATCTTCCACTCTTTTGCCTTTATATATATATACATATATATATATATATATATATATATATATACACACATGAAAACTGAAGAAAATTACATAAATTGCATTGAGAGATATTGGGAAATAAGTGACTGAAGTGACATAAAGTAATTTTGAAGAAGTTTTTCAATGCTCAGTGTTTAAAGTGGTAAAGTTTTCTAGACTAATATATATATATAATAAAATGAAATGATAAACTGTGATAAAGTTTTAATTTCTAAAGAATTAACAAAAAAACTGTCTCCAATGTGTATTTGATGACAGTATTTCTATTTCAGTTTTTCTCATGAAAGGGACCAAAAAAGATTTGATTGTATAGATATATCTTTTATCAAAAAAATCTAGTAATATTGCTCAAATTTTGAAAAAATAATGGCTTATTGATAATAAAAGATATTTTCAAAAATTATTAAGGATTGTCTATAACTTTGAGGAGAATTGTTAACATACAAGCTTTTGTTCAGACAATCTGAATCCTTCTTCCCATCTCTGATGTATGTACAACATTTTGGCCTATTCATTCTACAGTCTTCTTCAGATCTTTGGGCCATCTTACAAGCGCCATGGCTAATATTTGAATTTAAAATTTAGTTAAAATTTTTTTTGCTTTACCCCACCAAAGTAAGAGACCGATAGAATATTACATTATACACCTAAAGGAGGCTACAGAATGGATTGAATAAAATGTTGGGCCTATGGAATGGGGAGATGAGTTCAGATTGTCTGAACAAGAGTTGGTATACCATTAAGAATATTGATGTGAATAGTCTTCACAGGTAAACAAAAAAATTCTACAGTATTAGCTATTGTCATCATTTAAAAAGGCATTAAAAGCAAGCCCACAAAAGAAGAAATCAAACAAAGAATCACTCTAGGATGGCAAGCCTTTGGCAGAGCAAGCTCAACCTTAAAAAACAAAACGATCCCAATAATCCTAAAAAGAAGAGTATACAACCAATGCATCCTCCCGATAGTCAATAATGGAGCTGGAACATGGAACCTAACCAAAAGACAGACCTGCAAACTGAGAAGCATGCAGTGTGTGCATGAGAGAATCATGCTCAACCTCACATGGAGAAATCGCAAGACAGCACAATGTATGAGGAAGAAAACGGAGGGGGAAAGTCCGAGACATCATAGAAACTCTTAAAAAATTCAAATGGCCATGTGCTGGTCATGTTGTGAGAAGGACAGACAACCGATGGGTATCATGACTCACAACATGGATCCCCAGAGATCACATGCGAAACTGAGGCCGACAAAATACAAGATGGAGAGATGAACTAGACAAATTCAGAAAATACTGGCTCTGCGATAGAGAAATGTGGCGGGTCCTGGGGACGGTCTGAGTCCAACGACAGACGTTAAAACAAGGACTGCAAAACAATGAGCAAGATACGCAAGACACGGGCAAACAACTGGACGACTTCCCAAAAGTAACCCCGTGGGAGGTGAAGGAAGCCATTAAACAGACGAAGAAAGGAACTGCCCCTGGACCAGACAACATCACCATTGACCTACTCCGAAAAGCAGGTAAAATCATCACTAGGAAACTGGCCGTCCTCTTCAACCTGTGTCTAAAACACAGTAAAGTCCCAGACGATTGGAATACTGCTATCATAATACTTTTATATAAAAAAGGAAACCCGAAAGACCTCAACAACTATAGGCCTATAAGCCTACTCAACTGTGTATATAAACTTTTCACAAAGATCATCACCAACCGAATCACAAAAACACTCGATGAAAACCAGCCACGTGAACAGGCTGGCTTTAGAAGAAGCTACTCGACCATGGACCACCTGCACTCGATAAATCAACTGAAAGAAAAAGCAGCAGAGTATAAACTACCACTTGCCGTAGCATTTATCGACTTCAAAAAGGCGTTCGACTCAGTAGAAATCCCTAAGGTCATGGAGGCCATCAGTCGCCAAGGTGTAGATCCAGTATATGTTGAAGTGTTGAAACATATATACAATCACGGCAGCTCATTTATCAGGCTACATAAAGACTCGGACCCCTTCCAGCTCCAGAAAGGAGTAAGACAAGGTGATATCAGCTCACCTAAACTCTTCACAGCCTGGCTCGAGATGATCTTCAGAAGGCTAGACTGGGAGAGTAAAGGAATTAAAATAGACGGCGAGTATCTGAGCAACCTCAGATTCGCAGACGACATAGCCCTTTTCGCAGAGAACCTACACGACCTCCAACTAATGATAGATGATCTAAATGAAGAGAGCAAGAAAGTCGGCCTACACATGAACTTCAGCAAGACAAAGATCCTGTGCAACAACCACATTGGAGATAAGAACACTAAGATCAAAATCAAGGACACAGAACTCGAGAAAGTAGACCACTACATCTACCTAGGGCAACAAATCTCCATGAGACCCTCAAAAGAAGAAGAAATCAAGCGAAGAATCACACTAGGATGGCAAGCCTTTGGCAGAGCTAGCTCAACCTTCAAAAATAATAAGATCCCATTAATCCTTAAGAGAAGGGTGTATAACCAATGCATCCTCCCAATAGTCACTTATGGAGCTGAAACATGGAACTTAACCAAGAAACAGACCCGTAAGCTGAGAACCATGCAACGTGCACATGAAAGAATAATGCTGGGCCTCACATGGAGAGACCACAAAACAGCACAGCACATCCGGCAAAAGACAAGAGTTAGAGACATCATAGAATCCATAAAAAATCTCAAATGGCGGTGGGCTGGCCATGTTGCAAGAATGGCTGACAATTGATGGACATCACGACTCACAACATGGATTCCCCGAGACCATATGCGCAACCGAGGCCGGCAAAATGTTAGATGGATAGATGAGCTGGACAAGTTCAGGAAGTACTGGCTCCGTGACGCCCATGATAGAGAAGTGTCGCAAATCCTGGGGAAGGTCTATGTCCAACGACGGACGCTAAAAGACTGATGATGATGAAAGAAAATGGTTGAACAAAAATACATGCATTTTTGTTTTTGGCTCTTTTCTATCTGAAGAGTGAAGAAAAGGGGGGCTATTCATAGAAGTCAAGTAGAAATAATTTATGCATTTCACTTGTTAGGTATCCGTCCGTTATTATACAAGGAGTTTTTGAAAGATCGGCACAAGGAGAACAATAATCTTAGTGACTTCTCTCCAACTGATTGTATGGAAAATAATCTATAAGTATCAAGTGACGCTCAGCTTATGTCACTATCTCTCTACTCATGTTGATTTTGGTAACAGGCCAATTGTAAATCCGTGAAATGTTTTTGTTAAAAGTTTGAAATTATGCATTTTTGGAAATCTTATAGAATGTAGATTAAGAAAGGAAAAAGGTTAAGATTTTTTTATATTCATGGGAAAAAATTTTCCTGCATTCAAAATCGCAATCTATGAAAAAGAAACAGAAAAATTCTTTTAGGGAGAGGGCTTGGGTTCAATTTACTATGTAAGTTTATGCTAAATTGATCACTAGTTTATGCCCGCTTGTTTTTTGAAAATTCAAACTTTTTAGTGATCCAAGGCAAAAGAAGTGACTTTTTCATTGATCATCCCATATTCCAATTTTTTTAATTGATCATCCCAACATGATGAAAAAAAGTTTGAAACTATGCATTTTTGGAAAGCTTATCTGATGAAAATTGAGAAAAAGTAGTGTTACGATTTTTTTATTTATAGAAAAAAATTTTCCTCGGATTTAAAATCACAATGTATGAAAAATAAACAGAAAAATATCTTTCAATCAAAAATGAATTCCTGGAAATGTATGTTACAATATGAGGGCGGATAGGGATTCTTCAATTTAATATTTCATTTTATTTTTAATTCTCAAATATTTTATTTTATTTTTAAATAACACTTTTGTTGTAGTATATGTGAACTATACTTACATATTTGACTCTTTAAAGATATGTTACTTACTTATATATATATATATATATATATATATGATAGTGTAACAGGCTAACCCTTTCCAGCCACCAAGATTCAAGTAGATTCATTATGATAAGATTAAGTGTTTTCAAGGTAGACAGTCAGGCACGGTTGCTTAATTAAAGAAGACATCTGGAGAAAGTGGAAAGAGAGTAATGAAAAAGAGCCAATGTATAAGGATTCTAATGGTGGAAGTAAGAAAGATAGATTGTGGCGTAAGAAATGAAAGAAAGTAGGAGGAAAATAGAAGAGAAAAGGGTAGACGATCATTTAGTTCCTATATCAGGTGAAATAATTTAATAAAAGAGATAGTGACAGGAAAAGGACACTTTCCTATGAGGGGACCAGAAGTTGGTTACAAGAAGAAAAGTATTTCTATTGATATTCGGATCATCCTCATCTTTGTTGTTTTTCATACAACGTTTCGGCCATTGCACTCTACAGCCTTCATCAGGTATCATCTGGTAGATTTGGGAAGTAACGAACCGAACCCTTTATTTATCCGACGGGGGTATATTGACCGTACTCCCCTCTTTAGCGTCAGTAGTATTGTTATACTGTCTCACACTAGGATCGAACCTAGAACCATCAGATTACTTAACAGTAATTTGTCTGATGCTGTAACCACTGCGCTATGTGTCCATGTGGTTACAGCATCAGACAAAGATAAGCTTTTCAGAATGCAGTTTCAAACTTTAACAAAAAATCACAACGGGATCCCTGAGTTAAACAACTGGCCCTATCGGAAAAGAGTTTATAGATCTAAAGGAATTATGAAAAGGTAGTAGTTAAACAGTGATTTTGATTGGGGTAGGTTGGGTAGGTTTTGATGTAGCTTGTTTAAGATATGCTGTACAAATTCATGTAAATAAGTAAAAGCTGAAAAAAACACACTTATGATAAGGCCTTGAATACAAGGGCATGCCTTCAGAAAATAGCGCCCATGGCAAATATTGAAATTGCGCCTCTGTCCAAACATTTTTATCATAACATTATTTGCTGAAAAAAGTTAACCTGAAATGAAAATATCTGGCCAATTTTAACCATTTTTAAAGACAGTTCTATAAATAACAAATTGCACTTGGATCACTGCTTTTTCCATTATTCTCTTCATCTCTTATCTTTTTTCTCGCTTTCATTTTACCATGTCTTTCTATTTTGCTGTCATACTTGACACTACGCAACAAAACGATACATTTTGCAGCTTAAGTATCAAATGTTTGGCTTTTTTGGCTTTCTACTTTCATGTATTGTTTGGCTTCACAATCAGGTTTCAACTTGGTAGCCTTGTCATGGCCTAAAAAAGAAAGTTAGGGTGGGGGGTGCAGGGAAAGTGGGTAGGAAAAGTTATGCGCCCAAAGAGTTAAAGTATGAAATTGTCACACAAAAAAATTAGAAACATCAATGGTTGAATTGAGAAAAAAGTAGTTGAAAAAAAAAAAAAGAATGGTATCCCTCTAGCCTGCCCCACCCTAGTTGCACCACTGTTTGAATGGTGTGGTTTTGTACAGAATAGAAATTTTCAAACAAATTAAGGTACACCTTTATCAACAATAGTCCTCTTGGATTTTTAACTGGTTTGTCTTAACCCTTCCCAAGCAGTCTGGTGTCAGTCTGGAGAAAATTATTTTTCTTTAGCTTTCAGAAATACGATACATATTGGAGAATTCCGTTGTTTGTAAATGTTATCAGGAACTGTCAATGATGACTGTCACAAAAACTGTCATTACAGGTTTCTTCAGTTTTCAATTTGGGTTGGTTGGCTGTATCATGCATTCAGGCCAATGGAGTTAGAGGACTGAATTTTTTAACATATACTCTTCAACATGTCTAGAAAAAAATGGTTATTTTGGTTTTTTTAAAAATTCCCCCTTCTAATAGGTTTTTAGTGGGAGGGGTAATTTGCAACGTAAGTTTATGCTAAATTGATCCCGTAGTTTGTATCTGCTCGTTTTCTTGCGAATTCAGAAGATTTTTAATGATCACAGCCAAACAAAGGGTAATTTATTTATTGATCATCCTTTTCACAATTTTTTTAATTGATCACTCCCAACATGGTATGCTGCCAATAGACATTGGTCAGATGAGAGTTTCTATTGAGTGATTAATGTTTTAACTTAAGACACATTTAGTCTGTTATATAAATCAGTGTCCATTGAAAACTGTTTGCTAATGTTTTGAGGGAGATATATTGAAGCCTGAAATATTTTTTACTAAAGGATTGGAAATTGCAGATTGTCTATTGCTTTGTACATTTCAGAGCAGATAATATTTGCCTAGAATGTCTTTTTTTGTAAGCTCAATTAAGTTCAGTGGTGTAAAGAGCTTTTACTTTCATTCAAAGTGGCTCATTTATAGCTTACTGCTGGTTATAACGTGCTTTCCTCTCATTACAGGAAGACGAGATGAAAGCTGGAATTTCCTTTTAAAATAGGTTCTTCATAATAATGATCAATGTTGTTAATACTGTTGTAAAAATCCATGAAATCCTCCAAAGAAAAAAATCGAGCAAAGAATCACTCTAAGATGGCAAACTTTTGGCAGGGTGAGCTCAGTATTCAAGAACAAGAAAATCCTATTAGTCCTAAAAAGAAGGATATGCAACCAATGCATCCTCCAGATAGTCACCTATGGAGCTGAAACAGGGAAACTAACCAAGAAACTGAGAGGCATGCAATGTGCACATGACAGAATTATGATCAACATTGCATGGAGAAATCATTAGACAACACAGAGAGATTAAGGAGAAAATAAAAGTTCAAATCATCATAGAATCCATTAAAAAAACTCAAATGGCACTAAGTTTCTGATCATGTTGCAAGAATGACAAAAATGGCAGACATCATGACTCACAACATGGATCCCCAGGGATCACATGTGAAAGTGTAACCAGCAGAATATTAGATGGCGAGAAGAACTAGATAAATTTAGGAAGTACTGGCTCTGCAACGTCCATGATAAAGTGGTCTGACAAATCTTGGGGAAGGTCTGTCCAACAATGGATGCTAAAAAGCTGATGATGATGATGATAAAACTCTGTGTGAAAAATGTATTTTTGTAGGAGTGTGTTTTCATAATAGTAAAACTTGGAGATGATCTTTAATCCCATGCGATATGTAAGACCAAGAAAAAACTCCAGTTGAAGATGTCTTTGTTCCTCTTCTCCACAGCAACAAGAACTAGACTCAGGGGAGGGAACTCTTCATGGTTTGTCTGAAATCATGTTGAACCAAAACAATATATAAAAGTAACATTTTCATACTGTGATTGTATGTGGCTCACTTACCAACTGGGCTTAACTGACAAGTCTTATATATTTACAGATTGATTACATTACGACACTGAACAGCTGTAATACAATGAAACAGCTGTCTGTGGATGACATAATTATCAATTATTATCATAATTAACAACTCTTAGGTAGGGCATCTTGTCCATTATAAGCAACTATAACAATGCTCTTCCAACTCTGGAATATAGCATTCTGGTGGATGGGGAATTATGCGTAAGAAAATATATTGCTTAATTTAGTCCTACTGACCATTCAGTCCCTCATAGGGCAGGGGTGGAACATCTGCCACTGGGTCTAAAGCAAAGGTTTTGACGCTACCTAGCAGTACTGGAAGGGATACAGGATTGTCCATAGCCACACTGAAGAGTTGTAATACAACAAAACAGCTGTCTGTGGATGACACAATTTTTAATTATTTTACATATTTATATCTCTCTTTCTCACTCTCTCTCTCTCTCTCTCTCTCTATATATATATATATATATATATATACATATATATATGCAATACAAAAGTTACAGTGAGCATCTTCAGTTGGTATAGAAGTAGAAGCGGAGTTTGACCTTGCTGGTTTTTCCCCTACTGATGAGATATCACCCAAATTTCAAAATTTATTGTTAGACAAGACAAGTTCAATTTGTTCATAAAATATAAAGACATTTTTACATTGTTGTGTTTGTATGATTGTAGTTTTTTTTTCAATTTAAGAGAAAATAATAGAAAAATCATTGGCTGAAGAGTCAAAAAACTGATTTATCATCACTGAGGTCAAATCTGAATTAACCATTAAGTAAAATAAGCATAGGCCTCGGATATTAAAAGAGATGGCATCGCAGGTTTCTTGCAGTTTCCTGTGTAAAATTATAATGAGTTGTTTAAATTGTTTAACATAAAAGTTTAAATTGAGAATTTGATTTAAAAATATATATATATATATATATAAAGAGTTGAATCAAACACTAAAATGATTCAATCTTCCACACTCTAGTGTAAAACTGGTCGTTATGTAAACATAAATTTGTTGGTAAATATTTGGTTCAGTGAAGTATATTTTCATGGGAGAATGTATTTTTATGTGTTTTAAATGAATATGACCTTCATTTTTTCTAGAATATTTCATTTTTGAAAATCCTGACATTTTGAGCATTGGGGGAGCCAGGATGGGGGTAGCATTTGGGGGTCGTGTTTAGAGCAGCTTTGATCTAACCCTGGCTGCGATGTATTATTTGAGGGCAATACCTGCTTGGTGGCTGATGAAATTGCCAGTAGATAATAGTTGAACAAAGATTTTAAATAAATATTTTCTCTTTTCCAATGTGACCTTGTGCCAGAACAAGCTCAATTTAGTAAATATCTATATTATTAAGGGGTATTATATGTGATCATGTTTTTACTTGTAGATTCTAAATGTAAATAAAGGGAAGCAACTGTGCTCACTCATAGCCACATAGGGAGTATTAGTCAAGAGCCTCAGTCTAATAGCGGAAGTTTCTAGCTGAGAGCCTCATTTTAAGTAGCGGATGTCAGCACTTGATACATTGGACAGCAATCCCACTAAATAAGGTTTTTCCTCATTTTCAATCAACACTAATCCATGATTAAAATCAAGAAAAGCAAGCAAGACATTACATCATTAGATTTATTTAGTAATCAGACCTTGCAGATCTTTGTCCAGCTTTTTCGTTTGTTGCTTTCGTCTTTGTTTTTTGAAAACTACACTTGAAATCTTCAAAGAGGTCGTTTTGAGACACGATGGACTTTATTGCCAAATGCAAATAGGTTTACATACACTAATACGATACAAACTTACTGTTCCATTGTCAGCAGATACAAAGCATAGAAGACTTTGATGCAGGGGAAGCAACTTGGAGTTATCTCGTGAGATTTGTCTCTTTGATTAACCTGTCTTGGTAAAGGCAGAAAAACACAGCAAAACCGAATTACATTTTAAAGTATTTAAAGAGTTTTTTTCTTTTCAGCTGAATGTTTTCGAAAATCGTTGCCATATCAAGAACAATGGAAAAACAATTTTTAAAAAATTAGAAAAAATGAAAATAACACACTAAAGTTGTGCCATCAACAAAATTTTTGCATTAACTTTTGGAAGGCACATTTAATCAGAATTCTGAGTTTGGAGGCAAAAAATCACTTTATCACACACTGATTCAAAATCAAATTCTAAATGTTAATATAGGAAAAAAAAACTTCTACAGAAAATCAACATAATGCCTCAAATACAAGAAAATTCTAGAGGTTGTAAAGTATTCATGGCCAGAAAATAATCGAAACAAAAAAGTACTATTAAAGATTATAACGTTGATAATAAGAATGTTTATGTAGTTACAGTGGTAATAAACTTGGTTTAGTTATGAATTCCAGATATGTTCCACTTACCTCATAACCCAATTTCTTCAAAAATATTTCAAGCAGAGGTGGTTCCTGCCCAAAGAATCTAGAAAAAGTTCATATAGGAATTACATATATGATTAGTGATATCATTTTACATCATTATCAATACTATTTTACATACAAGGAAAAGAAAAGACTCTATTAAAAAACTAGAATGCTGTATATACATTTTTGACTGCATTTCTCTACGTTTGTGTCTCTAATAAAACTATTTGTTTCCAATTGAGTTTTCAAAATCATCTCTGTTAAAATGTTAAAACATAAATAATGACCTCATTGAAAATAGAACGAAAAATATAGCCCAAAATGCAATCGTTATGAATATATATATGGAGTGCAGATAAAAGCTGTATAGTCTGCTTTATTTCACTCTCTCTCTCTCTTGTACTTTCTATTTTTATCTCAAGAATTAATCCCCCCCAAAAAGTAATAATATGAGGTTGTGTGACCTGAAAGAGAAAAAGAAATATTCCTCTTTCTTTTCCCACTCTCTATATGATATCTTTCTATCTTTATCTATACTATGGATTGATTAAAATGAAAAAAAGAAAGAAGAATGCTATCTTTCTCTCTCTAACCACTCTCTCTTTAGGTCATTTAATTCTTTAATATTCAGTCCATTATAATGACATTCTTAGCATAGTTGTAATAAGTATATATTTGTAATAAGTATATATATTTGTTTTTCTTTTTGACAAAATTTCTTTTTGAGAAAATTTTATCGATAATCTTTCAGCCTGAATATTGCACCCTCAAACTCTAAACATTCAACAAAATTACGCAAAAAGAAAGATAAGGGAAGCGTTTGGAATACAATTAGCAAAAATTAGTGATAAAATACTTATGAGTCAAGACGATGGAAAAGTGGTAACAATGCAATCTTTGATTCCTCTTTTGAAAAATTAAACTATTGCATCACAAGAATGATAAAAAAATCTCTTAGCAAGAAATTTTCCAAATTCAGTTTCGAAATGGTGATGACCAGCAGAGCTAAAATATCTTCAATAAAATATCTAAATAAAGTAATACATTTGCCTAAAAGAAAAAAAATGTACTCTTTCTTTCTTCTTGTCCTGTTTTAATTATAGTGTACAAATGATATTGTGTCTCAGAGTTTATTTTGCACATCTTTTAAAGTTATGGATTTAAACGAATCTTAGTCGATATTGTCTATAGAACCGGGGATTATCAGCATTATGAAAATTAATCATTGCTACCCGGAACAGAATGGTTTAAACATTGTTGCTGGGTTTAGGTCATACATATGTTCTGGCATTCATATGTATTGAACAACTGTAGTCATTTTATATCATTTTCCAGTGCTCCTGACCATATTGTTTTGACCACATGAAATTTTTCTCACACACACTTTCTCCACTCAATAATTAGGGATGTTCCCTTCTAAAATTAGTTTTTTTAGGGGTGGGGGTCAATATGCAATGTAAGTTAATCCTAGATTGGTCACTTATGCCTGCTGGTTAAAAAAAAAAGAAGACCTTTTTCAGTGATCACAGCCCAACAAAAGGCAAGAGAAGTAACTTGTTCGTTGATCATCCCTTTTTCTAAATTCTAATCAATTAATTTATTTGATTACCCCAAAACAGGTTGCGTTTTGGTTTTATTTATTAATAAAAACAATAAAAAATCTCATCTCATGGTGGCTTGCTTTATTGGATCTTTTTTGCATAAAGTACACAAAAAGTTAAGGTATTAGAATTATTCAAGGGTAATTGTTTGGATGAGGTTCGCAAAAATTGATGTAATTAGTATACATGCTGTACATGATAAAACATGAATTTTGCAGACAATTTGGTGCAAATAGATTGTTTGAATATATGAGTTTGTGTGGAGAAATACTCATAGAATTGACAGAAAAATTATTTATCCATTTTATGATTCAATTTCAAACGTATATTCATTTTAATGACACGAATATGAAAAAATATGCAATCTTTTTTAGTTATTGCAACCCTAACCCTAATCCTAAATTATATCCTTTGTAGTTAAATCTAATAAAATATAATTTTAAATAGTCAAGTTTTGTTAATCGTTCCAAATTGTCTGCGTATTTTATGCTTTACACTTTCAAGATGTACAGCATCTATACTAATTACCTCCCTTCCTTGCAAAACCCATCGAAAGAATTGTCTAAATCAAGTTCTAGAATATTAACCCATCTATCCCAAAAGTCAGATTTGGATATAATTAGAAATATGGGGTAAATGAAGGAATACTAGCAAAGGTTATGCAAATTTATTTGTAAAACAAAACTCAAAGCGTGTTTTTTTTATCATTTCAAGAGTGTTCATACATGATTTGATCAACTTTCCATGATAAATTTACTTTCTATAGCTATTTTTGGGGATGGACTAAATACAGACCTACAGACATATGTGGATAAGGTTTTTTTAAAAATCCTGCATGATGAAAATTCATTGTTAACAAAACAGTATGTGATATTATAAAGGGGAGATAACTGCTCTGTTATTGAATATAAAATGATTTGAAGATTTAATAGTTCTTTTAGAAAATGTGGGTAATCCTTGCAAATCAGGCATTAAAGAGACTAGTGTAAATGTTGAAAAAAGTTATCTCCATTTATAGCTAAAAGTGGCCAGATTTTTTCATTTTTTTTCATTTCCAGCTAACCTTATAGCTAAAAATATTAAGTATTGAAAAATCATACAGAGACTGTATTGATTAATTGATGTTTAAATTCTATTTCAATAGAGATATTATTTAGAGATCATGATAATTATACTTTTTATTTTTTTTCATTATTGTATTGATGTCTGAAAACAAGAAGATCCCATTAGTCCTAAAAAGAAAGGCGTACAACCAATGTATCCTCCTGATAGTCACCTACGGAGCTGAAATATGGGACCTAACCAAGAGACTGTCCTGCAGACTGAGAAGTAATCCAGATGCACATGAAAGAATCATATTCAACCTCATGTGGAGAGATCATAAGACAGCACAATATATCCAGGAGGAAAAAGGAGCCCAAGATATCATACAATCCATAAGAAAACTTAAATGGTAATTTGGCTGGTCATGTTGCAACAATGGCTGTCAACCAATGGACATCACTACTCACAACATGGATCCCCAGAGATAATATGCACAACCGAGGCTGGCAAAATGCAAGATGGAGAGACGAACTAGACAAATTCAGAAAGTGTTGGCTTCTTGACACTCACAGTAGAGAGAAGTGGTGAATCCTGGGGAAGGTCTATGTCCAACGACAGATGATAAAAGACTGATGATGATAACATTTTTAACTTTAAAGTCAGCTTGAAATGAAATTAAAACAATGATGAAAGAATCTTGCTATGTTGAGTCATTTTTCAGCCATTAAGGGAGATAACTTTTTCAATATTTCCACAAGACTTTTGAAGCACCTTATTTGCAAGTATAAGAAAAATAACTAAACATGATTCTTTTATGAATCATTTTTACCTCTCTCCCAAACTGAAAAAAAAAAATATTGCAACATATAACATTAACATTATGTTAACAATTATTGAAATGGAATTTTAATGACTCAAAATCGGTATTTGATTTTAGATTGTATTTTGTAAAGTAAATTTCAAGAAAGGTTTTGTTTGCATAAACAATTTATCTTAACTCTCAATAAATCGGTAGATGCTAAGTTGAGTGTCTTACACCAAAGGAGATAACCTTTTTCAAGATAAATTAAGGGAGAAAACTAACTTTGGCATTAAATGAATAAAACAATTACAATTATTTTAAAAAGTCAATAAAAATATAAAAAGAAAGAAAATCATATATCGAACAGATACACTAAAAAGTTGAGAATAGTGCATTATAAATTTGAAATACCTTTTTTCTCAAATTTTGATGTTTGGAATGGTTATTTTCATTGATGGTTTCAATGGGAATTCTTCCATTTTTGAGAAATATTAGGTTTTGAATTTATGCTTAAATATGTTTATTCAAAAAAAGCCAAAGATAATTCATATAAGCTGAAGCTCAATAAAACTTTTTTTTAAATATCTAAACTGATATCAAATTTCTGAAATATCTTAATTCTATTTTCATATCTTTTTAATGCCTCTTTCAATTATTTTGTTTTTCTTCTAGTTATGTCATGTAATTGTCACAATAAAGAATTTTGAATTTATGAGCTTTTCTTATCTTTTCATCATTCATTTGATGTGTAATTTCCTTTTCATATTTTCCATCATCCTTTTCATAATTATTAATTGCAATTTGTTCTGTTAGTTTGAATCATATCCTCTAATACAGCTTGCAAATTATCTTCTTTGATGAAGGTATCTCCCTAAGATACTCAATTTAACATTTACCAATAACTCTTTGGAGCAATTCAACAAAATCAAAAGGTATATATTTCTGGGTTTGAAGTCTATACAAATCATTCGTCATGCAGGTGACTTTATACTTTCGCACTAAACACATTGAGGTCTTGTCGTAATGAACACGGTTAAGGGAAATAATTCTTTTTGAAAAGAAAGTTTTACTGTGGATCAATCAAACTTATTCAAACCGTTTTATTTTATTTTATTCATTTAGAATTTTCCAGTCAAATTTTTTCAAACAAGTTATTGAAGAGTAAATGCAAAACTATACTTTCAAGTTGTTGGCAGAAATTCCTATTTTATAAACAATATCAAAAAAAAAAGAGAAACATCTATTTTGATTAGAAAAGATGTTTTCTTTGAAGAAAAAGTGTAGAGCTATTTATGGCTTCAATTCACTTCTTTATCTAAGATCATAGAAAATCTACCAGCTATAATATAGAGAACACTTTCTCTTGTAAATAAACACGATGCATTACTTATTATTATACATAGGTTTCTTGAGTTTTCAAGCTGGTCTATCTGACTATGTATGTATGTATGTATGTATGTATGTATCATACAAACAAGATGCACCAACAGAGCTAGAGGGCTGAAATTTTCAATGTTTACTCCTTATTATGTCATGAATAAGCATTTCTTTGTTTTTTTTTAAATCATCCAGAAAAGTAGATTTTTAGTGGAGGTTCAATTTGCTATGTAGGCTTATGCTAAAGTGGTCCCTTGATTTGTGTCTGGCAGCATTTGTACTTGAAAATTCAGATTTTTTTAGTAATCACTGCCCAACAAAAGGGGAGAAAACTTATTCATTGATCATCACTTTTTTCAATTTTTTAGTTTTTTTATTCAGTTGCAAAAGTATCACCCCCGGAGGAAGTAGTCTATACTGTATAAACAGTTTCAAGTCTTATTGGAAGTTTATTTCACATCTTTGTTCAATTGGAATAATAATTGATTTAATTCAAAATATTTACATATTATTCAAAATAAGATATATCTTACATCAATAACTAATCATCATGGATGATATGGTCAGACTATTTTCCAATTCTTTGGGTTCATTTGCTCACAACATTTCAGCCTTTGTCTGGTGTTGTTGGTTCTAGAATGTGCAATCACTTCTCCATGCTCAATTGGACTGGACACATCATGTCTGTTTTTAGTTTATCTGGCTTGTGTTTCCGGTGTCAACTTTTCAGTTGCTTCCCTTGCATTGGATAATCTTGTTAATTTTTTTGAGAAGTCAATTATCGATTGATATTGGTTCAACTGAAGAAAGTATGTGTACCACTTTCTTTCACGCTTTGTACTTGCCAATTGCTCTACCTGTTGATAATTTGAACTTTATCCCATGGAGGCTTGTGCCCCTCCCACACCCTCCAAGTATGGTCTACCATGTCTGATGGTACATGGTTGAAACGTTGTGGAGAAATGAACACGTTGATGAGGTGAATAACACAACCATATCATATGTAATGATCGATACACCTGATTCAGACAAGAATCAATGACTAAATTTCAAATTGCTAGCAATACCTGGAAAAGAGTAAAGATACCTCATGAAATTAAATGAAGAAAGAAAACAACACAGAAGAATAAATTTTTCCCGATATATGATTCCTTGCCAGAAGGAGGTGGGACCTGGACTCCCCATCTTGTTTGAGCAAAGTACAATCAAAAAAAAGAAAAGAAATTTTATAAATTAAAAATCCAAATAATCCTAAGTAAACATAGATTAACCTTAAGAATAAACATTTATCACCTGCATTATCTAACTGAGTAAGAACATTAGTCCGACAATATGTCCACGTTCTGCCTGCCATTACTACAATGCAATTACTATTTTACTCTTCTGTAACAGGCTGAGTGAATTCACATCTAATATGAGGTTAGGTAAGAAAAAAAACTTCCTAAAGAAAGAATGTCTGATCAGATCATTTTGTTCTTCGAACTTTCATGACATCATCAGAAAATTTTAAAAATTCTTTGAATGATATAATTTCAAAGTCAGGGGCCAGTTCTGCAGTGTGATTGTATAGTAAATTGAACCCCCTTCTAAAAAAATGTTATAACTAGCAGAAACTACCTAGAGCTTGGTGAAGATGAAGAGCTGAACAGATTCTTTTGATCATCTACCAAAAATCAATTTTGAACGTATTGAGGATGGACTGATTGACCAACCTACAGACACTTTTAAAAAGATGTGTGTGGACGCATCTCAGAGAAAAATATTGAAAATTGGGATCCCCCTTCCCCTGCCCAAAATCCTGGAACAGCCCCCAGTAGCTTATAAATTATCATAAAAATAACTTACTTGGTTAATTTTCGAACTCTCTTTGGATTGGTAAGTGATGGAATCCATCCTCGGAATCGTTCATATTCAGTTAGGTTATTATGCAAAGAAGAAATCCCAAAGTAATTGTTACCCTCAGACAAGCTTGTCTTCACATTTTGTAATTCTTCTTGTAATATGTCTATCTGCTTAAGAGCATTAGTATGTGCCCGTACTTGAGCAGACAGTGAGGCAACATTTCGAACTAATGTGACAACATGAGCTTCTAGACGTTGAAAATGTTTCTTGTTATGTCTGGAAGAAAAATAAAAGAAATGAAATGGTTTTCTAACACTTATGAAGCATGATTGAATGATGGAATAATGAATACAATTTCTCCAAGCTTTATTCACATTTCTTTCAGGCCTAAATGGAATTTGCCTGACAATCTTTCTATTTATTACCCTTATGACTCTTTTGAAATTCTCAAGTAACTCAATCTTATCTAAAAGCTTTTAGAAAAAAGATATTACATATTCAAATATTTTCCTTTGATATTATCAACTCTTAAATTCATAACCTGCTTGAAACCACTCTTTAACACAGTAGAACTTGACAATCAATAGAATTAAAACAAGTGGAACTCTTTTGTGAATTGAATAAATGAATAAAGAATTATCTGAAAGTTCAAGGGAAGTAACTTTCATTAAAAGTTTTCTTCCTTGATTTAAGACATGAATTTTGGTAAATATTTTCTTTTATAATTTGCTCTTATATTTTCGAAAATATAACATGAAAAATAAATGAAAATTGTCATTTCACTCGATATCGAGTTGTCTCCCTTACACAGAAAAGTTTGTTTTAGTTTTGGTAAGGTAGCCAGCATATTGTTGAATGGGGTGCACGAATTGTCACGTAAGTGTGTATGATGAAGAAAATAAAAGCGTTTTAAGTAAACTTCTGCTGTTATTGGATTTTGATGAGTCTGTCATTTTTCATATTAACAAAAATGATTGGACTATATTTAAAGAAATGATGTGATAATGCTGTTCTTACTTCGTTTCCAAAATGGTGGACCTCATTGATTTTCTCCTCTGTAAATGTGTAGCCTTTTTCAGTGAATTTATTTTAGAACTATCAATGCTCCATGGTTGATCATTTGGGTTTTGTAACTTTTTATTCTGACTCACCACATGAAACAATTGTTGGTACATGAAAGTCAAATTATCTAATTGTTCTTTAACATTGTCCACGTTGTTGATGCGTGAATTTTTCATCATCCCAGCAGACATTTGAACCTTCAATCGTTCTGTATCACTCTCTATTGATTCGACTGTCAAGATCGTATCGTCAATATCAAATGACATGCTGCCGTCATCTGTGCAGGCATCTTTTTGACCCTGTTGACCTGTTGGGGAGAATTGCAAAACATTCATCAGAGTTATTATTTCTTGTTGATGTAAATTCCTACCATGGCAATTATTTTACATCAGAAATTATTTACATGAATAAGTTAGCATATTAGTTCTTAGATGGAAGAGAGACTGGAATCCATACTTTGTATAAATGAATCACTGTAGCCCACATGTGTACCAGAACTAATTATGTAAGAAAATTATCTAAAAGCTCTTCTATCTGAAATTATCTAAAAAATACCAGCACAAAATTTGGGCATTGTTGGTTGGTCCAAAATGACCATAGAAACTGAAAGAAGCACTTTTTTGAAAAATGGAAAAAATATCTTTAGATAGTGCCTAGTGGTATACATATGCAAATAGATTGTTCATATGAAATTATCTAAAATATACTAGCACAAGATTTGGGAACTGTTGGTCCAAAATGACTATAGAGACCCCAAAAAGCACTTGAAAAAACAAAAAACATAATGTTCTTAGATGTTGTCTAATGGTGTATGCAAATTTTCAAGGCTGTGGCCCCGAAAACGTGACCAGGAATTCCGACACACACAGAGACACATACACTCAAAGAGAGAAGGATCTGTAGCCCACACGACTGGTTAGTTGAGCCATTTGTGGAGCTATGAAGATTTGATACAAAATCATTTTCAGGCTGGGACAAAATTTCCTGATGAAATTACAAACAAGAAATCTAATATATCTCTGTTAATTGACCAATAGATATGGGAAGACATACCAATAGGGTTTGTTTAGAAAACAACCATAATAATGCCTAAACAGTTGACTATTAAGCTTAGTCTCTCATTAAGTATAAATGGATGGATACATTAGTGATAATAATTTGACAATGTGGAAGTGAGAGATTTGGTCAGGCGTGTTACATCTAAAAAAATGTTTATTATCATGGTACATGTATTCTGTTCAGAATACTCCCCTCCCTTCCTTTCACCAACAATCAACACCGACTTGCTGTGTTTTGTCCCAGGTTAGTATATTATCTCAACATGTGAAGAACTGCTCTTGTTACATGAACAAAATTTTTGAGACATCATGCTTTTTCATTTTAAGAAAGGTTAGAATGCAATTTAAATGCCGAAAAAGATTAATGATATGAGTCTTACAAATGTCTAGGCATAGATGGGCAACGACTGAATTTAAAAAAAAATCATTTTTCTCCGCTTTGAGTGAGTGCTCAATGTATTCAAATAATTTCCTCTTAGTTCAAGCTTGCTGCATTTTGCATCAGCATCTTCAGAAGCACTTTTACAATGCTGAAAAAACTGTATTCAGAGACTATACTAAACTGGAAAAAAATGCGGCAAGTCAGTGTTAGTTAAATTATTTTGTTATTAGAGGTATATCAAAAAACTACTTCTCGTATATTTGTACGTATGATTTTTAACAAAAGTACATAAAGGGAAGAATATAATGTTGCCAAATGAGTTTTGTTTAAATGTTCAGAAATGAAATCCAAATTCAACTTACTGCGTCTTACGGGAAATAGTGGTATTTGCTTATTTGGCACATTAAAATTCACATGGAGTCCAGCATCTCTGTTCTCTAGCCATAAACCTTTCTCTGGACGTTGGGTCATTTTGGTATGAAGAGGTTTTCTATCATCAAGGCTTCCTGAATTGACTGCTCTATCTATTCTCAATTCATTTTCATCAGGGGATGCTGACTTGGAACCGTGAGTGCTACTTGCACTTGAAGACAAAACAGGAACCACTGGCAGACTTGTTGAAATTGATGAATGTTCACTGATGCTTCCGGTTGCGGAATAATCAAAAATACTGTCATTGATATCCAATATTGATTGATCACTGCCTTCAATATTGTAAGCAGGATTTTGTGTAAATTGGTTTTTATTCTGGTCACAGAGAACAGGTGAGAAATTTGTGAAAAGAGTTTTATTTCGAGTGGGTGGAAAGTTTTTTCTGTGAAGGATCCCTTTTTGATTATGCTCTTCAGTGTTATACTTGTTACTGTTCATTACATCGAGGAATATAATGTCTGAAGAAGTCACAGACGCTGGTTGGTAGTTAACTTTTAAACCTGAAAAATTCACAGGCAGAAATAGAGAAACATATTCTATTTTACTGGGAGTTTATTTCAACAAAGTCAGCAATGAAAATATTCAAAAAAAATACTTAGAGCAGCCTGAAGACCATTGGCAGAGCTAGGGCTGGGGTGCCCAGACTCTCCCAACTTGTTCAAGACTGACTCTTGTAATTCATGCAAAAATAAAGAGAAAACTGTGAAGTAGGGGTAGGGTGAGCTTAATCTGGCAAGAAGACAGAAAGAGATTTTTAAAATTTTAAAACCGTGAAAACCTCACTGGGAAGTTACATTTTGACAAACCTTAGATACATATGTTTCAAACCAGTGTTGCCAATTTAGCACTTTTCATGCTAATTTAAGGAGTTTCTTCTTTGAGCAGTATGAAAATCCAATAAGCAGCACCGTTTTTAATAAAAGTTGGTGCTATTTCTTCAGCATTATTGCTAATTTTTAGCAAAGTCAAAAAGACTAATCTAGCCATTTAAATGGTTATAAAATGGCCAATAATATTTTTAGTGCACTTTGGTATTTTTTGAGGTTGATTTGGCATGAAAAATCATTTAGTTTACAACACTACCCAACAATTATAGCACTGAAGGGCATAAGTAAAATTGTAAAATGTCATTTTGCAGTGTAAGTGAAAAAATTAACTCTATGAAATAAAGTTCAAATTAAGACATATAAAGTTTTTAAAGATAGATGACAACAGCATCAAACGGCTGGTGTTTGAATCTGTTTACTGAACTCCAAGTCATATGTGCTTCTGGAAAATAAAGATATAATGTAGGTAGTAAAGAACATGCTGCAAAATTATTTTCCAAAAACATACGATAAAAACCTAACTTACGAATGTTCTCTATATCATAATATTGGTTAGAACAGACTTTTTTCAAAGAAGAAAGAAGATACCACGGGGTGATTTGGGGTTACCATGCAGATAATACGAGGTGACTGTTAGGAATTTAATAAAGATAGAAACATGATTGAATTTGTATCTTAAGGGACATAAATTCATTTATTCATAAGTGGTTTCGGTTTTTCTTTGTATGTACAAGTTCCAGAGTGTGTGTAAAGTAAAATTGAATGGGGTTACTTACATTTTAGGTGCAAAAGTTTGCAATCATGGACCACAGTATCATATGCTCTGGAAAGCAACGTGACCTATCTGAGGTTCCCAGTAGAAAAAAGGAGTAAAATGAAGAGAATTTGAAGTATCACTTTTTATAGTTAGGGTACTACTTTCTAGCCTTATTACTGGACTACTTCTGGGCTTGTGTATTAATTTTAACTAAGGAGACGCCATTGATAATTTGTTGTGAATTAAACATAAAAAAATACCTATCAAAAATAAGCAACTAGAGAATTCGATAGGCTCATTTATAATAGGAGATTTTGCCAGGTTTTATCTTCTCAAATATTCATTTCCTCTCTTGCATCTAAACTGATCTTAATGGACTTCATATTTTCTTTGGTTCTTTCTGCACACTCTTTATTCAAGAAGATTTTCCATTGAGTAGATCAGTTCAACTTTGACTCAAGCAGTGAATGGGGGGGGGGTCCAATTTACAATCTATGTTTATGCTAAATTGATCCCTTAGTTTGTATCCAGCAGAATTAAATCTTTTTTTGTTGATGTTTCAGACTTTTTTAATGATGACTGCCTAACAAATAGCGAGAGAAGTAACTTATTGTTAGGTCACACCTTTTCCAATTTTTTAATTGATCACTCTAATATGGCATGCCACCAAAAGACACAGGTCACTATTGATTAACTAACCAGGCCTGTTTGATGTAGAAACTGCAATAAAATTGAATTTGATTTCTTGTCCTCCTTTCAGCTTTCATTTTCATAGGCTGATATTGTGTTTTGGCAGAAGTAATCAGTTTGAAATCATAGGCTGATATTGTGTTTTGGCAGAAGTAGGCAGTTTAAAATCATAGGCTGATATTGTGTTTTGGCAGAAGTAATCAGTTTGAAATCATAGGCTGATATTGTGTTTTGGCAGAAGTAATCAGTTTGAAATCATAGGCTGATATTGTGTTTTGGCAGAAGTAGGCAGTTTAAAATCATAGGCTGATATTGTGTTTTGGCAGAAGTAATCAGTTTGAAATCATAGGCTGATATTGTGTTTTGGCAGAAGTAATCAGTTTGAAATCATAGGCTGATCTTGTGTTTTGGCAGAAGTAGGCAGTTTAAAATCATAGGCTGATATTGTGTTTTGGCAGAAGTAATCAGTTTGAAATCATAGGCTGATATTGTGTTTTGGCAGAAGTAGGCAGTTTGAAATCATAGGCTGATATTGTGTTTTGGCAGAAGTAGGCAGTTTGAAATCATAGGCTGATATTGTGTTTTGGCAGAAGTAGGCAGTTTAAAATCATAGGCTGATATTGTGTTTTGGCAGAAGTAATCAGTTTGAAATCATAGGCTGATATTGTGTTTTGGCAGAAGTAATCAGTTTGAAATCATAGGCTGATATTGTGTTTTGGCAGAAGTAGGCAGTTTAAAATCATAGGCTGATATTGTGTTTTGGCAGAAGTAATCAGTTTGAAATCATAGGCTGATATTGTGTTTTGGCAGAAGTAATCAGTTTGAAATCATAGGCTGATCTTGTGTTTTGGCAGAAGTAGGCAGTTTAAAATCATAGGCTGATATTGTGTTTTGGCAGAAGTAGACAGTTTAAAATCATAGGCTGATATTGTGTTTTGGCAGAAGTAGGCAGTTTGAAATCATAGGCTGATATTGTGTTTTGGCAGAAGTAGGCAGTTTGAAATCATAGGCTGATATTGTGTTTTGGCAGAAGTAGGCAGTTTAAAATCATAGGCTGATATTGTGTTTTGGCAGAAGTAATCAGTTTGAAATCATAGGCTGATATTGTGTTTCGGCAGAAGTAATCAGTTTGAAATCATAGGCTGATATTGTGTTTTGGCAGAAGTAGGCAGTTTAAAATCATAGGCTGATATTGTGTTTTGGCAGAAGTAATCAGTTTGAAATCATAGGCTGATATTGTGTTTTGGCAGAAGTAATCAGTTTGAAATCATAGGCTGATCTTGTGTTTTGGCAGAAGTAGGCAGTTTAAAATCATAGGCTGATATTGTGTTTTGGCAGAAGTAGACAGTTTAAAATCATAGGCTGATATTGTGTTTTGGCAGAAGTAGGCAGTTTGAAATCATAGGCTGATATTGTGTTTTGGCAGAAGTAGGCAGTTTGAAATCATAGGCTGATATTGTGTTTTGGCAGAAGTAGGCAGTTTAAAATCATAGGCTGATATTGTGTTTTGGCAGAAGTAGACAGTTTAAAATCATAGGCTGATATTGTGTTTTGGCAGAAGTAGGCAGTTTGAAATCATAGGCTGATATTGTGTTTTGGCAGAAGTAGGCAGTTTAAAATCATAGGCTGATATTGTGTTTTGGCAGAAGTAGGCAGTTTAAAATCATAGGCTGATATTGTGTTTTGGCAGAAGTAGGCAGTTTAAAATCATAGGCTGATATTGTGTTTTGATTAAATTCAAATCAAACTCAATCTTACCGTGTACTTTCTCTTCTTTTTGTTCCTCTTTAGGAGTCTCAGGTCTAATTCTTGTAGCAGGAATTATGCTTGAAGAATGATTTTGAGCTGCATTTAGTTGGTCTGATTGAAGGCTTACATGTCCTGGTCTTCTTTGAACTGTGGACAAATCTGATTTCATTGTATGGCTTTCATTGGAGGAAACTGTGGATATATGCGGGGCCAAATTATCTGCACTTTTCTGATGCCCTACACTGAATGCCTGTAATAAAACAGCCAGAAACATAATCACAATTAGATTTTATTATGAAAAGTAAAGCATTAGAAATACATTATGAAAAAAGGAATATTTTCTCTCATTAAATACAAAATAACATTTATAATGTTCTTGAAGGATGCCATAAATACTATTCATCTAAAAACATTAAATTTTCAAGAAGATATCAGTATCTAACATTAATGAATCATCATAGCCTATGCATATACCAGAACTAATTATCCAAATTTATATAAAAAAGATAGATCTTTTATGTAAAATAATCTAAAAAATATCAACAAGGTTTGGACGTTGTTTGTCCAAAAAGATCATGGAGACCCAAAAAAGCAGTTTTGGGAAAAAAAACGAAAACCATTTTCAAATGGTGCTTAATTATGTACTCATGCAGATTTTCATGGTTGTTGCTAAAAAACGTGACCAGGAGTGTCCACAGATACAGAGACTCAAATGGTGAAAAATCTTTAGCCCGCTTGGATAGTTGGTCGGCTATTTATGGAGCTGTGGTGATTTGATTTTAGTTTGTCTTAGGAACAAATGAAAATCATCAGCTTTTAGTGAATACATAGAAGCACAAATGTTTTGCAATTGTACGTTAAGATGTGTTGTCTCTCCCTATTCTCAGTCCATCAGGGCTGAATAAAGTATCACAAGCCTTCATACATTGATATACAAAGATACACACAAGCCAAGAACAGCATTTTAGTCTCGTTTCTAAATCAATAAAATTCCCTTGCCCATAATCTTCATAAAGATATTTTTCTTTGCGCAAAATGCTCAGATCTGAGATGCAAGAGTATATCTTCTGTTTTTTTTTCTTAAAATCAATGTTATCTAAAATATTTAGATAGCATTAAACCATGAAGAACAGAAGCATTTCTTATTTGATGCTTTTGACCTCAATTGCTGGTTCATTACTTTTACTTCAAAGCTCGAATTTTGTGCCTTTTGAGGTTTTCTTTGCAGACTACATTTTAAATTAGATGCAAGCACATCAGAATATGAAATCCTTTTTTTTTTAAAAAAAAAAATCCTTCTTATTTCCTTTATGCGTACATTTGATGATTTAGAATCTAGAAATATACCTGGATTCTTATAAACGTAGTAATTATACTGGTTTACTTTTTACACCTGCTTTCATAAGTCTGCAATCATTTGCAATCGTTCTTTTATTATAATGTGAGGAGTGAGCACACAAATGTAGATATAACATTGGGAGAAAAAAATGTAAGAAACAGATCTGGTAAGTCGTTCCATAGACCCTATCATGTGACCAATGTCTTTTGGCAGCATGCAGAGGACAAAATCTCGGAACCAATTTAGCAACAATTTACATAATAAATTTACCTCCCTAACCCTATTTTTGGAAGTAATTTAAGAAAAAAAAATTTTTTTCCCCCCATAAATGATAATGAGTGAATGATGGAAACTTCAGCCCTCTAGCTCCATTGGTGATACATGCATATATACATAACTAGCCAGCTGGAACAACTTAAAAACTGAAAAAGACAATGTTGACAGTTTTGGTTGATGGTTTCTAACATCAGAGAGAGAGAGAGAGAGAGAGAGAGAGAGAGAGAGAGAGAGAGAGAGAGAGAAACAGAGAGGTTGGGGTGAATCATCAGGAAGAATACTAGCAATTGATAACTTATTGCCCAAAATGGTGAGCAAGTAAGAAATTGTAGATATCCTGTAAAACCATACATAAGTAAGAAAAAAATTGTTCACTTGTATTGAGAGTATCAAATTAAACTATTTTCAACACTTTTTCTTATTGATTTTCGTCCAATATTCATCTATATCTCTCGGCAGGGACAGTGGAATGAGAGCAATCTCTACCTGTGGTTTCCAAACTTCAAAAACTCAAGGACCCCTTCTATAAAAGAAATATTCTGACAAACACCTATTTTCAGTATTCAGTATTTAGACTGCAATTAATGAATTACAATAAAAACCAACTTTGACATTTAAAAATCATATTTGTTTAAAATGGATTATATTCAATTGAATTCTAATGTATGGTACAGGTTGGTGTACAATAAATCTGTTTTTCGATGGCTGTGAGATGGACAATGGTAATTCTATGACATAAGATTAGCGATGTCTGGTTCAGTAGGTACACTGCTGTGGACCCTGAAACATTATTTGATGGATCCCCAGGGGTCCTCAGACCCCAGTTTTGAAACCACTCATCTATCCCCATGGATTGAATAATGGGTTCCATTTGAAATTCACAGAAGATCACCAAATAAAATGGATACCTAAAAAAAGATTGTGGGTACAACAGACAAAACATTGTGACTTTAACAACCAAAATTAGGACCCTAGTCTGAAAAACAAACCAAAACTGTCACAAAACTGTTAACATAGATTTCTCCAGTTTTCAAATCAGTCTTGCAAGCTATGCATGTATATATATATCGCCAATGATAATATAGGATTGAAAATTTGAACATGTACTCCATATTATGTCTACAAAAAATAATTTTCTTGTTTTTTGAAAATTTCCCCCCAAAGTTAGTTTTTAGTGGAGGGGGTTCAATCTACAATGTAAGTTTATGCTAAATTGACTATTATTTTCTGCCTATTTTTTGAAATTCCGGCATCTTAGAGATCACTGACCAAACAAAAGGTGAGAAAAGTAACTTATTCATTGAATCACCCCTCTTTCAATTGTTTTTAATTCATCACACTCAACACAGCATGCTGCTGAAAGACATTGGTCATGTGACAGTTTATTTTAAGAGAATAAACAAATTCTGGAGAACCTGGATGTTATCGATATACCTGTCAAAATAAGGTCTCCATAGGGTCAAAAAAAATTTTTCCAAAAATCAATAGTACATATTTTCTTTGCTTATCTAATGGAGTACTGATGCCAATTTTCAAGTCTATAGACAAAACAGTATGTTCAGGAGCACTAAGACACAAACGTACAAGAGGTGATAAGTGGCTACAGTTGTTCAGTTAAAGAGAATGTCCAATGCATATGTCTGCTTGATCTCCTATACTATGATATCTCACCTAGAACAAAAGTAGCCTTCTTACGACAATCTCTACTAAGGTAGAAGTAAAAAAACTGGACAAGATCATAAATGACAAACTTGGCCACACTAGGGGCACCCTCTCTCGTTTCATTAAAATCTAAAAAGGTAAACAAAATAGGAATTTATTTCTCCGTACAATATTACTCCAAAACTATGACTCCAATTTCAACTCCTTTATTCGTAGTTTCTGTAAATGGGATTAACAAGGTGTAACAGAACAAGTTGGGTTTTAGAAATGGGGTTGAATAGGCTTTAGATGTGGTCATTGTCAGCCATCATTGTCATTACACATGAAAATAAAGTCAAAACTCTATAGTTGGAATTCGACAAAAATCTAATCAAAAGAATTGCCAGCAAACATTCGCTGAAAATATCAGAAGATAGCTAAATTGACTGGGGTACCTACTAAGATTACCACTACTAAAACCCTCCAGGCAAACCCTAGGTGAATCTGACAATCTCATTTGAAGACCAGCTAGAAGTCCAAAACAACATGGATTGTTTAAGTATGAAAAAAAGGTCAAAAAGATAGCCAGAAAAAGATAACCTTTGACCTAGTGTTGAATAGTGGAAGCAAAGGTCAAGGGGTTGATCTCATATCCGGTGCCCACAGATAACAATGAACAGGGTGTGCAAGTGCAGAAAAGCATCTTTGGGACATCTCGATGACAGGTGTTGACAACATCCTGACGAGTGTGTTGACAAAAGGACAAGATACTTCCACTTTCCCAGAATGAAAAGCCAGAAAAACAACAGGTGTTTTTACCCGGAAAAAGCCACATTCAGGTGGGTGGATACATCTAAAAGCATAGATGGATTTGGGCGGAGACACCAAGAGGCAAAGGTGGATTTGCTAAGCATGTGGGCGTAGACCCCCTATAAAAAGGTGATGATCGCTGTCTTGGGTAGACTAGATTCCAGGTTATTGCAGACCACAAGACATTAAGGCGGCTCCTGTGTGCTCATATAAAAATCTATGTCTGTATTTTCATAACTCTGTATTCTATTTTCCTTTTTGAATGCCTTGAAGTCTCATGCCTACGTAACAATGATTGACAGCAAATGACTGTGAAGCTTGTAGAGTGTACAACAGCTGTATCGCCGAAAGCATCATACGTTATAACATGTGCCATACTCAAATGTTCAATTTTCCAAACAAGTTGAACCAGGCAATGAAAAACAAATACTTTACAACAACGTGGAGCTCAAGAGATTGCGGGGCAAATAAAATGGAACACCACTAACTTTACGAAAGCCCGGTCTTCATTGAAAAAAAAAAGTGAAACTGTGTATATTGTGGGATTGGAGGGGAGTCGTCTCTTATCAGCTCTTTTAACATAACAAACAGTAAATGTTGTAAATTTCAGCCTTCTAGCATCATTGGTGATACCTGTGTAGATGATACGTATATAGGATGTCTTCTTTGGTTGGATAAACGAACTGCATGATGATATTGATGGTTGAGAGACGAGGAGATTTGATCTCCTCGTGGTTTGGTGTGTCTAGCGCATATGCAGTCGCGGTCCTGTAGATGGGGAATGCTTGATGCTGTACGAAGAGAATGGAATGCACGCCTAGTATGTAGTTGGACGCGCATTGATGGAATAATGTGGAATGAAGAAATACAGATATTTTTGGCCAGGGAAAAGACGAACATTTAATACAAGAATAAAGATGAGGTACATGTAAGGATAACATATATACGATCGATCGCGAGAAGTAATGTTAGGAGAAGTCTTGTCTTGATAGTACTGGCGTCGGAGTTGGAGTGGAGTTATCTGAACGCATGGATTCCGTATGATTGGATAGCTCCAAGATTATACGTGGAAACTGGGTTTAGTGTGCGAGCCTTACTACCAAGTAAGTGAGTTAACTTGGGGCCTGATAGACTCTCGACGGACAGACTATGGAAGACATAGAACATGGAGTTTTATCCATGCGTGTTTCCCAAAGTGAGGATGATGGTTAAGATCGGATCGGCCTGTGGGTCGGTAAAATGATAACGATCTTAGAAAGTGGGAAGAGAGTAGAAATGTAGCCGGCTGCAAAGGCTGGAACCAGAGGCATGACCAAAGAGTCCTGGCGCCAATGAGCTTTGGACCAGGGAGAAAGACAGAAAGAGAATGGCCGGCGCTAGAAGCGTAACCAGCTAGGGGTGCTGGAGCTAATGATGTATTTATTTACTGTCCCACCACAGCAAAATGTGAGACAAGGTCGAGGCTTTATGTGGAGAAAATAGGAAACACCCTTCCAAAAATGGCTCCAGTTGACGCAGCTTTGGTTTGCTAAGCAAGTAAAGCAATCTCCGCCATGAAAGCGTCAGGACTAGCCTGACCTGTTCCGTTAAGTGCAATGGAACAGTGCTGCCCCGGGGTGCCATATTCCCTGCAGCTGGGCTGAGTGATGGGAAAGGAACCGGAAGGTTCCCAATGCACGTAGCAGTGCGCAGCCTCAGTATAACCTCATTGGCTGACGTATTGCACCAGCACACTCGGTCTTGATACCAACCACACCACAATCTCCGGCACATTCGACAGGCAAGTGTCAGTACCGGTGCCTCGGTCACTGCTGGGGAACAGATACTACACTTTGATGCTGTCGAAAAAGCCAGAAAAAGTGTGCGTAATGAGCATTAGACCATGTGCGTCCAAGGGTTTTATAGGGGTTGTCAGAGGAAGGGATGTTTTGGATATCTAGCTAAAAGAAGAGTTTCATACTTAATTCCTAACAAAAAGAATAGAGCGTACTACATGTACATAGCCAGCCAGTTTTGGTTCTCATCCTATTTTAATAGTCTTCATTCCATGAATGAAAACAGAGTGTACAACAGTTGAAACATTCATTCTATTTTGAGGGAGAATTTGGTTAGGATCAGATATGACGAACCGAAGATCTTTTGAATAGTTACCTGCACAGGGTGTGGCGACTGTAGACTTGAACTAAAAGATGTTTCATCTCTTGCTGATGTCTTGCCATACAACTTTGTCCAGACTTCCCTCATTTGACTCTGACTTTAATTTGGAGAAAAAGAATTAAAATATTAGAAAAATGATTTCAATGTTTTCTTTGCAATGCTAAAGACTCCATGAATATTTCCTCTTGTCTAACAATGGAATGGAAACATGCAATAGTGTTTTTATTTCAATACAGGACGGGTATCTGTTGGCATTGTCTCCTCCCCACTGGATCAAACCATCTTACCCTGGGTTAGGGATTTTGAAAGTTGGAGCCTTCTTGTCTATAAAGGATAATGGTGTTGTACAATTGATTTATGTAACCCCAACTTAATATACCATAGAAAGACAATAAAATTCTTTGCTGGTAATAGGGTTGCCATTAAGATGTATTCCGAATATATCCTTTTGTCCTACCCCCCCCAATATGCCCCTCTCCTTGCTTATTTGAAAGTTGAATTTATCTGTACCAATATAAATGTTTTACTTGAACAGGCATGCAATATAAATGCATGTTGTACAGACATTGAATTTGAGTTTGATTAATATCATAATATTAAAATGAACAAAGAGATAACCAATAGAACCCAAATTGATATTTTGAACTTTTTGTTCCATCAAATTTTAGATAGATGAATATAACGCAATAAATGCAAAAATAGGTATTGAAATACAGGTTGAATACCCTTTATTGAAAACTGTAATGTTTTAAAATCCAAAACTTTTTGAAGGTCAACAATTTTGTGTCTTAACATGAAAAAGTTCTTGTAAACACTAAGAATGAAATCAAACGGCTTCAAACAAAATCTCAAAACTTAAAAAAACAAACCCCATCAACAACCGTTTTTGTACACAATTTAATTTATGGGAGATAAACCCAAAATTACTTTTCTTATATTACAGGACCCAGTCCCCAATATATCTCATTGTATATATGTAGATATTACATATCTGAAAAATTCTGAAATCCGAAACCTTTATGGTTCTTGGCATTTTGGATAAGAGGTACTAAACCTTTAATACAATATATATATATATAAATATATATAAATATATATAAATATATATATATATATATATATATATATATATATATATATATATATATATATATATATATATATATATATATATATATATATATATATTACTGCATTGTCAACACATTTTTGTTGTGAGTTGCCCTGCAATTTATAAACATGCAATGAAATGATAATATACAATAAAATATGAGTTTAAATTATAAAATCCGATAATTATGACTGAGCATGTATTTAAGATGACTCGAAATCGATGTCATTTATGTTAAACTATGAATAACAAACACTCTAATCAAATAAGTCTAATTCTTGACTTGGTTACGTCACTCTTCGTAGTATTTCTAATTAAAAGAAAATAATAAAAATCACGATACATGCTGAAAGAAGAATCTAAAAGCAGCTCATACAAATATAGAATTTACCAGCAAATTTGAAACGAATATTTTTTCGACTTTGTTTTGTATTCAAAATTGAATTTATCGCAGATTTTTTTTAATCAAGGGAAGTAACTTATAAATAATTGATATGTGTTCTCCCCCGTTTAATTTTCTGTATTACAAGGGGAAGAACGTATATCAATTATGTATAAGTTACTTCCCTTGAAAAAAAATCCATAACGAATTCCATTTTGAAAAGGACAAGATAAGATATATAGCGAGTAAATCTTTTTGCACATATTTGTGCTTGTATATTGATTTCTGTCTGAGAGTTTTGGTATTTGTCTTTTTCCAGAATTTTTAACTTTCCTTCTGTTATTTGTGTAACAGTCACATTTATTTTTAAAGCTGTTCACTGTTTTAGCTATTATCATTTCTGGATATTGCTCAATAAATTTGTTCCGATTGTTGACAATTCTTTGTGGGAAGAACCTCCTTCTTGAATTTTTTTCTACATCATTCTAACACACACATATATATTTGTGTGTGTGTGTGTGTGTGTGTGTGTGTTTTCTCTTATTCTTGTTGAAAATTTTTTTGACTGGAATGTTGTCAATGGCTTTTATTGTTTTAAATGTTTGTATCGTGTCTTTTGTTATTCTCCTTTTTTCTAGCATTGTTAGTTTAATTTTTTTCGTAGGGGAGGCTTTTTAGTTCTGGAAGAATTTTGTTATTCTTCACATAAGATAGATTTAAAGATACCTTCAGTAAATTCTATAATTGTATGGATAAATTTCTATTATTAATTACCAAGCATCTCATTTTTTTCTAGTGTATTTCCATTTCAAACTATGCAAAAATTAGACAAATCACAATTCTCTCCCTTGATTTTTTGTTGAGGATAATTCATAAATGATGTTCATAAAGCCATTGTTATCATATACACCCTCTTCTAATTCCAATTATGAACTTATTAAGCTAATGAATAGAATGGTTTGTGGTGTTTTTAAACATTAACATCTTTCTTAAGAGAAATGTTGGTTGAGATCCGGTTAGATGAACCATACTAAAAAATTATGAAAAAGTATTTATACTATCTAATGTCCACTTTAGACGATATTTACATTGTAAAGATGCACATAGAGTGATGGTTCATTTCATACAATATATTACATTGTAAATCAATTGCCCACTCTAGAGCTAATTCACTCACTTCCTATAAAATTTGTATTTGCAAAAATGAAGAATTTCCAGAAGAAACAAAAGTTAGATTCAGTCAGTCAAAGCAGTTTTAAGTAAATGGGAAAAATCTTTTTTCATAATTTTTTTACTTCAGTTTGTTAAACTGAATTTGTTTCTAATATAAAGGATATATTCATTTTGTGTTTTGGGTAATATTTCTTATTATGGTTACAATGATTTTTCATGTTTTTGCAATCTTGACTTTGTTAATTCTGTTAAAAATATACTGAACCTTTTGTTTAATGGAGGCCATTGTTGTGAAAAAAGATCGTAACTTAAAAAGAGTCAGGTCTGGTTAGTCACACAAGTAAGTGAAAGTAACGTATACTGATCACTCTTTTTCCCTATTTTTTTTATTGATCACCACCAAAGCAGCAAGCTGCCAAAAGATATTAGTCACATGATGGTTTCTGTTGAGTGACTAACTAGACCTGCATTTGTTTTTTTTGTTTGAGTGTATTAATCTGCAAACGTTATTACTTATTATTATTTGTTTGAAGCCTTTAGAATTTTAAATCATTCAGCATTATAAAAGTAAAGACTCTTTATGTCTCCATTGAAATAATTGACTTACTTGTTACCATTAACAGCAATATTTCTCTCAGTTTCATTTCTGTATGTATGATTCGGCAATTGGTCAGTCCAACCATGTTGGGTCTTGGAAGTCACTTTTACAGAGGATCTCATCAATACATTATTCGATCCTCTTATGGTTTCAGAACCCTACAAGTTAAGTAGATAGAATTTATTCTTGTTGTCAAAAAAGTCAGTTGGAATTTTCAGTTTTCATATCGTAGATCACATATGGGCAACAATTGGCCTATGGCTTGTATTTTGTGGTCTGCAGCCAATGGAGGCATTTATTTAAATTTTATATAATTTTTCTCAGAAAGTCAATTTTATGATTTACATTGTAAAATTACCACTGTTGTAATATTTCATTATTCATCCAAGTATCATATAATTTCTGTAATCTTTGAAATTTGAAATATTGCATTAGTAAATTTAAAATTTTGGGAGTGAATGTGTGGCCTGAATTAAGATGAAAAATCTCTTATGTGGCCTGCTATACCAAAAAGATTGCCCGTACCAGTTTTAGAATAAAAAAAAGGTCTTTGTCTAGAACGAAGTGTACAATTTATTAACATTCTTTAATAAATGAAGAGCAATCAGAATTTTTTTCTGCTATGATTCTACAAAATATATCATAGATCTTCATATTCACTATTTTCTACCATTTTGAAATTTTTGATTCCTTTAGGGATAGAGGGAGACTTTTGTTGAGAAATCGAGAAGAATTTTAGGAAACTTCAACAAGATATTTTTATGAAAAATTAAACCAAGTACCTTTGGGTATCCCTGGTCAGGACCAAGTGCCACTGGATTGTCCATTCCAGTTTTTGAATGACCATCAACCATAGAATTTGGGGGTAGTAACATTTCATCATCACCATTTATCTGAAACAAGGGGAATAACAAATTATTTGTAAATCAGAATGAAGTTTTGAGAAGTAAAGAGATTAAGATAATTGTCAAGTTTAGCCTTTGTCGTAGAAAACAATAGAACTTATTTTCAAATAAGCTGTATCAACATTTTGATGAATATAATGGTTCTGCATTTATTGATATAGAAAATATTGGTATTGATTCTATATCTCTCTAATGAATCCTTCAGATATATTTCAAGTTTATTTCATTTTTATTTATGCCCAAGTTTTAGATTAAATATCCCTATGACTTTAGTCTTTCAAAGAGGAATTTTACACAGGCTTTTTGTTGTTGTGAGTGCTATTTTGAATGAACACATCTGAATATAAAAGAAAAATTTTAAGACCAAAAGAAGCAGAGAGGGATTGTAAATATTTATGATAGAAATAATAGAGTAATTGAGTGGGCATGTATGATAAGTGCCCAACGAACCAGTTTTTAAAAATTGATATTTTTGTTATTTTCAAAGCTAGCTGTGCTAGATTCACATATAGGCTGAGTAGGCTGCAGCCCAGGGCCTTGTAATCTAAGGGGGCATCTGCCTCCTGCAAAAAAAAAAATTACCGTTAATTTCATTTTACTCGTAATGATGAAAACGGGGGTATATATATAGTTTTATGGTGCCTATTATGAGAAAAAATAAATCACTATAATGCAACAAAAACGGATTTTTTTTTTCTTTCAAGAACTGAATAGTATCGAGCCAGAAGGAGTTTCACAATATGAAATTATCAGAGTTTTCCGAGGGAAGGGACAGAGTATTGATAAGGGTGAAATGATGAAGAATTTCCTTACCAAAACGTTTCCTGTGTTTGGTCTCTCCGGTTGCAAGTTCAGCACCTTTGAACCAACATTGTGAGAATTCTTTGATAAATATCTACTGTAGCCTGTCTTTTGGGAACCATTTTGATTTGATTCTTCATAAGAAAGAGAATTCTGAAAAAAGAAATCATCCTTTGACCTTTTCTGTTCATTCTTTTCTCCTCTTTGATCAAACAAGAATTCATAAGCGTCAGCTTGGGAGGGGGTAGGGGCAAATGTGGACCCCCTCCCCACCGGATTAGGCTTTCTCACAGAGGGTGAGGGTTTTGAAAGTGACAACCTTTGTAGTCAATAAATAATAATGGTGCAGTGTAATTCTTTTATGTAACACCAACTTAATGTTTCCATGTAAAAAGACATATTATCATCCACTGGTGTCAACTTGGGGTCAGATCATGCATTCATCTGTCTACATTCAAGTGCACCATCTGACATCTGAATGCCACTGTTGGTTGTAATTGCTTGTGCTACAAATGTTAGATGGAATGTATTCTGTGAAATATAGTTACCATAAGGATATATTTCAAATATACCCTTTTGTACCACCCTGGAAATATATGTTACCCACATGTAATATATGCTCCTACCCCTCCTAGAAAATTGCATGCAAGTATTGAACAATCATAGCCACCAAAGGTGGCAAAGGCTTCTATTTAAAAAAAAAATTTTTATATATGCATGAGTTTTATTTATATCTGTGTTTTAGTGCTCCTCTCCAGGATTCTCTAGAATCTAGACATCTAGATTTCCAGATTCTAAATGTTTTTAAAAATTCTATTTTCAACATTTTCTAGTTGAAATAACATTTGAATACTTTTAATACTACAGTTGTCCAATTATTGATTGTAACAGCAAGTCTTCTTTAAATCCATTTTGTCAAAAGGTATAAATTAAATTATTTTTCTGGGTAGTTTGCATCTTAAATGGAGGATTTAAAATCTTTTTGATATTTTTTTGAAGAAAATTGTTGCATATTCCACACAATACTCATACAGTTGATTAAAAAAAAAGATTTCTACATTTCTAAAACCTTAATCAATTCATGTCATTTTAAAATGATTAACTGATAAAATTTCAAATCGGATTGCTAATTTGCATACAAATGACGTCCTTTAGATTAGAATTCAGATTGCTAATTTGCATACAAATGATGTCTATAAGATCAGAAATCAGATTGTCAATTTGCATACAAATGGTGTCCATGAGATTGGAAATCAGATTGCTAATTCACATTCAAATGATATCTATAAGATTAGAAATGAGATTACTAATTTGCATACAAATGATGTCTATAAGATTAGTCTATAAGATTAGAATCAGATTGCTAATGCGCATAAAAATGATGTCCTCAGGATTAGAAATCAGAACAAAGAACATAATGAGTTTATAATTCAAATGAAACCTGCAATATCTTTGAGGTTTGCCCGTAGATGGGTAAAATAATTATGAGGCTCTGTGGGCATAATGGCACCTCTCATAGTTGTAAAAGTTAATCAAATTTCAAATAACTCACATTGCAATAAGGATATTACTCTTGTTTAAATATTTTCCACAGAACTTATTTGTTGAATATTGAATAAACTTCCAAGTGTTATTCCAAGAATACCATACTCAATACTTTATAAACATGCGTACATATCTATGTCTAATCAAAGTTTTAATTGAGCATATAATTATGATTTAAATATTGATTAGAAATATTTTTACTTGAATGCTAACTCTCTCATAAATTTGTCCAAGTGATTTTTTTATTTTAAGATTTGATAAACTGACTAGTCTTAGAGATATCCACACCTTGCATAAATGAAATACCATAGCTTGTATGTGTACCTGAATTAATTATCTAAAAAAAAGATTTTTCATTTTAAAAAATCATTAAAAAAAAATACCAGCTGGTTAGTCAGACAGGCTATTTGTAAGTCTATGGTGATTTGATACGTCCAACATAAACTATACAAATCATTTCGTGGTGTTCACATGGGCCACTGTTGAAAAGTCTATATGAAGAATGCCATACTCACAGAGAAATGTCTTGCAACATCTGGAAGTAAAGACGCTGTCTTGGATTTGTTTCCATTTTCAACTTCTGTACCCAATGGCCGCGGCTGATTATTGCTGCTTCCTGTAAGGGAGATAATCAAAATCAGAATAATACCTATGTCCCCTCTCGTCCCCTATCCCCCCCAAAATATATTCTTTGTTTCGTCAAAATGTTTCAACAGTTAATCCAGCATTGTCATGACTAATATCCTCATTCTTATTGATTTCATCATTGTTTCAGCTAATGCATTCCGTGGCCTTCGTCAAGTAGGGCCAGGCTTTGAGCCAATTGGACCAATTGATGCCAATTGAGCCCCGCACCTCAGGGTATATTCTAATCTTATCAAATACACCACATTGCAGATGAACAAAATGCTTCATAAAGAACAGCAACAATATTCATTTTTCTTCTGAATTCAACAGGGTTTGTTTACGCTTTTTATATTTTGAATTTCTTTTATCATCATACCTGAATTAAATAATCATCATCATCATCATCATCATCATCATCATCATCATCATCGTCGTCGTCATCATCATCATCATCATCATCATCATCATCATCATCATCATCATCAGTCTTTTAACGTCTGTTGTTAGACATTAGACCTTCCCCAGGATTAGCCACACTTCTCTATCATGGGCGTCGCAGAGCCAGTACTTTCTAAATTTGTCAAGTTCATCTCTCCATCTTGTATTTTATTGGCCTCAGTTTCACATGTGATCTCTGGGGATCCATGTTGTGAGACGTAATGTCCATCGGTTGTCTGCCATTCTTGCAACATGGCTCGCACATTTGAGTTTTCTAATAGATTCTATCATTTCTCTGACTCCTGTTTTCTTCCTTATCTACTGTGCTGTCTTGCGATCTCTCTATGTGAGGCTGGGTATGATTCTCTCATGTGTGTGTTACACGTTTCTCAGTTTGCGAGTCTGTCTCTTGGTTAGGTTCCATGTTTCAGCTCCATAAGTGACTATCGGGAGGATGCATTGGTTGTATACTCTTCTTTTTAGGATTATTGGGATCGACTTGTTTTTTGAAGGTTGATCTTGCTCTGCCGAAGGCTTGCTACCCCAAAGTGATTCTTCGCTTGATCTCTTCCTTTTCGTGGGTTTTGTGGAAATTTGTTGTCCTTGGTAGATGTGGTCTTCTTTCCCCAGTTTCGCATCTTCGATTTTGACAGTTATGTCCTTATTCTCAATGTGATTGTTGAACATGATTTTTGTTATACTGAAGTTCATTTGTAGGCCAACTTTTTTGCTTTCTTCATTTAGTTCATCTAGCATTAGTTGGAGGTCATGCAGGTTCTCTGCGAAAAGGACGATGTCGTCTGCTAATCTTAAGTTGCTCAGATATTCGCTGTCTATTTTGATTCCTCTATTCTGCCAGTCCATGTCTCGGATGATCATCTCGAGGCAGGCTGTGAAGAGTTTGGGTGAGCTTGTATCACCTTTTCTGACTCCTTCTTGGAGTTAGAAAGGTTCAGAGTCCTTATGTAGCCTGAGAAAGGAGTTGCTGTGATTGTATATATGTTGTAGTACTTTCTAGGGTGATGGCCTTCATGACCATGGGAATTTCTACTGAGTCAAATGCCTTTTTTAAGTCTATAAATGCTACACCGAGTGGCATTTTATATTCTATTGCTTTCTCTTTCAGCTGATTTATTGAATCATGATGGTCCACGGTCGAGTAGTTTCTTCTAGATCCAGCCTGCTCGCATGGTTGGTTCTCATCTAGTGTTTTAGTGATCCGGTTGGTGATGATTTTTGTGAGAGGTTTATAAATTGTGTTCATCAATTATTGAAGAGTATGAAATCTAATTCTGTGAAATTTTCAGGCACCTTTTTTTATTGCTTTCCATTGTGCCAGAGAGAGTTCATCCATATTTCTAAAATTCTACTGACCTTGGCTGTTAACCAGGGTCACCTGCAAAAATATTTATCATTTGAGTGCTGCAGCTCCAAAGGCCGGCCCTATCTTCAAGCATACAATTTATTTGCTAAGAGGGCCTCCCTATGATAGATTACCGGAATCTTTGATTTCAAACAGGCGATGTCAATTTTTTTAGTTTAGTTTTTAGAATGTCCAAATTCAGAACAATTCATTGCAAGAACTTGATGGTTCTGAGGAAGCTTGAAAAACACACCAACTGAATTGTAATGATGAAATAAACAAGGATGTAAATAATAATCTGGAAAACTTGCGCGTTCATAACAATGACTCGTCTCAGAATTTATTTATTTATTAATTTTTCATGGTTGTTCCCCTCAGTCGTATTCAAGAATCATGTTTTACCACTTCTTTTTCTCAGGTATTGAAAGAACTTGATTGATACAAAACAGGTCTGATTACTCACTCAATAGAAACCGTCACTTGAGCAACGTCTTTTAGCAATATGTTATTCTGGTGTTGATCAATTGAAAATTAAAAAAAAAGGTGATCAATGAATAAGTTTCAAAAAACAATGCTGCCGGACACAACTAAAGGATCAATTTAGCATAAAATTACATTGGAAATTGACCCCCCCAAGAATATTTTGAAAAGGAATTTTTGAAAAACAAAATAAACGTTATTCTAGTCATAATGAGTAAATATTGAAAATTTCAGTCCTCTGGCTCCAGTGATGCAGCCTGTGCGTGTGATGCATACGTACATAAATAGCCAGCTAGACCGGCTTGAAAACTGTTGAAACCTACATTGACAGTTTTGGATAACAGTTTTCAATAAACTACAGTTTAATATGAGTACAGAATAGACAAATCAAGACATAGCAATCAACAACTAAGAATATCAGACAATAAATGACTTGATCTCTGTTTCGAGAAGGGTGATTAAGATTCAAAGAGTTTTTCGTGCGATTAAACTCCTTCGTTGTTTGTGTTTCTAAGGCATTCATAGACTTTCTTTAGGTGTGATATCTGAAATGTGACTGTGGCGAACAGTATATTCCAATAGTTGCTACATTACAACGTAGTATTCAGGTGATGCTGATTTCTTCCTCTCTCCTTGTAAAGCCTGGATTTCTGTACCTGGTCCCTGTTGAGTAGAGGGAGCCGATTGAAAATTCTATTTTCCTCCATAAAACATTCGGATAGCCCACCTGAAGAAGGTCTTAGAATGGATCAGCTGATACGTCTCGTGCTGATAACACAAACAATAAGAATATATTCAATCGTCCGACAAAACAAAAAACGGATGAAATTGAAAAAAAATGACATCATCTAATTTTCAATATGTTTACCTGAATACATATTCAAATTTAGTTCTCCTGAAGACTTGGAGAACTTGATGCTCACAGGGCGTATACGAGGCAAAAAAGAACAAAGGTAGGCAGAGAGTAGCCTGCTTGACGGGTTTGAGCATGTGGATGACAAAAAGGATACCGGCAAGTGTAGAAGAGTGGGAGTTGTTGAGGGCACCCAGAGAAAGGAAACTGTGGAAAATCAAGAAGAAGAAGAAGAAGAAGAAGAAGAAGAAGAAGAAGAAGAAGAAGAAGAAGAAGAAGAAGAAGAAGGAGGAGGAGGAGAAGAGGAAGAAGGAGGAACAGGAGGAGGAGAAGAAGAAAAAGAAGATGAAGAAGATGAAGAAGAAGGAAGAGGGGGAGGAGGAGGGGGAGGAGGAGGAGGAGAAGAAGAAGAAGAAGAAGAAGAAGAAGAAGAAGAAGGAGAAGAAGAAGAAGAAGAAGAAGAAGAAGAAGAAGAAGAAGGAGGAGGAGAAGAGGAAGAAGGAGGAGCCGGAGGAGGAGAAGAAGAAGAAAAAGAAGATGAAGAAGATGAAGAAGAAGGAAGAGGGGGAGGAGGAGGAGGAGAAGAAGAAGAAGAAGAAGAAGAAGAAGAAGAAGAAGAAGAAGAAGAAGAAGAAGAAGAAGATACCTAAATATTTCTCTTTGTTGCAAGCCTCGAAACCTTGCCTAGGTGAATGAACTCCATTGATTTGTTGTGGCTTGTCATAAGATGTTGGCAAATGATTATTGTTTTCAACCTGTCCATCTCCTTCCATCCGCTGACCACATTCTCCAGTCTGAAGCAAGACAAAACAAAAGACATAACTATTCAATTATGTTGATTATTATTAATAATTAATCAGCTTAATTAGACCTAAGTTCTACTCGAAATATGATACAAGTATCCCTTGATATCCGCGGGCTTAAGGGCTGCGGATACAAAAATCAGCATATAATTTTTGCTAACGACCCACTATCCGGAACTCTCTCTGTCCCCCAAACTCATAAACCTTGCACCATAAGCAATAGACACGTACTTCACTATTTCCAAAATGTAAATGCATGAATAAATAAAATTAAAAATTTAGAAATTTGACTTCATTTTCTTCTGGTGAGATATCTGTAAGATATCTGTAATGGGATCGATATGATTTTAGTCAAAATTAAAAACAGCTTTAATCTGCTCAGAAATCCCCTGTGAGTACGCAAAAGTTATTTTCTCTTTCTTACGACTAACCTTCCGATATTTTCTTGCAGTTATGACTGATGATACTCTAGCATCTACTGCACATATTTACTGACGTTACTCTTTCAAAGAAAGTATTTAGAGATCGAACTAAGTCTTGAAAGATCATTAAATAGGCTTGGTAGATGCTAGTAAAAAAATACAGTTAATAAACGAAAACCAAACATTTCATTAGTTGAAGGTCCAAGAAAGTTGGCCTCTACATCAACTTCAGCAGAACAAAAGCCATGTTCAACAAATGTGGGAAATAAACGCACAACGATAAAAATCGAAAACGCAAAGCTGGGCAAAGTAGACCACTACATCTACCCAGGACAACGAATATCCATGAAATCCTCAAAAGAAGAATAAATCAAGCGAAGAATCACACTCAGATGGCAAGCTCAACCTTCAAGAACAAGAAAATCCCATTAGTCCTAAAATGGACAGATGCCTCACCGGTCCCCAAAGACTCATTAGAATTTTTAAGATATCGTATGGACCGATAGGGGTGAATACAGAAAGGTATCTGAAAAAAAAAACAAATAACTCAAAAATATCTCCTAATTACGGACAAATTCTTGGATTTACTCCCAAATTTGACCAATTCTCTCTAACAAATTTCATTGAAATTTGTTGAGAACTTTCTGAGATACCGTGTGGACGGGCAGAAGCGAATACAGAAATGTATAAAATATCAAAACAGAAAAATATTTTTCGTTCAAAAACAAATTTCTGGATCAGACCAAAAATTTGATCACTCCTCCTTTGCCATATTTCTGTTTCAAGAAAATTCGGAGATATCATGTAGGCAAGCAGGAGCGAATATGGAAATGTTTTTGTATCTTCATACTATTTCTCTAAGAGTTCTCAATGAATTTCAATGACCTTTCGTGGAAAAGAATGCCACATTTCTGCATTCGCTCCTATCTCCAAAGGTTCCCAATGAAGTTTTGTGGAATGATGGGTAATAGGCTACGGGAGAAGTAATTAATTTTGGGGACGGATGCATGCACACTGACTTTATCATAATTGGAAGATATGTCCATGCACAGTCGTTCATTTTAAATTTCAAAATGGCCGCTTTCAAAGTTCATAGACAAACTGGCAACCATTTTTCCCAGTTTGTATGGTTATTTGATATGGTTAGACCTGGTTGTCAAGATTCTACCCACCAAGAAGTTACAACCCAGAAAATGTGCCAGAGACCGATATAATACCAGCGCTTTCAAGAGTTTCATTTCTAGTTCGTCAACAACTCAACACATTTATATACACTCAGTGGATCTTATCTGATAATTTACTCAATAACTATTAAAGGATAAAACACGTTTTAGAATAAGAACAATACTATCTTTTTAATTATGCACTTCGTTCAAACAATCGGTATAGCCATTTCGTAGCTATTCACGGTCGATTTTAGCCAACCAAATGAATCACCGTAAAATCATCTCAATTCCACTATAAATTTTGTAGCTGATCATTCTGGATTCAGAATGACAATGCCGTTTCGAAATCCCCTATTTTCAAAAGATGTCGTCCTTTATATTTGTGCTCCTAAAAGAACTTCCTCCAAAGGTTCATGCCTTGGGTTTATTTTCTCTTATTCTGCATAAAATTGCGCTTCGTTTCGTACCAAATTTGTTAACGGTGTATTTACTTCCAGGTTTCACCATTTTTTGTTGAAATTCGACTGGACTATAAGAGTAGAAATAATCTCTTTAGTGAAGATTTTTATTGACTTTTTCTAGGAGATTTTTTTTAGGGAGACAAAATTTCTCGTTTAATTACAAATCACATAAACTGACTGGTTACTAATAAATAGTTCAACTAGGAAAACCTTTTTATTCAACAGGAAATACTGTCATCATCATCATCATCATCATCAGTCTTTTAACGTCCTACGTTGGACATAGACCTTCCCCCAGGATTTGCCACACTTCTCTATCATGGGCGTCGCGGAGCCAGTACTTTTCGAACTTGTCTAGCTCATCTCTACATCTAATCTTCTGACGGCCTCGGTTGCACATGTGATCTCGGGGGATCCATGTCGTGATTCGTGATGTCCGCTGGTTGTTAGCCATTCTTGCAACATGGCCAGCCCACCGCCATTTGAGATTTTTAATGGATTTTATGATGTCCCTGACTCTTGTCTTTTCTCGGATGTACTGTGCTGTCTTGTGGTGTCTCCATGTGAGGCCCAGCATAATTCTTTCATGTGTACGTTGCATGGTTCTCAATTTACGGGTCAGTCTCTTGGTTAGGTTCCATGTTTCATATCAATAAGTGACTATTGGGAGGATGCATTGGTTATACACCCTTCTTTTTAAGATTAATGCGATCAACCTACACGACCCCCAACTGATGATAGATGAACTTTCAATGTAAACACGTATTAGTAGTTATTAAATAAACCCCAAAATATAGATACAATGAAATCCCATTCACACCTACACAAATCAATCCTATCAATACCTAACACATAGAAACCCTCCAAACTCCTGGACATTGTTCACCAACGATATCTTCCATAAATATTTCAAGATCCAGCTCGACGCATACGCGAACAAAGCGGATGTTTAGGGCCCCATAGTTAGCAGAGGGGTTTCAAGTGCACGGTAGAGCCCCCAAAGAGAAGAGAGGTTTGGACCCCCTCCATCGCGAAAATTCCTGAAACTGCCTTTGTTCGGAAGAGTTTTAATTACAAAATTTAAGAATTTCTGTTTGGATGTATAGTATATGGCTTTATAGAGTTGATAATGATAATGATACGGTTTGAAATGACAAGAAAAAAAAGATGTATAATGCTTTGTTGAATAAATTTGACACCTTACCTGAAATCGTTTGCGCATATTTCCAATCAAAGAGAATGGTGAGACGAACAGGTTTCGCTTGATGTTAACTGCTGGTTTTGGTCTGTAATGATATGAATAATATATATATAAGAGAGAGAGAGAGAGAGAGAGAGAGAGAGAGAGAGAGAGAATGTGAGAGTGAGAGAGAGTGAGAGAGAAAAGGGGATATATATATATATATATATATATATATATATATATATATAATGTGTACTGTAGAGAGTGAGACAGACTCGGGAGTAAAGTGTTTAGAGGTAAGGTTTATTAATCCTTAGATGTAAATTGTCGAGACATGTTTCGGGATTCTTCCCATCTTCAGTGGTGTGTGCTGTGGGAGTATGTGTTAAAAGTTCCCATGTGGAACCAGAGTCCACAATCAGGAGCTATATATATATATATATATATATATATATATATATATATATATATATATATATATATATATATATATACACGTGCTATAACAGTGGCAGTGCAAGGTCTTACTTCAGCCCACCTCCGCAATTTTTGCAAAGATTATTTTTTCAGATTTTTTTTCATTATTTACGGTCCCTCAGATATATTGCAACCCCAGAGCTTAGGCGTCTCTCGCTACCCACGCTGATGTAGGGTCTGCAGGTCTAACGCATCGCCTATGGGTGTAGCCAAAAACTAAATAATATTTAAATCTTGTTTTGTAGACATGAAATCATATTATTATTTTTGGATACGTTTTCATGATTCCCTCCCGTTTTTTCACTTGACACGATTATTCAGTAATTAAGAGGCTAAGTAGAAACGTAACCCTGATGAAAAGTATTCGTTTATGACACATAGGCTGATACTTTGAACTCCCGAAGTGAAAAATGACAAAGGAAATAATATCTATGAGTTTGTGATTGCATCCTGTTACGACGGGTCCACCGAATAACGATACACAACATCAAATCTGCAAGTTGACTCTTGAAGCCATAAATCATAACCATAACGAGATTTTGGTTACAGCTGCCAAGAAGAGAAATGTCGTTTCAGATGAGAATTAAAGACTTTTATCGTCCGAGGATGAGATATGGCTGTGAATCATACCAGAAGAGCCGTCGTCTGAATGAGGGACCGCGTTACTGACCCCCTATTTGGACCCAGCGAAAAAATTTCAGAATCAAATATTTGTTTCTCTTTTTTAATATTCAATGACGTTGGGATCTAAATGATCAGCATCGTATTTTATTTTTAAAGACCGTCTCAAGTTAATTCATCGTTTATCGAATTCAAATGTTGAGCCTCACTTGATGAGGTTAGGGTCACAGAAAAAAGTACTTCTTTTTAAAAATTTGAGGAAATCACTCCAATTTATCGTAAGAACAATAAGTATACATTGTATTTTAATAAAAAAAGTGATAAAAAACACTTAAACAGAATATATATATATATATATATATATATATATATATATATATATATATATATATATATATATATATAGGTTTATTTGACATATAAGGATTAATAAACCTTACCACCAAACACTTCACTCCCGAGTCTGTCTCACTCTCTAAAGTACACATTATATATATATATATATATATATATATATATATATATATTGCCCTTCTTATTTTCGGAGTCTGAGCCAATTAAATAATATTTTTCAATACATTTAATTTCTATGGGGACTTTCTTTATAGAAATGTATATATTGTTAGGGGCCCTGAAGATATTTTATTGAGATTTTATGAAATAGAGTAGTTAATTAAAACAACTTTTTTCCGTGCAATTTCCTTACAGAAAACTCTTTTCGTAAAGAGATTCAAATATGAATACATGCTGAAATCTTATCTAAATCAGCCCACTTGTGTATTTTGTTAAATTTCAAAATTAGTGGTTAAATTGGTCTAAATTTTTCCAAATGGTAATTCTCGTGTTTCACTGATTTGTGAGTGTAAGCAAGTTTTCAATCACTATTATCTCCGGATTAATATTGTCTACACACAAAACAATTTCAGTTGCTAATTTTCTACAATGTGTAATTAATAAGAAGGAACATTGCAGAAAATTGCCAAGAGGAAATTATAAATATTATTACGATAAAATTAATAGGTTACAAGTTCCAAACGTTTTTATCGACAAATGCCGCTTTTTGTCAAAAACCCGTGGTAGATGCTATTGGAAGAGAACAAGACAGAGGATCAATAAGTAAGTGATTCCTCTTTGGTGATATTTGAAAAATGTAACTCATTTTGAAGAAGGAAACCTTTTTCACTTTAAATCCGATCAGGAAATAAGCATTTCTTCAAGAGTTTAGTCAAGTATTTCACTTTTAAATCATCGTTATCATCATCAATTTTTCAACGTCCGTCGTTGGACAAGACCTCCCCAGGATTCGGCACACCTCTATACCGTGGGCGTTGCAGAACCAATACTTTCTGAATGTGTCCAGTTAGTCTCTCCATCTTGTATTTTGTCGGCCTCAGTTACGCATGTAATCTCTGAGGATTCATGATGTGAGTCGTGATGTCCATCAGTTATTTGCCATTCTTGCAACATGACCTGACCATTGCCATTTGAGTTTTCTAATAGATTATATGATGTCTAGGACTCGTGTTTTCCCCTGATATATTGGGTTGTCTTGTGATCTTTCCATCGACGGCCTAGTCTCCCCCTGATAGCTAGCCAGCCAGACCAACTTGAAAATTGGAGGAACCTACGAGGACACTTTCGGTGTCAGTTTTCGTTGAAGTTTCAAACTATAACAAATTTGTAGATATTGCGTAACTTGTAGAGAAAAGACGAGAAAATAGTCAGATGTTGATTTTCTTCAACTATACTACTGCTAACTGTATTTACTTGACTTTTTATATTTATCCGACTATTAATACAGTAAACTTATACTATATTCCAATCATGGATTTTTGCAGTCAAAACATTAAAATAAACAAATGAGAATGTGTTCAATGCCATCATGGAAATTTAATCAGAGATATCTATACTGAGAAATTACTCACTATGATTTAATATCTCCTTATTTTCTCCTCTATACTAATAGTCGATCATCTACGTTTAAGACACCCACAATCACGTTATATTAATAATCGAACCGTCTATCGTTACAGTGGAAAAAGAAAGGGAATAAGAGGAGGGAAGAAAGATAAATGGCGATAACAATAAGACAAGCCTAATGTATACGTCAGAGACGCCACAGTAGCCGTGTTGTAATTATGGCAAAGAAACGATTGAAGAACGTAAGAAAAGAAGAAAAAAAAGGAAGAAAGAATGAGTGAATTATCCTTTCTTTCTCTCCCTATTCGTCTATGTCTGTCCGTCTCTGTCTGTGTCCCCCTCTATCTTTCTACCCAGTATTTTTCTTCCTCACTCTTTCTCTCTATGTTGAAGCCTGACGCTTTTAATTCTAAACGTTGTTCGAAAAAGGATTAAGTTGTTTTTTTTCCTCTTCATAAGCCCCCGAATAGAATTCCTTATTAAAATAATCTGATTCATATAATGTTGACTTTGTAAATTTTATGTTTTTTTTCCTGACTTTTACATATGAATTTGTGTTTATTGTCTCAAAATATTTATTTCATATTGCAAAATAATTCGACTTGATAAAAGGTCCCCAAAAATATATTATTATTTTTTTTTGCTGGCTGCTTGTGTGAAACGGCCTGATTTATAGAGTGAACGTTTTGGTAGTTTGATCAGAGAGAGAGAGAGAGAGAGAGAGAGAGAGAGAGAGAGAGAGAGAGAGAGAGAGAGAGAGAGAGGGGGGTTTGAACTACTCGAATGCCGAAGGAAGAGAGAGAAAGGGTTTGTTTATTAATCAGATCGTTGTCTCACGAATACGACCATCCTGCTATACTAATTCTACTTAATATCCAACTTCGACAAAATTTATGCAAAATAGATGGAGAGATGAACTTGACAAATTCAGGAAATACTGGCTCTGCGATGCCCATGATAGGGAATTGTGGCAAATCCTGGGGAAGGTCTATGTCCAACGACGGACGTTGAAAGACTGATGATGATGATGACGGGGTCAAGGAAACTTGAATGAGAGACACAAAAGTATACATAACAGGTAGATCTTGAACAGTGGCAGCGTTAGGTCCAACTGCACCCCATGTAAATTGTTAGATTTGTGCTCCCCATGGCAGTAAAATATTCAAACGGTTATGTTTTTGACTCGGAAGTTTTACTCTGATTCTGACACTTATATACGTTCATTAATATCCCCCAATATAATTCAACAAAAATATCAAAAACAAAAAAAAAACAAATCCGAATTTGCTCTCTTCTTATTTTTCAAAAAAGATTTTCCAGGTTTCTTATGGGCCCTTCCCCGTTTATTACCCGTCTCTCGGTACTTATAGAATTGTCAATAACTTGATTTAGTTTACATTTATATTGATCTGTTTTCAATCTATTAAACACCAGCCGTCTTGAGACACAGGATATTGTATGACACTCAGTTGAAACATGCACATACTCGTAATATAGTTAATTTATTCATGTGTCAGAAGTTCAGTTTTGAGAAAACAACTTTTTTTGTACTGCGTGAAAATGATATTTAAGATAGATAAATAAAACTATTGAAATATTTTACCACTTCACTCGCATCTGCTAATTTCTCTTGAGTCTCCACGGTGGACACAAGGATACAGATTGTACATGGTCGATATTAGTTATTCATTTAACGCGGTCTTATTAGAAAACGTCAACTTAAAACTGTACTCAAAACTGTCAACTTAGGATTCTCTACGTTTTCAACTTGGTCTGGCTGGCTGGCTGGCTGGCTGGCTACGTATGTATGTATCATGGACGTATCATGAAAACCTGGGCAGGGCAGATGGGGGTTCGGAAATTTGAATTTACGAAAAACGGTATTAGAAACCTATTCACGCTGTGCGGGACACACCGCTTTAAATGAATCTGAGAAAAAGGAGAAACTTTTTTTTTAAAAGGAATCTAGTGAATTGACTCGAAAGTGAGTGATCGATTTACAATGTGCGTATAATGCGAAAATGAGTACTGAATTTGAGTCCCTCTTTGCGACACCCAATCTTCAATTTACAATGTAAATATCTACTCCTACTTTTACTTTGTCCCACAGTGAATGAAATGAGGTTTGATACTTTCCATTCGGGAGTGTGTCTAGACATGCCTTCCTCTTTCTGCTACTACGACCACGGATGGTGGCCACATCGTTGAACTTATGGTTCTTGTTTTTTAAAGGCCTCCATCGTTTGCTGAAATTGGTCGACTACGCACAAACATTCTATATTATCGATTACAATTTCAATTGTGCATTGATCACAATAGAGCCATCAATATGCATGTAATATATTCATTGATATCAAAGTGTGGGTGCGATTAGAAACATTCGGTAAGCTAATGATACATAACGAATCGTAAATGCCAGTTCATGCTTACAGGTAATATTTACTCATAAAGATCGAAACACCTGCTACGTTTGGAGCTGATTGAATGTCTCAGTTCTCATTAAGACTTACACCTTTTTACTTCAGAATAAATAACATGTTCATAAAATTCACGCTGAGATCCATTGAATACTACGCTTTCCACATTTTTTCCAATTCTCGTTTGTAAGCAAATCAGATTTGACGGAAACACATTGAGTGCATTGATCACAGTTATTAACATGGCTACCCTTGTACTAACGTATCAGATACTGCCACTTTGAATGTGGTCCTTTTTGAATGGCTACAAGCGGCTAGATTAAAATCTAATTTCAAGGTAACGAAATAACAACGATAAATAAATGGGAAATTAGAAAAACGAACCCGAAACAAACTTACTTACCTTAACACAAAACTAGCCTACTAGCCCTAAGACTAAACCTACCAACTAACCTTAACTTACAATATAATCTTACCAACTTATTCTAATCCAATCCTAACACTAACTACTAACCCTAACTACTTGTCGTATTGACTCTGAAGTAAACGATATTTTTAGATCGAAAATAACATTATTTGAACCACATTAAAAATCTGAGCACTTTCAGCCATTCAAAATTGACAATTTAAGAATGGGCTGATTCAAAATGTCGATACCTGATGTGACAGTGCAAGGATTGTCATCATCATTTTCTGTTTACACTATTTGAGCAAAACCTGAAGAAAATACTGAATCAAATAAGATTTGAAGGATTCACAGTTCCTTACTGCAACTGAACACCATAATCTGTGCCAATTTCGTAAATTCTCTGACCAAGGCTTATGGCTACAGCAGTTTGGCGTCTATCAAGTCTTTCTTCTTCTTCATAACTATAGTATTTAACACATCAAAAATGAAGTACTCGAGGGCAGTCTACCTGCTTATGTACATATGACCCCGAAATGTGCAGTTGTTATGAGACAGTAACTGCCATTCTTGCCCCGTGTCTCTGGTCATAATATTTTGGCTCATCAGTGTAAATATTTTTCTTTCTAGTCCATATAACTAATTCCATGAAGAGCTATATTAATTTCTTTCACTTTGTATACGTTGTGTATGGGTGTATACTTGTCTTTGAGAGGCATTCATGCCTTTCTTAAAATATTTCATGAAATATATTGTGAGAGAGTGTCAATTTTCTTGAAAAATCTGATATCAAAATGGAAAGCAAAACTGTCCAATCAAAATCCAGAGAACATACCAGACAAATTGAACAAGTCTTCTGGCGAGTTAATGATCTGACAAAATAATCCTTTGATAGGAAGGTCGCATGCGCTTTACGTTGAGGGTGTCCTTGGCGATTACAATTATATTCACTTCCTTGTGTTTTAAAGACAAGAAAGTGAATATAATTGTATTTATGGAAGGCATATTTGCATGAGCCATGGCCATATTATTAGAGAAATCGTCTTGTTTGGGGGAGAAGTCATTTGTAATTCACAAAAGAGAGAACACCGTTTTGTTGAACGAAGAACTTTAATCCAAATCAACATCTGACAACCAAACACAATACCAATTAATCCATTATTAATTGGCAGTTCACTGATTACCTACAACAAAAATCCAAACACGACACGTCAAAGCAGAATTGAACCTTCCGTACGACCACCTCACGCTGTGGTCTAAACTATTTCGGTATCGTTCACTCCAAATTTATATAGTTCATAGTGATATGTACGCATAAAATATGCATGCATTAACGTATATCATGTTCATATTCACTAAGTGCACTCTAGGAGATATAATTATTTATACATATACCTCAGTTGGATTGATGTGAAACTTAGTCTAAAGCTTCGGGTGAATCATCCTCATCTTCCTCTATTTCTTCTCCTCCTCCTTCTGCTACTACGAACATGGATGTTGGTAGCATCGTTAAATTTATGGTTTTCGTTTTTTCTAATGTATACTTGTAATATGTCACACTTCGACGGCAGGGTGATTAATACAAATTATTTGGATGGATGTCATGAATACCATTATTGAGAAACACTACTATTTACACTCTGTTCCTTCGTTGCTCGTTATCAGACACGTAAGATAGACGATAAAATGAAAAATATATAAAACCAAACGGGTAGAAAGACCGGTCTTAGTACTCACTTGGTCGACGAGGCAGGTGAACTGTTACAGATTCCGTACACGATTCAGACTTGTGTGTACAGGATATAAACCCCACCTATCTGCAAGTGTAAGTGCATGTTTGAACATATATGTGGAGGGCTTCTGCTCTGGTGTGGTGGTTAACTAACTAATACATATATATAATAATAATAAGGGATTATAGGTTACTTTAATTTAATCTATTTCACGACTAGGAGTTTCTTACGGACGGCTAAAAGTAGCCTGCATTCGTCAGGTGAAATTTTATTACTTAAATTCTACCTGACGAATGACGAAACTTCTGGTCGTGAAGAAAATTAAATTAATGTAACTTCTAAATCATATCATTATAATAGCCCCATCTACTAAGATGTTAAACACCCTACTTACATAATTTGCAATAGTATATGCACAAAAAGTGTACATACATATTGGCAAGGACATGTCTACGTTTCTCTGTAATTCTTTTCGGAGGATAA
>OY735221.1:16708445-16713445 GCA_963457665.1 Thysanoteuthis rhombus | reverse complement strand
CATATGGTTTCATGATGCTATTCAGCTACCACTAAAACCTATTTGAAGGTATTGAAGGCATCATTGATAACTTTGAATTTTGTTTCGATGTTCATTTTCTTTAGGGGGTGGTGATTTGAAATTAATTCGTTATCAGTATGCGCTTCAATATCTCTTTCTCGCACTTATCACTAATTATAGTCTTTCTATATTCCCAGTTTCAGCATATATATATATATATATATATATATATATATATATATATATATATATATATATATATATATATATATATATATATATTAGAAAGCTCTACAGCTTTAAATACTAAACACATTGAAAACTTTTTCAAAATTTGCACTTCAGTCATTTATTTCCTAACATCATTTTATGTAATTGATGTAATTTTCTCCTGTATTTTTTTTATGTCTTACACGTACTTTGACATTATGGTACTATATATGGATTTTCTCTTGTTGGAATCATCAGTTGTTTACCGTGTAAATGTTTCAGGGATTTGAAAACAAAACAGTTTTATAAACATGACATCCCAGCAATGTTGATCAAACATAATTTCTCTTCAGCTATGATTATAATACATAGCTTTTATCATACCACAGTTAGTTATTTCATATAGGGTATTATCATAATGTATTGTATATGGATGTCATTTTACACTACACATCATTTAAAATTTCCTGAACCATAAAGCTTTTCTTATGAAGTTTACACAAAAAAAAAAAACGTATTTGACGATGAGGGATTAGTAAGTATTGCTCCTTTTTTCCAACCAAACGTGCAAATAACCTGAATGTTTTGTCAAACCCCTGCCAAAGTCTGAAATTGACTTTTTAAAAAATTATTCTTCCATAACATGAACAACAAGAACAATCCTCGTCAATTTAGGGAAGTAGAGGTTGACATTCTCTTACTGTGAAGGATATCAAAAAGGCATAAATTTCTCCTTCTTGATGGACGATTATGGTGTATAATAGTCGAACCGACTAGGCAGCATTGACAAACCTTTATATATCTACGGAAAATTATGTTAGAAATGAGCACGCACTTATTTCATTTTAATAAATAAATACATTTGCGCTAAAACGTTTTTATAATCTTTTTTTTTTGATGATACATGCAATACAAAAGTTGCAATAATCATCTTTAGTCAGAATAGGAATTGGAATGGAGTTTGACCCTGAATCAAGCAGGCTTGTTTCAGTAGAAGTGTGCTTCTGACGAAGCTGATCTGATTCGCACGAGAACGTAGTGACATTGTTTACGTTGTGGAAATAATCTCATATTTTAATTAGTTTATCTCAATAAATAGATTGACCGGATTCTCTTTCCAACCCAAATCTTTTTCTGATTAAACTGACCCTCTAAATTATTTTTTTTTTCATCGTAAAAATACCTATCAACCTAGATTCCCATAGCAACAAAACCTGTTCTCCCATCAAATTCTATCGCCTTCTCTTTCTCGAAAAATCCAGTAGGCATCAGCTCTTCTCGTTTCAAAACTAATTATTAGGAAGGGCTCTCGAATGAAGGATATCAACAAAAAAGCCATAAATTTCCCCTCCTTGATACACGATTATAGTGAGTCAAAGGGGGGCAGGTGAAAGAGTATAATCTGACAAACAGTTCCACTCTTGTTTGTATTTGGCAGTGAAAGTGAAGGCGAAGACATTCTCATTTGATGACTCACAAACGTTAAAACCCATTCCATGTATTGCAGATCTGTTGCCATCAAGTGAACTACAATTTCGATCGCAGATTTTGCCTTAGCCTGGATTGTCATGAATAAAACCCTTAAATATATTCAAACTACATTTACTCGATAATAAAAGATCGCTTTCGTTTATGAGAACGTTTATTCTTGTTCATTTTTTTGCACAGGCGAATATTTCTTCAAGCACTGTTTATATAAATTCTTCTCACGAAAATACTACAGAATAGAAGAAAATTGCATTGCACGAAGCCGGTCTTAATTACCCACAGTAATACCAAAATTTCGATAAAAAACCATTTTGGTCAGTTATGTTACAAACCCAAAATGACGGTAATTATATTACTTGGAGTATTTGTGTTCAAGCCCCGAATTTATGTGAATATATCATTTTGGGTATTTGCCCCAAGCCCCAAATTTCGTTAAATACACCACTCATGGTATTTGTGTTGACTAAAACCAGAAATAAATACAAAGCTGGACGTAAAAACAGATAATTAGATAAGAAAGTCAATGCAAACTGTATCACGTCGTTTTAACAACATAACAATCACGTGGATGGTTCAAAAATTTTCTTGTCTGATTTAGGTCTCTATCATTCATGCCATTCAAGTCAGTTTTGCATAATTACCATCAAGTTAACTACAAAAGTCAGCTCGAATACTGTAATGGTTAGCACGTCTGTCTCACACTCGTAAGGTGCTGGGTTCGACGATTCCTGGTATGAGCAAAGAGTGTGGAAAACTCTTTATTAGGGCAAATTTCCCTGAGCACTCAGAAGCTAGTTGAGTACACTAAGCTGGGTGATTAGGATAGAAGTATTTACATCCTACCAAAAAGGTAGTCATAAAAACATCTTGGAATAAAATCCTGGTCTCAATCAGACTTGAGACTTACACAGATCAAGGGTCGCTAAGCTGACACATGCAACAGAAACCGGGACTTCGTCACTGGTCATCATACTTCAATTAAGGGTTGTCTCTTGTGATATCTTTATTTACAAAAGATTCGATTTTGATTCTGTATAACGGCGGAGCCAGGTCGATTTTCTTTGGGCCGGGGCTGATTCTAGGCAGTGTAGCCAACGCTTTTCATGCTAAATCAATCTATAAAAGGCATAAAAAACACCCAATTTTTAAGATACATTGTTTGCACTACCAAAATATGAAACGCGCTAAATTTAGCGTGAAAAGAACTAATTGGTAACACTTGGTCCTGGTCGAGAATTACGAGGATTGGTCTAGAAGAAGTTAGGAGTGGATCCGGACCCCCCCACCCCGATCCTCCTAGCTCCGGCTGTGGTTCCATATATCTTTCGGAATATCGTCTTTATCTTCGTTGTATTTAACACGTCCCAGAATATTTCTTCTGAAAACACCAGAAAACAACCGAATTTAGTTAGGCCAGGATGGGTGAGAGGAAAACTTGAACTGATCAGGTCCTTGATGTCTATAATCTTAAGAACCTTCAGCTTGCAGGTAGGAGTCGTTGCCAGATTTCACTTTGGAAAGGGAGAGCTTGCATTAAAGCAATCGGAAAAATAAGATTTTAAAGATCCACAATTCGAAAATGTTTTAAATGAATTGGTTCACTTTTGATTGATCATCAGAGAATCTAGTCCTAGTAAGAGTTGACTTAATTTTCCCTGTAAATAAGAACAAGAACAATCCTCACCTATTTCAGGGGTGTAAACTCTTCACCGTCTGTCTATTCGACAAACCGAATCGGTATATGAAATTAACATTTCAGTATCACTACCAAGTTTGTAAGAAGGTTCTCTTACCAACTGAGCCAAACAGACAAGTATTCAATTGAAAACGTGTATATAATACAAAATTTTCACTAATCATCTTCAGTTGGAATAGAAATAGGAATAGAGTTTGACTCTGCAGTTGCAAGGATTGTTTTTTTTTTTTTCCTTATTAGTCATTTGATTGAAATATAGTAGAGAACTTGAAACCCTAAATTCGCAGCCACCCAAATACATTCACTCAAAACACGAATACATAGTATGAACCAGAACATTATGACAATGCGCTGTATAAGGTTTTGCCCGCAAAACAGCTCTTATTCGACCACGTATGGACTACACAAGACCTCTAAAGTTTTCGTTTGGGATATGGCGCAAGTTGCGTGGTCCAGGTTCTGCTGAGTGAACTTGTCCAACACGTCCCATAAGTATTTAATGTAGTTTTCATATTCCTGACGCCATTCCCGTATAACTAAGGCAGTGTGGCTCGGCTCATTGTCCTGCTGAAAGATATCATTGCCATCGTAGAAGACTATTCCATCAAGGGATGCACTTTAACAGCGTTGGGGTACTTGGCACGCAACAAAGTATCTTTTCCATGGATGATAGGATCCACGGTTTCCCTGTAGAACGTTGCCCAACCACCACATAGCCTCAGTCGGCCTAATGCTTTCCAGTATCGCTTCCCCAGAATAACGACACACACAGACACTGTCATTCACTTTATTCAGGAGAAAGCAAGACTCATCTGACTGGCTGACCTTCGTCCCAGCGATGGACATTGATTAGTTTAGGTACTCTGATTGATTTGCAGCTTCTCAATCCATAAACAACAAGGAACGATGTATTGTGTTGTGACGCATTCCTTCCTTCATCCTAATTAAAGCTATCCACAATATGAGCCACAATGGCTTTTCTGTTTGCTTATATATGGTGGGAAAGCCTCAGTTCACTTCTAACATCTTGGTCGCTCAATGCCTTGTTGGCTGTTGGTGATTTTTCCCTCCTTGGACCACTGCCGATAGGTACTCACTAAAATTGAACGAGAATACACCACAAGCTATGCCGTGTCAGAAATGCTCCAACCTAGTCTTCTGGTCATAATAATTTAGTCTTTATCAAGATTACTCAACTCTTTCTTCTGGCTCATAGCAACAGTATTCAGCACATCAAGATGAAGTACCGCGGACCCTGACATGCACTAAGATGTTACGAGACAGTAGTTGGCATCTTTTCCCCACGTTGTTGGTCATAATATTTCGGTGCATCAGTGTGTTTTGAAGTTTTATGACATTTAGGAAAATATTTTAGATGTTTCGCCTTTGCAGCTTGATCTGGAGTAATGTGATGAAACAAAAGTTTGAAAAAATAGCGTTCAGCTCACATTCTTCAATATTATTTCTGATGAGCCCTCGATGGCGAACCATGTAAAATAGATTTTTCTAAATGTCATGATAATTTTTTATCATCAGAATTTCTATCCAAATAACACACACACAAACACACAAACACACACACACATTATATATGTACATATATGTG
>OY735221.1:16613445-16703445 GCA_963457665.1 Thysanoteuthis rhombus | reverse complement strand
TCCAGTTGGGGCATATCATAGAAATTAGATCCAGTCTGGGCATCTCATGGTAATTAAATCCGGTCTGGGCATCTCAAAAGGATTGAATCCAATTTAGGCATCTCATAGAGATCGAATCCAGTCCGGGCATCTCATAGTGATTAGATCCACTCGAAGCATTTCATAGGGATTAAACATGCTTGAAATGTCTCGTAGGGATTGATTCCTTTCTAGGCAACTCATGGTCATAAAATCCAGCTGAAGTATCTCATAGGGGTTAAATCCAATTGCGCTTCCAGACATGGCACTAATCACAGGCCTCCAAAGTAATTAGAAACCAGCAACAAAAACTGTCATTGAAACTGTCAAGATAGGTTTCTCCAATTTTCAAGTTGGTCTGGCTGGTGCTGGCTATTCATGTATCATGCGTACAGGTCGCACTAATGGAGCTAAAGGACTGAAATCTATTTATTGGATGTTCAATCTTCAATGTACGTTTATGCTAAATTAATCCTTAGTTTGCACCCGAACGTGCTTTTAGTGACTCAACAAAAAAGTCGCCAATTCATTAATCACCCCGTTTTCGAATTTTTAATTGATCACCATCAACATGGCATACTGCGAAAAGACATTGGTCAAAAGACCGTTTCCACTGAATGTCTATTTAGCCCTGTTTGTTGAATGTTCATAAATTGTCAGAATGTGGGACATGAATATTTTTGTCCGTTTGAAAAAGGAAAAGTAGAAGCTACCAGTGGTTCTGAATGCGGGTACTAGCGACCCAGGGGGATGTTCGTTTCTTTCAAGAAGACTTTGAGGTGACTAAGTACATTGAGGGGGCGTTTGAACTTCCAGAGGGAGCGTTATAATTCTGATTTACAAATGACAGTTGTTTAGTAGTTTACCAATTTATACGTTTTCGTGAGTGCAGTGTTAACAATATATATCAATAATATTTAGATTCAAACTTTGGTTCATGTTCCAAAGTCCAGTGTTGCCGATTGAGACATTTTTTTTTTTGATTTTCCGAATTGGAGAGTGACTCCCAAAATCGGAAATTGAAAAATTACATCTAAATCGGTAACCCTGGAGTATCTACTAAGACATTCATCGATACACTTACTATAGCGTTTTCCATAATAAAATGTCGACGGTTTTCTTTAAAATGACAAGCTACCGCATGTCTCTGAAAATCTGTGTTGAGTACTTCTCATATTTAAACTACAAGGGACCGTTGACAAGTAGCTAGGTGTTACAGGGGGTGTTGGGCTGAAAAAGGCCGAGGAACACTGAAACTCGATAATATTTTGCTTGCCTTACGATAAACAAAGAACTTAGATATACTTTCACTTGCCACACACCCATCTTTCCCTACCCCACTTTTTCCACTGCCCTATCCCCCACATCCTCCCCAGCTAGCTAGAAAACCGCACATAATAAAGAGCTGCAGCTGCAACATAGTCAAAGTCAATAAAATTCCCAAGTGATAGCTTACCTGTTAGAGTAGAGACAGCAGTTGAGTCTGTTACGTCGGTATCGTCGTCGTCGACGTTAGTGCGGTGATACCTGTAAACTTGCGTTGGTTCCAGCAAAACTCACGCAAGTCAAGAAAAAAGCAATAAAAATGCTTTCATTGATTAGTTTCATCTTGTATCCCAGGTGTTAATGCACCTCCTCAGAGAAACCAATTGCGATACAAAGGTAATTAATTATTGTTAGGATTGGTTTGCCGGTGTATTAACATAAACTATACAAAATCGAAATCACAAATAAAGTGATATTTTCCAGTGTTTTGGTTGTCACAAATGATTGATTTGATGAGCTAAACTGAGTATTTATCTCCGTTTATGTGGTGATATCGCAAAGGTTTTCAAACATTGCCAAAGGATATAAACGCAGGTGACAGGCTCGAATTCCCACCATTATTACCAACAAGATTACCAAAAAGGAACCGACGGAATTACCCACAGAGACATGTCCGGAGTAAATTGTACAGCATTTTTACATTTTGTGTTTGTATATTTCATTCTATAAAATGGAACGGTAGGAATAAAGGTTTTCCCTCTTACCTTAACCTTCTTCAAGATAAATTTGTGGTAATAGATGTCTGATATCAAAATAAAATCTCAGACAACGGATATGTCACTGATTTTTTTCCTCCTATGCAAGACATCCCGGTTTTGAAAAACTTGGTATTTATTACGTTGTTGGCAGTGGAAGTTTTAAGCCTTTCTCTGTTCTATTGGAATGATAAAGTAAGAAAAATAGATTTCAGCTATTCTGTATCAACTTTCAGATCTTCTATGTACACGAATGCTCTGAAATCCAGGAGAGTTCGGGAGTTTATACAACAAAGCGTATGTTTTTTCTTGATTTGAACAATGCAGTTACTGTATCGATTGTTTCGCAGCAACTCATCAACTTCGCCATACGTTTGACTTATACAATTTGACACAGCTCCGGTGATTTATACTTATCTGTGTGGAGCTAAAAAATAATTTCATAAATGATGATCCTTGCTTGGATGAAAGCATTGTTTTTGTCTTAAACAACTTACTTCCATAAATGTTACATCTAATTGTGGATTGGCACTAAATTGTTTAATGAACTCGTAATGCTTAGTTAATTCAATGAACCAACAGTTATCATAAGAAATATATTCAAGTAGAATTCCTAAGAAGTTATTCCTTTGAAAAATCTCTTGAACAAAATTTCATCGTAAAAAACATTTTTTCTATTTATGTAGGTACTCCGTACTTCGTTTTTCTCTGCCGTCAACAAATTCCTCAAGGGTATCAGTTTTCGCTTGTAATCCACAAGTTTCCATGTGTTTCCTGCAATGGAAAATGAAATAGAGGGCGTCTTACTTTTTTTTGTTTCATTTAAGTGCATATTAAAACTAAAGAATAACTGATACTTGTTACCTTCATCGGACCCAAATTTGACATTCCTTCGAAAGGTTCTGTTACACCAGGTGACATAGATTTTTTAAAAATTGAACAAAAACTACATATCTATTTACTTTGTCTAAAAAATGGGCACGTTGTAGGGAAGATGGTCAAGATTGTAAATTGAAAAGTTTCACACAGTCGCTCATTTGATGGTAAAAATGGCGCACAATTTTTGTGTGCAGTTTTGAACATTGAGTGAACTAGTGTATAGAAAATCAACGGAAGAGAAACTGAAGTTAATACATGAATTATTTACAAATGACAGTTGTTTAGCAGTTTAGAAATTTAGAAAAAAATTCATTAGTAATGAATATGATATTCATTTGACATTGTCCAGTATAATAGTAAAATGTGGTCTGTTTTAACAAGTCAAATCTGGGTTCAGTGAAGACAAGAAACGACGATTAATGTAATTTATTCAACCTTATTTTGAATGTTATAATATCATTTGAGCTTTTTTATATTATATCATATGATTGGAAGATCTCATCTCATTTTATAATAAGCAATGTGCTTACATAATCAACCATCGAAATATTGATGCAGTCGAAGTTTCTTTGACTTCGTTGATCAGATTAGAACGGACGTTTTTAATGGTTGTGAAATGAAAAAGACATAAATTCCTAATTTTGGTTAAATGAAAAACCTCGTCAAAGTATTTTCCAATCTAGGCTGAATTACAATATGTCACGTTAGTTTATAAATCAGAATCATCCTTTTCCAGACATCATCTTGAACACCCTATGTTGAATAAGCAAAGGATCATTCTAGGCTGGCAAACTTTCCGTAGAGCACGTTCAACCTTCAAGAACAAGAAAAACCCAAAAATCCTAAAAAGAAGAGTCTACAACCAACGCACTCTCGCGATTGTCACATATGGAGCTGAAACATGGAACTGAACCAAAAGAAACTGAAAATCATGAAACGTGCACGGAAGAGAATCTTGCTCAACACCACAAGACAGTCTATTAGATACAAACAGGAGGAGTCAGAGATATTATAGTATCTATGAGAAAACTCAAATGGCAATGAGCTTGTTGTGTCGGGGGCTTGATTTAAGGTTGCTAATATATTAATCCCCTAACACGTGTATAACCCAGAATTGATCTAAGGAGACAAATCCTGGGAAGCAGCGTGTTCGTTGCTTAAACACAAAAACAAGGTTAGCACACAGTTAGTTGGATTGTTAACAAAACGTGGAAATAAGAACAAACAAAGAAGTTAACAACAGTGCCAGGTTTAATTCGTGAGTGAATTAAAATAAACAAGAACCGGAGTTTCTGCCAACACGAATATGTGGAGGGATCTACAAGGATAAAAGATGTAGAGATAGGAAGGATGAAGGGAAAGAGATGTCATTGAGTAAATGTGAGATAGAGTCTATACAATGAGCCTAGTTTTGCCACTAAGAAGTTATCTTAGGAAGTCCGTCCTAACTACGATGATGGTCCTTAACTTGGTTGGGATGTGTTCTTGAGATGAAGATGTGATGATGCGTGTGTAAGAACAAAGTGTGTATAAAAACTATACTAACTATCCCTACTAAAGAGAAAAAGGAGAAGAGACGATCTTACCTCGACGCCGTGGGAACAGAGAGAGAGAGCGAGATTTACCACCACAGTTTAAATATGGTAATGATAAGAATCAGCTATCTGATAGGCATCTCTGTGCAACGTCAAAAAGGAGATCAAGGAATTTACCGTTTCTACAGAGATATAGGGGTTAGAAGTAGATCCTTTCCAAAGGGCAGATAACTCCGTATATAAATAATTAACTTTTAGCTGGAAACGTGGGCACTACAAACTGATCGTGTTGTGAGAATGTCAAACAATTGCTGGACATAATGACTCCCAACGTAGATCCCAAGAGATCATACGCGGAATTGTGACTGACAAAAAAGGGATGGCATGACGAACTAGACAAGCTCAGAAATTACTAGCTCCGCAACCTCTACGATAGAGAGGTCTGACGAATATTGGGGGGGGGTATGTCGTATGACAGATTCTAAAAGACTGCTGCCGCTGCTGCTGACTCACCAAAGTTCGCTGTCATTTCCATCAGTGTTACCGATTTAGCGCTTTTCACCCTAAACTTAACATGTTTCTTGTTTTTGGCAATGCAGAAATCACTATTTCAGCGCGGTAATTTTGGCTATTTGTGCAATTTTAACCATTGTTTGGCCACTTCTAAGTGTGTTTGGTCATTTATGGATATTCATTCAGCGCCTTTCGTGGCTTTATAGTACTCAAACTAGCGCGAAAATACTTGGGGGGTTGGTATAGGTTCTTTTGAATATATTTACGTCGAAAGGTCACCTGTTATAGATCACCAGGTATAAGCGTGATGGTTCTTATTGTGTGTTTGGGAGAGTAGTAATTATAGTCTGGTTCTGTGTAACAAAGAAATGGTGTAGCTGTTAAGGACAAAGGATTTTGTTTCCAATGTTTTGTTTTTACCGCCACGTACCGATATTATTGTAAATGTTGATAAAGGAAGGTAGTTGATAATCGCCATGACAGAAGGGAAAATTTAGACGCAGCAAACATGGATATGGGCGTGGATATAAGACAGAGTTCATAATCGTAATAAAGACACATACGTATGTTTTGACAAACAAATAGGGCGTGCGGTTAATGGAGAGGCATTATAACAATACTAGGCTGAAAGGAACTGCATGTAGACATTATTAGAATCTATCTTAATAGAAGAATTCCATTCAGATTAGATTACTACGTATCAGTTATATAGAGAAAGAAAGTTGGTTATTTAGTAATTGATATGAAATTCCAAAAGCAAGAAGATCCCATTAGTCTTAAGAAAAGGGTATACAACCAATGCATCCTCCCGATAGTCACCTATCGAGCTGAAACATAGAATCTAAGCTAAAGACCCACAAACTGAGAAGCATGCAATGCACACACGAGAGAATCATGCTCAACCTCACATGGAGAGATCACTAGACAGCAAATATATATTCAGGAGAAAACAGGAGTCCGATACTAGAAAACTCAAATGGCAATGGGCTGGTCATGTAGTGAGAATGGCAGACAACCGATGGACATCATGAGTCGCAACGTGGATCCCCAGAGATCACATGCGTAACCGAGGCCGGTAGAATACTAGATGAACTAGACAAATACTGAAAGTATTGGGTCTGTGACGCCCACGATAGAGTGGTGTGGCGAATCCCGGGGAATGTCTATGTCTAACGACGGACGTTAAAAGACTGATGATGATGGGACAGAATGATTTGTTTCCGAAACACATAAGGGGTCTAATGTCGTTTGGTTTATCTATGGAATGGAGCCTGATCAATATTGCTTGTAACAATGTGTGGTTGGTTTGACCAGGCTAGATTATCAAAAGATGGTTGATTCAGTTTTAGGCTCAGGTAGCTGAGAGGTGGGGGGCAGAGTGATTTGTGAATATAATTCAGTGTTTGTGCTGAGTTGCCTCAAAGGGGAGAAGATGTGGTTAGTGAAATGATTGCAGTGTTTTCGTTGAGTAACCGTAAAGCTCTCACGGATTCTCACATCGAAGAAGATTATTGACAAGAGATGAGATATCATCATCATCATCATCATCATCATCAGTCTTTTAACGTCCGTCGTTGGACATAGACCTTCCCTAGGATTTGCCACACTTCTCTATCATGGGCGTCGCAGAGCCAGTACTTCCTGAACTTGTCTAGCTCGTTTCTCCATCTAATATTCTGCCAGCCTCGGTTGCGCATATGATCACGGGGGATCCATGTCGTGAGTCATGATGTCCATTGGTTGTCTACTATTCTTGCAACATGGCCAGCCCACCGCCATTTGAGATTTTTGATGTATTCTGTGATGTCCCTGACTCTTCACGGTCAAAGAAATGGAGACTACGCCTTCTGGGAGGTTAGTGAGGAGGAAAGGAAGCGAAAGAAAGATGTGATACATTCATACATACCAGACAGGTAGACAGACAGACAGATGGACTAACTTGGAAATCAAAGATCAATTTTGACAGTTTTGGATGGCAGTTTTTAATTCTAGGAGTCAGAGACACCACAGAATCCATAAGAAAACTTAAATAGCAATGGACTGGTCATGTTGCAAGAATGTCAAGCAACCGTTGGACTCGTAACATGGATCCCCAAAGATTATATGCGAAATTGTGGCCGACAGAAAGCAAGATAGCGTGACGGGCGGCACAAATTTAGGTAGGTCTACAATTTGTTACTAGTTTTTGATAACGTTAGATTAGAAATCTTTAGTTTGTGCAATTCATAAATGAACCAAACACCTTGAATTAATTGAGTCAAATGTTTCTTCACAAATTTGATGCCATGTTTTCACGAGGGTGTGGGGCGTGCACATTTTTTCCCCAATGAACTGATGAAGCCAAACTTGTTAACTGGAAGTTATCATTGTGAAATAGTAATTTCAATGGTAACTTTCAGTACATCAGCTCAACTTCAATGGTTGTTTGGAAAAATTGTGCACACCGATATTCCCAGGTGACATTTAAAAATATCACTTCAAATTTGTAATGAAGAACAAATAAAGAAATATTTGACTCGATTATTGCGAGGTAGGAATATACCAAGATTCCACCAGTGTTGCCAATGAAGGTATTTTTGGTGCAAAGTTTAGCGAGTTTCTTGTTTGGGCTGGGCGAAAAATTCAACATTTAACACTATTTTTCATCTATCTTAGCAGATTTTTCAAGCTATTTTTTTGAAAATATAGCCATCTTTAACTACTGAAAATTGACATAAAAAGCTAACAGTGTTTTTTTTAGCACGTTTTGGCGTTTTTGACGCTTTCACGAGATCGTTTTTTGCGCGAAACGTTTCCTTGAGTTGGCAACACTGGATCCAACCACAGAAACATAGCCAAGTTAATGAGATGAACACTAGTAAAACCTTTATGTATGAGCCATATAATGTGACTCTCCGGTTCGTTTAACTCATTCAACGTAACTGGAGGATCACAATGGAAGAAGTGGAAGTGTATTCAACATGTGTATCTCACCTGGACAATACAACAAACATTTTATGTATTCAAAGGGGTTTGGTTCATCATAATAACAAGGAGTAAAGGTTTTTAAACAATATGATTTGACAGCGAGTAACAACAGCAATCGCAATGATGATTTCAAGCAATAACATTCATTTCAGATTTTATGTTCCGAGAGATCTGGAGTGAAATGATCCGAAATCAGTGAAAATTAGGGCAAAGTACTTCTCTTAGGATGGCAAGCCTTTGGCAGAGCTAGCTCAACCTTCAAAAATAATAAGATCCCATTAATCCTAAAGAGAAGGGTGTACAACCAATGCATCCTCCCAATAGTCACTTATGGAGCTGAAACATGGAACTTAACCAAAAGACAGACCCGTAAGCTGAGAACCATGCAACGTGCACATGAAAGAATAATGCTGGGCCTCACATGGAGAGACCACAAAACAGCACAGCACATCCGGGAAAAGACAAGAGTTAGAGACATCATAGAATCCATAAAAAATCTCAAATGGCGGTGGGCTGGCCATGTTGCAAGAATGGCTGACAATCGATGGACATCACGACTCACAACATGGATTCCCCGAGACCACATGCGTAACCGAAGCCGGCAAAATGTTAGATGGAGAGACGAGCTAGACAAGTTCAGGAAGTGGCTCCGTGACGCCCATGATAGAGAAGTGTGGCAAATCCTGGGGAAGGTCTATGTTCAACGACGGACGCTAAAAGACTGATGATGATGATGATGACTTCTCTTGGATATATCGTTGTGCTTAAAATCCAAAGAAAGCTCCAGGGGGTTAGACGAGGGAAACCAATGCTAGATATATAATGTACCTGGGAGTCTTATTTAGGGTGGAGGGAGATATTCAGATACATATCTTTCATAGGTTTATTTTTATAACATTAATATATATCTTACATAGGTTGGACCAATTGTTCGCAATTGGGCCCTGCTCCTAAAAGGGCTCGGCTCTTGGATATATTCTAGTCTTTTCAGGTACACACAACAGCACATTGTGGATGAACAAAATGATGTATGCAGAACAGCAACAATAGTAATTTTATTCTGAGTTCTTGAAGATTCTACAGTGTTTATTTATTTCGGTCTTTTCATTTTTTTTTCTTTATAATACTTGATTTATATAATGTCAATTAATTACAGAGGATTTGAGAGAATATTTCTATGAAATTTTCAGGCGCACATCTTGATTTCTTTCCATTGTACTATAGAAATATAAAGTTTATTTATATTTCTAAGTTCCCCCGCAAAGGAATGTTTCAAATTGGGCCCCGCAGTTCCTAAGGCCGGTTCTGGGTCGGGACTATATTTTACGGCAGGGCAAAGAAATTTGGTTTGATGAATAGACAATAAAATATTTCATTTGAAACTGAAATGAAAATAGCTTAAGTTGTGTGAATTCAGCAGCGGGACTTTTGTATATATGGCATCATTTAATGATGCTATAGTTATTCGAATAAAGTTAGCAAATTTATTTTAGTTCTTAAAGTACAAAAGAATTAAGAATTGTCAAAATAAAATGATTATACATGTATTATTGATTTTCGATTATATATATATATATATATATATATATATATATATATATATATATATATATATATATATATATATATATGCAGTTTATGTAATTTTCTTCAGTGTTTTTTCCCTGTTTTACACATACTTTGTTGGGATCATCAATTGTTTACCATGTAACCGTTTCGAAGATTTTAAAAACAGAACAGTTTTATTAACGTGGCTCGCCAGCAGTGTTGATCAAACACCACCTCCCTGTCAGTTATGATTTTAATACACAACATACGCCATACATGTAGTTGTACATAGGGTAATATCATGATTGTATTGTGAGTGGATGATTTTTCATACTACACATCATTTAATTTCTCTAAAACAGGGCTTACCAGAGAGGGAACCCCAAAAAGGTATTTAACGATCAGGGATCAGTGAGTATATATCTATCTATCTATATCTATCTATATATATATGTGTGTATGTGTGTGTGTGTGTGTGTGTATACAAGTGTGTGTGTATGTTCGTGTCAGTGTCAGTGTCTGTGTGAGTGCTTATGAAGTACAAGCTATCAATTACGGGTTCAAAACCTGGAAACTTACAGAATCACTCGAAAACAATTCAGAATAACGAAGAGAGTAGAGGAAATAGCAATGTTATAAACAACTCTAGGTGATTGCAAATAATCAACAACGATCCGAGAGAGGACCAGGGTTAACAAAATCACAAGTGATTAAGCAGCAGAAATGGAAATGGGCTGGTCACATAGCGAGAAGAATGGAGCAAAAAGCTAAACGATTGGTGCCCATGGGAAATAAACGCAGTTGTTGATCAGTCACAAGATGGGAAGACGAGATAAAGAAAAAAAATGTCGTTATGATATGTCAGGGATTAGTGCAGTCGCACCCGTCATGGAAGAAAGGAGATGGGAAAAGCCTTTGTTCAACAATGGACGTATAACGGCTGATGTTGATATACATGTACATGTATATGTTTATGTGTGTGAGTGAGTGTGTGTGTGTGTGTGTGTGACTGTGTGTGTATGTATGCATATATATATATATATATATATATATATATATATATATATATATATATATATATATATATATATATATAATCATTTCGGTATATATACAAAAAAAAAAGAAAATGTGACAATATAATATATTTAAGAAAAAGTAAAATTTGTACTTTTTATTTCAAAGATACCCTGGACTTCGTATCGAAACAACTTGGCATGATAATACCATACAATCTCATTTAAACAGTAAAATTCATTATTGAATATATTCACTGCACAACCCATGATACATATATCATTCGCCACTACAAATAGGTCTCTCTTCGTTACATTCTCTCACCGTCTCCCCAGAACAATTAGCCCTACCACTCCCAGACAGTCATAGTAATGAATTATTGCCAGAAATCAAGATTAACTTTCAAATCTCTTATCAGTCCCTTCAACATCGTGTTTTTATAAAACATTTAAATTGTTTCATGTTTATGTTCAGGCTGTTTTCATATTTTTATGACTTTCCTCAAATGTTCGGGAATAAATAGAAATATTTATTTATTATTATTCATTTATTAAATAAAAATGCATTTTGGGGCCTCTCTGAATACAATTTACACCTGAAATACGCATTCAATATTAGAATAAACATCTATTAAGGTATAAACATGTATGAAACTTGAGAAAAGAATTACAAGCTTATCAGTAGTACCGAGAAATATTTACCTGGCACACTTTATTTTCTAATCCTATTCTTCTTAATATTCCAGGTGATAACTACGTAAATTGTCCTATTAATTTATTTTCTTTTCCAGATGATATAAATCTATCTTGAGATTATTTATATTTGTACAATTGTGTTTTTTTTTTACATAACCATACACTATTCCAGTATTTCGAAATTCTTTGAGAGAAAAAAAAATTGGTCCTGCAACTTTGTTTTTGTGAAAGAGCTTGCTAGTAAATTTCCTGTTTCATCTGACTTGAACTTAAGAATCCCGTTAAATAGAATAAGGATTATTTTCAGAAAAAAATTGTGCTTGGGTTTGTATAAAATACATTCAAGTGTTTCAAATTCTTGTTGTATACAATAGCAAAAGAAAAATGAATAAAAAAACAAGCTTACTTTCATGGTCGTTTTTGTCATAAGTTTAGTACGGTACTTTCCGTCGCTATTTCAAATTGTAGACACTTTTGTTTTGCAAATGTTATTATCAACTTCGTAACTACTTGACTATGTTTATGGATGAATAAAATTTTTATGATCGGATTGTGTACGTCTGCACGTGTATGCATGTCTGTGCGTGTGGGTCTTTTACATAGTGCGTATCTTCCATGCGGTGGGAAGGATAACTGTTTCCACAAAACATATACCCGACTGATTAACCGGGTGGTAGTTGTCGAGTCGTCGTAGGCGCCGTATCACAATAATATGAACAAACAAAATCAACTGAAGATTGAGTTCGCCGTTCCCGTGTCGGCTTTTCCAGCGAACCACAACGATAGCTACAAACATTAGAGACGGGCGGTTTTTGTTTTGTTATTCAGCAGGCTTCAAGTTTTAACCTGTCCTGAATACATCGGGCTAGCTAAACTTTGTGTGTGTCTACTTTGTCACCTGGATATTTATTTGTTAGACTTGAGAGTAGATATGAAAATGAATCTTTCACATTAATCACAATGGAACCTTATAAAATTTCTAGTGTTTTGAAGTAGAACTTTTCTTTGCGATTAGGTTGACTCGAATTTTTCGATAAAAGAGTAGAGATCTATAAAACATAGAAATACCTATAGAACAGAGTTTTGTTCTATTTAAAATTGTAAATAAACAGCTCGGCTGGCACTGGTTTAAGCTCCAACCCTACTTTTATTCCGACTGAAGATGATTACTGCAACTTTTGTATTGTATATGTCAGTGATTATAAAAAAAATTGTAGGGATCATTTAGAAGAAGGAGGGGAGTTTGGCCCTGCAGCCACCCGGCTTGTATTCCGTATTCTCTCATTTTTATGAGAAACAAACCCACCTTTCCCCATGTTTACTTTCTGTTTCTTTGTTTATTACAAGGAAGAACGGAAGTCAAATTACTTGAAAAGTTTTTTACAAACAGATAAGATTAAAGCAGCAAATTCCAGTAACTGATAAGAATTGACAGCAGAACATTATTATAAGCTGAATAAGACCAGTTTAAAAGATATTTTCTCGAGCCTCTAACCCTTAAAAAACCTGACTTTCACCTTAGCTCGTCAATGGTAATAAAGGTCCCTGATGAATTAGCTCACATCATTCAGACCCTCGCTACTCAGACGTATCGACACTACTCCCGAACCTCTCAAAATATATCAATTAAATCATTCGGAGATTCATCAACCAAAGCACGATTCGAACTTGAAATCAATTCGGACTCTTGATGAACTTTCAAAGCCAACTTTAATAGGAGCTCTTTTAAACTTTTATGGACTTCTTCACAATCGTATTCTTTTTTTAAAATTCAGTACATTGTAGTAAGTGATGGGAACGGGTTTTGAGAACTAGGTATGCAGTAAGGCTGGGATGTAGGAACAAGGTATACAGTAATGTCTCCATTAGTAGACATTGAACATACAGAAGTCTTCAAGTTGAAAAGTGAGTGTATACCGAAGCCTTGCACCTCTTATTTCCATCTTTCTCGTACGAATAATAATAAATCTTTTAAATGCTGTGTGAAAGATAATTCATTTGATGATAAAATGCTGGGAACCAGTCTACAAGTAACATTTTCTGGTTGATCAAAGTTAGATTTGGAATAGATCATGAACACATCAGAGCAGAGCTTTCCAAGCTATGTGAAGCGAGTGTTTCAATGTGTGTCGCTAAATCAAGTATAATTGTGTATATCTTTCAAAAGATACTTTCCCCCAGTCACTTGAACTGCTGGGATGACTTTATATATTTGGCTTGGCTTACAAAACTACATTAATGTGTCGCAGATATTTTTATTTTTAAAAAGTGTGTTGCAAAAGCGAAATGTTTGGAAATCTCTGTTTTCAGAGTTATGGCGAAAGGAAATTCATTAGGTTTACAGCATTTGTTCGGTTGTTGAGAAAAAAATTCGCATACATTCAATATATAGAGGAAGCGGAGAATGGCGTGCAAAAAGCAGAGAACGTGGTGCATTTGTTGTCACTAATGCATCCATCCCGAACATTAAACTCAGGGCTGCTTACAGAATCATCATCGACAGGAGTCATTTAGCGTCCAATATTAGCCAGATCTCTCTGTTGTAGGCGTCACGGGGCCAATACTTTCTTAACTTGTCAACTTCATCAAGCCATCCGATTTTTCTCGGTCCAGCATGTGATCTCTGGGGATCCACTGTGTGATTCGCAATGTCTACCACTTGTCTGTCATTATCGCAACATAACCAGCCTCGAACCATTTGCGTTCTCTAATGGATATAATGATATCTCAGACGCCTGTGTTTTCTCCTTTATACTGTTCTGTCTTGTGATCTCTCCATGATATGTTAAGTATGATTCTCTCCTTTATACGTTGAGGGTTAATCTTCTGGTTAGCTTCCATGTCTCTGCTCCATAAGCGACCATTGAGAAGATGCATTGGTTATATTTTGGGCCAAATCCACGTAAACGACTGACAATTTCCCTATTTACTTCATGACAAGAGTGTTCAAGAAAGTCATCCATAATAGCGGAAACTCAAGGAGGTCCAATTTCCCTAACGGGTAGTTCATAATAGATAATAAAATTCGCTTCTTTCCCCGAATAAAAAAAAAACAAAAACAAAAACAAACAAACCTTTGGTGATCCTTTGACGAATGCAGTTTCTTGGATTTCTTGAACAAACAATTTGAACAGCTAAAAGTGGCTAGATTTAAGAGAAGGGGGGTAATTAATACGCTGGACAAGACTAATAAAAAACAATAAAAAAAAACAGTGTCTTGATCAAAGTGAACCATAGAGAACGAAACAAACTCAGGAGTAAATGTATATGGAGACTTTATTTATTAATTAATCAATTGATTAATTAATGAGTATGCTATACATGCTTTGGAAAGGTTTCCCATCTTCAGTAGTATGTGTGTGCGGTTTAGTGGTTAAAAGGTTAAGTCTCTGTAGAAAACAAATTAAGCATCAGATGTTTTGCTTTGAAAACAAAAAAGGAAATAAAAAATGAGGATACACACACACACACACACATATATATATATATATATATATATATATATATATATATATATATATATGCGTGTGTGTGCGTGTGAGAATATGCGTTCGTGTGTGTGTGTATATATCAGCAAAGTTGCTTTGGTAAATAAATAAATATGTAATCATGTATACTTTCCCTTTTTTCCGCGTTGAAAGGGAAATATTTATAATCAGTCCAATTTCATACAGTTCCAAAGTATCAACGACCACGTGCCTCGCAATATGACCTCCAACTAATGCTAGATGATCTAAACGAAGAAAGCAAAAGAGTCGGCCTACACATGAACTTCAGTGAAACAAAAGTGCAACGATCACATCGAGAATAGGGACATAACTGTAAAAAATCAAATCAACGATACATCTACGTAGGACAACGAATCTCCATGAAATCCACAAAAGAAGAAGAAATCAAGCGGAAAATCATCCTAGGATGGCAAGCTTTCGGCAAAGCAAGCTCAACCAATGCATCCTCCCGATAGTCACTTATGGAGCTGAAACATGGAATCTAACCAAGAGATAAACCCGCAAACCGAGAAGCATGCAACGTGTGCATGAGAGAATCATGCTCACCCTCACACGGAGAGATCACCAGACAGCACAATATATCAGAAAGAAAACGGCAGTCAGAGACATCATAGAATCCATTAGAAAACTCAAATGGCAATGGACTGGTCATGTTGCGAGAATGAAAGACAACCGATGGAAATCACGACTCACAACATAGATCCATAGAGATCACATGCGAAACCGAGGCCAACTAAATACAAGATGATAGAGAAATGTGGCGAATCCTTTGTCTATGTCCAACGACGGACTGATGATGATTATTATCATTTCAACGTATTATCCCCATCTATTTTTTAAATTAATCTTAGGATCTTGGTACATATACTCAGTAATAATCTAATTCATATTTGTAATTTTATTCTTTATCATGAGGCTCATGTATATATGTGTGTGTGTTCATGAGTGTTTTGTATCAGAGTGTGTGAGAATCACCTAACCTTATAATGAGCTTAAATGCAAATTTTCTGTCTGTTTTTCTATTTAATCACTGTCCCACCGCAGCAATATGTGACACAAGGTCGGGCTTAACGTGGGAAGAAATAGTAGTCAACTTCCCAAAAAATGGCTCCAGCCGACGCAGTTACCGTTGAAAAGCGTCACCTGCGAAAGCAGGGCCGAGTAATAATGGGAGAGCCTAAGGACGAGTCCAAAGACCTCCCGATGCGCTTAGCAAACGCAGCCTCAGTGTAACCTCATTGGCCAATGTTTGCACCGGCGCACTCGGTCTTTGATGCCAACTTACACACAATCTCCGGCCCATTCAACGGGCAAGTGTCAGTACCGACTGCTCGGTCTGTGCCGTGGAACAGATACTACACTTTGATCCCGAAGACAAGGCCAGAAAAAGGTTAAAAGTTTTGTGTCTGTTTGTCGCTGATGCATCCCGTTGGTTGATTTATCTAACTATTATGACGCAACAATTGCGTCATAGATTACGTCATAAAAAAAACATAAAGAGCGGTATCTGTAAATCGAGAATAACGTTATTTGTGAAAACGTTAATATCTGATTTTAGAAGCTGGAAATGAAATAGCCATTTTCACCCATATTTTGACAAATCTTAGCCCTCCAAATTGCCAATTCAAAATGGCCGTTCAAGGAATTCGAGAAACTGTGTTAGTTCAAGGATTGCTGACCTTTTTATCTGCCTTAAGCCGCTTATATCAACAAACTCACTGTTTTAGTTATTTACCCCACCCTACATGTGGATATTTCGTACGCTGTTGGCATTTGTTGGCGCTTGGAGTTTTTTTCATTAATTAATTAATCAATTAATTAATTAATTAATTACCTTTTCATAAAACATGAACGAGCATTTGACTAATTGCTCATCGTCATCATCATCATCATCAGCATCAAGGCGTAGTTGATAGGTACCATCACCCAAAAAAAACTTGCTCTACTTAATTATGTTCGTTTTTTGAAGCTATCCGGACAAAAGTGAACATACGCGTGTGCGTGTGCGTGTGTGTGTGTGTGAGAGAGAGAGAGGGAAGAGAAAGAGAGAAAGTATGTGTGTGTGGGGGGGTTTATGTTTTAACAAAAGCGGTAGATGTGTGTGTTATGCCGAATCGGTGAAATTGTTAAATGATGAAATTTCAACTTTTTTTTTTTTGGCAAAAAATAATAAATCAAAAGTTGTTTCTATTTGATCGGAAGTTCATTTAATCGAATCAAGGATATAAAACAACGATCATCTTTTCAATCAAAAGTCTGTGGAATCAATCTTTCACAAAAATAACTAAATACATAGTTTTAACTTCATTTTTTTTTACAAAAAGTAAATAATTGCTCAGTTTTGATTTAATCAAGTTTATTTAATCAAATCAGGGATATAAAACGACAATTTTTATGATTTAATGTTTATGCAATCAAAGGGGAATTACACAGGTAATTTTACTGATTCGGTATTCCTTGAGCGTTATACGTTCTCGCACAGGAATGCTACAATTCTCTCGTCATATGCATCCAACGATTTATTTTTCCAAGCTGATGTTGACGAAGATTATCCCTCGCAACAAGAACTACCTCCTTACTGTTTGTCTCTCGAGTCACATTGAACCAAACCCATATATAAAATCACCATTTCCCAATCGTGATTAGAAATCATAACCTAATGATTGGGAGGCGGCCCTCTTACACTCCTGAACTAAGCAGACAAGTCTTACATACCCTTGAATTTAGTTATCAAATATAGGGCTGACCGAATTTGCTCAATATAAAAGCCACAGGCAATTAACTTCAGATGTTCGAGAGCCGCAAAATATGAATATAATTCACACACGTTTTCATTGTTATATACACATTTTGTTACAAAAGTCAAACTGTGTATAATAAGCTTATATGCGAATATTTCTGTTTATTTGCTTGTTTATGCTTAAACGGGATGATCTCATTGGTCAATTTACCTTCCTTTTATGACATCACAATAAAAATTACATCATAGAAAGTCTTAAGACATGAAGTTTGACCTCTAATTAAGACAAGCTTGAGGATCCTTGGTGTCAATCCATACATAAATAACCCCTTCATTTTGAAAGGGATATTCTAGTTTTATACAAATGCCAACAAATACGTCTGTGCAAAAATATTAGTTCATGTAATTTTCAAAATGTATCAGTTCCTGCAGTTACAAAGATCATTCCTTCCAGCACTGAAGAGAAGCGTCCCGGTTGGAACATAGCATTAAAATCAGGGTAAATATCATTACTAAACATGAGTTTTAAACTTACGCTCTACTACAGTGAGGTCGCAGTTCGTACCCAGTATATAATTATAAAGTGATTTTTCCTAATTCACTTTTCATGTTAATCGAGCCCAGCCAACATATATCCATTGCCCGCACAGTAATTGTCAAAGGGCCACATGTGACTCACAAGCCGAGGTTTGGCCAGCCCTGTTATATACAATAACTAAAAAAACTATAAAAAATATAAATTTTCAGCATGAATATATTCATTTGTTAGAATGAAATTAGCCTTACTTATTTGTGTGATAACCTTTCGTAGATATGTAGAACTTGTTCTTTTGGCTCAGTCGGCAAGAGAGTTGGCTACGAATCATTTAGTCGTGATATCAAATCACGCTAGGGAAGTTGTGAATCCAATAATTGCATTTATCAATCAGAATGAAATAACCACTCGCGTATTTATATCGCAAAAGACCTGTCAATTAAGCTCAGTCGATAAGAGAGCCGCCTACTGATAAAGTGGTCGTGGTTCTAACCAGTAGTATACTTGACGAGGCTGGAATGAAATGTAAAATGATTCATTTTGCATCTCTAGTGAATTGAAATGTTGTTCTTGACTCTTTAGATGCAATTGGCTTTCTTTTGCATTTAGTTCGTAGTGTGTAAAGTAAGTGTTCCTGATGAAGTACTGTTGTATTTGAAGGAATAACGCTGTGAATGGCTGACTGTTTATGATGGTGGTTCGTAGTTTCAAGTGAGGATGGCTAAAACCCAAATTGATGCATGTGACAGCGTCAACTGGGGGGAGGGTGTATCTTCCATTTGCCCAGACCTTATCACCTAACATGAGTGGGTTTAAAAGTAGGAACCTTGTAGTTAATAAAGGATAACTGTGCTGTGCAATTGTTCTATGTAACCCCAACTTGATGTACCCATAAAAAAGATGGTATTATTCTTGGCTGACAACAGGTTTACTGCTAAGCTTTATTCCGAATGCTTCTTTTTCATCCAACTGGGAGCAAAACATTTTTTTTCTTAGCTGTCGAGGTCAGTATCAAATAAACAATGGGCTGAGTAGGCCTTTACTTCCTTTCAACGCTAATGATGGATTTACCATTGGGTTGGATAGGTTTTCTCTCTTTTGTCAAACTCTTACTGTTGAGTTTTGGCTTTATTTTCGTATGTAATAATGACGGGTGACAATGACCAGATGAAAAACGTGTGACGTCATGCTCTAATAACAGTGACACAGTGACGTACGCAATAACTGATGATGAAATTACCCTCACTTTTAAAGCCCGACTTAGGTTGACTATTTCTGCTAAAGTTAGCAAATCCAATTTACAGGAACTGCTAATTAAGGAGTTCAAACGAGACGTGTATGTTTGGAATAACATTGTATAAAGAAATGAATACTGAGTTGTTTACTTTTTATAGCTTAATGAAGCAAGCGAGGTTGACTTTAGCACAACTAAGCTTATTTTCTACCCTTGAGTTGCTTTTGCAGAATGTTCAAGGGTGCTTTGACTCAACCCCTGGATGGTCACCTATGGAGCTGAAGTATGGAACCTAATCAAAAGATTGATCCTCAAACTGAGAACCATGTAACGTGCAGACGAGAGGATCATGCCCAAACTCACATGGAGAGATCACAAAACAGCACAACATATCAAAGGATCTATTTGAAAACTCAAATGGCAATGAGCGGGTCGTTTTACAAGAATGTCAGACAACCGATAGACATCACGACCTACAACTTGGATCCCCAGTGTTCATATGCAAAACTTTAGCCCTCACATTTCAAGATAGCATGACGAAACAGAGAAATCCGAAATAGAGAAGTATTGGCCACCAATTTACACTTGATTGTTTATATCAGCGTTTTGTGAAAGTTTGTGGAAGTTGTAACCGTAAGATTGTATCACTCTTCTACAAAAATCGATTCCAGGACATCTGTTCACGGGCTTTGGTTGGGTCACCAAGCTGTAGAAGCTGGTAACATACTTGCATGGCCGACTGCTGAAGACTCAGTGTCGAGACGCTCCCATGAGAATGTTGTTGCAGGCTAAGGGGAAAAGGTTGAATGCACTTTGCAACACTCACTTGTAAAGAAATAAATGGACGAAAATACGAACCCAGTAGTAACATTGCCAATAACGGATGAGTTATTACTACTTGAACTACAATGTGCTGAATTGTCGGAAAATAAGTGAAGTCCATAAAGGTTTAGAAGAGTTTCCATATAATTTGACTTCGAAAATTTATCAAGCGTTAAATGTAATGTTGGGGCTGAGTCATGTGGACGGTGAAGAATCAGCACATGAGTAATGAATATTTGAATAGCTATACTGATGTATGTTGAGATGTACGTTATGTGTTGATGTGTTTGTGAGTACCTAGGTAGTGAATTGTGCAGGTGGGTTAGTTGACCCAACAGACCAGTGTTACTCTTAACAAGTCTGTGGAAACATATTTCAGTGAGGAATGTGAAAATCATGTAAAGAATAATTTCAGTGAGAAATATACTGATACAATAACAACGAATTTTTCTATTAAATGATCTGCCTAAGTTTTTAGCAGTATTTGAAGGTTGAGAGTCCTCTGTATAATTTCCATGTAATTATATAATCGTCTTCATCAGCAGTGTTTTGATTGGGTGGAAAATGTTTAGGTAAAGCTTTGTTACTGGTTCTCCAACTAAAGTACAAAAGGAAGGTTAATATATAACGCTGACTTACGCAGTTGATACTTACGTATTAATGAACAATTGAAAGCTGAAAATTAGACCGTTAAAAATATATTTTATTGAATTTAATCATAATGGATAATTTAATTTGGGGATTCGTTTCAGGGGTTAGGTTCAGTCTTATGGTTACTCAATGGATTTTTATTATTAGTTGCTAATGTATTTTAAACAACCATAGCCATCAAAGGGGGCGGGGGCTCTTCGCCTTTTATGTATGCGTGTGTTTGTGTTTCTTGTGAATTTCATGACTACTGACCATACTGTTTTGTCTACAGACTTTAAAGTTGGCATCAGTACTCCACTAGACTCCCTCTAAAAATGTTTTTCTTAAACATTTTTGGGAAAGAATCTCTTTTGATCTTTTGGGGCTTTATTTTACGAATGTACTTTATCAATACCATTCAGATTCTCGAGAATTTGAATAATATTTTTTTTACATGACTTCAAATTTTGACGCTACGGTTGTTCATTTACTGACCGTGATGCTGAGTTTTATATTTTTGTTCTTTGAGACAGAGTGTGTTTTTAGCATATACCATTGATTCGAATGGTGAAATCCGGTCGTTTGCACACTTCTCAGTGGATCACCTTTCTCACCCAGTCATGCCTATTTTTGTACTCCTTTTGGGCCGACTTTCTGCGCCCAATTATATACCACCACCACTCCCCAATCCAACCAATCCTTTCCCTTTTTAATCAAGGAAAACTGTTTAAGCATTTCAGTTATTACTTGCAACAACTAACCCTAAACCTAATCACTTACCTTAAAAGTAAATTATATCCTTTATAATTAAATTTAATAAAGTACAGCTTTCATTTATATTTTGTTCATTTTTCTTGCATGTCCATTTGAAACGCCTTTGATGATGGACACTGTTTTGGGTAATTATTCTGATAGACCTTCAGTTACGCAGTCCCATTCTCATCAAGGATCGATTTAATAAAGCATTCTTCTTCTCACTTTGATGGAAGCCATCTACAATTTGTGCAACAATAGATCTTCTGTGTGCTCATATTTGGTACGACAGCCTCTGTTCACATCTTGCATCGATAAATCTTGGTTATTCAATGCCCTGCTGGAAGTTGGTGATTTTCTTTTCTTTTTCGCGCCACTGTCGATAAGCACTTATCACACAGGTCACATACCTCTGACCCTGAAAACGCAGTTGTTACGAAACTGTAACTCTCATCCTTATCACAATCTTCTCATCCCTTGCCAAAATGCATTGGCCATCAATGCATATACACTTTTGGAAAAAAAAATGAGCAAAACACTTTTAAATCCCCAAAACGGCCTTAAGAATAAAGGGCGAAGATCTACAAGAATTTACTCAATAGCAGATTGATCCCAACACGACGTTCATTTCTTTATTTATTTACGTGATCTGAGAACGCTCAATTTCCTACTGAATAACTCCGGTGCCGAGCATAATATCGTTCCTACATGAACGTCTTTATAATTGTCACACACACACACACACACCCATATATATGTATTAGATAGAGTTCTGTTGGGAAATTAATCATAATTATTTTTCCTTGAAAGTTGTGATGCTATATCACATTTATCGCATTTTTTTGCTAAGTTTGAAAGCAAAATATACTAATTATTTTGAAACAGGAAAATATAGTATATACGATACCTTTTCATTAAAGTACACTTTTCAAAAATAGGTTAAAATCATGAAAAAAAAAACAAAACAAAGAAAGCCAAGACTCCCTACCCCCATCACTTGTCGGTATAACCACATTTGAAATGTTTTTCTTGTCTGAGTCTATTTATTCTGACTTTTATCTGAAGAATGTGCTTGGTGCTTAGCCGCCCAGCCCTGATAGTTGGTGAATAATGGTCAGTCCTTAGTGTTCAATATTTCTTTATTCGCAGTAATCTATCAATCTCTTTGCCAATAAACTTTCGGTTGACTTCATTAAATCGATGAAACCGTGACACGACTAGATTGATGACAATTAATAAAATCACATTTAACAAGAGTTCGCACTTCTGAGTGCAGGGCTCTTAGGGAGAGCTTGTCCTTGGGGATTCGGAACAGCAATGTTTCATAACATATAGGATTGTTTTCGAATGTATTTGTGATGATAAAGGAAATGAATTGAAATTTATTGATATCAAGCTTGGAATTTCTCGACAAATCTGATTATGAAAATGGAATTATAGTGTGATGTTGAAATTGCCCAGTCGTTAAATTTAATAGTACTTCAGTCATATATATATATATATATATATATATATATATATATATATATATATATATATATATATATATATATATATATATATATATATATATATATATATGTGTGTGTGTGTGTATATATATATATATATATATATTAAAGTCTGGAAATCTTTTCAGCTTTAAGCACTAGAGGTGTTGCCAAAATCTTTTGATCTTTTATTACTATAGAAAGTTTTCCTGTCTGAAAGCATTTAAGATGTAATTTTTATTCATTTTTTTTTTGTTTGTGTTTGTTTATCAATAAAATGCATTTATGTCATTCAAATCAAAATCTCACTAATCATTGTTAATCAAAAAATGTGCAAAGTTGTTTTATATTAATTTCACACAGAATTTCATTTAATAGTACGATGAGTAGAATCTTCAGGGGGTTATCAGTTGCTTGGTATGGAACTGTTCCTGGTTATTTATAAACAAAACAGTTATTTTACCATGGCTCACCAGCACTACTGATCAAAACTGCAACTCCCTTCAAGATATGATACTTATATGTATTTTGTTATTTCAACTAGGACATGGTCATGATATATAGCACACAGATGCAAAACGCGTATAAATTGACTTATTTAGTAATCAGCCGATGGGTAGATCAGTAAATAGTGCAACACACACACACACACACACACACACACACACACACACACACACACACACACACACACATATATATATATATATATATATATATATATATATATATATAATAGAACAGAATGTATCGCTTAAATCCAGCCTTACTGACCGCCCAGTTCCATGGCTAAGCGGTAGGATACTGGGTCTGAAGTGAAGACTTCAATCCTGCCTCGTGGTACTGGATAGAAAATGGATTGTCTACAGCCATACTGAAGAGTTGTAATACAACGAAATAGGTGTCTGTGGATGACACAGTAATACTAGAAAATTAGATGATGTGTAGTATAAAATAACATCCATATACAATACATTATGATGATACTCTCAATAAAATAACATACTACATGTGAGCTATACATTAAAAATCATAGCTGAAAGGGTGGTGATGTTTGATCAACACTACTGGGGTGCCGTGTTAATATGACAGTTACATGGTGAACCAATGATGATCCCAATAATACACATAGTACCATAATAACAAAGTAGATGTAAAACAGGGAAAAATACCAAAGACAATGACATGAATTGCATTGACAGATAAGTGACAATAAATATGAGAGAGTTAAGTGTAGAGCTTTTTAGAATATATATATATATATATATATATATATATATATATATATATATATATAGTTGTATTACAACTCTTCAGTGTGGCTATAGACTATACATTATCTATGTATGGAAAAACAATTAATTTATGTATAATTGTTTTATTTTTGACTAAAGTTGATATTTTTGTCCTTTAATAACCGAGAATTCGTATATGATATGGTTCCTAATAAAATGTCTGTAAATTTATCACATTTTGTCGGGCCTAAACTGTTCAATGTAATGATATACGTTGCTCCTTTCATCATCATCATCATCATCATTACATCTGTCGTTGGACATAGACCTTCCCCAGGATTCGCCACACTTCTCTATCATGGGCGTCGCTGAGCCAGTACTTTCTGAACTTGTCTAGCTTGTCTCTCCATCTAAAACTCTGCCGGCCTCGGTTCTGCATGTGATCTCAGGGGATCCATGTCGTGAGTCGTGATGTCCATTGGTTGTCCCGTCGTGCCTTTGATATGTGTAAATACTCGAAAAAAATTATCTTTTAAACTTAGAAATAGAGTATTCAGTTCAATATGTCAATCAGTCGAATCAAACAAAGAAACTAAAGATTGATATAGAACTCGTTTCTTATTGACTTTCCGTTGGAATTTGTAGCGCCATTCTTTCTCTTTTTAACTTCCTCTCTTAAAACAAGCCTGAAAGTCAGACCATAGATGTGCTAGTTCGATCTTCTGTGCCTCTGCAAGCCCTTTTCTTGAGAAGCCCATAATTTTCAAAGCTCCGCTTTAGAAGTTATTTCCTCTTAAAGAATCTTCATCGAATGTTAACATCGTTGTAGAATGGTATTTCATTCATGCAATTGACGTGTGTACGTCTTCTGACGTAGTAAAATAGAATTCTGTGTTCTGATGACGTAATAATAGAATGTCACTTGAGCAGCATCAGATTCATAGGAGGAGTTGGGGGTGGGGAATGATTCATGTAAATGATGTGAGCTGATTTTTATGTCGATTTTTGAATAAGTTAGTCAGTGACAGTGATTGCTGCTATAGTTGCTTGCGCATCGTGAAATGTGAGCCATATACGTTATTTTCATTATCATCAAATTTCTCTCCTATAACAAATTCAAAAGTGAGTTCATTTATTGCACGCTGAAAGATTAGAAAATGAGTCTAGTAGGGCAGAAAGCAGAAAGAATGTTAAAATCATTACTTATATGACGTGCAGATAATCGGTATAGGTAATTATTCTTCTCTGAAACGAGTGTTTTTCTATCTTTAATCGCATCGTGCATGTGATCACAACTACTTTAAATAATATATTTTTGGTAACTGAATTAATAATAAATAAGCATTGACATCAAAATGGCTCAATTCATTTTTTTTTTCAGTTTGGTACCAAAGAAAGTGATTTTGGTATTCGTAGTCCTATCAACGTTCATCGCTGGTGAAAAATAACGATTCTCTGATCGCTATGACGCCATCTTTGTTTACATGAATAGGATTAGATGTGCTGCGTTGGCAAAGTTATAGTATTCTGACTCCTTAATAGAATTTATCGAATGCCTACTGACAGCAAATTAAATTTGGCCTGGAAAGTAGGGTCTCCAATTTTAAGGTCGGATGCCTTAATGTAAAGTTAATGGTCATATTCTGCACTCTGGTACTACGTGGGGCTAAGAATCTCATCTTTACCGAAGAGAGCGGAGAAAGACAAAATGAATAAACGCGAATCACTGATATTCTATCGCAACGAACAATACAAGCATTCCAAGGGAAATTATGAACCACACCACCACCCTTAGGCAGGAGAAGGGGCGATCAATGAATTAGTGACTTCTCTCGTCTTTTGTTGAGCTGATTTTTCGAAAAGCAAGTGGGCAAAAACTAGTGCAATCTAGCATAAGCTTACATTACATATTGAACACCTATTTTGCGCCCCCCCCTGCCACTTTTTCTACTTATTGAGGGAAGTGTGTGTGCAAAATTTAAAGTTTTTACTATGAACGGTAAGGATCGGGCGTAGTCCGAAAAGATAGATATGAATGTTTAACACACGAATAACCTAAAGCCTGCCACAGTGATTAAATCGGTCTGTAACAAAACTCTTGCAAAAGAAACGCTAGTGCGTCGGCGGTTTAATGTCTGGACTTTGATTATGGTGGAAAATCATACAGACAAGAAAACACAAAGAGAGTAGGGAATTGAAAAGTTTCGACAATTCATTTGAAGTGCAAAATATTCTATTTCATTTGAACATATCTTAATTTTCTAGTTATTGGAAAGGGATAACCGTTCAGGATAAAGGCTAAGAAGACGAAGAAGAGTAAAGAGATGGCCATTTGTCTTACCGTAAGGATGGGAAATTTGATATAGTTTTTTTTTTATTTGTGTGCTTTTGTTAACTTATAATAAGTTAAGATACCTAGCGAGAAAAATTACGCACGTATTCGTGCTTGTATCTCGTTTTTACTATTTGAGAGTTTTTTTTTTCTCTCTTCGAAGGTTTTTAGTTGTGCAGTTCTTTACTATTTTAGTTCCTATTATTCCTGGATGAAAAGAATTTCTTTTATGTAATGTTCTTTATATATATATATATATATATATATATATATATATATATATATATATATATAATTGTGTTATCCACAGACAGCTGTTTCGATGTATTACACCTCATCAGTGTGGCTATAGACTTTCCATTATCCCATCCAGTACCGCAAGGCACAATTGAAACCTTCACTTCAGACCCGGAGGCCGATATCCTACCTCTGGACGGTCAGTAAGCCTGAATTTAAGCGATATATCTATTTACACAGAAATTCCTCATCCACTAGAGTGCTCGATTCCTATGGAAGAGCATTGCATAAGCTTACGATGGATATATGTATATGCGTATATGTATTTCAATTTTTTGAAATTGTTTTATTCATTGTTAAGAGTGTTTAATAGAGGATGTTATAGATGCCTTTTATTATTTTAAATGTTTTTATTATATCTCCTCTTGCTCTCCTTCCTTCTAAGGTTTTGATTTTTTAAAAAGTCTTTCTTCATTTGGGAGTTGTTTTTTTTTAAATCCTGGAACAGGTTTTATTTCTCTCCTTTTTTCTTCTATTCTATCCGAGGTCTTATGAATGCTACATATAGGCCCGATCTTTTCTCAATAAGGGATTTCGTCTTATTGATTCTTGTGTCGAACATCATTTCGATATTAAAGTCAATCCTTGGATGAAATCGTTGATCATTTCAAATGGCGGCTAGTTGTGTTTTACTCCTCCATTGGTGGCTGCTTTGCCCGTCCATTTTGGTCAACAAGGCCCATGGGTGATTTCTCAAATGGCTGGCAACTAACTGGCAAAGAGACTTGGCATATGATTTTTCGCGCCAAAAGTTGTCACGTCATCACATTTGTGACAATTCGTTTATTTTTGAAACATAACTTGCGTACATGCATTTCTATTTTAAATGCCGTCCAACAGATGCGATCATCAACGAATTACTCAGACGAAGACATTGTCGTAATAATTGTTCAAATCTCGCAGGAGACATACTCTTTAATTCTGATCCATACCACATATTCAACAGCCGTTGAAAAACGATCTCAGACTTGCCATAAAAAGTAAGGAGGAAAGGTGAAAGAAAAATAAAGTTTCATAGTCAAGTAAGTGTCAGCAACTAATTCAATCATTATGAATATGTACAATAAACGTGTCGAGCAACGGAGAGAAGTTGATAGATTACGCATTACAGTACAAGATGGATAATTACGCAGCGAGAATCGAGTCTTTCGTAGAGACAAACGATAAATCAACATAGAGATGGTCTGGTTTGTCATTCAACAGAAACAGTTACAAGACCAACGTCTTTTGGCAGCATACCTTGTTGCGGGTTATCAATTAAAAATTGGAAATGAATAAGTTATTTCTCTTGCCTTTCGTTGGGTAGTGATCTGAATTGAAAAAATAAAACAAAACAAAAACAAGCGGAAATGCCGGTAAATTTAGCATAAAATTCTATTGCAAATCACACTATCGACTGAAAAACGCATCTGTTGGGGTATTTTCAAGAAGAGAAATAGTCATTTTTCCCCTGGACATAATAAGGAGTAAATGTTGAAATTTTAAGCCCGCTAGCACCATTAGTGAAGCCCGTGCGTATATACATATATTGCCATCCATCCATCCAAACCAATTTGAAAAATGAAGAAACTCATGTTGACAATTTTGGATGATGATTTCTAATAACACTGCTTCATCTATAAAAAAAATCGCCGAGTATAACGTCATGAAGTAATCCTACATTTCACATTTACTCGAAAATATCCAAAATGGTCGGTGATCAGCCTGTAGCTTGAATTCTTTTTATATGCAGAATATGAGTATCAATTAATGACGTACCCGCTCCAAAAAGATAATCTTTTAACCCTGGAAATCATTATAGATCTTCACCCAGCTCTTTCATTTCGCTGTAGATAAACAAATCACAGATATGACAAGATTTTTGTTCAATAGGTTGATATTATGAGATATAATCAAACAAATTAGATTAAAATATTCAAATTATTGGCATATTTTTCCCAGATCAAATAGTGGAAAAATATGAAATCACCTTGTAATTTGCATTTCTAAAACAAATGCCAGCTCAAGTCTAAATATGCAAATTAGTTTACCGTTAAAGGAAGTGCTTGCTGCAAATAAAAAAAGATGGGCGAACATCCTCTAATTGTGCTGATTCTAAGTTTCGTCAGGTATAGTGCTAATATTCTGTACTTGTCAGATTCAGTGTAGGAAAGAAATGTAATATAAATTATGAGTCGTGAATCCTCGGGCAAGAAAAAAAATCAATATTTTCAATTCTGCTTCATCAAATTTTGATTATCAGGAAGAAGATTTGGTATGCTTCATAATATCGACGCTGATAAATATCTGAGAAATCGAGTTGTTTTTTTGTTTTTTTTTTTTACTGCTGAAATGAGAAAAATAACAACTACAAAAGATTAAACATAATTTGCTCTGTTTAGCTGCTGCTTTTATACTAGCCACGCCCGTTGCCTGTGCTAGCAAATCCTTGATGAAAAGGTGATCATCATCAGCAGTCTTTTATCGTCCGTCATTGGACATAGACCTTCCCAAGGATTCGCAACATTTCTCGATCGTGGGCGTTGCAGAGCCAGTATTTTCTGAATTTGTCTAGTTTGTCTCTCCATCTTATATTCTGCCGACTTCAGTTTCGAATTTGATCTCTGGGCATCCATGTTGTGAGTCAGGATGTCCATCGGTTGTTTGCCGTTCTTGCAACATGACTGACCCATTGCCATTTAAGTTTTCTAGTAGATTCTATGATGTCTCGGACTCCTGTTTTTTCTCTGATATACTGTGCTGTCTTGAGATCTCTCCATGTGAGGTTGAGCATGATTCTCTCAGTTTGTGGGTCTGTCTCTTGGTTAGGTTCCATGTTTCAGCTCCATAAATAACTATCGGGAGGATGCATTGGTTGTATACTCTCTTTTGGGGGGATTATTGGGATCGTCCTGTTTTTGAAGGTTGAGCTTGCTCAGTTGAAAACTTGCCATCTTAGAGTGATTCTTTGTTTGATTTCTTCTTTTTTGTGGGTTTCATTGGGACTCGCTGTCCCAGGTAGATGTGGTGTACTTTCTTCAGTTTTGCATCTTCGATTCTGACAGTTTTGTTCTTTTTCTCAATGTGGTTGTTGCACATGACCTTTGTTTGACTGAATTTCATGTGTAAGCTAACTTTTTTGCTCTCTCCGTTTACTCCATCTAGCATTAGTTGGATATCGTATAAGTTCTCTGTGAAAAGGACGATGTCGTCTGAAAATCTAAGGTTGCTCTGATATTCTCTGTCAATTTTGATTCCTCTATTCTCCCAGTCCAAGTTTCAGAAGATCATCTCAAGGCAGGCTGTGAAGGATTTGGGTGAGTTGGTATCAACTTGCCTTACTCATTTTTGGAGCTGGAAGGGTTCAGAGTCTTTATGTAATGTAGCCTGATAGAGGAATCGCTGTGACTGTATATATGTTGCAGTATTCTGATGTATACAGGGTCTACACCTTGTGAGGTGATGGCTTTCATGACCATGGGAATTTCCAAAGAGTCGAAAGTTTCCTTGAAGTCAATAATGCTACAGCTAGTGGTATCATATTCTGCTGCTTTCTCTTTCAGCTGTTTTATTGAATAGAGATGGTCCATGGTCGAGTGACTTCTAAATCCAGCTTATTCCCGTGGTTGGTTTACATCTAGTGTTTTAGTGATCCGGTTGGTGATGATTTTTGTGCAGTTTATAGATGTAGTTGAGTGGGCTAATAGGTCTGTAGTTGTTGGGGTCTTTGAGGTTTCCTTTTTTATGTAAAAGCATTATGATTGTCGTGTTCCAGTCTCTCAGGACTTTACTCTTTTAGACACAAGTTGAATAGAATAACTAGTTTTGTTTTCTTATTGATGATCTTACCAGTTTTTTTGAGTCGATAAATGGTGATATTATCTAGTCCAGGGGCTTTTCGTTTCTTTGTTTATTTGATATTTTGTTTTATTTCCCATGGTGTAACTTCCGGGAAGTTCACAAATTGATTTTCTACGTCATGCGTATCCTTCTCATTGTTTTGTTGTCGATGACTCGAAGAGTAGAGTTCTAGGTAGAATTCTTTGGTGTGTTCGACAATCCTATCTCTGTTTTTATGTCTCTGTATTCTTCGAGCATTTTTCTTATTTGTTTTTGTCCTATAGTGAGAGCTTTTTTTATTGCTTTAAAGCCCCGACGTTTTTTTTTGGGGGGGGTGATGATTGCTGTCGTATACATTCTTTTGTCTTCTCTTAGTTTCTTTTTGATTGTTTTGTTTAGTTCAGCCTCTTCAATTTTTCCCTTGTTGTTGTTGGTGGTTTGAGGTTTCTGCAGTTTTAATGAGTTTTCTGGTTTCGTCTGAGATTTTACCAATGGTTTGTGTGTTTGTTGGATTAAACATCGTGGCAGCTTCTATAAAAGAGGTGGTTATTCTGCTATGGAGTTCGTTGTTGCTAATGTCGTTCTCTTCGGTAAGGATTTTATGTCTGTTTTTCAATTCTAACTTGAAGGGCTGGGTGAGTTCATTTGGTACATTTAGTAGTTGCAGTTTGGTGTTGGACATTTTTTTTTTGGCCTTCTTTATTGGTTCTTACTTACATCTTACATTTTACCATTCTATGGTCGCTTCCTACGTTTACTTGGCTTAGAACTTGAATGGCTTCGATAATGTCCCTTTGTCCGTAGGGATGTATTCTATTTCATTTCAATGTCATCATGGGAGAATTCAACGCAAGTTCAGATCCAAATACAGAACGAGAGAGGTGAAGATCTTGAGAACTTTGCAACTGCAAACGACTTCAAAATCATGAATACATTCTTCGAAAAGAAACCCAATAGAAAATGGACTTTGGACAGGCCTCAACTACGAAACCAAAAACGAAATAGAAAAGGTGATAAATGACGAGAAAAACGAAGTATTAGTTTTTGTACCTCCCAAATCAGCAGCAACACACAGTGACCAGTATTGCTTTAGTTTCTCAGCCATGCTATTACTATTACCGCAACTATCAGCCATGGTTGTTATTACTATCATTGTTTACATCCATTTCCTTTCCTCCACTTCAAAACCAAGTATTTAGTACAATGGAGAAAATGATAACGAGGTAGGGTTGACTTGAAGTAATAAGGAGGGTCAGATATAATTAGACCTAAATGATTTAACCCTATTTCGATTCAAAGTGTCTTTTTTCTAGAGACAAAAATCTTTGACTCTAGATTATCCATTTATTATGAATGGGATTAATACTTCTTAAAACAAACACGAATCTCGTAAAAGTTTTGTATCGTTCTTCTTTTCGCGTATCACTTTTTTGTCAAGGGTTCATTATCAGAGGCGTGGGACCATGTTGGAGTAGGTGGTGTTTGTGGCTTTATTAATTAAATGAAATAAATTTGGGCTTTGATCAAATGATTTGTAAGTTTCATGATACCTGCACAAATTGGAGTGGCATTAGATTATATATAAAACAGTTTTGGGGCCCGGAAGAGGGGTCTTCGCTCCTACAAGCCCTCTTGAACATCTAGTGAAATGTTTTTATTGAATAATGTCAATAGAAATGCCGTAATTAAACTATTATCTATAAAAGCTTTTGGAACCTCCTCCATTTTCAAATAGACCCTCGCTACATATCTGTAAAAACTAACACCATAAACATCGGCTTTGGATAATTATACGGTTCCAAGGAAAACAAATATTATTGTCACCCGCACAGTTTTTACTATAATATATAAAGCTTTGGTTTTTAATCTTTACAGTATATTTTAGAACAATGAACATAAAGGATGTTTTCATTAAGATTTCGCATTCAAATTCAAACTTTTAGGATATATTGGAAGATGAACTCCCGCTGCCACTTTCCTGGAGGAGGGATCAAAAGCATATATCCCAAGGGGGTGCAAAAGTATATACTTCCAGTGGGTTGGAGGGCAAAATGGCTAAATCGGAATATATCTTTGTGGTAATCCTGTAACACGATTGGCATTCAACCCACCATTTGTAGTGTAACCAAGTACGACCAACTGTATAATCCAGATAGCAGGTAATGCACTTGACTATTGACAGAGACACATGATCTGGCCCCAAGGTGACATATGGAGTAAATAATAATAATAATAATAATAATAATAATAATAATAATAATAATAATAATAATAATAATAATAATAATGGGGTATAAACCTACTATTTGTTCTTTACTCGAGAAGAGATCAAGCTTAGTGCTTCAGTTTTTAAGTATGCGGTCAAGGACAAACACTCTGCCACACTTGAATGTTGAGCACACCCATATTGCTTCTCCTGGTGAGAATTTACCCTGGGTGCTAAGAGCCGATGGTGCTCTGAGGTTTCTTCTGGGCCACATCAGTTCCAACCAATCCACCAAGGTCCAGTACTACCTAAAAGTACTCTAAAACCAATCATAACAATACAATCAAATCAATTTACTGCAGAAAAATGGGGCACAAATCCAAGATTTGTGTGTCATAACTGGCAAGTTCTCCCTTGTTAGCTTTTAGGAGGGACCCTATCGTCGTCCTGTGACTGCTGGCCAAAACCTCAGCTCGTGTACCTTTAATGGCCTTCAGGAGGGACAAAGTCATTACCGAGCAATTGTTGGCCAAAACCCTAGCTCATGCTCCTCTAATGACAGCTAGAAACAGCCACCATCGAATGGCTGTTGGCCAGAACAAGAAGAGTCAATTGTCAAAAGAGGAGAACAGGTTATTAGTGTATTGCTACTTCAAAAGCAAATCATCGGTGCGGTGTTGTAGGGAACACATGCTCAAAATATGGAGGGAAAAATCTGCCGTGGACATATCAAGCCAACGTCTGGCAACAAACTCTGAAAAACAAACGGCTCTCAGAGAGTGAACTACAAGAGATTCAGAATGAAATAGAAAAAGAAGAAAGTGGCTTACCTGAAGAAGAATCTCGCAACACAGACAGCACAGTAAATGACAAAATTGACAGAAACCCAGACAAAGAGAAAACCCCTGAAAAAAGATATACACCAGAGGGAGACACTGACACCTCAACGGAGGATGAGAAAGCTCAGATCTTAACTTAGAAATCACGCAAGAAGAGAAAAACGACATTTCCAACTCTTAGAGACAAGGGCAGAGATGAACCACGAGAAGCGACCGATCATATCAATTGCTTCCTACAGCATATCAAAACGAACTGCTTTTTGGAGCTCAACAACCTAATCTATGCTGGAGCAGATATGGTAATGGAACTTTTCACAAACTAAGGAAGAATCCCAAATAATAATAGGAGGGAAAACCCAACTGGGAAAGAAGATTAGAGAATCTCACAATTCTAGAGAAATGAAGTGCTACTGAGAAATGCAGCCCATATGAACAGACTACGTATAAGACTATGGAACAAATGCAAAATAAGTCAAACAGGTATCCCAGCAATAGTGGAAGAGCTACATCAGAGGAGACCAGCTAAAGAGGTAAGGCAGAAGAGATACAGGCAAAGGATAGCCCAATACACACAGAACTGCTCATTCCGAAACAATGAGAAAAAGTTCTACTAGGATCTGAACGGAGAAAGAAGATAGAAGATGAAGCCGGATGCCACAGAGACAAAGAACCACTGGAACAACACATACGGACACCCTGGAAAGACACAACGTAACCCCAGAATGGTTAGAGAAAATGAAAAGAGAACTCAAAGACATAGACAATAAAGAACCAACAGTTTTGAACGAAACCACAATGAATCACGATCTCAGAAAAATAGCCAACTGGAGAGCACCAGGACCTGACGGGATCCACAGATATTGGTTTAAGAAATTCACCACACGACAGGCTCACCCACCAACTCAAAAATTGCCTAAATGAAGGTGAGGTACCAGGATGGATGACCAGAGGCAAAACCACCCTCATCCAAAAGGACTCAGAAAAAGGGAACGTATTTACCACTCATGTGGAAAATTCCGACCGGATAAATAGCAGAGAGAAAGGTTATATCCATGGAAAGAAGAGGGCTGTTATCAGAAGAACAGAAAGGATGTAGAAGAGGAACCAAAGGGGCGAATAATTTGCTCTACATTGACCAGATGATCTTAAAAGAAGTAAGAAAAAGAAAAAAGAACATTGCAATGGGATGGATAGACTACAAAAAAGCATGCAACATGATTCCATACAGATGGATACTCGAATGCCTTAGAATGTTCAAGATCAGTGAACGAGTGGTGAGACTCATTGCCAATTCTATAAAAAACTGGAAAGTACACTTGACAGCCACAGGAGAAAATTTAGCAGAGGTAAGTATAAGAAGGGGAATTTTCCAGGGAGACTCACTGTTTCCCCCACTATTTTTTGCATGATCTCCAAAACAAAGGGAAAAGTCGACCACCTAATGTATATGAACGACATAGAATTATTTGCAGAATAACGGGAGAGAACCTGAGACTCTGTTCAACAAAGTGAAGAAATACAGTGATGGCATTGGGATGGAGTTTGGAATAGAAAAATGTGTAATTAGTGTAATTATGGTAATACACATAGGAAGGCCTGCAGCGGCAGATGGAATCGAATTCACATACAGAGGAAAAATTAAAGCATTTTACCACACAAAACCGATACAAATACCTAGGAGTTCTCGAATGTAACACGGTAAAACTGGATGAAACGAAGGAGAAAATAAAAAGTACCTTAGTGGGATAAGGAAAATATCAGTCCAAACAAAACACCAGGAACCTTATGAAAGGAATGAACACATAGGCTGTATCGGTAGTAAGATACACGGGGCTGTTCTTTGGGTGGACAAAGGAAGAACTTCAGTCAATTGACCGGCAAACAAGGAAGCTTATGGCTATGCACAAAGCCTTACAACCCAGAGATGACACAGATAGACTGTAAGTGAAGAGAGAAGAAGGCGGTAGAGGGCTCATCAGCATAGAGGATTGTATCTAGACCGCCAAGGCAGTGAACAGTGAAGACATCATGAAGAGTACTCAAAGTAGCTCAACGAACAACCAAAAAGTAGAAAACAATGGAGCAGCACGGCAAACAAGGGGGAAAATGGGAACAGAAAAACTATACGGATAATTCAAAAGACAGATACAGGATGTGGCAGATGATAGATCGTGGACATGGCTACGAAAAGGAAACCTGAAGAGAGAAACGGAATCGCTCATCATTGCAGCTCAGAACAAATGCACCAGAACAAACTAATTCAAAACAAAAATCGACACAACACAGACAAACAGCAAGTGCCGACTATGTGGGGAAAGAGATGAGACCGTAAACCACATAACTAGTGAATGTTGTCAACTAACCCAGAAGGAGTATAAACACAGACACGATAGAGTAGCAACAGTAATATACTGGGAACTGAGTAAACGAATGAGATTTAAACATGCAGGAAAGTGGTACCAGCGCAAAACTGGAAATAGCCCTGGAGAATGGAAACTACTAATTACTTTGGGATTTTGACATCCAAACAGATCACCCCATCCAGACAAGAAAACTGGACGTTGTAATCATAGACAAGAAGAGGAAAACCTGCCAAATAATAGACGTGGCAGTGCTTGCGGACCATAGAACAAAGAGCAAAGAGAGTAGAAAATACCAGGATCTGGCAAGAGAACTAAAGCAGGTATGAAACATGAAAGTCAGAGTAGTACCAGTAATAATAGTAGCACTCAGAACTGTACCAAAGACACTGAAGGTGACATTGGAAAAACAAGATAAAAGGAAGGCTCGAGACTGTACATATCACAGCACTGCTAGGAACTTCACAAGTGGGAAAGTGCTAGAAATTTGAGATCTACGACCCCAGCTGTTAGCAGTGGCCTAACAGAGGAGGAGGAAGCGAAAGAAAAAACCTATTCAAATGGTGGTGGAGGTACAAACCACGGCACTGCTGTGATAAATGAGAGAGAGAGATGTGATGAGATGAGGGCTGAAGACCTGAGGAGACTTACTATCACTCAGCCTTCAGCGATAACCACCGGGCAACTGGTGTGAATCTGTAAACCACAGTACTGCTGTGGACTATGAGAGTGAGGAGAGGAGGGCTGGAGACTTGAGGGAACTTGCTGTCACTCAAACTCCAGCGGTAACCACTAGGCAACTGGTGTGAAATTGATAACAATAATGCAAGTCTTTTTATGGGATCATTAAGTTGGGATTACATGATTGTATTATAACATCATCATTTACTGGCTACAAGGTTCGAACCTTTGAAAGCCTTGCCCTCTGACAGAATGGGGATCATTTGCCCCCCGCCCCACCTCCCAGCGAACGTCCACGGTTTGACATTTTCATAATTACGTCAGTGTAGGCAACAAATTCAATCATTATGAATATGTGCAATAAACATGTCTAGTAATGGAGAGAAATTGATAGATTACGCAAGCAGGACACGATAAATAATCTTGCGGTGGGAATCGGGTCAATCGTAAGGCAAACAATGAATCAACAGAGAAACGGGTCTGGTTATTCACTCAATAGAAACTGTCTCTTAACCAGTGTGACACGATGTGTTGGGGTTGATCAATTAAATAATTCAGAAAAGGTTTGATCGATGAATACGTTAATCTCCTACCTTTTGTTGCATCCCTTGAGAGTTCAAATTTTTACAAAAACCAAGCCTGAGCGCTGCTGGGCACGAACTAAGGGACCAATTTGGCATTCATTTGCATTGATGATTGAACCCCTACTAAAAATCTATTGGGTGAGGAAATCTTTGTCCTAGACATCATCATCATCATCATCAGTCTTTTAACGTCCGTCGTTGGACATAGACCTTCCCCAGGATTTGCCAAACCTCTCTATCATGGGCGTCGTGGAGCCAGTACTTCCTGAACTTGTTTAGCTCATCTCTCCATCTAATATTCTGCCGGCCTCTGTTGCGCATGTGATCTCGGGGGATCCATGTCGTGAGTCGTGATGTCCATCAGTTGTCCGCCATTCTTGCAACATGGCTAGCCCACCGCCATTTGAGACTTTTTATGGATTCTATGATGTCCCTGACTCTTGTCTTTTCTCAGATGTACTGTGCTGTCTTGTGGTCTCTCCATATGAGGCCCAGCATAATTTTTCATGTGCCCGTTGCATGGTTCTCAATTTACGGATCTGTCTCTTGGTTAGGTTCCATGTTTCAGCTCCATAGTGACTACTGGGAGGACGCATTGGCTATACACCCTTCTTCTAAGGATTAATGGGATCTTCTTATTTTTGAAGGTCGAGGTAATCCACTGTAAATTGATATGATTCTTAAAGCTCAAAAATTGCTTTTTCATTGTACTTAATTTATTCGTCTAAAAGCTAAATTCGAAATATTTCCTTTGTAGAAGGGATCCATGAGTTTTCAAAGTTTCGAGACTACTGCCACATATTTTTAAAAATCAATTGACAGTGAATTTAAAATGAGGTCAATTGTGACTATTGGGAGGATGCATTGGAATAGTCATAGACATAGGTAGTAATAAATTTTCAGGCCACAAGCGCCACCAGTGTGACCTGTGAGCGTGATTCATAGATAGCATTCAGCCAGCAAGACTGACTTGAAAACCGAAGTTGATGGTTTTCGTGGCAGTTTTGATTGATGGTGTCTGAAAGTCTCACGCAGAGGAGGATAGGCTAAATATTGAAAAAAAGAAGATTGATAGAATATTTCCAAGTAGGTTATTAAAGCAGTGGCTTTACTAGGGTTGGTGTCACCCGAGGCTGTAACTCTGGGTGACACCCCCCCCCCAGTGTTGCCAACTTGAAAAAAAATTTCCCGCTAAATCGACATCAAGAACCTTCAAAAAACGCTGAAAAGCACTAAAAAACAAAAACACTGTTAACCTTTTAATGACCTGTTTCAATAGGTAAAAATACCTAGGTTCGTATAAAATGGCTAGAGCAGATTGGCTAAAATTACTGAAAATAGCACAAGTAGCGGTAAATCCTGAATTTCTGGCGTTGCCGAACATCATGGTCCCACCCCACTGATCGCTCCCGCCCCTGCCGGTACGCCAGTGTCTAAAAGTACTATTGCATGTACAAGTGTGTGTGTGTGTGATTTTAAACAATAATCTTTCTTTTTGTTACATTCTTTGCAAAAGAATTTTTCCGAAAACAAAAAATAAATGCCACATTCGCGTTAATGATGGTGACCTGGCTGGTTACCATTTTGCTGGTGACGTTTTGTACAAAATATGATCTATTGAGATCTTAGCCATGGTGATTTGACCTTTGCATTGTGAATCCACTACAAACACATCAGCTTCTGCAATAGTGATGTCATGAATGAAGTGATTAAAATAATACACACACACACACTCATACACACACACACACACACACATATATATATATATATATATATATATATATATATATATATATATATATATATATATATGTATATATATATATATATATATGTATATATATATATATATCATTAATGACTTACTCTTCATATACCAAGTTGGGTGTGAAGTTCATACCTGTTGCAATTATTTTCGCATATATCCTCAATTCATGAAGTTCGCAGTATTTAATAAAATGGTCTTGATATTCATGGCCCATAAATATCGAAGATTTTACAAAGACCAAGAATATATTATGCATCGGGGTTTAAAAATATACCATACATTTTTTAGAATACCGGTCATTTTCTTTAAGCCTAAAAGAAGCCTAAAATTAACATCTCGACTTACAGTCACATAAAGAAAGGACAAACTTTCGTAGTGGACGAATGTCCAGGCGAGCGATGATAAAGGTCCGGCACTTGAGAGAAAATTGGAAGGAGTAACACCATGGATGGAACAGAAGATCACATCCTGTGGAAAGAACTTGCTGACCAATCGTCAGAAACAGAGGATTCACTATAAAAGATGAGCTTCACGGCGACATAATGACAATAACAGGTAGTTGTTTGCTGAATCTGATGAAGAAGACTCCAGAAGATTTGAGTGGACTGCTTTTATACAGGTTTGCCAATTTTCTTTGCTGTTTTTTTGATTAAATAGAGATTACATCTTATCGGTCTATTTATACATACTATCATTTATTCATATTTAAGCAATGTTGATTGAAAATTTTGGAGCCAACTTGTGAGTTTTTTTTCTCTCTCGCTAAGGCGAATTCATCAAATGCCTTTATTATGGTTTGGGGAACGACTTAAATTCGTTTCGCCCGATTTATCTAGCTCTTCTATGCTAAATTGATCTCATCTTATATTCACTGTCGATTGATTAAAAAAAATATGAGGCAGTAGTCTCGAAACTTTGAAAACTCATGGAGAAGTGTGGCAAATCCTGAGGAAGGTCTATGTCCATCGACGGACGTTAATAGACTGATGATGATGACATTTATTTGAATTCTAATATATGGCATAGGTCTGTGTACAATAATTATGTTTTTTGATAGCAGTGTGATCAATGATATTTCTCTGCCACAAGATTCGCAAAGTCAGGTTCAGAAAGAACAGACCCCCGAGCATTATTTGACGGACCCCCACGGATTCGCAGATCCCAGTTTTGTAACATCTAATATAAGGTATATCTTTTTGTACTACCTATCAAAAAAACCTGAAAAAGCAGATATTTTACCGAATTGATTAAGGAATTTCTTATGCTTTAGTTTCATGTAAATCATATCCCTACCGTTGAAAACTTCTAGCTCTTCTTAATTAAAAGCGATAAACCTGAGTGGTTTTTCCGTCTAGGTCCGATAATAACATTTAGTCTGTGCCTCGATTCACCCTAAACTCTCCTCAATCACAAGTGTTGATTTTGTTGAAAAATATCAAGTTTTTTCCACGTGTTGGAAGATTTTCATCAGCACTTGCATCGCTTTTCGTTATTGAACGTGTGTTATAAATATATAACACCACCCTGTATAATCAAATCGATCAACGGTTTACCGAGCAATAATTTGAGAAATTTCTCCTCTGTATTGGCTCGGAATGGTTGCTTTGTTGACGAGCGAGGATGATAGCTTGATGGTTGAATAACTGTTGCAAAGTTTGGCTCCCTGTCAGTCTATACAGCAGATTCTCTCAGTCATACTATTACTAAGGGGTTGATTTTGACGAGTAGATTTTATTCAGACAGATTTTTGGACGATTGAATTCCTTGTTGTTTGTGTTGTTAACGTGATGTTTCAGCCTATCCATCCACCCAACGTCTTCTTTCCAACACAAATGACAAGAATTGCCCCCAAAACTCTCTGAATATTGATAACATCTCAAAACTATGCACAATGGAATCAAGTCTTAAACAATGCAAAAAATCACAGAACTTACAACTTGTCCTTAGGCTCTTGAAAAAGCTATGTGCACCAAAAATACTATTTTTGTCAAACAGGCTGGAGTTAACTTTATTATTCCACCGTAATAACAATAAGAATAATCTTTGTATAATTTAAAAGAGCAAACTCTTTACTGCTTGTCAGTCCAGTCATGTTGAACCAAGCCGATAGATGAAATTATTCAATAATAAATGTAATATAATAAAATATGATGTAATATAATATCCAATGTATGTTGGGTTTATTTCATAAAGTGCTCGGTATATGACTCGGATCACCAACCACTGAACAAAATTATATCCAAACAGAATAAAAGGAAGATCTTACCACCAAGAAAAAATAGCACCCCCCATTCCCCAATAGGAATCTGAAATAAACCAAATCATTTGTCTGAAGAAGCCCAAACAGGGCAGAAACCTAAACGTTTTTTGTAGCGAATTTTTTTACTCAATGTATATATATATATATGTGTGTGTGTGTGTGTGTGTGTGTGTGTGTATTTGTGTGTGTGTGTGAGAGAGAGAGAGAGAGTGATTGAGTAAAATATTAACTACACAAACACGTTTATATTTTTTCTCTTTTTGAGCAGAAACATAAGCGAATCCTTTTCTTCTTCATATTTCAAGCTCGACTCTAATTCGACTTAATGTTTTATGTTGAATGTATTGAGCAATCTGATATTGCAGGATAATATATTATAATCCTGATTTGTATTATATATATATATATATATATATATATATATATATATATATATATATATATATATGATCAACACTGCTGAGATGCCATGTTGATATAACTGTTTAGTTTCTAAAATCCATAAAACGATTGCATTGGAATCAACCGATGATCCCAACAAAAGAAAATTTACATAGAGTACCATAATAACAAAGTAACAATGTAAAACAGATAAAAAAACGCTAAAGGAAATGACATAAATTTGCATTGGCAGATATCGGGAAATAGGTGATTGAAGTGACAGAGAAAAAAATTTGAGGAAGTTTTCAATGTTTAATGTTTAAAGTTGTATAGTTTTCTACACTGGCCTTTGCATTACCGGCAGCTGTTTAGCTCAATGGTAAGAGCAATGCCCCATCTTTCTTTAATTGTTCATTCTATTTACGTTTTTCAGGCCAAGTGATACATTAAGCATGTAATGACGGGAGATCATTTCAAATAAGATTTTCTATGTAATATAACGCAATTTATAATCACTTCGTCGGGTCATAAATATATATATATATATATATATATATATATATATATATATATATATATATATATATATATATATATCCATTTCTTAATGCATAACTTGTGTTGAAGAAACGAATAGACTGAAGAATAAACGAGATGAGAATTATGAGTGAAAACAGTTATTTTGGCCTTTGCATTACCGGCGGCTATTTACTTCGATGGTAAGAGCAACGCTACATTGAAGCGGCGACCATATCGGTCACTGGTTCGATTCATCCGGCAGCCATTTATATATATATATATATATATATATATATATATATATATATATATATATATATACGTGCGTGTGTGTGTGTATGTGTTTATCTGTTGTGTGAATTTAATGAGATCAGACAAGATTGTAGTAGCAATTTAACAATGCGGAAGTGAAAGATTAGCGAAAATATTTTTTTCCAGTGGTGATAAAAATGTTTGAAATATGACACATCATTTCTCGAATCTTTCACTTCCCTGTTGTCAAATTACCACCATCATATAAATCAGTCTCATTCTTTTTACAAACAGTTGTAAGTAAAAATGAGTGAATTGATACAAAAATGATCAAAAAAATATAGTGTAAAATACGAAATACATTCAAGGAAAACAGCTGCGTTTTTCCCCCCCGACCATTCATGGCATAAAATCTCAACCCCACCCTTGATTCTAACCACGGTTCGTAGTCAAGAAAATTAAGTGGATGGACTTCTCGATCATTTCAAGAACACTTCTGTTTGATGCTTACCACAATTTCTTTCTTGCCGAGCCCTTCAGCGTCTCCTTCAAATCTATTACTATCAAATCCTTTCAAGCCACGTTTTCTTCTTTGCTTTGGTATGAACAAGATCTGACAGAATTCCATTCTGTAAACAGTCTATCCTCTTGACTACAAACCTCTTCAGACACACTCTTTCCCTTGTCATGTATATATATATATATATATATATATATATATATATATATATATATATATATATATATATATATATATATATATATATATATATATATATATATATATATTAGAAACCGTCAAACACAGAACTGTAAAAATAAGTTCCTTCAGTTTTTAAGTTGGTGCAGCTGGCTGGCTAGTTAGGTCCTGGCTGGTGTCCGGTGAAGAAGCATTAGTCAAAATGACTACACTGTTTTACAAATAATCTAACTGAATTCGTAGTATTTAAGTGATTTAATTATGTATTATTTTTTGTTTAAACGGATAGAAGTTTTCATAGGGATTTTTAAATGGCCTAATAAGTAAAAATTTAGTTGAAATATTCGTATTACAGATTTGTTCTTTTGACTGATAGCTTTTATCCGAACGCAATTTATGTATCGCGTACAGTCTGTGTCCAACATCTACTTAATATCATTTTTAGAAAAAAGCTTGAAAAAAAAAACCTTCTTTAGATACATTTTTTAGTTGGGGGTCAATTTGCTATGTTAAATTGACCCCAGAGTGTCAAGCAGCATCCACGTATATATTTAGAAAATCCAAACCCTTTTAATGATCCCTACCTCCAAAAAGGCAAGAGGAATAACTCATCCAATGATCACTCTTTTATCGAATTTTTGAATTGATCACCCTATCACAGCATGCAGCCGAAGGATGCTGGTCATGCTATGGTTTCTATTGGTTGACTAAGCAGATCTGTTTCTCTCTTCTCCTCTTCTCTTGCCGACCAGTCAATAGGGATGTTAGTAACGAGGCCCCTTTGACTTGACAACATATGCTTAGCGCCGTCCTACTCCACTTGTGACAGCGCAGAGACAATCCATCATCAGTTAACAGTTTTGATTCTCTATATCCCGACAAACCAACAGGGTGGAAATTGCTAAGCAAAATCGGCCATTAACCTCATATAATGTGTCATTGAAAATTAGTCTCGAGATTTTGCACTTGCGCCTCCCACTCAAATTTGGTTCCGCACGCATGTCCAACAACCCCAAATAACCCCTAAATCTCCCTGCCACCCCCGAATCACCTACTCGTCTATCAACTACTTGGTTTTTAGGTGTTTTCTTACATGCCATTGCTTGGCAGCTCTAAGCTGGAAAGACCAAATGACTTCGTTACGATCTTAACCTCAGCTCTTTAGGATAATCCGACACTCTCCTCTTAATTCCTTGTCTATTTCATCTGCACATTCTCTGACTAAGTGTAGCGATATTTATCCAGTGATCTTGACCACTTATAAATGAAGCACAGCTTCACTTCTAGTCGAAGCAGACGATCATCAGTCATCATTTAGAAACTTTTCTGATGAAAACACTCACACGAATTCACCCCTTTCCACACTCCAGATATATTTTGAAACAGCCTTTTTTTTCGGAACAACTCCCTGGTACCTAGTAATTTTTTCAGCGAGTCTCAGCCGTTAAACAAGTGACACATCAGAGAGCTGAAAATCTAGCCATTTTGAAAAGATTTTGAGCCGATGCAATTTTATTTCATATATAATTCAACACATACAAATTAGATATTTTCAGTCACATAGTTAGCCGGAGGTAGATCAAATTTAGCCGATTTCAGCAATTTATGGAGCATTTTTAGCCAATGAAAATTCAAATAAGGGTAACTATTTTATTACCAATTCCCTCTCTCTCCCAATAAAAGTTACTTTCTCTGGAAAAGAGAAAAAAAAATCAGTAAGAAATGGAAAAGTGTGAAAATATCTTTTTCGTTGTATCAATAAACTAAATTTGAAAATATTTTTGGAGTCAAAAACTAATTTCTTTTACAAATCTAGTAAGTTTGATAAATGTAAATGTATAATTTTTATTGACACCGTCATTTTATTAGTTGAGTGGGTTTCAAATGAGTATATGAAATCTGAAAAGATTTAGCCGTCTTTAGCCATTTTGGGAGCAGTTTTATGCGAGAAAAAAAACGAGTTAGCAACTTCGGTTATACTTCTTGATACATCTTTAATGGCGTGAAAGAAAATCTTGCTGCTCGATTCATAATTGTCAAATTGGCACTATCTTTGTGATACGAAGGTACGTCAATAAGTCCGTAGCCTAAAGATGAACTATTTCTTTTTGAGCGTGATATCCTACTCTGTCAATGCGCTTAATTCAGTGCTGAATATTAATCGCATAGATCGAACATTATGCAGTATGTCAGACTATAGACTCACTTATCTGCTATCGTAAATTGTTCATGATGTATGGCTTACTGGGTGAGTATTGGACTGGATTCAATTTTTAAAAATCCGAGATTCAAGGCTTTAATTCCGGGTAAATTCACCACATAAATAAAACTGCTAGGATCACTAGACAAAAGGACTTGGTTCTTGACTTGAATGCTTGTTGCTTAGGCTTTATTTGAATATGTAGCAAACAATTTTGCTGTTGAAAAGCAATGGTAAGATAATGATGTTATTATTTCCCTCTTTCAAGGCACAAATCATCTAACAATAATTCAAGAAATACGTGTGCATGCGTATGTATATATATATATGCATCAAGATAACTCGACAATTGATCGTTGAGCGAAGTTGATTTTTGCCATATATATTAATCAACACACCAAGCATTGTAGTTTGAAGTTGTTTGTATCTGCAGTTCTGGAGAAATCTAATGAAAAAAATAATAAAGATCGACTTTTTTACATTATTGGCTGTTTCATTTTGGATCATCATCAATATTTTATGTGGTAGCTGGATCATCATTAATATTTTATTAGGTAGCTGTATTCTTGGGTGTGGTCGAGCGAGTACCAGTATGGAGAATCGACTCGGCGAGCCGAAGCATCGGTCCGTTTCTCTCCTGCGTGGGATGAACAGAGTGACACCAATGATGGTTTTTAATTCACACATCACAAACAGGTTGAGTAAATTGTAATGAGATTGTTGGAGTCCAAGCAGAAACGGCTGAAACCGTTGCCAGCGTAAGGGTACTATTCAATATTACTTTCGTAAGTGGAACCCAAGCAGAAACAGCTGAAACCATAGCCAGCGTAAAGTTACTACCCACTTTTACTTTCATCTGTGGAGCACAAGTCGGAATGGCTGGAACCGTAGCCAGCGTGAGGGCACTACTTTTACTTTCTGTATCCTTAAATTATGTCGGACTCAGTGTCTTCTGGGTCATCTCCATCATCTGCCCTCATTAAGACACCTTTTGCCTTTATAGTGTTTTTACAAATGCTGATAACAGTGGCATATCAACAAAAAAAGAACAGACTCTATTCAAAACATTGTGACGTTGTATATACAATTTTTGACAGCATTTTATGAAGTGTATACATCAGTTATAAACACTGTTTAGGCTATTTTCTTTTTTCCCTTCTTTCTCTTTTTTTTTTTAAATCTCGAGAATTGATTTTTCAAAAAGGAATGATAAGACGTAGTGTGACGTAAAATAGAAATAATTTCCTTTTCTTTCCTTTTCTTATTTATCTACCCCTTATTACAACAATAGCTCTCCTTCTTTGTCACGAATGCTGTTTATCACTCTTTAACCACTCTCTCCTTGGATAATATTTTTCATTAACGCTTTTAACCCGTTCAAATCTGGTCTTTACATAGAATTCATGTCGTTCTCAGAACTATCAAATAACGTCGCGGTTAAAAACACGAATTCCTCTTTTTATTTCTCATTTTCTTTTGAGTCGGCATGGTAGATGAACCTAACACTGTTTCAATCTTCAGCCATGAATTTCTGAAGATTTTTTTCCTTGCATTGGCAATTGGTTATAAGATGACTTCCAATTGCCGGCCATCTTCTGTTGACTTTCTTTCATATTCCCTGGGGTGGAAAGAGATTTGCGAAAATCAAATGAAGAGCTTCAATTTCGTAATAAACAGCAACACAGTCAATTTGAGAATGATCACGAAAAGGAGTGGGAAGCAAAAATAATCGTTTGTGTTCGTGTGATGAGCTCGTAGTGTTTCAGCCAAGGTGTCAACGTGACTAAAGGAATGCAGATGAAGCTGTGAACACGATTTCAGAACGAGGAAGGGTAAGGATTCAACGCCGAAATGGCCCTGGGCCTGTTTCACCCCAACAATTTGCAATTGAGATAAGATGGCACAAGAAGAAGAAAAAGAAGAAGGGACAAATATTATGTCTCATAGGCAACAGCCATTGCTTTATATGGGCAGGAAAAGAGGCGACAGTTATTCAGATAAAAGCTCCGGGAAAAATTCTCATGAATACCGGCCAGGAATAAAATTGAATTTCACACACAGGCACGCACCCAGGGAGAGAGAGAGAGGGGGTAGGGTTTACTCATGTATGTACGCTTACTTATATCTCTGCACGCAAATTGATACTTAATTTTATGTAGACATATGTATATATGGTAAATGCTCACGTTATTTACGTAGGCGATAAATTTGTTATTAATCAAATAATTTTAGAAAGGTGATTAGATACTATCAACATAAGTTGCTTCAGTTTTCAAGTTGGCTGGCTATGCATGTATGTATCATGCACACAGCAAGCTCAACCTTTAAGAACAAGAAGATCTCATTAGTCCTAAAAAGAAGAGTATACAACCAATCCATCCTCCAAATAGTTTCTATGGAACTGAAACATTGAACCTAACCCAGAGACTAACCCTAGAACTGAGAACCATGCGACGAGTACGTGAAAGAATCATACTCAACCTCACATAGAGAGATCACAAAACAGCACATATTAAGGGGAAAAAATAGGAATCTGAGACATCATAGAATCCATTAGAATACTCAAATGGCAATGGACTGGTCATGTTGCAAGAATGGCGGACAACCGACTCACAACACGGATCCCCAGAGATCAAATGCGCAACTGTGTCTGACAGAATAGAAGATGAAAAAACGAACTAGATTAATTCTGAGAGTATTGGCCCCGCGACGCCCATGATAGAGAAGCGTAGTGATTTCCTGGGGAAGTTCTATATCTAATGACGGACAATAAAAGGGTGATGATGATGATGATGATGATGATGATGATGATGACAGGCTGCACCAATTAGGCTAGAAGGCTTGACATTTCAAGATCTACTCCTTATTATGTTAAATTAGAACATTTTGGGGGTTTTATGAAACTTGCCTCCCTAAATAAGTCTTTTGACAGCATACCGTGCTGGGAGTGATCCATTAGGAATTGGGAAATCGATGAATATGTTCCTTTTCTCGCAATTTGTTTGACAGTGTTCGTTGGAAATAACAGAAAAAGGGCATGAATGCTACGGAAGGATCAATTTAGCATGAAATCACATTGCAAATCAAACCCCCGCTGAAAGACTATTTGGGGGAGGGGTGGATTAAAAAACAACAGCAACAACAACAAAATAACGTTTTTTGCAGAATAATCAAATTTATGAATATTTGAATTTTTAGCCCTCTTGCTTCACTGCTGCAGTCTATATGGATGATACATACATACAGGCCATGCTGTAAGAATGAAAGACAACCAATGGACATCACGACTCACAACAGGGATCCCCAAAGATAAAATACGCAACCAAGGTCGGTAGAATACAAGATGGAGAGACAAACTAGACAAATTCAGAAAGTAGTGGCTCAGCGACGCCCACGATAGAGAGGTGAGACAAATCCTGGGGAAGGTCCAACAATGGACGTTAAAAGACAGATGAAGATATATATGCATAAATACTTGTATCCATCCATACATGCATACATGCATGTGTACATTCATGCATAAATAGCCAGCCAACTAGCTGAACCGATTTGAAAACTGAAGAAATCCATGTTGACAATATGGGTGATAGTTTTAGATGACGGTCTCTTATAAGCAAGGACACAAACTAAGGGATTAATTTAGCATAAAATTACATTGTAACTGTAACATCTCAAACCGCTTCCTCAATCCAACTTCGCTTCAACTAGTTGCAAAAGTATTTAATAACTTTGACCAATCATGAAAAGAAATACTGGGTAAGCTTGACTAAACTATCATGCGTTTTGTGATAAAAGTATTTTATTTGGTAAACGTATAACTGAAGGCATTCTAAAAAGATTTGGATATTGAGCCATCTTGAATATTCAACATGTCGTCTGGCAACAACTGTTTTCAGATCAATTTTCTCGTCAGCGATAGATATGATAGGATATTGAGGATATAAATAGTTGAATATATTTACCATACATATTTTTTATTATTATTGATAGCTCAGTATCCAAATCATCGTCTATAAATGTGCCGCATTACATGCTTTCATCACAAAATGCACGATTGGCTTGAGATTTTCTGTTAAGCTGTCCCACTAATTAAAAGGTTAAAAAAAGAAAACATTTGAATAGCATTATGTGTCGTGTATATGAACGTTTTTATGTGGAATCTCTGCATTTTTAGGATAAAAAATCGAGTTACGCCGTCGAGAAAATGACTGAATCATTGTGTCGAGTTGAGTTCGTTTCCATGCAAACTCCAAATACATGGACAAACAGAGAAACAGACAGACAGACTGACAGACACACACCATCAATAAGACACGCACACACACACACACACACACACACAAATGGACAAACACACACCGTCAGACAAAAACACACGCATGCGCACAAAAAAAAGGGAGTCACAACTGCTTTCATTTGATTTTCTTAGTTGCCGTCCTTGTATTTCTAGTCCAAACATTTCCTGCTTTGAACTTCGTAACGTTTTACTCCTAATAACAACACACAGTTTATACTGTTGAGTCACTTTTAAGTGTTATTTCACTCAATCATTTAAAGCTGGTTTTATATGATGGCTGTGCAGAGAAAATATCTTGCTTTGAATCGTTGTGACGGGAGGAAGCTTTGCAACGTGGAATATTTTTCAGACAAATAAGCAAGAATTTTAACTTTTGTTGGTTCAATTTAACAAACAATTGGCAATTTCAACTCTGATTCAAATATCTTTTAAAACTTCTATCTTTATTTTTCTAATCGTTAATACATCGTTGCTGTTGTTGAATCTGAATCCAGAGTTTAACGTCAACTATTGATCGTAAAAAAAAAAAAAAAAATTCACGCTGCATTTGGAGGTAAAGGTGGGTCAGATTAAAGCCACTCGATGCCCCAAGCACAGCCTCAAAATGCCCCCCCCCCAATTGTTCAACAGACAAGAAATTAAAAAACATTCTTGAAGAAAAGAAGGTTATATTTATTTAAAACACATCGATGTTCGTAAAGAAAAAAACATTTTCCCACGAATTTATACTAGGCCACTTAACCAAATCTTTACCAACGAATCTTGTGCTTGGATAATGAATAGTTTCATTCAGTAGTATTTGTGTGGAAGATTAAATCATTTGAATGTTTGAACAAACTCTTTTGAATGTTTGAAATAACTCTGTATAAACTATGTATAAAAGGAAAAAAAAATATTCTAAATGTGCACTTTCATGTTATAAAAATTTGATAATTTAACACGGGAAACTGCAAGTAACCTATGGCGCCCTCGCCTCCTTTGATGTCCCAAGCACGTGCTTATTTGGCTTAAAGGTTAATCCTGAGCTGGGTGCAGGCTCCATCATGAAGTCAGTGTCGCATATATCAAGTATATCCTGCTCCAGTATTCAGTGTGTACATACACTGAAGATTACCATAGTTTGATACAAGACGACGGTTACAGGGCTCGAAATGGGGACCAAACTCATTACAATATTAACAATCAGCATCACAAGCTTGTTAACCATTAATGAATGATTGGAGTGAACCAAGCATTTTTTTTTAGAAATGTAATAAAAAGAGAAAAATAAAAAAGTTCATAATCAGACAATGTCAAAAATGTGAGTAAATATGCCATAAATTCTAATTAGATGATAATAACAGTTATTTAAAAATGTTGAATTAAGGTGTTTATATTGCTATTGTATTTGTGGGCCCCGCTCAATGTTTTGAGTTTTACGCCGTGGCATAGTTAGCGTATTATCTACTTCGGCCCTCAGCATAGGTATGCAATCATCATCATCATCATCATCATCATCATCGTCGTCGTCGTCGTCGTCGTCATCGTCGTCGTCATCATCAGTCTTTTATCGACTGTCGTTGGACCTTCCCCTGGATTAGCCATACCTCTTCTCTATCGTAGGCGTCGCAGAGCCACTACTTTCTGAATTCGTCTAGTTTGTCTCTCGATCTTGTATTCTACCGACCTCGGTTGCGTATTTTATCTTTGGGGATCCATGTTGAGAGTCGTGATGTCCATCGGTTGTCTTTCATTCTTGCAACATGACCAGCCTATTGCTATTTAAGTTTTCTGGTAGATTCTATGATGTCTTGGACTCCTGTTTTCTCCCGGATATATTGTGCAGTCTTGTGGTCTCTCCATGTGAGGTTGAGCATGATTTCTTTCAGGCGCACGTTGCATGCTTCTCAGTCTGCAGGTCCGTTTTTTGGTTAGGTTCCATGTTTCAGCTCCATAGGTGACTATTGGGAGAATGCATTGGTTGTATACTCTCCTTTCCAGGACTAAAGGGATCCACTTGTTTTTAAAGGCTTGGCTCGTTCTGCTGAAGGCTTGTCATTAAAGTTAGATTGATAACCTCATCGAAACAATCCGAATTTTCTGTTCTTAATCTTCCAAATATAAATTGAAAGCTGTAGAATATTCTACATTTGTTTTGGCTATTCATTGTTGAAATATTACGTAGGTCTGCTAATTTCTGTTTGTAAAGGAAAGTGGTTAATTATTTCTAATCTATGGTGAAGCGGTCTGTTTTTACGTGTACTGTATTGAGTATGCTTGGCTGGTTGCACGCGCATTGTTAGTATAAATTCCCTCTCCTTATAGTAGCATGCTTCATTAGGCATTGATCGCAGACAGTTGTAGAGACAGGTGATTATACAAGTTTTGAACTATGGTATTAAAAAGATACAACGCTGCTATGTGTTAGCAGCCGGAAATTAGATTGAATGGGTCGTAAAATTCACAATAACAAATGATTTTGAAGAGATTTTCCGATAATTGAACACCTTTTTGTTTATGTTGTTTATGTAACGTTTCGTTCAATTCATGCTCTAACGACACAGTAAAAAATGCTGGATTTAAAGAATAATAGAACAAAAAGAAAAAAGGAATAAAAACAAGAAAAGAAATTATAAAAATCCGTTCGTAATCAAGAGAAAGTTATTTTTCAAGCTCACTGCAATGCACATCTCTATTATCTACGTTTATAAAATGCAGCGTGTTTATCCATATATTCTCTCGTTGTTTTTTATGGAACGGGTAAACTAGTAGAAGAGAATAGACTCTGTTCAAAAACTGCGACGTTGTATATATGATTTTTGATAGCATTTGATAACATTTGTCAACATTTATATTCGTAATAAAAATAATGATATTAAAAAATATTCGTTTCCAACTGATTTTAAGTTAATTCCCGTTAAAACGACAGAAACAAAAATGAATAATCGTTGAATCAAAAATGAAAGGAAAAATATCGTCTAAAATGCAATGTAATTCATTGGCAAAGGAAGAAATTATATATATATATATATATATATATATATATATATATATATATATATATATATATATATGATTAAATAATTGTTTCATATATATATGGAGTGCACTTGCCATTTAAGGCTTTTATCCATGACGTTGTATACAGAATTTCTGCTATGATTTGGAAAGTTTTTTTTAAATGCATGAATCTGCAGTAAACATTTTTTTTTTCTTAAATTCTATAACTTTTCAAAAAGCTTTCCTCATGCAACCTCACTTTAACCGGTTGAAAAATAATTTGATAACGTTTAACCATCTATAAAAAGAAATGTTGGATAAGCGCAGCCAAACGATTGTGCAGTTAGTGATAGAGGCACATAATTTGGTACACTAAAAGCCAAATGCATTCCATAAAGAGTTTGATATTGAGCTATCATGAATAATCAATATGTCGCCCAGTGACAACAATCTCAAAACAATGACTTCCAGTGACAAACCGTTTTCAGATGAATTAATATTGAGGACATCAGATTAGTTTTATCTATCAATCATGCATAGTATTTTCTTGAAACTGACATTTGCGTAATATATGCAAGTCATTGAAAATTCAAGATAGACACTATTTTCCAAGATAGTAGCCATGACATGAGAAGCATCTCAACATGATTTGGATATTAAACCATCATGAATTTTCAATACATTGCCCATGGCAGATATTTTTAAAAAATCGCTGCCATTAACAACTGTTGCAGATTTTTTTCTGTGAATGAATTGACTGAAACGTCATGCTAACAATATAAACAACGAGGAGTTCTATCGCCCGGAAATTAATTCTTAATCTTCCTTCTAAACTTATAAACGGTAACAAACGATCTATTCTACATGATTGAAATCGTCCTTTGTACCAAGTTCGATTTGTTCATAACATTCGTTAGTGAGATTAAAATTCTTTGTCGAATTTCAATTCACTTTTGTAGAAAATGAATGTCTGTATAAGATGTAGCAATCAGGTATGTTCATAATAAATATTTGTTAGGATGTTGTGTTGAGTTAGTGAGTTAACCCTATCTGATCTGCTGATTCGATTAATATATTAGATTCATTGTGTTGGCGTATTTCATCTATACGCGTAATGGCGTGTACAACTTTTGTGACGACTAGATATAACTCCTGATTAACTCATTTGTGTTTGTTTATGAAGAGTGCGCCGGCAAATTCGGATACAAAGTACGGAACGAAAGAGGAGAAGATCTTGTAAACTTTGCAACGGCTAATGGATTCGAAATCATGAACACCTTCTTCAAGAAGGGACCCAATAAGAAATGGATTTGGAAGAGCCCCAATCACGAAACAAAGAATGAAATAGACTACATCCTAACAGACAAAAACGATACGATCAAGGACATCCAAATTCTGAATCAAGTCAATGTAGGCAGTGACCACAGAATGGTACGATGTAAAATACAAGTAAACATCAACAAAGAACGCAGGAAAATGTTCCACACAAAATTGCAACCTCTAAACATACCAAAAGAGCAAACTCAATCTTTCAAGCTCGAACTGAAACACAGATTTAGATTTCTCACTGAAGACAACACCAACATCAATGAACTTGACAACAAAATGACAGCATCTATAATAGAAGTCGCTACTATATTCAAACCAATGAGCTCACAACCCACTAGTAAAATCTCAGACAAAACCAGAAATCTTATGGAAAGACGCAGAAACCTCAAACTACCGACAACAACAAGAGAGAAAATTGAAGAGGCTGAACTGAACAAATTGATCAAGAAAAATCGAAGGGAAGACAGAAGGAGTTACTCAACAGCAGTCATCGAATCAACTCTTGAAAGAGGTCGGGGCTTTAAAACTATAAACAAAGGCCTCAACTCAGGACGAAAGCAAATAACCAGCATACTCAAGGAAAATGAAAACCGAATAACAGACAGAGACAGGATTGCCGAACGTGCCAAAGAATTTTAACGAAAACTTTATTCGTCCGAACAAGGACTAAAGAAAATGAACAGGATACGCTAGACACGAGCAAAAATATTGAGGACTTCCCAGAAGTAACTCCAGGGGAGATGAAACAAGCCATTAAACAGACGGAGAAAGGGGCGGCTCCTGGACCAGAGAACATCACCATTGACCTACTCTGAAAAGCTGGTAAAATCATCACCAGGAAACTGGCCATCCCTTTCAACTTATGTTTAAAACACAGTAAAGTCCCAGATGACTGGAACACTGCTATCATAATGCTTTTATACAAAAAAAGAAACCCGAAAGACCTCAACAACTACAGGCCTATAAGCCTACTCAACTGCTTATACAAACTTTTCACAAAGATCTTCACTAACCGAATCACAAAAACACTCGATGAAAACCAACCACGAGAGCAAGCTGGCTTCAGAAGAAGCTACTCGACCATGGACCACCTGCATTCGATAAATCAGCTGAAACAAAAAGCAGCAAAATATAAACTACCACTCGCCGTAGCATTTATCAACTTCAAAAAAGCGTTCGACTCAGAAGAAATCCCAAAGGTCATGGAGGCCATCACCTGACAAGGTATAGATCCAGAATATGTCGAAGTGCTGAAACATATATACAATCACAGCAGCTCCTTTATCAGGCTACATAAAGACTCCGACCCCTTTCAGCTCCAGAAAGGAGTAAGATAGGGTGATACCAGCTCTTCATAGCTTGCCTCGAGATGATCTTCAGTAGGCTAGACTGGGAGGGTAAAGGAATTAGAATAGATGGCGAGTATCTGAGCAACCTCAGATTTGCAGACGACATCGCCCTTTTCGCAGAGAACCTACACAACCTCCAACTAATGATAGATGAACTAAATGAAGAGAGCAAGAAAATCGGCCTACACGTGAACTTCAGTAAGACGAAGATCATGTGCAACAACCACATTGGGAATAAAAACACTAAGATCAAAATCGAGGACACAGAACTGGAGGAAGCAGATCACTACATCTACCTAGGACAACGAATCTCCATGAGACCCTCAAAAGAAAAAGAAATCAAGCGAAGAATCACACTAGGATGGCAAGCCTTTGACAGAGCAAGCTCAACCTTCAAAAATGAGAAGATCCCATTGATTCTAAAAAGAAGGGTTTATAACCAATGCATCCTCCCAAAAGTCACTTATGGAGCTGAAACAGGGAACGTAAATTGAGAACCATGCAACGTGCACATGAAAGAATTATGCAGGGACTTACATGGAGAGACCACAAAACAGCACAGTGCATCCGAGAAAAGACAAGAGTCAGAGACATCATAGAATCCATTAAAAAGCTCAAATGGCAGTGGGCTGGCCATGTTGCAAGAATGGCGGACAACTGATGGACATCACGACTCACGACATGGATCCCCCGTGATCACATGCGCATCCGAGGCCGACAGAATATTAGATATAGGAAAGAGCTTGACAAATTCAGAGAGTACTGTTTCTGTGACGCCCATGGTAGAGAAGTGTGGTAAATCCTGGGGAAGGTTTATGTCCAACGACAGATGTTGAAAGACTAATGATGATGATTATAAAGGGAAGAATAGGCTCTAGAGAAAGGGATAAAAAAACTAGGTCTTCAGGCGTAGATTTTTCACCGTTGGAGAATACATTTCATGATTTTGCCGCAAAATTTATTTTCTTTTTAAAAGTACTCACTGGACATCAGACATAAATGATATTTTCACTCTTCATTCTTGAGGGAAGGTCACTATAAAGGTATCAACAAATTTCATCAAAAGCACAAATCACAGAAAAAATAAATATTGCTATGTTGTTGGCTTGGACAATCAGCTGAGATAAAAAACAAAGTATTCCATGTATGAAAAAGTTCTTAATGGAAGGTGTTTATATCAACTATGCAACGTGAATGTTATTTTTGATTTTTTTACGCGTGAAAAGCATAGAAAATAGCTATTATTCCCTTCAAACTTTTATTTTTTTTACAAGGACAGTGATATTTTGAAATTTATCTGTTTACGATTCACGAACCAGGCCCCAAAATATAACCTCCCATTATGTCCTCATTGTATGTTCCTTGGTAACGGCGTTCAACGTCCAGTATATCTTGGTGGAAACTCTTTCCCTGCTCTTTTGAACATGCTTCTATGTTTTCTTTTTATTTATCGAGATGATTGACAAAGATATTGACTTTGAGGGACAACCTGCAACCCATTTTAGTCTCAACCAACTTCACTGAGTTTCGACCTAGTGATAGTCCTGGAAGCCCCAAACCATTGTGACAGAGCTATAGCAAGCCGCTCTCTTCTTCACGGCGAACGTCTTGGGGAATTCCTTGCATTTTAGGATCTTCTTTATCTGTGATTCGACGAAGACGTTGGCTTTGAGCTTCGATCAAGACAAATTACCCACAATGCAACATTGTCAAAACCTTGCCAGACGCCTTGAAGTATGATGAGTACGGCTGGGGGGAGGGGGGGTCATCGGAGACTTCAAAATGGTGGCGTTCCTGATGGATCTCCTAGGTGGTTTTAACCGGTTCACAACTATCTTGGCCTTTAGGGCAGTAGAGACTTCTTGACAAATACAGGACTGGCCACAGCCACCAAAATTCTATGGGGATGATCATCGCCCAAGATATGTGACTTTTTCTATTGATTTGATAAATTTATCTGATCCATTGCATCTCTACGTATAATGGCGTGAAAAACTTTTGTGTCATAAGTAAAAAGGTGAATTATAAAATATCGAATCACTGTAGCCCCACAAATGACCCACCCGACCTACCAGCCAATTGAGCCACAGATTGTTCTCTATTTACTCGTGCGTGTGTGTTTGTGTGTGTCCGTCCGGGCGCAGCTGGTCACCTTTAGGGGGTTACAACCTTGAAGATTTGCATGATTACACCACTAGGTATCATCTAAAAAACTCATTTTTCCTCAAACAAATTCTCTTTGGAGACTTCGTGGTGATTTTGGACCAACAATTCCCAATTGCTGATATTTTTTTCAGATGATTTTTAGATAGAATATCTATTTCTTTTGAATAATTTTAGGTTATCAACGTTCTGATCACAAAAGCAATATTAGAGGGGAACAGTTCTAATTTACCACAACTTTTGACATAATCAATCAGAAAATAACATTACCAAGAAATGGGAAAGAAGTGAAAAGAAAGTTGCATAGTGAATTACGTGCACAGGCCGTATCGAAGGAGCTAGAGTGCTGAAATTTTCTTTTTATTTCTTATTATGTCTGCAGAAAAAAACTTTTTGTCTATTTATTTTGAAAATTAATCTCTGTATAGATTTTTAGTTGGAGTTCAATTTGCAATGTAAGCTTATGCTAAATTGATCCCTAAATCTATGTCTGTGCTTGTTTTTGAAATTTCAAACTTTTCTTTTTAGTTATCATGGCCCCAAAAAAGGCAAGAAAAGTGATTTCACACCTTTTTTCTTCATTTTAATTGATTGCCCCCCAACACAGCATGCTGTCAAATGACGTCGGTCATGAGACTTCATTGAGTGACTAACCTTACCTGTTCAAGATTTCTTTCTATTCTCGAGTAAACTTCTGAGTACACTAAAGACATGTATTATTCAAAGGATCAAAAGGTTTGGCCCATGTATTTATTATTTTATACACATCTTCCTCCTCCCCTAATCCGTTCCCTAATAAATAATTCTTCGTGACATAAGTACAATCATTTTAGAATTCTGTCTATTCATAATAGATATTATCGAATCAGCTTACTGCCGGAAACTGTAGGTATATAAGTTTTGGCGAATGTCCAAAAGTCCACGTTTCTGCAGATAATTCATTCCCTTGGAGTTTTTTGGATTAAAACTCTTGGGAGAAAGGTTTAACTGCTACTTAGAAGCAACGAGCACTTTAAAATTGCTAAGTGTTATTATTTTTCCTTTTTTTTGTTGTTGTTGTTGTCAAACACCAGTTGAAGTTGATTTTGTTTTCATACCGTAACAAAAACAGCAAATATAGGAGTGTAAACTTTTCATAGTTTGTCTGCACTCGCTAGTCAAACAAGACCAATCTATTGAATTCAAGTGACAATATGGAAACACGAAGATATGGATTAATAGATCGTATTTATTTCCGTTACATGTTTTGAGAGACTGTTTTCTCTCATTGTCAAAAAATGATGAAATGTTGCAACACCAAGGTTTGAAGTGGGAAAGGGTAAGTAAAATTAACATTCCTCTACCGCTCATTAGTAGGCGGCATTCCCATCGGCTGGGCTTAAGTAACAAGTTTTACATAAATTATGTTTGAAATACATACTTATATTCGGATGAATAAATACAATTATACAATTTGCATTTCTCTGCTGTGATTTGAAATCACGACCAAGTGATTAGTGGCCGGCTCTCTTACTGACTGAGCCAAACAGACAAGTATTACGTAAATACGAATTTATTTATTATGTATACAATAGAAAAGTTGCAATAACCATCGGACAGAACAGAGGGAGTGGAGTTTGACTCTGCAGCAGCCAGGCTTCTTGCAGTATGTTTGAAAAATATTTCATGAAGAAAAGATCTTGGGTTTGAAGTTGTGAAAATAACCCTTGCTTTTCAAGAAGTGATTCAGCGTGATTTGGGGTACGTGTTGCAAACCATCAAACAAAACTGTCACCAACGCTGTCAACAAAGGTTTTTTTTTTAGTTTTCAAGTTTGTCTAGCTATGTACGTATATATCACACGTTCGGCAATGGACTTGGAGGGCTGAAATTTCAAATATTTATTCTTTATTATTTCTAGGAAAACAGTTATTTTATCCCTCCACTAATGAGGCTTTCAGTGATTTCTTCAGGGATCAATTTGGATAGTAAGTTTATGCTAAATTGGTCCCTTAGTTTATGGTCGGCAGCATTCACGCTAATTTCTAAAATCCAGACATTTTAGTCATCACTGCCAACTAAAAATGCAAGAGCAGTAACTCAATCATTGATCACCTTTTCTAATTTTTTTAATCGATCACCCCTAACGCAATATGCTGCCAAAGGACATTGTTCATATGTTGGTTCCTATTGAGAGAATAATTAGTCAAGTTTGCTATCACATATGTCTGGAGGAAAGGCTTACTATAAATCGAGGTACAAAAACTTCACTTTGTATCTAATATTTTCGTCTATTTCTATTTTACTTCTTTCGTTTTTCAGAAAATTGAACAATGGAAATTTCTACTTCTACTTATGATCTCACTGTACATTATTATGCATGCTCTTTTGACAAGCCAGTGACGAGACATTCGTTCCTTGCTGGATAATGAGACAATTTAACGGCTATGTAGCCTATTTGTTCGATCCCACACGAGAACAGAGTGTGACACGAAGTCGGTTTAATGTGAGGATATCACACACGCAAACGTGTCAGTAGGCTATCAGCGAAAAATCTCTTTAATCCTGGCAATTAATATCGCAAGGACATAAGAGTGCTGGTTTTTATGTCGTGGGACGATTCCTGGGCCTTTTGGACTTAAATACAAAGAACAGCACCACGTCACGTCTCACGGGGTAAAACTCCAATCGGCCATAGCACCACATCTGCGTCCGTCTGGTTTAAAATGGTCGTGCAAACGACATAATTAACTAGCGGCTGTGTACTTTGTTCATTTTAATCAAATGAACATTATAAAAGTAGATAGATACTCTGCTTGGAGATAAACATCATCGTTTCAATTTAAAGACATCGTGTTGTACCCCAATCTATCACAATGTAACGGGCACTCAAACTCATAAGTATACTAATCGCTGAATTACACCTGCGACATTTATTCAATTTAGATATTTTTACGAAGAAGAACGTCCTCCATCCGGTCCATGGTAGTTGTAGCAGAAGGAGGAGGAAGAGGAATATCAAATTACTTTTGTTTGAGTCAATTGATTCTAATACTTGTAAAATATTGCCACGTGGAAATATTTTACAAGTATTATTTTCTATAAAATTCGTAAATGGACATAATAATCCTATTATTACATCAACAGCAGCTGGTAAAACACGATCAGAATAGTGTGCTTTCGATGGCGTCGCGCCTTTTAATGAAATCACATCTCTCCCTTCCATCCTATTTCTGTTATTTAACATAACTGGCACCAACCGACCGACCCACCGACTGAAATGTGTCTAATAGAGATGTGTGGACACATTTGAAGAAAAAAAAAATTAATTTTCAAGTAATTAATATATAAAGACTAAGATTTAAAAAAAAATTATCTGCTTGTCGTCGTCAACATCAAATTTGACTAATCGGTAATTTACGTATTAAAAACTCTCTGGTTATTTTAATGGTAGCTAAATACAGTGAAATCCGCTTGATAGGACCATCGGTTATTAGGACGAGCCACACAATAGAACCAATTTTGAAAGAGCCGATGCAATCCTATGTGATCATCACTAATTTGCTTGGTTTATTATGACCAATGCTCCGTTTATTTGGCCCGAATTTTTTTAAATAAAACCCGATAGAATTACTTAAAAAATATATTTTTTAGTTTTCAACTATCTTCCAATTTTTTTTTCAGTTTGTGACCCAAATTAGATGTGAAATTTCAGAAAGAATGAGATGAGGTAAAAAGGACTTTTGTTGCTCTCCTTGAATACGATTATTTGGGATTGTTTTGTACATAAAGAATCAAGTTGTCGGGTTAATTGGACTAGGTGGTTATAGGACCCGAATCTTTGATCTGATGCAGTCGTATAACCCGGAATCCACTGTATTTTCTATAATATTCATTTTCAACACATTAGTTCATCAAGCACACAATAGAAAAGTAGTCAAACAATTGTTATAAATATTGAAGATAGTTTATTAATCGAATTCGTTATACTTTTGTAGTCAAGGGCGTATCTGGAGATTTGGCGAGCTGGGTGGAGCTTGGTTCCTTCAGTGATCCCTCCAACATTTGATGTGATTTGTTATTGTATAATGCAGTGAGTGAACGATTATTCAGAAAGCTTTTTGGAACCTCCTCCATTTGAGGCTCCGAGAAATTTTAACTCACCTCATCCCCTACCCCAGCTACGCCCCTGATTGTAGTACTTATTTTATTTGGTTTCTCAATATCGAGAGATAGAAATATATGTCCATTCCAATCAAGTATGCGCTCGGGGAAGTGATTTTGCATTCTAGAACCAACATCACTCGACGAAGGCTGATGTTGTGAACTATTGAACAGATAGATGATGAAAATAGTCCATCCATATCATACAAAATGATTGAAACATCCTGTTTAACATAATTTAAGCAAAGATCTCAGATGGAGAGACTGGGGATGGTTGCAACACTTCTCAGCATTCCACTCACTTACTCAAAAACTATTTGGACTAGATTAAGCAATTTTTTTTTCATTGATCTTATACCTGTTTGTGAATTATCCGTACAATTTAAAGGTTGATACATATGATCGTTCATAATAATTATTTGAATTGATGTAGTCGGACGTTGCAATTGTCTCAATCCCAAAACACTTTAAAAGAATAAATAAATGCAACAGCAGATGTTGAATATATCTCCTGTCATCCTAGTGGGGAGTAGGGTCTAACTGTGCATGTCATCACTCAGTTTGGAGGGACAAGACTTGTTGCAACCGTCCCTTGTTGCTACCACTCCCAGTCTCTCCTATGACTGTAATTCTCAAGTATCAGTCTAAATTATGCATAAACGACCCACTTAGTTTTTGAATACAGTCCGACCTATAACAACAGATGTACGTCTGTATGGTATATTAGCATTTAGAGTAGTAGGTTAAGTCAAATAAACTAACTCAAACAGCACTAATCATGCCATTTACATTTTGTGCAGGTTTTATATGGATTAATAGATTTGCTCAGTGATCTGTTTTAATCTGAACATATTCGTATCATTTGCCCGGGAAATCATTTCAAACTGGACTTTATATTTAATTTATTATTTAAAGAGATGAGAAAAAAATCTTTGCTGATATCAAGTGATATGACTGATACATAAACTAACATTACTCTGCAGGAAACGTTCACTTTAGCATATATATATATATATATATATATATATATATATATATATATATATATATATATATATATATATATATATATATATGAACATTTTATGTAAACACAAGGTGCCAATATAACCTTTATTAAGTTATGCTGATGTTAGGGCAACCGTATGTATTTTTCAAAAAAGCGATTTTATGAATTCAGGTAAAATCTCCCAAGAAAAAATATCAACACAAATATATTTTATGGGTACTACTTTGAATCACTGAATTCAATTTTCTGATGTTATGCTTTATGTTGCAATATTTAGGATTTAGAGAAGAAATGTTTCTGTGTAGTGATTAGAGATAAGCAAGCATCTTCTTTACAGCTACGGTAAAGAGAAAGTAAAACAAAGTGGAGTTGGCTTTCTCATCAATAAGAACCTGAAAGACAATGTAACTGGCTTCAAAGCCGTCTCTGACCGGGTAGCTAGCGTCACCATACAACTTTCAAAGCGATACAAACTCAATATAATCCAAGTCTACGCTCCCACTTCACAATCAACCCAACAAGAAATAGACAACTTCTATGATGACTTGAACTCCCTACTCCAAGGCACCAGAAAACACTTCAATGTTATCATGGGAGACTTCAACGCACAAGTAGGACAAGGAAATGAACATTGCGTCGGCAAATTTGGATACAAAATACGCAACGAGAGAGGAGAAGATCTTGTAAACTTTGCGACGGCTAATGGATTCAAAATCATGAACACCTTCTTCAAGAAGGGACCCAGTAGGAAATGGACTTGGAGGAGCCCCAATCACGAAACAAGAAACGAAATAGATTACATCCTAACGGACAAAAACGATATCGTCAAGGACATCCAAGTCCTAAATCAAGTCAATGTAGGCAGCGACCACAGAATGGTACGATGTAAAGTACAAATAAACACCAATAAAGAACGCAGGAAAATGTTCCATACAAAACCGCAGCCTCTAAACATACCAAAAGAGCACGTTCAATCTTTCAAGCTCGAATTGAAGAACAGATTCAGAATTCTTACTGAACAAGACAGCACCAACATCAACGAACTAAGCAGCAAAATGACAACGTCAATAATTGAAGTAGCCTCTACATTCAAGCCAATGGGCAAACAACCCATTAGCAAAATCTCGGATGAGACTAAAAATCTCATGGAAAAACGCAGAAACCTCAAGCCACCGACAACAACGAGGGAGAAAATTGAAGAGGCTGAACTAAACAAATTAATCAAGAAGAAACGAAGAGAAGACAGAAGGAGATACACAACGGCAGTCATTGAATCAACTCTTGAAAAAGGTCGGGGCTTCAAAGCTATAAACAAACTCCTCAACTCGGGACGAAGGCAAATAACTAGCATACTCGAGGAAAATGGAAACCTAACAACAGACAGAGACAGGATTGTCGAACGCGCCAAAGAATTCTACCAAAAACTTTATTCGTCCAAACAAGGACTGCAAAACAATGAGCAAGATACGCAAGACACGGGCAAACAACTAGAGGACTTCCCAAAAGTAACCCCGTGGGAGGTGAAGGAAGCCATTAAACAGACAAAGAAAGGAACTGCCCCTGGACCAGACAACATCACCATCGACCTACTCCGAAAAGCAGGTAAAACCATCAATAGGAAACTGGCCGTCCTCTTCAACCTGTGTCTAAAACACAGTAAAGTCCCAGACGATTGGAATACTGCTATAATAATGCTATTATATAAAAAAGGAAACCCGAAAGACCTCAACAACTATAGGCCTATAAGCCTACTCAACTGTGTATATAAACTTTTCACAAAGATCATCACCAACCGAATCACAAAAACACTCGATGAAAACCAGCCACGTGAACAGGCTGGCTTTAGAAGAAGCTACTCGACCATGGACCACCTGCACTCGATAAATCAACTGAAGGAAAAAGCAGCAGAATATAGACTACCACTTGCCGTAGCATTCATCGACTTCAAAAAGGCGTTCGACTCAGTAGAAATCCCTAAGGTCATGGAGGCCATCAGTCGGCAAGGTGTAGATCCAGTATATGTTGAAGTGTTGAAACATATATACAATCACGGCAGCTCATTTATCAGGCTACATAAAGACTCGGACCCCTTCCAGCTCCAGAAAGGAGTAAGACAAGGTGATACCAGCTCACCTAAACTCTTCACAGCCTGCCTCGAGATGATCTTCAGAAGGCTAGACTGGGAGAGTAAAGGAATTAAAATAGACGGCGAGTATCTGAGCAACCTCAGATTCGCAGACGACATAGCCCTTTTTGCAGAGAACCTACACGACCTCCAACTAATGATAGATGAACTAAATGAGGAGAGCAAGAAAGTCGGCCTGCACATGAACTTCAGCAAGACGAAGATCATGTGCAACAACCACATTGGAGATAAGAACACTAAGATCGAAATCGAGGACACAGAACTCGAGAAAGTAGACCACTACATCTACCTAGGGCAACAAATCTCCATGAGACCCTCAAAAGAAGAAGAAATCAAGCGAAGAATCACACTAGGATGGCAAGCCTTTGGCAAAGCTAGCTCAACCTTCAAAAATAATAAGATCCCATTAATCCTAAAGAGAAGGGTGTATAACCAATGCATCCTCCCAATAGTCACTTATGGAGCTGAAACATGGAACTTAACCAAGAAACAGACCCGTAAGCTGAGAACCATGCAACGTGCACATGAAAGAATAATGCTGGGCCTCACATGGAGAGACCACAAAACAGCACAACACATCCGGGAAAAGACAAGAGTTAGAGACATCATAGAATCCATAAAAAATCTCAAATGGCGGTGGGCTGGCCATGTTGCAAGAATGGCTGACAATCGATGGACATCACGACTCACAACATGGATTCCCCGAGACCATATGCGCAACCGAGGCCGGCAAAATATTAGATGGAGAGATGAACTAGACAGGTTCAGGAAGTACTGGCTCCGTGACGCCCATGATAGAGAAGTGTGGCAAATCCTGGGGAAGGTCTATGTCCAACGACGGACGCTAAAAGACTGATGTCGAAACGAAACAGGCGATCGTTGAAAATCGTTGCGAACATAAACATCACAATAATCCCGGTAATGGCATCTTGAATAGATTTATCCTACTTGAATGTTTCAAGTCTTCAAACTAAAAAACATTACGTGGGCCATTGGTTTGGGCTTCTTGAAATGAAAGCTGAAACTTTTGGGGTATTATTCTTTAACCCCAACTCTCAGAGGGACTAGTCTTGGAGATTTTAAGTTTACATTCTCTCAGATAGTTTCTTTTCGAAAATGGATAATCATTGTTTCCCTGTGATAATTGTTACCAGTTGTAAAAACCTTGATCCATATCTGAGCTGGCAGTAACAAAATCAACTCTCGATAGTTTCGAACCGTGGTTACTAACCGGAGGACGATCCCGGCCCCAAGGGAGAAATTTATGTAGTTCAAAGGGTGGGTTTGGGATGAAGCTTTTGGCTAAAACAAGTTAAAGGCTGTGGGAATAGATGATACAAGATGGAGTTTAACTATGCAAGCAAAGGTCTGAATTTTCCTTCCCAGAGTTGATTTACAAAATTGTTCAAAATCCAGTTATAGTGTTTGCTTTTTGTCATTATATTAAATCGGTTTTATCAACTTCGATAAATCTTTTAATTTCCGAAAGCGACTGCGACGTTCGCTTCCCAGAATTTATTTTTGGTGATTCTATTCTATCATAATTAGTAGCAATCACCACGGACTTTTGGTAATTGATTTTTGGCGACATGCGTCGATGAAACACATAAACTTTGTGGCAACTTACTTGGGAGTAAGGTGATCCCCCACGTCAGAGTAAAGAAAATATCAATTTGATTGATGGAATCATTTTTAATCTTTCGTTTACCTTATTGCTTTCTTTTGATTAGAATATTCATTCATTCTTCCTCTCTTACTTTTTTTAGAAACTGTTGACAAAACATTGAAAATAGGTTTCTTCAGTTTTCAAGTTGGTCTGTCCGGCACTGGCGCATGGTACTTTGGTATCTTGGCTGTGCTCTCTGCTCTACGGATGCTCAAAAATGCAAAAATATTTTAGTGCTGATAAAAAGTAATGAGCAGTAAAAAGCTCTTTAGTACAATGTGGGGAAGGTTGTCTCGATGGTAAAAAGTAAAGTTTCACACTCTCACCATTCGATGGTACAGACAGCGAACAAATGAAAAGAAATAAGAAAATCAATGATAGATAAACACAATTTGGACTGAACGCTATAAACCATCGATAATAGTGTCTAATCCAAATTCTGTTTTCCGTTAATTCACTAATTTATACAATTTGGACAGCCTTCCATATATTGTGCCAACTGTTCATTGCTTTTTACAGACACTAAAACATTTTTGTGCATACGTAGCAGAGAGCACACTCAGAATACAAAACACCATTTGCCACTGCTTAGTGGCTGGCTATGTATATATGTATGTATGTATCACGCGTACAAGTCTTCGCAATGGAGCTAGAGGGCTGAAAATGTAAACATTTATTGATTATGTCAAGAAAAACGTTTTATTTTTTAAAATACCCGCTTCTAGAACCCATTAGAAAGCTTAAATGGCAGCGGACTGGACATGTTGGAAGAATGTCAGACAAGCACTGGAAATCATGAATCGCAACATGGATTCCCAGAGATGATATGCGAAATCGTGGCTGACAGAAAGTAACGTGACGGGCTACACAAATTTAGAAGGTACTGGCTTCGTGACGCTCATGATAGGGAGGTCTGGCAAATCATAGGGAAGGTCTATTCTTTAACTACGGGTTCTAAAAGGCTGATAATGATGAATTTTGCAGTGTAAGTTTATGCTTAACTGATTCAAAGCGTCCGCCTCATTGCACACGTTTTCTGGTTAAATTGAATTCAAATAACATCTATTCTAACTTTACTGAGTCAGTCTTGTGGCTCATCTATAAGAGACATTTGTTCATTCATTCATTTTTTTTTTTTTGTTAATAAACAAACAGGAATTTTGCTCGGGTAAGTAGACACAGTCTTTCATACCACAGCTGTAATCAGGTTAGATGCTACAATATACTCGATACACTTCGAGGACGGAATGTAGCATAAAGTCGGTTTAACGTGGGGAACCTCACCTAAAATCTTGGATTATGCTTTCAAATGGTTCCCCTTTCTTATTTAATTCAGACAACATTCTGAACAATGTGGAGATGCGTGTATTATTTTAAGATATGGCGGTATCAAAGAGCTTGGAAAATCTGGCAGGGCCTGTACAGAGATAGAAAGGAAATATCTGATTTCAACCTTGTGAACTCGCCCTTCTTTTCAGTGCTTTGTTCAAATTTGTCATTACAATTCAATACAGCTTTCTCCCTTGGACGAGAAAAAGTCGTCCACCGATTTGCCTTATGCTCAGTGACGCCTGCAAAAGACAAAACTACTCATGCGCAGTGTTGCCAACTCAAATTTGATTTTCTTAGGCTAAAACTGCTATAACTGCTTCTCCACTTTCGGCTAACTTTATGGCTAGAAACGTTGTAAACTTATTTTAAGCCCAATTATCAGATACTGAGATCCAGGAAAAATATTAATGAAAAGATTATACTTACTTCTATCAACTTGGATTTGGAAAATTAGTATCTGACTCTGAAAATGTTCTCAAAGCGGTTTAACAATATCATAAAAAATATTTTTATTATGTAGATTGATTTGTTTCGATTAATCCAGACCTTCGTTTCATCTTGAAAATTTTCGTTTCTTCAGAGAAAGCTAGTATATAGGCTCTAAAGTGGGTGAAACTTACTTCAATTTATTTTGGTCGAAACTGCTTCAAAAATTGCTAAACTCAGCAAAATTTCTTCCACTTTCGGCTAAGTTTATGTCTAAAAGTATAGAATATATATGTTTTGAGTTAGCTATAAAATAAAATTAAATCGGCTAATTATTTTTAAATGGCCAGAATTTCGGCTATTTCAGACTTTTATCGGCTATATCTAGCCCCCCCAAATGGCAGATTTGGCATCTTTTCTTGAGCGTGTGTGTTATGTTAGCAGAGGCTAACATCCGGTCTGAAGGCCAAATTAGGTCGGGACATCGCTCAGTAAGGCGGAAATAAAAAGATCATTCGCCTCGTTGCTATGGCCAGATCAAGTTGCCCGCTCATTTACCTGCCCTTCCCTCTGCTTTTGGCTCCCCATGGTCAGCGTCTTAATTTCGTTCACTCTGTTCAAAGCTTGAGCACTTGTTGACTTTCCAACAAATCCCCCTTGGCCCTTAAACATCCGACATTTTTCTGCTAGCTTACTCTGTCAAAATGACAATTTATAAAAATCTCCGTCAATCTTTCTTTTGATTTGATTATAGCTGTCTTCAAGAATGTACAGAAATAATTTTGAATCTGTTCTAAAGTTTTCGTTTTTTGTTTTTGGAAATCATCTTTTTTTAAGTCTGCGTTTATTTTTTGTCAGTACTTGCATCAGTCACGCTATATTTGCTGCTCAGATCTAAGAAAAAGAAAAAAAAGAAGAAAATTGTCACCGACAGGAAAACATCATTTGATCAAAAATGCTCTAACAAATACTCAGATGACATGTGAAAAAATTGTTTGCTAATTTCGTCTTGGTCAATTTTTAGTTAAATACCATGATAAAATAATTTTAGTGGAGTTATTTCACCTATCAACACAAATAAAGGCTTAAAGAAGTGATAACTTGTAAACAGACATGAATGATGAATGAATTTCCTACGTCAAATTTGATACAAGATCAGGGGATAGAGACAAACATTGGCTGTTACTATAGCGTGCAGTCTATCCCTGTATCTGCAGTTTGCAGTGCTTTATCTAATACCCCTCTTGACCCGACTAATAAGTGTAGACCACAAGCAAGAGACACACGACTAGTACATTGAAACTAAACGTAATAATACCTTATGTTCTTTTTGGTTAAAACTTGTAACTAATTTCGAGTGTACACCACAAGCAAGGGACACATGACTTGTACCTTTCAAACTGGCTCGTTGATTAAGGCAGATAAGATTAGCATCGAAAATTTAATTTGGAGTTCAAGCTGGAAACATCAGTCTTGGCACTTTTATCCTGTACAATATTGTTGAAATATTTCCACAGAAGTGTCATCTTAACAGAAGAGATCGCAATGCATTATCAATTACACAAAAATGTATCAGCAAATATTGCTTAAAAGATGATACCAGCTCATCCAAATTCTTTATAGCCTGCCTTGAGATGATCTTCTGAAACCTAGCATGGGAAAATGAAGGGTTCAGAATGGACGGCAAACATCAAAGAAACCTCGAATTTGTAGACAACATCGTCCTCTTTGCTGGGAACCTTCATGACCTCCCCAAAATACTACATTAACTAAACGAAGAACGCAAGGAAGTGAGTTTCACCTGCACTTCAGTTATACAAAGGTCATATAAAACAAACATGTTGAAGACAAAGATGCAAAAAAAGCAAAATCGAAACGTAGAATTGAAGAAAGTGGACCACAACATTTAGGACAATGAATCTCCATGAAATCTCCAAAAGAAGAAATCAAGGGAAAAATCATTCTAGGGTGGCTAGCTTTCGGTAGAGCAAGCTTGACCTTCAATAACTAGAAAATCCCCAAAGTCCAAAGAGGAAGAGTCTCCAACTAATGCATCCTACCGATAGTCACCTATGGAGCTGAAACTTGGAACCTTGAAGGATTAACCCTTACACTGAGAAGCATGCAACGTGCACATGGAACAATCATGCACGACAAAATATAGGAAGATCATAAAACAGCACAATATATTAGAAGAAAAGCCGAAATGGAAATGGGCTGGTCATATTGTGAGAATGGGAGACAACCGCTGGACATCACAACTCACAAGAGTTATCTCCAGAGATCACATGCGAAATTGTGGCCGAAAAAAATGTAGATAGCATGACAAACTGGACAAGTTCAGAAATTATTGACTCCACGACGCTCATGATAGAGGGGTCTGGCGAATCTTGGGGAAGGTCTATGTCGAACGACATATGCTAAAAGGCTACTGCTAATTGCTTACTATGTAGAAAAGCATAATTCGGTCCGTGATACTCACGGATCCATAGCCAGTGATCGGATAGCGGAACTCCTCTTGGAAAAGACAAATAGACTTTCCACGCAGGAAATCCTGATTGTGTTTACTATCAGTCACGGGCGTCCGCAGAGAGAGAGAGAGAGAGAGAGAGAGAGAGAGAGAGAGAGAGAGAGAGAGAGAGAGAGAGAGAGAGAGAGAGCATGCATCCATTCTTTTCCAGGGGATGCAAAATGGGTATACTCGGAATAAATCTTTGTGGCAACCCTGTTACACGATAGACATTTTTGTAGTGTAAGCAATTACAGCAAACTGTATAATCAAGATGTCAGATGGCACACTTGACCGTTGACGGACATGCATGACCTGACCCTGGGTGACACGATATAAAGAGCCCCATGTGAATAATAATGCAGTCTTTTTATAGGGAAACATCAAGTCAGGGTCACATGAGAAATTGTACTGCACCATTATCGTTTATTGACTATAAGGTTTCAACTTTCAAAGCCCTCACCCTCAGTGAGAGGGCCAGGTCCAGGTGGTGGGGGGGAGCAGATGCCCTGCACGCCCTTCTCCTCCCAACGGATGTCCATGCTGTTTGTATACTTGATATACCATACGTGAAAGGAATTTCCTGTTAGAGTGTGATTCAGATCGCAAGGAAAATCCTTTCGAAAATATTTGTGTGTTCGTCTGTGCCAAGTACCCTTCGTAGGTTTAAAGGAAAGCGTAAAAGGATATGCGATATGCTCATCCCCCCCACTATAGACTTGTAAGTAGAGGTAATGGTATTTCCAAAAGTTTATAAAAAATTATAATCGCTTCAAAGCAAGAATTAGATTTGAATGTTTTTTTTTTTTCTTTTGAGTAGATTGATGTTGGAATATTTTAATTAAGCACATTTCTGTCAATTACATAGTATCTATTCAAAGCCATTTGTTTTTAAAGACGTTAACTATTTTTTATTTAAGCCCAACATAAGTAAAGAACGAACACAAATTGGACAAATAGCCGCCGTAGTCTTATGCTATAAAATCTAACAGGCTCTTAGCTGTTGAAAACTATACTTCCGAGTTGTGCATTGAAAAGATCTTTTGGTTAAGATTCACTTTAGTTGATAGAAAAAGAGGAAAAAAAATTGATATTTTTTTTGCGGTAATTTTTGTTATTTCCAGCCATTAGACCCTAGAACCTTCCAGGGATTTGATATTTTTTTAAAGATTTTTTTAATCTTATTTCTTTGGTTTTACGTGTTTTTTTGTTTTTTGTTTTTTTTTTGAATGTAACTGTAGTGGTAAACTGGAAAGTTATTTTCTGACCGAAGTACGGGAGCGAGGCTTCGAAGTATGTTGTTACTCCCCCTGTGAAAATTCTCATCTAACATATCTTAAAAACGATTTTTGTGATTTCATAAAGTTTTTTTTGGGGTGGGGCGGAGCTGGCGGGACTACAGAAGGATGCGCATAGGTTCGCCACGCGAGCCACTTCCGGTTGTCTATGGAAGGACAATCACATCTTCCTTTTCTTTTCAAATATTTTTTCCTAACCCAGACTATTTTCTATAACAGGCTCAAGCTTTTTTTCTTAAACGAGTCCGGGCTTTTTTTTTTCTTCTTTTTTTTTTTACCAGTCCAGTCCAGTCTCAACACTTTGATTATTTCTTTTCACCCGAAGGGCAGGTCTTCCATCATGTTTGGCGTTTTCTTCCTTCTCTTTGTTTTCTCAGGTGGTTCCTGCCATCGACCGATTTGAACTTCTATGTTTTTTTCATGTTCATTGTCCACTTTCTCTTCACAGATTGCATCTTCAATTGATTTTTCCGATTCTATTGACCTAATCATGGTTTCCAGCTGCTGGGGCGGATGTTCGTGCGTTTTTTCTTTTGACTATCTTTCCTTCGACTGTATTTGAGCACAATTGTTTTTGCTTATTTTTAACCTTTATTGCTTCCAACTGGAGAAAGTAGATCACTTCATCTACCTAAGACAACGAATCACCATGAAATCCTCAAAAGGAGATGAAATCAAGCGAAAAATCACTCTAGGATGGCAAGCCTTCGGCAGAGCAAGCTCGACCTTCAAAAACGATCCCATTAACCCTAAAAAGAAGAGTGTACATTCAATACATCTTCTTCCCGATAGTCACCTACGGGGCTGAAATGGAGCATGGAACCTAATCAAAAGACTGACCAACAAACTGAGGAGCATGCAATATGCACCGGAGATATTCATGCTCAACCTCACGGAGAGATCATAAGACAGCACAATATATCAGGGAGAAAACATATTCATCATAGAATCCATTAGAAAACTCAAATACCAATGGGCTGGTCATGTTGCAAGAATGGCAGACAATCGACAGACGTCACGACTAACAACGTTGATCCCCAGAGATCACATGCACAACCAAGGTCGCCAGAATACAAGACGAAGAGACGAACTAGACAAATTCAAAAAATACTGGCTCTGCAACGCCTGTGATAGAGAGGTGTGGTGAATCTTGGGGTAGGTCAATGTTCAACGACGGACGATAATGATGATGGTGATGTTTATGTTTATTTTCAACCCTTATTGCTTCAATATTCGGGGTGAGATCTTTAAGCCGGCCTTTCGGATCGGAAACTTTATTCTTCGATTCCTCCTCCTGATTCTGACTCTTGGATTTTACAAGGGCATCTTTCCCTCGCAGTTTTTGCTGCTGGTTTTTATTCTTGGTTTGGAATTTTCAGTAATTTCTCAACTTCTTAAGAGTCTCTTGAAAGGTAATCCATGGCCCTTCAGGCGATGTGCTTCGTTTTTTTTTCTCTTGATCCTTACCCCCTGTCACCTCGCCTAAACGATGGATAAGAAGATTTGAAAAGTTAAAGCAAACAAACAGCATAGAGTTAACGACCCAAGCAAACAAAGTTAATACCTCAGTAGAGTAGTTTCGAAACTCTGGAAACTTGAGGACCCCTGTTTTTTAACGTTTTGTTTTCAGACTATTGAACTACAATAAAAAGCATTTTTCTCCCTTTAAAATCATTTATTTAAGATAGATTATACTATTTGAATTCAAATATATGGTACTGGTCTGTGTACAATAATCATATTTTTTTGATTGCTGGGCGATAAAGGATGTTTCTTTGCCATAAGATTCGTTATGTCAGGTTCAGAGGAAACACTGCTGCGGACGCCCGAATATTATTTGACCCCCAGTGGTCTGCTGAACTCTGTTTTAAAACTACTGCCTTAGTATATTGTAAGGGAGACAAAGCCAGTGACTTCCTGAATGGATTAGAAATGATGGGGTTGGACCAAGAGACACATGGTATTGTCAAGGACAACTTCTTTGTAGTTGAGAACGTAATTCATGAAAGGGACGCCAGGTTCAACAAAAAGTGGCAAAGAATCAAAGAAAAGGTGGACTCATCCTTGACGGTCGTATACGTCCCTTGTTACTCCACCTTCTACCCCCTTGAGAATGTCACCTGTCTTCACCCCCCCCCCCGTACAATATACGGAGGGATTAAGTTGGTTAGCTTGGATCATTAAATGTAAGCAGCTGGCTTGCCTGAACCTTTCAAATCTTATACATCGCTCCCAATTTTGCGGCTGGTAGAAATTGAAAGACTCCGGCGGCTGGATGGAAAAAGCGGTGTCCCCATACGCCAATTCCCCTAAGGTTCGCAACATCTCTCTATCGTGGGCGTCGCGGAGTCAGTATTTTTCTCTTTCCCGCTAGAGTGGTCACATTGTGACTGTCCCCTTCGAGTGTGTTCTCTCTGTTTTAGTACTTCTGTTCTGAACTTCAAATCTATTTTTTCTCAAGAAACTCAGCTCTCTCGTGGTTCTTTGGGCTCTTCTGTGGGTCTCTATAGATACCTGGCGGAGCATGGTCTTCGGTACAGTAACCAACGTCATAACAACCTCTCCTCTTGAAAGACGCCACACAAGCCAATTCCAGTAGTGTGTAGAATTACGATCACGACAGCTTCCACGAAGATTGTCACCTCATATCAGCTTCCAGAATGAATGACGCTTCTAATGACGGAGACGCAACCGGGTTATAGCCGCTTGATGCTCTAAACTAAGCCTAGAAATAGTTTCCCCTCATTGGCTCTATCATTGCCTAACTGACAGGATTTTCAAAAATGAAAGATGCTGGAAGAAATGAAGGTTATACTCATTTAAAATACATGAAAATACGTCAGGAAAAATACATTTTCCCACAAAAATATACTATTTCACTAAAGCTATTTTCCAAGCTCACTGCAATGCAAATCTCTATTATCCATGTATATAAAAAGCAATGTGTATAAAAGGCTATTCTCCAAACTCACTGCAATGCAAATCACTATTAGCCATGTATATAAAATGCAATGTGTATAGAAGGCTATTCTCCAAGCTTACTGCAATGCAAATTTCTGTTATCCACGAATATAAAATGCAATATATATGAAAGGTTATTCTCCGAGCTCACTGCAAAGACAATCTCTATTATCCATGTATATAAAAAGCAATGTGTATAAAAGGCTATTCTCCAAGCTCACTGCTATGCAAATCTCTATTATCCACATATATAGAAAACTAAAAAAACTAGCTTAACTAGTTCATCTATATATATATATATATATATATATATATATATATATATATATATATATATATATATATATATATATATGATAATTGTCAATGTGCATTTGTCGTCTTTCACGCTTACATCAGTGACGTCTGAAATTCTGTAACTACATTGAATTACATTCACCCCCCCTCTTTCACCCCTGACAGACTACCCCTGGCTGCCCCGACGGCCAACACGCCAACAATTTATTGTTTTTGTTTATTTTTTCTGCCAAACGTAAGTAGGGCGATATTTCCCATTCTTACCCTTGAAGTATTCGAAAGCAAATGACATTCCCAGGCGAACTTGCTGGTGGTGCTTATCGACCATTCTACTCAAGACTCTGTCCATCAAGAATCCGGGACTCACACACGCAAAAATTTGTTACCAAGTCACATTAAATTTCACTATTTTGATACACTGAATACTAGCGTCACAAGTCTTCAAAAGTAAGTTTGTTCCACATTAGAATCTGGCTTTGAGGAAAAGCGGGTTGAGTCCAACAACATCTGTTGGACTAAACCCACGCTGATTTTGCTTTTTTTTTGTTAATATCTCACCCATTTTCTCCCCAATCTCTCTCTCGTTCACACACACACACACACACACACACACACACACACACACACACACACACACACACACACACATACAAACACATACAAACTTTTTCATCTCTCATATCAATTTTCAGAAACCGTCAACCAATTCTGTCACCCAAATTCCTGTCATATGTTTCTTCAGTTTTCAAGTTGGCCTGGCTGGCTGGCTATATATGTATTATGTATACATGACACATCAATGGAGCTAGAGGGTTGAAAATCTAAACATTTGCTTATTATGTCAAAAAGAAATGTTTTCTTTTCTTTTTCGAAACTTCCCCCAGTAGGTATATCTTTAGTGAAGGTGGGGGGTGGGGGTGTAATGTGAGTTTATGCTATATAGATCCCTTAATTAGTACCATGCTTGTTTTTTGAAAAGTCAGACTTTTTTCAGCGATCACTGCCCAACAAAAGACAAGAGAAGTAACTTATTCATTAATCACCTCTTTTTGCATTTTTTTCCCAATTGATCATTCCATACATGGCATGCTGTCAAAAGACATTGGTTACGTGAAGGTTTCTATTGAGAAATCAACCAGACCTGTCTCTTATTAAGTTCCTTTTCAAGATATGGTTTCTCTATTGGTTTCACCTCTGGGGACACATTCAAACTTATACTTGTACATTTAATTAGGTGAATGGCAACTATTCTATGAAAATGTTCGACTCAAGGTTTGAGAAGTTACTTGTCAACAGATAGACTCAACAAGACTTGTGAGCTCTGATATGACATCCATCAACGGCCTTTTAGTGTCCATCATTAGACATAGATCTTCCCTAAGATTAGCCATGGGTGTCGCGGAGCCAATACTTACTGAACTTGTGTAGTTCGTTTCATCATCTTATTTTTATATATAATCATGAATCTGACCCAGGCTGAAATTCAAACAGGGGTCCTCTCATCAGAATGTTTACTGGCAAAATAAACAAGAAATTCTAGTTAATTGAATTGTAATTCTATTGGATTTCATCCACATGCTTATTATTATTACATCATATAATTTTTTCTGTTAATTGAGTTTTAGGTGGGGGGAGGCTGAATATTAGAGGTTCCCGGTTTTAGCCCACTCAACACCCCCCTTAATCTGGCACCTGTTCCAACTACAGAAGAGAGGAAGAGGGAAAGAATGGAAGTATCTTCCCTGGGATTCACGACCGCTCTATCGTAATTGTCGTAGGGACCATACTTTCTGATTTTTTCTAGCTCGTCACGCAATATTAGTTTCAGTCAGCCACAATTTCGCATATGATTCCTGGAGATCAATGTTATGGGTCGTGATGTCCAACGGTTGTCTGACATTCATTCAAGAAGTCCAGCTCACAGCCATTTGAGTTTTCTTAAGGTTTTTGTATCTCTAGCTCCTTTCTTTTTCTCTTATACACTGTGCTGTCTTGTGATCCCTCCACGTGAGGTTGAGCACGATTCTCTCAAGTGCCTGTTGCTCGCTCCTCAGTTTGAAGGCCAATCTTTTGGTTGGAATATATGTTTTGCCCTCAAAGGTGAAATTGTCGTAAGAAACAACAATGATCATTATATTAATGCAAAAAAAAAAAAAAAAATTGGCTAAATTTAAACTACGACCAGAAAGCACTCAGAGAGTGCATTGAAATTCATTGAGAACTTTGAGAGATATTGTGTAGACAGGCATGAACATATACATGAATGTACAGAATATAACTATTGATAAAAAAAAGATCCTGAATCCGTCACGACCGTTTAACCACTCCTTCCTTACCCCATTGCTAACCCTTTCACAAGATTTAATTTAAATCCATCTAGTATCTTCGGAGATATTGTGTGAACAGACAGATAGACAGACAAACAGACGGAGAGATAGACGGACACGACCAAATACATATATCTCTTCAACTTTGTTGGCAGAGGTAAGTATGGTAAGTAACTCATATCTTTTGGCAGCTTGCTGTGTTGGGGTTGAGCAATTAGATAAAATAGAAAAAAGGGGTACTCACTGAATAAGTCACTTAACCCGCCTTTTGTTGGGCAATGATAACTGAAAAAAAGTCTGAGTTTTCTGAAACAAGCATGAATTCCAGGCTCAAAATGAGGGACCAATTTAGCAAAAACTCACATTGGTAATTGAACATCCATAAAAAAACCCTATCCCAGACATATTAAGAAGTATATGTTTAAATTTCCAAGCAGTGTTTGTACGGCCAGTATTTACAATACATACTTAGTCAACTAGCCAACTTAAAAATTGAAGAAACCTTGGCTGACAAGTTTGACGGTTTCTTATAATAAACAATGTAACAATTATTTTTCAGTATCATTAGAGTTAATTACAGCCTGAATTAAATTGCACTTTTTTTTCTTTACAAATCATATTTGATTTATTCATCAAGTTAGTTGTTTTGATATTTATAATACTGAAATTAATTGTTTTAATTGAACTGCTACTCTAGTTGTGTTATTTCTATCAAATGTCAGCAGAGAATATCTACGAAAATAACGCCTATGGTGAACACTGGAATTGTACCCCTGTGCAGTAATTAGACATGAATCCAGAATGACTTTTCACTCTTTTAATAACCTCTCCGTAGTTTGTGTAGGAGAATTGTCTCATTGTTAGTTGGCTCTGAGCATTGGTACTGTCGGATACATAATTGTGGAGCTCCCAGTGCAGGACTTTACCAAATGATTTATTTAAGTATTTTAACAACTTGGCTATCCCAGTGTCTCTCACCCATGATAATCAAAGACAAATCAGCCGTCTGAAAAAGATTCTTTTTTCACCATCGCCTCCTCAGTCAAGAATTGAATGACCGTAGCATCAAAATTTGAAGTCATGTAAAAAAAAACCCATTGAAGAATGAATATGTTCAGAATAGATTCTATTCATAACATCACTGGTGTTTTCCACTGGAAAACATCTAGAATCTGGAGAATCTAGATGTTATTTATAAACACATCAAAATAAAGCCCCTATTGTGCAAAGAAGCTTTTTTTAGTGAAAAAAATAGGAGAGGTTTGGTGGAGTACTGATGCCAAATTTCAAATCTGTCAACAAAATGGTATGGCCAGGAGCACTAAAACATTCAAAAACATAAACAAAAACTTAAACACATCCACAAACATACACACGTATAAAAAGCAATAGAATCTTCCACCACCTCAGTTGGTTATATACATACATATATATATATGTATATATATATATATATATATATATATATATATATATATGTATGTATATATATACATATGTGTGTGTATATATATACATATATATATATAATTATATATATTCTTGAGGATCTGGTAGAAATGTGAATGCTCCGTGGAGACAGAATAACAAGAGAGAGAATTGCAGAAGCACTGACATACACTGCTGGATTTACATATGGGCTGAGTGGACTACACTCCAGGGCCTCATAATCTAAGCAAAGCCTTGGCCTATTGCCAGAAAAAAAAACAAATTAATTTACCATTTATTTGATTTCGTTTGTAATGATAAAAACGGCATATTTACCGTGTTTTTTTTATGAGAAGAAAAAAAATTAAAAAAAGAATATACTAAAATGGAACGAAAACAAAATTAAAAAAAAACCAACGACTGAATACCGTTATGCTATTTTTACTGTAGGCACATTAAAGAGTACATTTTTGTAGAGATAATAAAAAATAACACAATTTACATAAGATTTTCACATATATTTGCAACCTTGGGGAGTGGGTTGTTGTGACCCCTACTTTGAGAAGCCCAGTCTTAGCCCAGGGTCCCCACTTGATTTAATCCAACCCTGCTCATATATGTAACCGACTGATTGGCATCAGTCTGTAGTTTCATTATTTTTTTCTGCTTTATTTGACAAAGAATATCTCGCAGATGTGTTCAGTGGCTTAGCTGGATGGGAAGCAGACGAGCTGTTGGCCCCTCTGAGCACAATCCTTGAGAGTAGCTTCTTCAACTATTTTTTAACACCTTAGATACCTTGTGTGATAAAAGTCAAATCTCATTATTTTTTTAGTGGTATTTTTTACCTAATCGCAAGGCTTGGGGAGAACTTTTTGGAATCTGTACTTAATTCAGCAAACTTCTTAGTGTTTTGAAATGTTTGGTTCATGCATTTTTTCAAAATGATCCATTTTTTTTTTTATTATACATTTAAAATGTAAAATGATTTATTAATACTCATGGTTTTTATGTTTCTGTTTTTAATACAACACAGAATTATGTGCCGAGCGCAAAACTTTTTTGAAACGGTCCACTAAAACTATCAACTAATATCTTCATCATCAGCATGAGCATCACAGAACCAGTACTTTCTGAATGCATCTAGTTTGCAACACAATCTTATTTATTGTTGGCCCCGGTCTCGCACGTAACCTCTTGTGACGTGTATATTCTCCTGCAATGAAAAAAATGTTGAAATAATTTTACAAAAAAAACAAAACAAAACAAAAACAAGCTCGTATGATCCTTGTTCTATTTTTGTATTTTTCATCTTATTTTCCATAAAACATTTATCACATCTACTTTTGGTTCTCCATTGATTTTAGTGTTCGGAATCTGTCAATAAAAATGGTTAATGTTATTGTTAGGCTTTCTCATAACATTATAGAGAACTTCATGATTTCATTTTGATTATCAGCAACATTTTAAACTTAGAATTAAAATACCAACTATCAGAAGTTGAGTTGACATTAAAGTGTCAGGCTTTAAAGACGGTCCATTAACATAATTCATTTACTATAATCTAGAGTAAAAAGATTTCTTTTTAAAAAACCTTGCACTTTTAAAATCCATTTTACACAAGATATGATTTAAAGAACGACACAAATTCTGTTATGTTGTAGGAAACAGGTCATTGTGCAAGCATAAGTTCCATGTGTATTGATTCGGATAAATGAAGTAATGTATTTTTGTAGGAAAATATGTAATTCTTATGTATTTTGATGTGTTTTCAATCAATATGATCTTCATTTCTTTTGAAAATTTTTGTCTGTTCAGCAATGGCAGCATCAATAAGGACTCTATTTTTGGGTTGTGTTTAAAGCAAAAAGTGGCTTTAATCTGGTTCTTCTTTTGATAGATCTTGAAGTCTTAGTCGAGTCATTGAAGCAAATATGGTTGTTGCAACCATGAAAGGAAAACCTGTTTGAATTTCATTAGAGCAATCCTAAGAAAAAATTTGAGATTTTATCAAGTAATTAAGCTACTAAAAAGTTTGTCAAGTAATTTTGCTACTAGAGATTTTGTCAAGTAATTTTACTACTAGAGTGACCAATCCCAAAACTCTGTGTATATTAATCACTTCCATAGTCAAGTCAAACTTTGCTCTGGTTTTCTCAGACACTTAAAACATTCATTTTAGTTTGAAATAAAAGTATATAAATTGTATATTCAAGCACACATAACGATCTTATCTACACAATATCTAGGGCCTTAAACATTTGTGGTGATGTAATAATAAACATGATAATTCTTTTTAAAACCATTTACATCTGTTGATAGCACTACATACTCCAGTGATCATAGCCCCACCACTCTATTGCGAAAGAGGAATTTTCAGACATTTAATCTACTTCTATTCACTTCTACCATATATATGAGGCCCCACAGTCCCTTGTACTCCTTTCTTGTAGAAATTACACTAGGGTCTATGAATTCTAAACCATGTATAATCTTTAATACTTCTGTTAAGGCATACCCCCCTATTTTCTAATGATGAAAACTCTATTTCAACCTATCCTCATAACTCTTTAGTTCTGGTATTATCTATGTTGCTTGTCTCTGAACTTTTTCTAAAAGATTTTAAACTTTCTCCTAGTACGGTGATCCAGCACTTGACCACAGAACACAAGATGTGAACGGACATAACTATTATCAGGTATAAGGAACAAGTCCTTGTCTTTCTTAATGTTACCAGCAAGTATGAAAAAAACTGATGTTGGTGGGTTTCAAATTTGGTACAATGTGTTTCCAAATCTTGAGATTTACAAATTTGGTTCCTATTTTAGGAATGGGTTGATAATTTAAAGAAAAAGAAAATTCCTCTCAAGAAAACTTAAGTTTTATGCTACTTTTTTTCTCTTATTGAAGAGAAAGTTTACTCTCATCAAGTTGTTGATATTCAGTAAGATTTGAAATCATTTATCTTATTTACTTTATATGGATCAAATGTTAGATTCATATAAAATTCATTAAATATCTTTAGTAATTATGATTCACTCAAACAATTGAGATCCTATCATGTTTAATTGAAAGATGAAAACATGAGTACATAAAATAGTTATATGAACAAGTATCTCAATAAAAACAGAGTTAAAAGAAAAATAAAAAAAAATATTTGGTAAATAATGAAGATTTTATGAAAAAAATTATTTCAATTTTTCTTCAAAATTTTCTTCTTTACTCATGGAACAATTTCATTTCAGATTAGTTACTAAGAAATGAATTTGGTAATTGTTTGGATGGGGTTCGCCAAAAAAGGAGGTGGTTAGTATAGACACAATTATCAAAGCAGCTGCTGATGAGCAATTACGAAATAATTGAAAGCAGAAAACATAACGATATAAAACTGTATTTCATTCAGACTTAATTTTAAAGGATATTATTTAGTGTTAGGGTTACTGTTTAGGTTGCAATGAACAAAAAAGATGAAATAGTTTTTTATGTTTGTAACACTAGAATGAATATACAGTAGAAATTAAAATCATAAAAAGATCAAATAAATTTCCTCTTGTTATTTCTGACAGTATTTTTCCACAGGGACTGATGTAAATCAGAATTAATCAGTCTTCAATTTGTCCCAAATGGTCCGTGTAAATCAAGTTTTTATGTTTCTATCATGTACGGCACCGATGAAGATGACTCCCTTTTTTTTGTGTTTGTCATGTGACAAACAGCTTTTGGCAGCATGCCATATTGGGGGTAATCAATTAAAGAATTGGAGAAAGTTTTTATCAACGAACAAATTACTTCTCTTGTTTTTTGTTGGACAGAGATCACCAAGAAAGACTGAATTAAAAAAAAAACAAAACAAGATTGAATGCTGTCACAAAGTGGAGATCAATTTAGTTTGAATTTACATTCCAAATTGAACCCCCTTACTGAAAACCTATTTAGAGGGAGAATTTTCAAAAACCCCAAACTTTTTTTTCGACATAATAAGGAGTAAGCATTTAAATTGACAGCCCTGTAGCTACATTGGTGCTTCCTGTATGTGTCATACATACCTATGCAACCATCCAGCAGGATCAACGTGAAAACTGAAGAAACCCATTTTCACATTTTGGTGACAGTTTTGGTTGATGGTTTCTAAAGATTATCTTAAATATCTGTCTTAACTCGAATCATTTTTTTCAATGCATTTAAGACATTCATCATTCAATCATATCATATTAATTAAATTTCAACACGTTTCTTTTTTGGCAAAGCAAAAACAACTCAGACTTGTGCTTGAATAAAATGAGGAACAGTCCTAAAGTGGCAAAATAATTACCCGTAGTTTTTTCCAACATGAAAATTTTTCAATCACTATCAGCCATTTAGCATCCATTGTTGGACATAAACCTTACTCAAGATTCGCCAGACCTCTCTATCATGGGCGTCATGGGGCCCATACTTTCTGAACATATCTAGTTTGTCATGCAATCTAATATTTTGTCGGCCCCAGTTTTGCATGTCATTTCTGGGTATCCATGATGTGGGTTGTGATTTCCTGTGGCTGGCTGATATTCTCACAACACGACCAGCCCATCGCTATCCAAGTTTTCTTATGGATTTGAGGATATCTCAGACCCCTGTTTTTTCTCTAATATACTGTGCTGTCTTGTGATCTCTCCATGTAAGGTTGAGCATGATTCTCACATGCGCATGTTGCATGGTTTTCAGTTTGAGGGTCAGTCTTTTGGCTTGGTTCCATGATTCAGTTCCATAAGTAACCGCCGGGAGAATGCATTGGTTTTATACTCTTCTGCTTATTGGAATTTTCTTGTTCTAGGAGGTTGAGCTTATCCTGGCGATCGCTAACCAACCTTGCGTAATTCTTCGCTTAAAAAAAATATATCAAAATCTGCAAGGGAGAGAAACGGGTCACAAAAGTTAGCTCCCTTTGATTACAAACGCCGAAGTGTCAATTTGAAAATAAATACACATATTCTAAGTTTTCGAATATTTAAAACCTTTCTCATTTGCATAGAATTTTTAAATTTCCAGCTATGAGTAAAAATGTGGATACTTTTTGCCAGTTACAGTGAAAATGTGTCTATAAGCTGTAAAAATATAAGACAGATCTGGCAGAAATCAAGTGTTTCGTCAAAACAGTGATATGTAGTACACCGAGTAGTAATTTTTCTGAAAAAAATAAAACCAAGAAAACAGAATAGACGCCATGGAATTTTTTTTTATACTCAATCATTAAATAAAATGCATTTCTTCAAAAAATGTATATTAGAAATAGATATTCAACATTAACATATGTACCAATTCAAGTGATTAAAATGTATGAAACTGGTTAAAAAAAAGTTACAAGCTTATCAGTACAAGAAACATTTACTAGGCACATTTCATTTATCTTTTTCCTGAAGTCTTCTATGTATCTCATCTGACAACTCCAAAAATTACCTTATTAATTCATTTTCAATCCAAGATGATCTGAATTATCTAAGTTATTCTTGAAATTATTTATGCTTGTACAATTTTCCACACTGGATGATAAACTATACCAGTATTTCAAAATTATTTGAGAGAAAAAATCAATTTGTTTTTGTGACTTTGTTTTTGTAATAGACTTAACTAGTGAATTTTCCTTCCTATCTGACTTATTAAACATTAGAATTTGATTATTTGTAAAACCATTTATTACCATAAAAGTTTCAATTAAGTCTTCTCTGGCCCTCCTCATAAAAAAAATGTCAGCACACCCAACTTTTCTAGTCTTGCCTTATAACCTAAATCTTTACTCTTTCAATTTAATCATTAAGTCCAGTAAACTCTTAAGTTAGAATATTGCAATTTATGGCGATGGAAATGAATTCTACAAAATGTATGATTTGCATTACATCAGATTACATGTTTTATAATATTTTTTTGAAGGAATTTCCTTTTTAAATGTGCTCACACACCTCCATTTGACACTATTCAGTCAGTCTGTTGGTCCCCCACTTATGTTAAGCAACAGGAATAGAAAGAAACGAAGATGTATGATGTCAGTAAAAGGTGTAACACTTTTAAAGAAAATCATTCTGATCAATTTTGCTTACCAGCTACTTATTATGTGATAATAAAAAAATGACCGAAAACGATTATAATTTTCATTGAAAATAGCATGATTTAGCACAAACTTACACTGCAAATTGAATCCCCAACTAAAAACCTTGGGGGGAGTGATTTAAAACAACCCCAAAAGGAACATTTTTGTTGGTATAATAAGGAGTAAATGCTGAAATCTTTAGCCCTTTAGCTCCTTTGGTACAGCATGTATGAGTGATACGTACATACATACATAGTCAGCCAGCCAGCCAGCCAGCCAGAGCAACTTAAAAATTGAAGAAACCTATTTTGACAATTCTGCTTAACAGTTTCTAATAAAAGTTATTGGCAGGGACAGATGACAATGAAGGAAAGAGATTTTGTTTTATCGTGGGGGGGGGGGCATTTATTGTTGATATCTTGAGCGTCCTCAAAAGCTACCTATTTATTATATGATGATAGTAACCAACAGTTTTTGGTAAGAGGCTTGCATTCCAAAAGAATTTATGAATCATTGCCATTCATATATACTGTTTTTACAAATAAGCAGAGGTGATGGTGAAATTTGGTTACTTTGATGAAAATACAACCAGTATGATTCGAACCATAAATTTACGATTAAAAAAACAAAAACCAAAAAAAATTGGTTAGTCACTCGATAGGGTGATCAGTCAAAAACTGGTAAAAGGGGTGATCAATAAATGAGTTATTTTCTTGCTTTTTGTGGGCTATGAACACTAAAGAGTATAAATTTTCAAATAACAAGCAAGAATGCTGCTGGACACAAACTAAGGGACCAATTTGGCTTAGGCTTTCATCATAAATTGAATCACTAAATAGAAACCTATTTTCATAAAAAAAACAAAAACACTTTCCCTACTCATTGAGGAGAGTGCATGTTCCAAATTTCAAGTTTCTACCATGAGGGGTTAGGACCAGGCAGAGTCTGGATAGACACATGAACAACTTGAACCCAGCAACAGAGATTAAACCAGTCTGTTGTGGGTAGTGGTGATTGATATGCTCAATGAAGAGGTTTGTATAAGATCCTCCGGCTCTTTGCTCTCAGCAATAGGAAATGATGTTTGAAAGCAGAGTAAGTGTGAATATGGATCAGGTCTCTTGTGATAATGTTTCTATTTACAGGATGTGGTATTCTCAATTAACTTCATAGTGAGCTCCAACAAAATTGCTTATATTTTTCAATTAACTTGTGTTGAAACTTTCGCCTAATTGTAAGTATTGCATACACAGCCTTATGTTATGAAAACCAGTCAGATCCTCATTACATAACTTTGCACAGGCCATAATGTCAGATATCTATTTTCACTTACACGAAAGGGCATTGCTCATGAGGTAAAAATGCCAATTCTTTTGCTAGTCATCATAATAATACAGCGGATTCAGTTTCAAACGTAAAAACAATCTAATTGATCTCAAGTGACTTTTATTAATCGGCACTATCCACAACAGACTGATTTAATCACTGTTTCTTGGTGTTCTGACATTTATATCTATCCATCAATATGGACTTTGCCAAGCTCTTAGTTCAGAGTAAAAAAGTGAAATTTTGCACCCCCCTCTCAATGAGTGGGGATTTATTTTTTCCACAAAATCTTTTGCTTTAAATCATTCCCCTAGGTCCATTGAGTATGCATGCCAAATTTAAGGTGAGAAGGCACAGTTACAAAAAAAGCCTGTAGTTTTATAAAACAGATATTTTAATGATGAAAACTTACCAAGAAGAAGAAATCAAATGAAGAATCACTCATGGTTGTCAAGCTTTCGGGAGAGCGAACTCGTTTTTCAAGAAAAAGAAAATCCCACTACTCCTAAAAATACAAAACCAATACAACCAATGTATTCCACTGATAGTCACCTATGGAGCAGAGACATGGAACCTTATGGAAAGATTGACCCTCAAACTGAGAACCATTCAACACGCACAAGAGAGAATCATGCTCAACTTCTCATGGAGAGATCACAAGACAGTGCAGAGTCTTTTAGAGAAAAGACAAGAGTATGAGATATCAAAGAAACCATTAGAAAACTGAAATGGCAACGGGTGGGATATGTTGCAAGATTGGTAGACAGCTGCTGGACATGACAATTCACCAAGTGTATCTCCAGAGTTCATATCCAAAATTGTGGCTGACAGAAAGTAAGCTGGAGTGACGAGCTAGACAAACTCAGAAAAACTGACTCTGCAATGCCCAAGACAGAGAGGTCTGATGAATCCTGGGGAAGGTCAATTCCCTACGGCAGACACTGAAAAGATGATAATGATGATGATGACGATGATGATGATGATGATGATGATGATGATGATGATGATGATGATATTAACAAACTCTTAGTGAGATTCACAAAGATATTTTAATTCTCTCTCTCGCCCTCTCTTCTGTGGTTGGGCTCACTGCCAGATTAATGGAGGTGTTGAGTGGGCTGAAGCCAGGAGCCCCCGAAATTTGGGTGCCTACCCCCCCCCCCAATTAGTTAACAGAAAAAATTATACAATGTATTATTATAAGTATGTGGATGAAATCCAATAGAATTTCTTGCTTACTTCACTGGTGATCATTTTGATGAGAGGGTCCCTTTTCAAATTTCAGCATGGGGCCCCATGCAACCTTAATCTATCCCAGGTTGTGCTGAATACAAGGCACAGAAAGAAATGTTACGATATAGTGTTACCCTAAAAAGTTTTATCAAAAGAAAAATCACAATTTTGGTTTCTGGGTAGGAAAAAAAATCATAGGAAAGACTGTAGAAAATTCTCATGTAAACTTTTTTGTGTAAACATTTTTAACTTGAAAAAGTTTTTTATACTGAGCAAACAAGTGTAATGTAATTTACCATAATAGGAATTATATATGATTTAAATCATCAACATTTACTTGATAAAAATATTTTATTTAATGATGAAATTTATCGTTAAAGGCATTAAGAATGAATAAGAGTATCATTCATTTTATACAAAAAGTATTACTCATGTCACTACAGAATGAATTGAAATATCATTTATTTTATAATAGAACTATTACTTATGTCACGACTGGAAAAATTAAGATATCATCTATTCTACGTAAAAGTATTACTTATGTCACATCTGAATAAATTAGAATATCATTTTATCAGTAATGAATAAAAGAAAATATTCATTTTATGAATTAGTTTATTATTATTAAAGATATTCATTTTATATGAAAAATATTACTTATGTCAATACAGAATGAATTAAAATTTCATTTTGTATAAGAAGTATTAATCATGTCACTACTGAATGAATTAAAATATTATTTATTTCATATAAAAAGTACCACTTATGTCAGTCTTGAATAAATTGAAATATTCATTTTTTATATAAAGTACCACTCATTTCACTATAGAATGAATCAAAATATCACTTATTTTATATAAAAATTATTATTTATATCACTAATGACTAAATTAGAATATCATTTATTATTTATGAAAAGTGTTGCTAAGGTCAGTTTTGAATGAATTTTTTTTATATGAAAAGTCTTACTTATGACATTATTGAATAAATCATAATATCATTTATTTTGTACAAAAAGTATTACTTATATCACTACTGAATAAATTGAAATATCCTTTATTTTACATAAGAAGTTTCACGTATGTCACTATTGAATAAATCGAAATATCATTTATTTCATATAAAGAGTACTACTTATGTCACTCCTGATTATATCAAAATATAATTTGTTTATATTAAAAGTATTACTCATGTCAGTACTGAATGAATAAAAATTCCATTCTGTATAAAAAGTATTACTTATGTCATTACTGAATAAATTGAAATATCATTTATTTTATAAAAAATGTATTACTTATGTCACTTCTAAATGAATCAAAATATCATTCATCTTCTGTGAAAATCATTACTTACGTTACTACTAAATAAATCTAATTATCATTTATTTCATAGAAAAGTATTACTTATGTTATTAATGAATAAATTGAAATATCACTTTTATATTGTAAAAAGTATTGAGTCAGAACTGAATAAGTTCTATTTTGTATAAAATGTATTCATTATGTCACTATTGAAAGAATTAAAATATCATTTAATTCATATAAAAGTAATACTTATGTCACTACTGAATGAATCAAAATATCATTCATTTTATATAAAATGTATTACTTATGTCATTCCTGAATAAATCAAAATATCATTTACTTTCCATAAAAGGTACTACTTATATCACTACCTAATAAGTAAGAATATCATTTTTTTATACAAAAAGTATTTCTCATGTCCGTACTGAATAAATTGAAATATTAATTTTTATGAAATGTATTACTTATTGTACTACTAGATAAATCAAAATATAGTTTATTTCATATGAAAAGTATTACTCATGTAACTACTGAATAAATTAGAAAAACGTCTATTTCATATAACTAGCACTATTAATGTTACTTCTGAATAAATTGAAATATGATTTATTTATAAAAACACTTCTTCTCTATTGACATTTTCCTACCCAGAAACCGAAGTTGTGGCTTCCCATTACATTTTTTACATAGCTCAGAGTAATTATACATTGTTCTGTTACGTTACTCCCTTTGACTCTGGTTGAATTGGATACTGAATTATGAAACACTGAACATTGAAATTTCGTTCCACCAATCTAAAGAGATGGTCCATATTTTATTTTGACATGAAAATTTGATATTTTTACAAGCATCCATCTCATATAGATGACTTAAAATCGCTTGTAATTGACAGTGGAACAGTAATTAATAGAATTGAATTTAAGTTTGGAAATAAAAAATCCACCAAAACGTCAAAGGGGTATTCATTTTTTATAGTTATTTCCCTTGAAAGTTACATTCTATTTTCTTTGTATGAATTCAAGTGTTAAGTCGCATTTTAATTAGAAATTATATCTATCTAGGAAGAATCACT